>OX451737.1:1215372492-1215972492 GCA_948472305.1 Vicia faba
CTCTCTCTCTCTCTCTCTCTCTCTCTCTCTCTCTCTCTCTCTCTCTCTCTCTCTCTCTCTCTCTCGTCCATGCGGCCTCCCTCCGCCTCCTCGCGATCCTTTCACGCGGCTCTTCTCCCTCCGGTTGCTCGTTTCATCCGATCTAGCAACTACTCCTCTTCGATTTTGATAAGATAATTTTTCATTCTCTTGAATTAAGTGCTTTTACGTAAGTGATTTTGTACATAAGTGCTTTTTCTTGAATTATTTGATTTCATGAGTTGAATCTTGTTTAATTCTTGGTATTAATTGATAATTGAATTGTGATATTGAATAAATTCGGAATTGGTTGAATTGAGGAATTAAGCACTTATTCGGTTAATTGATATTATGAGAAGTGCTTATTTGAGAATTCTGGATTAAGTTGATTCTTGAATTGTGAATGTTGCATAAATGTGGAGTTGATTAATTGTTTGAGAATCTCGTGAAGCTTTACGTGTCGAAATCAATAAGTTTCTTGTAATTCCTAATTAACATGTCAAAATTGGATTCTGATTCGGTGCCTTATGCATAATTGTTGATTTTCATATCAGAATAGAATCTTGATACGTAAAATTGATTTTGATGCGTAAAATGATTTTGATTTGAGGAGGATTTATTTGGTACCGTTAGGGATTCATTTCATTATAATTCATTTGAGAATTTTAGGCGATATTTCATGGGTCGAATAATTGTTTCCGATATGTCCGGATGAATTTCATAATTTAATTTTTGATGTGCATCGACTCATGCGTAATGCTGCCCGGAACAATCAAGTGCATTGTAGTTGATGGTTTAATTGTGGTTTAACACATAATCGATATTGTTTTTGTTATTGTGTGATACCGTTGTGGAGTTTTAACGGTTTAAATTCGATTTTCCAAGCTATTTCATGAATTAACGAGTTGTTGTCTGGAATAATGAAGTAGCTTGTAATTTACGTTTCATTTTGCGTTTGGTACATGTTCATTTATAATTTGATATTTGTTGACTATTGGATTTGAGTTTTACCGATTTTAATTCAAGTTTTCGAGCAATTTTGTGGATTGATGTGGTGTTGTCCCGAAAATAAAAGTGCACTAAAAATGTGGTTTAGCATGTACCAGGATGTGTGTTGTCATTACTCGATGTTTGTTTGGCATTTGTGTTGTTTCTGGTGGATTTTAAATCGATATTTTTGAGCATCTCATGTGCGATAAACATGCTGTCCAGAATTCATGTTCATGTATACATATTGATTTCATTTCCATTTAATACTTGCTTCCATATAATTGATCATTTCATGATTTACAATGAGTTTTCTTGTTTTCGATACAAGTTTCTGCTTAAATTCATGTATGTATATAGTGATGTCCCGTTTTTAATTCCATGTGTACATGCCATTTTAATTATTATCTGATGTTCATTTGTATATATCTAAGCATGCCATGACCGTTGATGATGAGTTTTCTCGCTTCGATGTGTTTTACCGGTTAATTCTAAGTTTGCATATGTTGTTGCCTGGTTTTTCTAAGTTTCACTTGAGATGCGTTTAATTGTTGGTTCAGGCATTATTGCACTTGTATTAGTATATCTTGGCCATATGCATTGGGTTTTAATGTTTTAAACCGACATTTTACACGATTCATGAGATGACATACATGCTTCCCGGTTTTTTATGTTAAGGTTCCAATGCATGTTTGGATTCCATTTCTTTACAATTCATCCTTAATTTGTGTTGTAATATAAACGCATAACTTTGGTTGCGTTTCCTTGTTATTTGCTAACCTGTTTTGTGATTTGTGCATGTTTCTGAAAGCTTTGGTTATGTGATACACAACACTTAGATTATTTCTTCGCTTGTATAGCATTATCTTATGCAGGGACTTTGATTCGATGCGACTGAATTTCAACATGCGATTTACTTTCGCATTTGCGACATTGTTTATGCTATTGAATATTATTTATGATTGTTTCTCTGTTACTTGGTGAAGCTTGCACGAAGTTTTTGGGTTTCTTTGCATTCATCTGATAATTGACGAACTTGCGTTTGGATGGTATTTTCTTCTGTTTCCTTTTATCTCTTGCATTGTTTATCGCTTTCCTTTCCATGAGAAGTAGGACTAGAGATGCATGTTCTAGTAGTCCTTGCGTTAGGCGGGCAATAATGTTTTAAAAGACCTTTAGAAGGCAATTCCTACTTTTGCTTGTTTGTTTACTATTTTGTGTGTTTACTTTTTGTGCCAAGGACCTTGATGAAGGCGTCCTATTCTCATTCCCCATTAATAAGTCCTCAAAGAAGGCAAGTGGAAAAGGATTCACAATTGACCACCACAATTTCTAGTCCACATGTCATTCGTAGCTTGCGTTGTACGTCGATGCTACGAATCATACTATTCTTGTATTGAGTCGGTCAAGTGGAGAAGGATTCGCAATCAACCCCCACACTTTGTCATTAGCTCGCGTTCTGTGCACGTTGAAGCTCCGATATGATCTCATTATTATCTTCTATCTCCTACCTCGATAACGTGATATCTTGGTTAGGTGTATAGTCGCTTATGATGATTCACTCTCGTTCTTCTCTTGCCTAGATAACGTGATATCTTGGTTAAGATTCGACACCCCTCGTTCTTCTTTCCATGATGACTAGCTATCATGGTTAAGAGCCACTTATTCCCCCATTCTTTCTTGTCTCAGTGATTTGATATTTTCGTTAAGTCTCCCTTTATCCTACCTTGATTACCCCATATCATGGTTAGGTGTCCCTTATCCTACCTCGATGACATAATATTGTGGTTAGGCGTGATCCCTCTCCCTTTCCTTCCTTGGTGACATGACACCCTGGTTAGGCGTGTGCTACTTGAGTGAGTGGATACTCCTTAAGCTTTGTGTGTTTACTTTTCATTGCATGTTTACATGCTCCCATAGGATTTCTCGATTCAATCTTAGGAAGGGAATTGAGATAGACCTTAAGTTGCAAACCATGCATGCTAACATAGATAGATTTCCCCTTTATCCTCAACCATAGGATCAACTTTTTATGACACCTTTAGGCTTACTTTGCTAGTCTCACTTAGACCTTTTTCTTTCTCTTTTGCATTTGCATTAAAACTAAAACTTTTTTCTTTCAAATTCAAAACACTATAATACTACAAAAATCCTTGTTCAATGTAAAAAACACCAATAATTTCAAACTTCATTTTGTCGCTTGGCTTTTTCTTTTAAAACCCTTTTTCAAGGTAAAAAATATGCAACAAACCAAAACATGTGAACCAAACTATGGTGCTCTAACTTTCACGTTGCACGAGGGAGTACGTAGGCACTAGGTTACGGGGCCTAGGCGAGCAAAACTTTGTAAATATTCTTTCTTTTCCCCGTATTTTCTTTCGCATGCATTCCCTCTTAGCATTAAGCTTTAGACATGGATTTTTACACACCATTACATTAGAGCAAACTTAAGTGGATCCTGTGGAGTACCACATACGCATGGGGTCCTAATACCTTCCTGTTATACCCCAAAATTTTTCCTTCTCTTTTCTCAAGACATTTCTCACAAAAGATATCAAAAGCTCAAGGATTCTCCAAGATTTGATAAGACAAACTCATCTCCTAGCACTGAGGCCACAAATTAGGGTTTTGATTTTAACAAGGAAAATTAGACTTCTAATGCCTCAAATGATTTTCATGGCTCATTATAAGTCTCCAAGAATGTTCATGCTAATTTTCAAGTCTTGCGTCTCAAATTTGCTCAGTCAATTGATCAGATGATTGAAAATCAGCTGTGTTGGGCAAAAAGTAAATTGTGGTCAAACTACAGTCAAACTTCAAGATTTTTGGCCAATATCAACATTTTAAAGTCATATTCATCAATTGATCAAATATTGACAATAATCCTTCAAGAAAAACATTCAAATCATCAAAAGGACAAAATGGTCAAAATTAGGGTTTTGACTGAGAATGACCGATCATTAACTTTTGACCTAATACATGACTTATTGATTTGATATATTATCTTAAGGATTCAAATAAAATGTCTTGACCTAATTTCATGGCTCAAATCATTTTTCAAGATCAATTGGTTGATAGTTGAAATTTAAGTCAATTGAGGAAAAGTCAATTGTTACACCAAAAGTCTAACTTTGACTTTTGGTCAAAATTGAATTTCAAAAGTCAAGATTCATCAAGACATTCAGAAATATGAAGCTTGATCATCAAGGAATCAATAAAGTCAAAAGTAAATATAAAAAGTCAAACTTTTCAAGACTTAGAAAAGTTTCTAAGTGTTTAAACTTGATAATTTCACTACTTCATGACATTTTTTCACCAAGATACAAGATGATTCAAAGAAAACTTTCAACATGAAAGTTGTAGATATTGATGAAATCTACAACTTTTCTTTGCTTATAAATTCTTATAAATGCTTGGATTTTGAGTTATAAATTCATGAAGTCATGATCTTTTTATAAAACACTTAGTGAAATTTTTACCTAGTTTGGTCAGGATTTTGCCCTAACTTCTTGATAATTTTTCACCTAGTTCCAATTTGATTTAGTCAAAATGATAAAATTAAAAGTTCTAGATAATGTTTCAAGCTTTCCAAAATGTCGAAGAACTTGAAGAGATCACGCTTGAGCTAATATAATCGAAGACAAGAAGTTAGGCATCCATTCTTGAATTATAAGTCTTTTTTGTGATGAATACTTGACCAAAACCCTAGCCTATGCTGCATAATCTTACTTTGCAGGCTTCTAACTTGTGTTTCACTCCATAATTAATTGATTACACAACTTTTAGAGCTTTGATCCAAGCACTTGATCCATTGTCCAAGAGATTCATCCATTTTTGGCACAAAGTAACATTGCCATTCTAGTAAAGTTAGTTTAATCACAAAGTCAACTTGTCTTGAACTTTGCATTTGTTCTTTCTGCACAAACTTCCTCTACAAAATTAGATAAGTATGTTTAAAGTTCCTAACCACTTTAGATATCCTTGTACCTTGACTTGGAACAATGCTTGTCAAGCTTGCTTCAAAAACAAGTCAAATGGCCATAACATGTAAACTCTTGATTCTGATCCCTCTAAGCTTCCAAACCTCTTGCCTATAAATTGAGACATTATCTGCAAGCTGAGATACGAGTTTACAAGCCCTTAAGCACCCTTAAACTCCCTCAAACTCAGAATTGCACCAAAACACCATTTTTGTGTCATTTCTGACCTTCCATCTCAAACTTTCATTTCACTCGTGTGTTCTTCCTCAAAATCAATCACAAAGTATCTATATATCATTTAGAACCTAACCATACACCTGTTATGCAACTGTAACACCTCCTTCATAATCCTCCATAACCAAAAATCAGTCACCTACAACTTGACTTCTCCAACATGATTCAGCCACCCTCAGCTTAAGCTAAGCATTGCATTAGCTTCCTAGATGTTCAAGGAAGCTAACCAGATCATTACAACATCTTGGGGATTGCTCAAACTCAAAACACGATCTCCATCTGCATGGTGAGTTTTCTGAATTTCTAACTCTTCATACCAACATCATTTGACTTTGATTTTCAAAGATAAAATGTAGACATTATAGCCCTAAAACTAACCATGCCCTTAGAATTTATTTATATTCCCTGAGTAGTGTGAATTTTAAGCTTGAACTTTTTGAAAAAATTAGGTCATATTTGGTACCAAGTAAAATTTGTGCTCATCTTTGATCCATTGTTTAAGTTATTTACATATTTGAAATCGTGGTGAAATTTCTAACAAGTTTGATGTTTATAATTTTTGAAATGGTTGAGAGATGAGAAAGTCACAGAGTTCTGGTTATGGCGCGAGGAAGAAGATGAAGTTGCCTTTAGAACTCAGTTTATTTTATATTTATTAGTTGTTGTTTCTATAACGGATGAAACCGCCACCCCAGTGAAAGAAAGCGCGCACGTAAGGCATTATTGTTAAGGGTCCTGGGTTCGAGCCACAACGACACCTTTTGTGATTTTTCATATTTTCCTTGTTTTCTTTTTTGTTTGGACACGCGCCTGGGACTTCCAGCTTTGGGTCTTTATTCATTTTTCTCACCATTTCCCCTCTGTTTACTTATTAAACGTAGACCCATATTCTTTTTTTAAAATTTATTTTTACTTCTAACAAAAAATCTGTTTGGACCCTAAACAAAAACTATTTTACTTTCTAACCTCCTAATTTCCTTTCTAACCCCCTGAATCCTAAATTTATATTTTTTTATCTTATTTTTTTTTCTTATTTTATTTTATTATTATTATTTTAAATCAAAAAATACACTAAATATATTTTTATAAATAATTAAATAAAAAATATTTTTATTTTTATTTTATCCATACATTACTTTATTTTATAAATCACAAAAACCTTAAAAACATTTTATTTCTTAAATTAATTAAACCAAGTTAAACTTAGGTTTTTATTTTAATTTTCTCTTTTAATCAAATTAATTTAGGCATTAGGATTTTTTATTAATTTCTTTTCAAATCAATTAGATTAATTAAAACCTTTTCATACAAAAAACCATAAAAAAAATTCTTTTTTCCAATTTCTTTTCTCTTTACATTTCTTTGTACATTTTATTGTTTCATATTATATTGTAATTGTCAAAGCCTTATAATAGTAATCAGGGTTTACTTTACTTGTCATCTCCATTTGTAATTTGTACCTCCATCCCCTAAAATGATGTAATAGCGTAGAACTTTTAAATTTCGTAATTTATCGCTTTCCATATTATTGCTAGTAATTAGGGTTTGTATGGCAAGACTTAAAACAAACAAGTAGACAACCCTAAATCAAGACAAATAAAATGAAAATAATACACTTTGCACACATGCACCTCTAGGGTTAACTCACACTTGTTGCCTTAGAATAACACAGTCATGTCCCTCGAATGTGGGATACTTTAGCAAAGACCCTAGATTACAAGATTGTAGTCACTCGATGACCCTTCGACATTGACTTCGGTAAACGATCTTAGACCCTTACGATAAATTGCTAAGGTATCCTACAATGTTTCCTTCTATGACTGTACGATGACTCATGCCCGTCCCTTCACATCCAATGATAAGGTTGCTTGCTAATTAATGGTAATATGACATTATCTAAAGAAGGAGGAAAAGAACAAAGACTTCTTTTGAGTAGGTAGAACGCTCGTAGTTGCTTGCTCACAAACAAAACCATCATTACACCTCACACTTTCAAAAGACTCTTCAAAACAAACATCTCTTTGAACTATTTTCAAAACCAACACTTTGTATACATTCTTATAGAGACGAGAACCATTACAAAGTTCACCTAAACAAAGGCATTTTTCAAAAATACTTTCAAACAATCACAAGCACATTTATAAAGCATTCCAAAGTGAGCTAGCAACTAAGAGCCCGTAGATAACTACGGATGAAAAGGATGCTAACACCTTCCCTTTTCATAACCTACCCCCCGAACTCAAGAAAGTTCTCAAAAGGTATTTCCTATTCTTTTCACCCTTTCCTTTATTAGATAAAAGAAAAGTCAGTGGCAACTCTTGCTATCCGTAACAATTACGATAAAATGCAAAACAACCAAGTTAGTTCTCCCACCGTATTACAAAACTGGTGACTTCACTGGGGAAAAATTAAAAGTGGGGTTACCTTAGAGATTAGTTCATATTTAAATGCTTTCATTGTTTGACTTGCTTACTTTACTCTTAAAAGGGTGTTTGGGTTTTGTATAGATCCTCTACCCGTATCTGGGGGCATTATTAGGTAAGTAGCAATAGATTATGGAGACTGTACGGCATAGACCGACATGGTTGAAACAATGGATATGTTAGTGTGACACATTTGTTGGTACCGGTATCCTTTGTGTTGAATCAAGGAGAATACGAGGCCGTTGTGTGGTGTCATGAAGCACTAACTGACCGTAGAAACTTTAGTTGAACAACTTAGACATTAGGAAGTAGTGAGATAGCCGACTTTAGTGGAAAGATGAAGATTTGTTAAACTCAATACTACACTCATTGAGATTGGACTTTCGGGATATTTCGGCCGCAAGAAAAGATTGATTGTGCTGAGATAATACCCGATGAAGAAAGATCAATAATATTGAGATTCCCTAGAATCCGTTTATTTTTTAGGACAAGTTGAACCAACTAAACTTCAAGAGGGTACTTACCTATAAACCCCATGCAAGCCTAAACCTAAGGACTTGTTTTCTTTGCTTGTATATGATTATTTGTACATAACATCATAACATCATACCATAGCATTTGCACTAACCATTTCAAGGACCTTGGGATTTATCTTTATTCTATTTTGTAGGATATGGATTCCACTCGTAGAAAAACCATCCGAATCGGCTTTGTAAAGGTTCCTTCTCAACCTAAAGAGTTGGCGTCAAGGGTTCCTGAGAATTCTCTGTTCACTAAAATACATGGTCGACTTCTCAACTTGGCAACCTCAAGCTTTGAAGAGAAAATGATGGGTGTGCTCTTTCAATTCTTTGACCCTAGACATCATTGTTTCACATTTCCTGATTATCAATTGGTGCCCATAACGGAAGAGTTCTCTCAACCATTGGGAGTGCTTATTCTTGATTAAGTGCCTTTCATCGGCCTAGAGAAAGATCCACGACCTGAGGAGATTGCATCAGCCTTACATTTGCAACGGTCCGACATTGTGGCTAATTGAGAAACAAGAAGCGGAGTCAAGGGTTTCCTAGCCAAATTTCTGATAGAAAAAGCTCAATAGTTTTGGGATACTTTAAATTTGCAAGATTTTAAAGAAGTTTTGGCTCTTCTAATCTATGGGTTGGTAATGTTCCCTAATCTAGACCAACTTATAGATGTGAATGCAGTCAAAGTTTTTCTCTCTCATAACCCCGTGCCTACTTTCCTCGGAGACATTTTGAACTCTCTTCACTCTCGTACCATGAAGAGAAGAGGGATCCTTATGTGTTGCATACCATTGTTGTCTAGTGGTTTATTTCGCACCTTCCTCGATCTGTTTTGAGGAGAGAATAAGGCTTAGGGTGGTCTCAAAGTATGATGTCACTTTCATATTTAGATATTCATTGGTGTTCCTGATCTTTAGAGGATGTTACCATCATCGATTGTTATGGAGAATTCCCTAATGTTCCACTCTTGGGCATTAGGGGAGGTATTACTTAAAACCCTTCTTAGGCTCTATGATAGTTTGGTTACGCTCGGAGGGATGGTCCTCATGATGCATTTATTCAAGGTATTGTGTTTGATTACGAAAGTGATGTCCAAGGTTATCGTCAAAGATTTGTACGAGCTTGGGACATGGTAAACAAGGTTGATAGGAAAACTTTGGGGCATAAGAACTCTATTCCTTTGGAGCCTTATCTCAAATGGGTGCGAGCTCGCGCTCAAAATCTCATGATGCCCTATCCATCCATCTTGCCAATAATTGTGGAGCCTACTATCAAGGGGATGTTCCCTATACCATTCTCCATCCTGACATGCCTACCTATCTCGAGGAATTGCAAAGGTCATGGATTCAACTCAAGGGAGAGCGAGACACCTTTGAAGCTCAATTCTACGCAAGCGAGAAGAAAGTGTTGGAGCTAACAAGGCAACTTCACATCGAGCAAAGCCTTAATGCCTACATCACACCAAAGAGGAAGCGTTCATGGGAGACTTAGGAGTTCATATTTTTGTTGTCTCCTTGAGACCTTTTATTTTCATTGTAAATCCCAAAAGGGCAAATTGTAATTTTGGATATTACTAATGAAATATTTGTTTCTCTTTTTGGTTTAGAAAATTTAAATCTTCTAAGGTCCTTGAAAACATTACATCCGCATAACATGCATCATATCATAAGCATGTTTTTCGACACATGTTTCCTTATTTCTTTACTGTTTATTTCAGTATAAGATGGATCTCGAGCAAACCGTCAAGGACTTGCAAACTCAACACACTCAGTTCCAAGAAAATCTTCTTAAATTGGAAAAGGTCCAACAAGAAATGATGAAGCTTCACGTCACGAAGAAGAAGACCAAGAAGAAAGTTGTGATCAACATGCGGAAGAGGTTCAAAGGCCCCACCTGACAAGTTCAAATTGAAGAGGATTCCTTCAAGGGGGACGATAATCAAGATGAAGATGCTAGGAGCACCCATGTTAGGGGTAGAAACAATCAAATTTATGAAGATGAGGAATAGTCTAATGAGCAATACCCACCAGCCGAAGACAAGAATAAGTAGCTAGAAGACAGACTAAAGGATGTAGAAATCCAAGCAGTGCCTGGCTTGGACTTTGGAGACTTGGGTTTAGTTCCTGGGATGGTTATTCCCCACAAATTCAATATCCCTGTCTTTTCCAAGTATGATGGTGTCTCATGTCCGAAGCTTCATCTAAGATCTTATGTCTGTAAGATTCAGCCTCATACCACTGATAGGAAACTATGGGTGCAGTTTTTCCAAGAGAGTCTATCTGGAACACAGTTGGAGTGGTTTTACCAATTGGAAGGGGATAATATCCATACTTGGGAGGATTCGGCTGCTGCCTTTTACCGCCAATATTAATATAACACTGATCGTGAACCAACTTGGGTGCAACTACAAGGCATGACCATGGGTTCAAATGAGGGCTTCTAAGAATACGCCTAAAAGTGGAGAGATTTGGCTGGCAGGGTGCAACCACCTTTAACTGATAGAGTTAGTAGACATGTTTATGGGAACGTTGACTAGTCCATTCTTCAACTTGCTGATTGGAAGTTAATCATCCGGATTTACTGAATTGATCTTGACTGGCGAGAGGGTTGAAAGTGGGATTAAAAGCGGGAAGATACCCATAGCCTCCACCTCTAATATTGTGAAAAAACAATTTATTGGTAAAAAGGAGACTAATATTGTGTATGGAGCAAGAAGTTGTGCTAAGAATGACCGTCATCATTCAGTAGGGGCAGTATTGATTTCCAATCCAACTCCAACTAAATAATCATGTCAACAAAACCATCAACAAAGACCGGACATCCCGAGGAGGAAGTTTACCAAAATCAATATGCCATTATCACAAGCTATACAACATCTGTTGAAGGAAAATTTGGTAACATTGCGGGATCTCCCTTCAAATCCCAATATTTCATCTCCAAAATATAATCCGAATGCAAAATGTGCATACCACTCCAATAGTCCTAGACATGACACTGATCATTGTTGGGCATTAAAAAGAAAAATCCAAGACCTGATTGACAACAAGACAATTGAATTTGACCCTCCACCAACTCCCAATGTGATCACCGCACCCATGCCCAGTCATGGTAAGGGTGTTAATGCTATTGAAGATGCCTTTTTTGTTTCCCTTGTTAACAATTTGACCACTCCTTTAAAGATTGTTAGAAAGAATTTATTGAGAGTCGGGGTATTCTCAGGCTGCTTTGAAGACTATTACCATTGTGCTGTACAAATCAATGGTTGTGAGTGGTTAAAGAAAGGTTTCCAACACCTGATGGAGAGCCATGAGATTCTATTCAAAAAAACTTCATCTGTGAAAAGTTTGACCGAAAGTGTATCTCAAGAGTTTGAAGACGTTTCCATCATTACTATCTTAAACAATCCTATTAGGATCACCTCCAAAGGTCCTACTATGATTCCCACTGAACCAAAAATAGCTCCATTAATTAATACCACGTTGGGGCCAGTTCCATACTCTTCTGATAAGGTTGTGCACTGGAATTATGGGGCGGAAGTGTTTTACCATGGTATCAAACAAGATTCATGGGCTGATGAAGATGAAACTGCTGAAGTTACAAATATTACTGGATCAAGTAAAGTCACTAGGATGGGGAGGATTTTCTCTCCAGAGATTTCACCTCTGAGAACCACTACACCCATTCATATTACTGTTGTTAAACCTATTATTGATACTCAAGGAAAGGAAAAAATGAATGAGCCTGCCCGAACGGAGGCGCCCATAAAAGATATTGCAGTTGAGGACCCATCTACCCAAGAGATGGAGGAGAATTTAAAAATTATCCGAAAAGTGACTACAAGATAGTAGAACAGCTGGGGAAGACACCCTCAAAGATATCCATTCTATCTTTGTTGTTATGTTCTGAGGCGCATGCCCAATCTCTATTAATATTCCTGAAAAATGTGCATGTCCCGCAAGAAACTACTGCCGACCAATTTGAAAACTGTGTAGCAAGCCTGACCGTTGACAATGGTCTGGGATTTTCAGATGCAGATTTGACCCCGACGGGGAAAAGTCACAACAAAGCTCTACATGTTTCCGTTGAGTGTAAGGGAACCACTTTGGCACATGTGTTAGTGGACACAGGGTCCTCCCTCAATCTTTTACCAAAAGGGGCCCTGGATAGATTAGACTGTGAAGGGTTGGTGTTGAAACCCAACGACATTATGGTGAGAGCTTTTGATGGATTGAAAAGAATGGTCCATGGAGAGGTTGATCTCCCTATCAAGGTTGGGTCCCAAGTCTTCAACTCAACATTCTATGTGATGGATATCCACCCGTCTTATTCGTGCCTGCTTGGACGCCCATGGATTCATGGGGCAGGTGCGGTGACTTCTACATTGCACCAAAAGATGAAATACCCAGTAAAGGGGAAAATCGTCATAGTATGCGGAGAAGAAGAATTTATGGTTAGCCATTTAAATTCTTTCAAATACGTTGAAATGAATGGTGAGTTCATTGAGAACCTCTGTCAAGCATTCGAAGTGGTCCCTCAAATGATTGTTGTTGCCAAAACCATTCTTGCTACTCCTACTAAAGATACACCGAGAATGGCCTCTCTCAAAGATGCTCGTGCTGTAGTTGAAGACGGGGGTTGCACCATTTGGGGACAACTTTCTGATATCCCCTACAAGTCAGACAAGTTTGGTTTGTGCTTCACCTCCAAGGCTAAAAAAGAAGTTCGACGTGCTCGTGCGGGGAAACCACCTCTCTGTATTAGCAACAACGAAGTTAATGCTCTTGAAGACTTTGACATTGACGGTGACTGAGACGACTAGATCTACCCAACTGCTGATGGAGGACTCAACAATTGGAAAACCAAAGATTTCATCTCCTTCACCCAAGAGTAATTTCCATTTCCTGTTTTTATTACTTTGAGAAATTTTTCTGTAATTTCCATTAAAACAATGACTATAAAACCATGTGCCTTGCCCGGGTCATAATGGTCCATTTGTTAAGGGTTTGTCATTTTCATAATCATATGTTCATTTTAATGATAAACATTAGACTATTTTGCATTCAAATTTTGTGCTCTTTGTCTTTCTTTTATTTTACTGCATTTTCAAAATAGCCACGTGACCTTACATGCACACACACACACATTTGCAGATCTACATTCACTCCGGATCTCATTGACAACAATTCTGCTATTGTCGGTTATGACTTCAAAAATCCAATCTATCAAGCCGAAGACGAAGGTGAAGAAGATTGTGAGATACCTGGGGAACTCGCCAGACTCCTAATCCAAAAGGGAAAGGTCATTCAACCGCACGAAGAACCAGTTGAAGTGATAAACTTGGATACTGAGGCAGATAAAAAAGAAGTCAAGATTGACGCTAACCTAGAAGACCATGTCAAGAGAAGATTGGTTCAAATGTTGATTTTGAACCCCCAAACTCATGATATTCAGTGCAGAATCCTGACGTGAGACTTGAACAAAAATGTTTATAACGGAATTCGTGACGCCGTGCCAAAAGAATCGTTCCCTTACGATAAAAATTGAGCAAGTTATGATGCTCCGAATAGCAAGAACTCGGTGTTAAAATTCAGAGTGCATATTTTTTCAGCTTATTTTGTGTACTGTTCAAAAACAAACCACAAACTCATGTCTTTTAGTGTAGAATCCTGATGCGCAACCTGAAACAAAATTGTTGGCAACAAAATTTGTGACGTCGTGCCGAAAGAATCGCCCCTATACGATAAAAATTGAGAGAGTTATGATTGGAATGGCGAGAAACAGTGGACTTATTTTGCTGTATTGAAATTTTCAGCTTATTTGCGTGCACACTTTAGGAAGTGAACCATAAACCGAAACCTTCGAAGCACAATCCGAACTTCGGAACTGAAACAAAGTCGTAGCTAACAAAATTTGTGATCTCATACTTCAAGAATTGTTCTGAACTGATAAAAATTGAGAAAGTTACAAATTTTTAAATATCGAGAAATGGTTCGATAGAAAACCATTTCCAGGTGCCATTTTCTTAGGTAATCCTCACTTTCAGAGATCTTCTGCAAAGAATTAACTTCTAAACCGAACATACAAATTGAAGATGAAATCAAGACGAATTTTACACCAAAATAACGAATCAAAAATTTCAAAACAGGATGAAACTTATGAATTTTTGAACATCCGAAAAACAGTGGTTCAACACACTATTTTCACTGTACTTTCAATGTACATCTATAGAGTATTCTCACATTCAGAGATCTTCCTCACTGAATCAGTTTCTGAGCCAAACATACAAAATGAATAAAATAACAAGACGGTTCAATAGCTCTAAGAACCACTCAACGATGATCTTCCAGTCATAAGTTACGAATTTTTAAGCATCCGAAAACCAGCGAACCAACCAATCCACTATATAACGCAATTTCAGGTATTTTGCACTTTTGAAATCTTCCTCACAAAATTAGCCTTCGACCTGAAAATATGAATTGGAGAAGATCTCAAGACAGTTCTAAAGACTGTAGAGTCATTTACGAACCATTTTCTAGTCTCAAGTTATGAATTTTTGAGCTTGAAACGTACAATACTGAACTTCTGTCTGCACTGTCTCAAATCGATTGAAATGCTTGACTTTCTGTGCAATTCAGAGCGTGCCAAGACACACAAGAATTTGATATGATGATGACTCAATTAATCCCTGATTGGATTGCTTGAAATACATGTGGAGTGCATTTAAAATTCAAAAACCCCGAGTTTTGCTTCATCGTGCTGCTTAACGGAACAATCATTTTTGTAACTCTTTCTTGCAGAGAAATGACTTGATCTCATGAGTATATTCCTAATGACATGTATGTATGCATGTGATGATGAAATATAGTCCAAAAAAGTTTAAAATGAAGAGGGCGGATTTTGGGGTGCAATACCTGTCTAATGAAATGTTATCTTAAAAATATCAATAATATACAAATAATTCATTACAAAGCCAAAATCACAAACAAATAATAAATCTACATAGGTCAACCACACATAATGTGTGTTAGCAGTGATGCCAAAGTATAAGCCTCACCATATGAGTTTCCCAAATCCATGAGGTTATCTGAAATAAGTGCAATCATCTATATCCGTTGTGGGTCATACATATCATGTGGATGTGGTGGAGGCGGTGTCACGTCATTTGAAGGTCCTCAAGCATGAGAAGGTCCAACATCATCCATAGGATGAACAAGTGGAATGATGCAAACATGTAATATTGTAAAGTACCACTATAAGTAACCATTATGATACTGCTCAGGGAATTGTACCTTTACTGCATCATCTCTAATAGCAATGACACTGCTGAGAATGTTAGACAAAAACCATCTATCAATGTCCTTAGATGACACAACAAAGATTGGTCAACGAATGTCATAAACATACACAAAATGAAGCAGACTCCTATCAAGAAAATATCTAGCCACAAAACTTCTTATCGCAGATAACCCAAAAACATAGTAGTGTCATCAAAGTGCCGATACACTCTATGGTCTACATAGGGTGGTCATATAACATCATCTATGGTAAACACATCGATTCTCCGCCTGTACTCCTGAAGACCTCTTGGATGTGAATGTCTGGCCCTCCATAAACAAGGATATATATATATATGGATAAGATATTTACTACTTTCATTTCAAACTTTGTTTATTATGTTTCAAGTATTAATATTATGTAGTCCTAAGACAAGTTTACTTTATGTTTGCCATGTTATGAATGCACATATGCTTTAATGTTATTGTTTCTGTATGAACATGTATGAATGCTTATTTGCATAATGTTGTGCTATCTTTCACCCATCTTTCACTTTCTTGTTATATGAATTTAAGGTACTCAAAAGCTTAAGGACAACAAATTCAAGAGTTCAACATTTTAGGGAGAAAAGCATTCAACACAGGGGGAACTATCTCCTCAAGAACACAAACATATCTAAATTTTTCATTATAAAAAATGGGGAGATTGTGAAGTCAATTTTAATTAGAATATCAATTTTGATGAAGACAAAGTTATTATAAAAAATGAAAAGTGTTTAAGACAAGGATTGCTTATGTTCAAGACTTGAGTTGGATCATTGATCAAGGTACTCTAATAGGAACTCACTTGTTTATATAATTAGATGCTCAAAGAAACTTCATCTCGATTCCCCAAAATTTTCCTTGACATTCCTATTGCATTATTCTTTCAATCATGGCATTTCAAAAAGGAAAAACTCAATATTTTCAATAGTGTAATCGATTGACATAATAAGGCAACCAGTTGCACTTTTCTTGTGTTTCAATATTTTTGAAGTTTTCCTATAGTCTAACTAATTGACATATTTGTGCAATCGGTTACACCTAAGTTTTTTTCTCAAAATTTTTAAACGTTAGCCATAGTGTAACCCAATTGATAGAATTATACAACCGGTTACACCTGTAGTTTTTTGGAAAAATTCTGAAACTTTTTCATACCTATTCATTGCATTGATTCATCATACCTTTTTAAAATCATTTCCAAATGAATCATGAGCATTTGTTTAAACATTTTCATTGTTTATAGAGATATCATATACATTATTAAAATCAGAATTTTTCATGAATCAAATCACCTCTTCCATTCCAATTTTTAATACATAAGTTCAAACTTTCTATACTTGTAACTTTTCTACATAATTTTATATCAATTGCGAAAAGTTTCTAGACAATCTAATTGCATTATATTTGAATTGTTCATTGGAAGAGAATATCAGTCTTTGTATAAAAATTGATCCAAGCTGCAATAACTTATTTCAAATCTTTATTCAAACTCTGTTTTGATCACAAAATGTTAGTGATTATTGTATGCAAGACAAAGTGGCATGCTTTCCATAAAGTATTGTAAAAAGTAAAGTAACATGTTTTTCTTTAGTGTGTTGTAAAATCAAAAGATAGTGTGCCTTCTTGATTGTGTTATAAAATTAAGAGAGTCTTGCTGTGAAGTTGTAACATATTCTAACATAGTGAAATTTCCATGGGGTGTGAGGGGACGAGAGTACTCTTATTTGAAAACAGGAACCAAGATATATTATTGCGTTCTTTATTTTTCTGCATTTATATTTTTACACTTTATCATCGAATCAATTCCGAAAAAATAAGAACATAAGAACCATCACACAATAACAAAAAAAAAGGTCTAAAAATCCAAAAAATAAATAAATCTAATTCACCCTATCTTACAATGAACAGGGAAAAAATGGCAGGTGGATGTTGTAACACTTCATTTTGCCCCCATACTGTACAAAGGCGATTGAAGCTGTGAAATAAAATGGAGAGTGTGACCCAATTCAATTTTACCTGACTCCACGGTAAACGTCAATTATACTTGTTTAAAAGTAGAGTGAGTGACAATTGTTGTGTAGGATTATCTAAAGTTTTTAGAGTATTTGGACTGCATGTAGGGCTAGCTCACGCATAGTAGTGAGAAGCTCTGTGTGTTTTCTCTGAGAAAAGTTGTATATCTTCTTCAATTCAAAAATATTTATAGAGGTATCTCTAAGCCTGGACCAAGAAGTGGTTGCCTCCGCTCCTTTACCAGACACATGAGGATGGATGAATTGGTTCTTCTTTAGATCATGGAAGAGGTTGTTACTTCCACTTGATTAATATTTTTCCATGCTTATTTTTAGGAAGAGTTTATCATCTTGCAAATCCCCACCTTTTCTCAACCCGTGACAATCTCGGAGACAAGGAAGGGCCCTTTCTTCCACATGTCAAATTCTCAACCATTTTAAAAAGGAGCTTCCTTGAACAAATGTATAAGCAAAAAACTTAAAATATAAATAATTAATACTTAAAAATAATAATATCGAGGATTGTTGAAATCAGATTTAAACAAAGCTTCAAAAGTAAGTGGAGGAATGTATATTATTCTATTTATTAGTAGCTAATTGTTGTACCCCAAAATTTGCCCTCCCATATTCTTCAAGAAATTGCCAAGCCAAGTCATAAAACTCCCCCAAGGGTTGCACAGTGCAAGGGCCTCCTAAACAGTCAAAATTAGGGTTTTGAGTCTGATCAAGAAAAGGAAGTGTTCAAAGGCCCAATCGAGTCTCATATGCTTACAAACATGGTCAAGCATCCTCATATCAAGTTTCAAGGCATTCAGCTCAAAATTGCACAGTCAAAACCCTAAATTGCACTATAGTCAACTGTAGGGGCAAAATGGTCATTTGGCAGTCAAAAGTTCAAATTTTTGGTCAACATCTCATTTTGAAGCCATAAACATCATTTGATCAATGCTTGATCATGATTCTCAAAATTTGGCTCAGAAAATCATCAGGATGCAAAAGTTTCCTTATTTGGACAGCTGAAAAAGTCAACTGAAATTGACCAGGGCATAACTTTCACATGGATTATCAGAAAAATTCCATCCAAAGCTCATTTTGAAGAGAAAGACATTTCCTACAACTCATCTTCATACTTCAAGTCCAAGAAATGCTCTCACAAAAAGTTATCAATTTCAACATTATAGGTCATTTTCAAAAGTCAACAAAAAGGGACTTTAAGTCAAAGGCCATAACTTGAGATTGGAAAATCAAAATGACATGGGACCAAAGGCATTGGTTAAAGGACTCAAAGACCTTTCCAAAATGTCCAAGAACATGAGAAAATCTTAAAAATTGAGCAAGTTATGCATTGGAGAAGTTGGGAAATTTTTGTGAAATGGCAAAAGTCAACTATCCTTGAAACTTCAATTTTTGACAAAAGGGCCCACTTTCTTCCACTTGATTCAGCCTTGTCATGCCACACAAGTGTCCCATGATTAATTTCAAGATCAAACATTGATTTTTCTATTTAATTTAATTTTTGATAATTTAATTCATTTTAAATCTTTAAAAATTCAAATAAAATTTAAAAATCAATGGAATAATGTCATTTGAATTGGAATAGCTTCCATATATCATGTGCCAGCTCACAAACTCATGCTAGGGTTAGGTTGTACACCAAGTCTTGGTTTTGCTTAAAAAAGGGAAAGTTTGTTAATGGTGAAAGACCTAAGACTAATTCTCTCATGGGCATGGATCAAGGCCAGCTAATGACCTAATTCCCTTCCCTCATAAGTGCTGAGTCAAAACCTAATGCCCACACACTGAATGCTGCGCAGGAGACACCATTGCCAACTTGAAAAATTGTCCATAAAACTCAAAACTGAAATTAGTGTTCTAGGTGGATTCAAGTCCTAATATTGATTCTAAAAGCTTCCTTGTGGTTCACTGATCATATTCCAATTCATAACACTCATCAAAAGGCAAGGAATCAGTGTACAGAACTCAGCATATGTCGTGAAAAACTCACAATCGTATTCTTAAATTTAAGCATTTTCATAACATTTTCTGCATGGATTCTTATTCCTCCTGCAATTCTAAAGCTAACTGATCCATTTAATTACGTTTTCCTGTGTTATGTACAAAGATGCCATTGTAGCTTTTTAGGGTTTGCAGGTTTTCGAATTAGGGCTTTTCATCCAAGGCAAAATTAGGACTCGTGAGTAATATCATTGGCATGAGCGTGTTCAGACGAAGAAGAATCCATCCTCGCGCCTAATTTATGTTTAGAGACGGCGTAATCGCTATTTTCTATAAACCGGCCTAAGAGAACACACATAAAACCGTGGCCTTTGTTTTTGATATTTGCAGGAACGAAGAAGAAGACCTCGTGGCCAACAACCAGTGGTTCTTTTTGAATTGCGCGCGTTTTTCAGATAACTAACCAATTTTCTTTTATATTGATTAATAGCCATTATATATTAAAAGTAATTGAAGTGGTTCAGTGGCGCAGGAAGTGATCAGTAATGCTAGTGACCTGGGTTCGAGTCCCAGGTCTGTACAATATTTCATGTTATTTTTCAATTCCAACTCCTATGCAGCGCCAGTGATAATACACACCATACATCCTCAAAGATCAACCAGCCACGCGTCCTGGAGATCAAATCAAGGGCATAGATCAGAGGTGTACCATAAGCCTTAGTCCAAGGTCCCACACGTAGCCTGGAAAAGTCAACGAATCTCAAGCTTATTGGGCCCAAATTACTGGATCCACACCTCCACTTTAGGGCCTGAACCCCCCCTGGTTTGCAATTTCTTTTTTTTATTTTGTTTTCAATTCTTATTTTATTTCTTTTATTGTTTTAATTAATAAATTATTTTTACCATATATATAAAGATATCACAAAAATCAGAAAAAGATGACAAATATAATAAATATTTAACTTAATTATTTTCATAAATAAATTAACATGTAAATTAACTTAGTATTAATTTAGGTTGCAACTTTAATTCTTTTCATAAAAATATAAAAAATATAGAATTTAGGTTTAATAAATTTTATTCCTTTCAATTTTTCTTTTTTATATTACTTATTTTATTTTCACAATTAAATTGTACATAAAAAAATTAGGTTTAATTTAGATTTTAATTTAATATTTTCACAATAAACTTAAAAACAATTAGAATTAGGGTTTACATCCAATTTTTAGTTTTAGTTAATTCTTTTTCTCTTAAATCTAAAAACACAAAATACCAAAAAACATTTTCTTTTAATTCTTAATTTTAATTCCTTATTAATAATATTTTGCAAAAGGGTCCAACGCCCTCGTTCGTAATTTATTTAATTTCGCATATTTATTCTTATTTCATTCAAATAATCATGTACCTGTCCCAAAGCGTTGTAATTTAAACTTCTCGCACTTTTATTTTACTTTATTTACTTTCCGTCAAATCGGGTCCGGTTTAATTTTGGCGATGTGGACCCGCGCCATTTGTAATAGTCTTAGATTTACTTTTCCCGCAATTTTTAACTGTTAATAAAAGCATGAAAGAATGTATGGACTTAAAATAAAATCAAGCGTAGAACGCCAATGAACATGACAAGACAAATATCAATAAAAACGATACACGAATCGCACACACCACCCCTAGGGTACGCCTCACTGTTGCCTTGCCTTTCGAAAGGTGATCGTCGAGTAGAGGATGTCTTAGTAAGTCCTCATGATCCGGGAACCTGGCATGAGGGTAGCTTCTAAGGTGTCTTCCCATTGCTCTGGTGATCACCATGTCCCTACAAACTCGAATTGACCCGAACACCTCCAACGGTGGTACTACCTACCTCTCAATGGTGGGATGGCACTACTTTAAAGGACATTTACACAGACGAATTCCTTAGGGTAGGTAGACGACTCATGGATACTTGCTCTCTTCAAAACAAAAATTCAAAGACTTTTCACACCAACACATTTCAAAAGCTTTCAAAGCAAATTTTTCAAACACTCTGACGTACGAGTCGAACTGAAAATTTTCAAAGAAACTTTTTAAAACCCACAATTGAAAAGCAAGCAAACATTTTGAAAACACATTGAGCAAGTATCTAAGAGCCCATGGATAACCATGGATAGAAAGGGTGCTAATACCTTCCCTTTCTATAATCTACCTCCCGAACCGAGAGCAATCTCTTTAAGGAATTTTTCTGTGCTTTTGTCCTTTCCATTTGGAGAAAATAAAAGACGGTGGCGACTCTTGCTTCCGCGACATTTCGCGAACCAGCTTTAAACAGTCAGTTCCAGATCCACCGGTCACAGAACTGGCGACTCTGCTGGGGAATTTAAGCTTAAAGTGAGGTATACCTTAGGGCTAGGTTATAACTATGTTTTCAATTGTCTTCTTTGCTTGCTTTATTATTGTGGGTTGCTTGGGAGTTCTATAGATCCTAACCCGGATCTGGGGATACCTTCTTAGAAAGTAGCAACAAGGCTGTGAGGGAACTGTGCGGGGTATACCGACATGGTTGAAGCAGTCTGCTACGTTGATGTGGCACTTTGGTGTGTACCGGTAACCCTTGAGTTCAGTCAAGGAGAGTACGGGGCCTCCGCGTGGTGTCGTGAAGCATCAACAGACCTTAGGAACCTTAATTGAACTATCTTGGCCTCTTTAGGGTAGTGAGATAACTGACTTTGGTGCAGTCCGAGGTTGGTTGATACTCGATACTACACTCAATTGAGGGTTGCTTTCCTGGAATATTTCGGTCGCCGGTTCAGTGGCTAAATCGAAACGATGAACAATGAAAGCAATTCCGTGATATTGGGACCCTTAGAACCCGGTTACTTCTAATAGGACAGGTTGAACCCACCAACTTCAAGAGGGTACTACCCAGACCCCATGCTGGCCTTGAACCTTAAGGGCTTGTCTTGTGTGCCTTGTGTGCCTTACATGTTTGTCTTTGTACATATCTGTGGTGTGTTTAATCATAGCATCATGACATCATCCAGCATCATATGCATTAACTAACCATTTCAGGGGTTCGAATTTTCATCTTTGTTCTTGTTTTGTATGACATGGAAACTGTTCGTAGAAAGACAATTCAAATCAGTCTTGTAAGGGTACCTCCTCAGCTTAAGGAGCTTATATCCAGGATTCCCGAGAACTCTTCATTCAGTGAAAGGCATGGAAGCCTCATCAGCTTGGTCAACACCAACATTGAGGAAGATATGATAAAGGTCTTGTTCCAGTTCTTTGACCCTCTGCATCACTATTTTACCTTCTTGGACTATCAGTTGGTACCCACATTGGAGGAGTTCTCCCGGCTCCTGAAGATCCCCATCCTTGATCAGCTACCCTTCAACGGTACAGAAAAGGAACCTAAGCTGGAAGAGATTGCTAAAGCCTTGCACCTACAGTCATCTGACCTCAAGGGACATTGGGAAGTCAGAAGTGGTATTAAAGGGTTCTTAGCCAGGTTTCTGTTTGAAAAGGCCTATGAATGTTGGAACTCCCTTGACTTGCAAGCTTTTGAAGAGGTTGTGGCCCTCCTTGTTTATGGTTTGGTGTTGTTCCCTAACCCAGATCAGCTCATTGATATCAGTGCTGTCCAGATCTTTATGTCCAGGAATCCTATACCTACGTTGCTGGGGGACATCCTTCACTCATGTTACACTCGAACCATGAGAAAAAGAGGTGTCCTTATGTGTTGCACTCCTCTCCTGGGAAGGTGGTTTATTTCGCACCTTCCACGATCAGTCCTGAAGAATGAGCGGGGTTTGAGATGGTCACAACGATTGATGACTCTTACACATGCAGATATACATTGGTGCCCTAGGTCCAGAGAAGATGTCACTATCATTGATCGTTGCGGGGAGTATCCTAATGTTCCTTTACTTGGAATCAGAGGGGGTATTACTTATAGCCCATGCCTGGCTTGGAGACAATTTGGTTATGCTCGGAGGGATGGTCCTCATGACATGTTAATTCCTGACATAGTTTTTGACTTCGACAACGATACTCAAGGACTTCGCCAGAGATTTATCAGAGCCTGGAGGATGCCTAGTAGGATAGACAGCAAGACACTGGGGCACAGGAACTCCATCCCTTTGGAGCCTTACCTCAAGTGGGTACGAGCCCGCTCTCAGAAGTTAGTAATGCCTTATCCTCACATGCTTCCAGTAATCAAAGAGCCTGCCTTGGAAGGAGAAGTGTCCTACACTATTCAGCACCCTGATATGCCCACATCCTGGGAAGAGATGCAGAAGAGCTGGATCCAGCTTAAGGAAGAGCGGAATTCTCTTGAGACTAGTCTGCATGCCAGTGAAAAGAAGGTCTTGGAGCTCACCCGCCTGTTGCATGAGGAGAGGAACCTCAACACTTACATAGCTCCAAAGAGGATGCGCAGCATATTTTGGGATTGATTTGATTTTTGTACTTTTGCCCATGAGGCTTTGATGTATTAAACAATGATTTTCTTAATAATAACGTGCGTTCCTTTTGGTCTACAACAAATTTGAATTTTCGAACTCTTGAATGCATTGCATAAACACATATCATTCATCATGTGCATCACAGGTACTCTTCTTTTCAGGTTGTTTACTGTTCTTCGCTGTTTATTTCAGCATCATGAACCCTGAATCATCAACCAAGGCATCTATCAAGGCTCTTCAGGCGCAGAACGCCCAATTTCAGGAGCTGATCAAGGGCTTGGCTCAGGGTCAACAAGAGTTGAAGACCATGCTTCTGAAGAAGACTAAGAAGAAAAGGAGGACTGTGCTATTTAACACTGGGCGCTGACTCGGGAATACCTTACAGGTTGAGGCTGAAAGGACTACTCCATCTGTGGGGGAAGGTAGTCACCAAGAAAGGGAGGTCCCTACTCCTGTGGGCTCTGATACTGAAACAGACTTCAACGACGAACAATACCCTCCTGCTGAAGACCGGTACAAGCAGCTGGAGGACAGATTAAAGGCTATGGAAATTCAGCGGGTGCCTGGACTGGATTTCGGAGACTTGGGGTTATCTACTGGGGTGGTGATCCCACACAAGTTCAAGGCACCTGCCTTTGTGAAGTATGACGGGGCTTCCTGTCCCAAGATGCACCTCCGTTCTTATGTAAGGAAGATCCAGCCTTACACAGCAGACAAGAACCTTTGGATCCACTTCTTCCAGGAGAGTCTTTCAGGGACTCACCTCGAATGGTTCTATCAGCTGGATGGAATCAGCATTCGTAACTGGGAGGATCTGGCCACTGCTTTTTACAAGCAGTATCAATATAATTCCGACCTCGCTCCTACGCGTACCCAGCTCCAGGGTATGTCGCTAGGGTCGGGTGAAGGTTTTAAGGAGTACGCCCAGAAATGGAGAGACCTGGCTGGCAGAGTGCAGCCACCATTGACGGACCGGGAGCTGGTAGATATGTTTTTAGGGACCCTATCTGGTCCATTTTTCAATCATCTCATTGGTAATTCCTCTGCTGGGTTTACTGATCTGATCCTGACTGGTGAAAGGATCGAGGCCGGTATAAAATTGGGGAAGATACAGAAGGTTGCCTCCTCCAGTGCTGAAAAGAAACCCTTCAAAAAGGAGGCTAGTGCTGTATATAGCTCCCGGAGACCAGAGCGACCTGAACTCCACCAATCTGTCAGTGCGGTAATGATTGCCAAACCTGCTGCCGCTCCTCGGCCAACTAATCCTCAAAAGTTTGAAAGACCCCGGAGAGAGTTTACCCGGTTAAGCATGACCTTATCACAGATCCTGCCACAGTTGCTATCCACCAATTTAGTGACTGTCAGGGAGGCTCCAAAGTTTCCCAATACTGCATCCCCCAAGTTTAATCCAAATGCTCGCTGTGCTTACCACTCTGATAGCCCGGGGCATAACACAGATGACTGTTGGGCCCTAAAGAATAAGGTTCAAGACCTCATTGATGCAAAGGAAATACAGTTTGAGGCGCCCGAGAGGCCGAATGTTGTAACCGCTCCCATGCCCCAGCATGGAGTGAATGCTGTTGAGGAGGATTTGTATGTAGCTTCGGTGGATGATGTTGCTACTCCGCTGCTGACGGTCAAGAGGAACCTGTTGCTAGCCGGTTTATTTCCGGGATGTAGCGAAGGTTGCCCTCTATGTGTTGCTTCCCCTGCTGGTTGTTCTCTGCTGAAGTCAGGCGTCCAAAACCTGATAGATAGTAGAGAGATTTTGTTCAGAAAGACTGTTGTTCCTGCTGCTCCTGTTGAAGAAGTGTCGATCGTTACGATCTTCAACAACCCTTCCAAGGCCCCTGCAAAGAAGCCTGTCCAAATTTTGCCGGTTCACAAGATTGCTCCTATCACCATTACTGTTCCGGGGCCTATCCCCTACAAATCTGATAAGGCTGTCCCATGGCACTATGGGGCGGATGTTTATGTTCTGGGTGTGAAACAAGAGTTCAACATTGATGCTGGTGTCTCCAACATCACTGGGCCTGCTAAGGTCACTCGTAGTGGAAGACTGTTCTCGCCAGACATTGCTCCTTCGGTAATTCATAGGCCTGTGGTCTTCACACCTGCCAGGGTGCCTGTTTCTCCCCCTGACCAAGTATCCACCCCTGCTACCGAGTCATCTGATACTCGGGGCAAGGGGATTGCTGCTGATGTGCCTGCCAGGACGGAGGCACCGAAGACCATTGTTGAGGCTTCCAGGCAGGAAATGGAAGAAATCCTCAAGATAATAAAGAAAAGTGATTTCAACGTTGTAGAACAGCTGGGGCACACCCCCTCTAAAATCTCCATGTTGTCACTGCTGCTGTGTTCAGAGGCCCACGCCAAGGCTCTGATTGCTTTCTTAAAGACAGCCCACGTACCCCAAGAGACGTCTGCTGACCAGTTCACCGACTGTGTGGCCAACCTAACCGCTGATAATGGCCTGGGTTTCTCTGATGCCGATCTGACAGCAAAGGGGAAGAACCATAATGACGCCCTGCATGTCTCCATTGAATGCAGGGGCACTACTCTTGCTCATGTGCTGGTTGACACAGGTTCTTCATTAAACGTGCTGCCCAAGAAGGCTCTGGATAGGCTGGATTGTGAGGGTCTAGAGCTCAAACCAAGTAACATTGTTGTCCGGGCCTTTGACGGGTCCAAAAGAATGGTACATGGTGAGGTGGACATCCCAATCAGGGTTGGGTCACAGGTATTTGATTCAAAATTCTATGTGATGGACATCCATCCGTCCTATTCTTGTTTGCTGGGACGCCCGTGGATCCACAAAGCTGGAGCTGTGACCTCCATGTTGCATCAGAAGCTCAAGTACCCGGTCAGGGGGAAGATCGTAACGGTGCAAGGGGAAGAGGAGTACATGGTCAGCCACCTCAACTCCTTCAGATACGTGGAAATGGATGGGGAGTTCATTGAAACCCCCTTTCAACATTTTGAGGAAGTGCCACAAACTTTGGCAGCAGCAGAAGCAGTGAATGAAGAGGTTTCTCCTTTGAAAATGGCCTCCTTAAAGGACGCCCGGGTTGTGATAGAAAGAGGTGAATGTGCAAACTGGGGCAAGCTCCCTGATCTTACTCCTAAGACTAACAAGTTTGGGTTGGGTTTCACCACAGAAGCTCAGAAAGCAGTGCGCAAGGCGAGAATTGGAAGACCTCCTGTGCTCATCACCCACTCAGAAGTGAATGCTATTGGAGAGGAAGACGAAGTGGAAGAGTCAGAGTTCGATAGCTGGATCTACCCGACGACCGACGGTGGATTGACCAATTGGACTGCTAAAGACTTTACACCCATAACTTTTGTTCCCCAGTAATGAACTTCTTTGTTTTGGATTTGTAATAAACAATAATTTGAAACTATATGGCCCGGTGTCTTACCCGGGGCACCGTGGTTTTGTTTATGAGGGCTTTTGTTTGTCACTGTCATATATCATAAATAAAAGCATTGGACGTTTTTCACATTTCAAATTTTGCGCTCCTTTTCTTTCCTTTCTTTACATATTGCAAAACAGCTGTATTTACACACACACTCACTCATACAGGTTTCAATCCACTCTGGATCTCACTGGTAACGACTCTGCTACTGCCAGTTATGACTTCGAAAATCCGATCAACTTAGCCGAAGACGAAGGTGAAGATGATTGCGAAGTGCCTGGTGAACTTGCAAGACTGTTACAACAGGAAGAGAGGGCAATTCAACCCCATGAAGAGCCAGTGGAAATAATAAACTTGGGTACTGAAGAAGACAAGAAAGGGGTAAAGATTGGTGCCAACCTAGAGCTCAGCGTGAAGCAACGGTTGACTCAGATGCTGCATGACTATATGGAGATCTTTGCCTGGTCCTACGAAGATATGCCCGGATTAGATACCGACATTGTGGTCCATCACTTACCAACTAAAGAAGATTGCCCTCCGGTTAAGCAAAAGGTCCGCCGTATGCGTCCAGAGATGTCTGAGAAGATTAAAGCCGAGGTTATGAAACAGTTTGATGCCGGGTTTCTTGCAGTGACTTCTTACCCTCAGTGGGTTGCTAATGTGGTGCCGGTACCTAAGAAGGACGGCAAGGTCAGAATGTGTGTCGATTACAGGGATCTGAACAGGGCCAGCCCCAAGGATGACTTCCCTCTACCTCACATTGATGTCCTTGTTGATAATACAACTCAGCATAAAGTGTTCTCTTTTATGGATGGTTTTTCAGGCTACAATCAGATCAAGATGGCTCCTGAAGACATGGAAAAGACTACATTTGTTACTCAGTGGGGCACCTTCTGCTACAAAGTCATGCCTTTTGGACTAAAGAATACTGGGGCAACCTACCAACGTGCCATGGTTGCTTTATTTCATGACATGATCCATCATGAGATAGAAGTGTATGTTGACGACATGATCGCTAGGTCCCAGACTGAGGAAGAACACCTTGATCATCTACAGAAACTGTTTGACCGTTTGAAACTGTACAAGCTGAGGTTGAACCCGAACAAGTGCACCTTCGGGGTAAGATCTGGAAAGTTGCTAGGCTTCGTGGTAAGTGACAAGGGAATTCAAGTGGACCCTGCTAAGGTCAAAGCCATTCAAGAGATGCCAGTTCCTAAGACAGAGAAGGAAGTCAGAGGCTTTCTAGGACGTCTGAATTACATTGCTCGGTTCATCTCACACCTAACTGCTACCTGTGAACCAATCTTCAAGCTACTGAAGAAAGATCAGGTAGTACGTTGGAATGATGAATGTCAGGCTGCTTTTGACAGAATCAAAGAATATCTCCAAGAACCACCCATCCTTATGCCACCAGTTGAAGGGAGACCTTTGATACTTTACCTGACAGTGCTTGATAATTCAATGGGGTGTGTGCTGGGGCAGCATGACGAGTCTGGCCGAAAAGAGCATGCCATTTATTACCTTAGCAAAAAGTTTACCGACTGTGAGACCCGATACTCACTGCTTGAGAAAACTTGCTGCGCTTTAGTATGGGCTGCTCGCCGGCTAAGACAGTATATGCTGACTCACACTACCTTGTTGATCTCAAAAATGGATTCTATAAAGTACATATTCGAAAAGCCTGCTCTGTCTGGGAGAATTGCAAGATGGAAAATGATCTTGACGGAATACGACATTCAGTACACGACCCAAAAAGCCATCAAGGGAAGTGTATTGGCAGACCACTTAGCACATCAAGCTGTAGATGACTACCAATCAATGAACTTCGAGTTTCCGGATGAAAGCATTATGATAGTAACTGACTGTGAAGTACCTGGACCGGATGAAGGACCTGAACCAGGATCCCGATGGTCTATGCATTTTGATGGAGCATCCAACGCTTTGGGAAATGGTATTGGCGCCATCATCATATCTCCACAAGGTACTCATACTCCACTCACCGCCCGGCTGTGTTTCAACTATACCAACAACATGGCGGAGTATGAGGCGTGTATCATGGGTCTTCAAGCTGCGATCGACCTGAGGATCAAATTTCTGAGTGTCTTCGGAGATTCCGCTCTTGTGATCAATCAGATCAAAGGAGAGTGGGATACGAAACATCCAAACTTGATTCCTTACAGAGAATGTGTGTTGACCCTGATCCCCCACTTCACAGAGATAACATTTGAGCACTTTCCAAGAGAAGAGAATAAGTTGGCGGACGCTTTAGCTACAATGTCTTCAATGTTCAAGGTCAAATGGGATAATGAGGCTCCCCGGATCATCATCTGGAAACTAGACGAGCCGGCATACTGTTGTGATCTCGAAACTGAATTGGTGACTGAGAAGCCTTGGTACCACGAAGTGAAGAGATATCTGGAAACTCAGGAATACCCTGAAGGTGCATCTATCAACGATAAGAAATTCCTGAGAAGATTCGCAGCCAAATTCTTCCTTAGCAACAACATCTTGTACAAGCGAAACCATGATTCAACCTTACTGCGTTGTGTGGATAAAACTGAAGCAGAAAGAATCATGGAAGAGCTACATGAAGGGACCTTTGGTACACATTCCAGTGGACACACTATGGCTAAGAAAATCCTACGGGCAGGATACTATTGGTCCACAATGGAAGCTGACTGTTACCAACATTCCAGGACATGCCACAAGTGCCAGATTTATGCAGACAAGGTGCATGTTCCTCCGGTTCCCCTGAATGTTCTGACTGCGCCTTGGCCGTTTGCAATGTGGGGCATAGACATGATCGGCGAGATTAAACCTACGGCATCTAATGGACATCGCTTCATCCTAGTGGCAATTGATTACTTCACGAAGTGGGTTGAGGCAGCATCCTATGCTACGGTAACCAAGACTGTTGTAGCACGGTTCATTCGGCATAACCTGATCTGTCGGTACGGCGTCCCTGAGAGAATTATTACAGACAACGGTACCAATCTGAACAATAAGATGATCGCTGAGCTTTGCGAACAGTTCAAAATACAGCACCACAATTCTTCTCCTTACAGACCGAAGATGAATGGGGCTGTAGAAGCAGCAAATAAGAACATCAAGAAAATCGTGCAGAAAATGACAGTGACTTATAAAGATTGGCATGAGATGTTACCGTTCGCTCTACATGGGTACCGTACCTCAGCCAGGACGTCAACCGGGGCAACTCCTTTCTCTCTGGTTTATGGTATGGAGGCAGTCTTGCCAATCGAAGTGCAAATACCCTCTCTCCGGATAATGAAGGATGCAAATCTGAACGAAGATGATTGGATCCAGACACGACTTGATCAGCTCAACCTTATTGATGAAAAGAGACTTGCTGCTATCTGTCATGGTCAGACGTATCAGAAACGGATGATCAGGGCATTTAACAAAAAGGTCAGACCACAAGAATATCGAGTCGGGGATCTGGTAATCAAGCGAATCATCCTTCCTCAGAGTGATCCAAGGGGCAAATGGACCCCTACGTACGAAGGGCCATTTGTGGTTAAGCATGTGTTCTCAGGAGGAGCAATGATATTAACCAATATGGATGGTGACGACCTTCCTCACCCCGCCAATGCAGACATAGTAAAAAAATATTACGCATGAAAAAAAAAAGACCCGCTAGGCTGACATGCCTAGGCAAAAATTAGGGCTTCCCGTCGAACCAAAAGGGTTCGGGCAAAATGAAGGGAAAATGGAAAAAATCTGTACACCCGGCAAGTCGAAAACCTGAAAGGGCGGCTTGGGCAAAAATGGATATCCCGGTGGACTGAAAACCCGAAAGGGCGGTCCAGGCAAAAATTAGGGATAAAAGCGTAATGCTATGTCTCATTGATCACTTTGCATCCAGAATCCGGTATCTACATCAAGATCAGACGGCATCGACCAGTCAGCTTCACCTTCAACCAAGGTCATCAAGTGATGAGACGCTCGGAGTTATAAAGGCAATAGCAGAGTTGAAACCCAGTGGATCATTCATTTCACACAGCTGTTTTATTTTCTTTTGTACAAAATTTGTATAAACCCTTTTTGCTCGGTGGCGTTCTCTTATTAGGACGTCAGCCTCTTGTATACAAAACGCCTATTCACAGGCCACTCAAAAATCAATACAAATATACTTTTCAGTTAAAATGTGCCTTTTGTTTTTTCCTTTTCTGTTTTGTTTTGCGAAGAACGTCCAAGGTTCAATTTGTGATATATGCATTGACAATAATTTGCTAGCTCATAAATATTTGCATACGAAACAAAGAATTAATTACAGGGGACATTAGAAACAGGGGCAATAAGGAGTTGTCTAGGCAATCTAATTGTTCTATCCTCCAAAGTACCAAGGTAAGTTCAGCTAAAGAACATAACCAGGCATCTTAAATTCCCCAGAGAGTGAGACAGCAAGAAGTATACTCTCCTCAAGCAAAACAGTTATCAACCTTAAGGAAGTTGGGTGTCCTCCCGTAGATCTCAACATTCCCCAGCAGCATATATTCTTAACAAGCATCCCCGGCAGTCTTGGTCTAAAGATTGTTCCCCGGCGGCATACATCAACATTCAAAGGAATCACTTCCCCAGCATATCAAAACTCCCCAGGAGAGTCCAATTAGTTTCCCCAGGAAAGTTGGAATTCATATCTCCCCAAGCAGTAAGCTTATCCCCAGTAAATTCTGGAAGCTTATCCGTCGCAGAGCACGAACGCATCGTCCGGCTTGATTTAAAGAGTTATTTCCTTAACAGGATATAACTGGGTTATCCTCAGCCAAAAGCCACGGAAAGAGTATCGTCGACAAAGTCTTCCTATCCCCAGCAAATTATTATCAACACTCAGTAAGGCATCCCTCTTCCCACAGAGTATTGCTTCCCAGCATGGTCGCTAGAGTGTCTTTTCTCCCCGCAGAATCTTCCATTCGCCAAGTTTATTCCGCAACGGAGTTATCTTCTCCTACCGGTATTCTTGCAACTATCATCCCCAATGGAAGCAAAATCTATTCTTCAGCATCAGCCCAGGATACAACTTCCTGGCACCCGTCAAGGATTTACTTTCCTAAACGAAAACGAACATACATAAAACATCACATACATCATTATAACATGCATATACACATCATATCATACAAATCTCATTTATGTTGAGAACATCATTGCTTGATCCATATCATGCATTGCATATGACTGACTTTTACCTTTCAGGAAAGATTCAGTTAAATTCTCAATCATATTTCAAGACCTTGTCCGGTTCAGTTAAATCGACCCTAAGATTTTCCTGATGCTTATCCAGTCAAAGGCCTTCTCTGGTTCAGTCAGATCGACCCTAAGATCTCCCTGATGCTTATCCAGTTGAAGATATTTCAAGACCTTGTCCGGTTCAGTTAAATCGACCCTAAGATTTTCCTGATGCTTATCCAGTCAAAGGCCTTCTCTGGTTCAGTCAGATCGACCCTAAGATCTCCCTGATGCTTATCCAGTTGAAGATATTTCAAGACCTTGTCCGGTTCAGTTAAATCGACCCTAAGATTTTCCTGATGCTTATCCAGTCAAAGGCCTTCTCTGGTTCAGTCAGATCGACCCTAAGATCTCCCTGATGCTTATCCAGTTGAAGATATTTCAAGACCTTGTCCGGTTCAGTTAAATCGACCCTAAGATTTTCCTGATGCTTATCCAGTCAAAGGCCTTCTCTGGTTCAGTCAGATCGACCCTAAGATCTCCCTGATGCTTATCCAGTTGAAGATATTCCAAGACCTTGTCCGGTTCAGTTAAATCGACCCTAAGATTTTCCTGATGCTTATCCAGTCAAAGGCCTTCTCTGGTTCAGTCAGATCGACCCTAAGATCTCCCTGATGCTTATCCAGTTGAAGATATTCCAAGACCTTGTCCGGTTCAGTTAAATCGACCCTAAGATTTTCCTGATGCTTATCCAGTCAAAGGCCTTCTCTGGTTCAGTCAGATCGACCCTAAGATCTCCCTGATGCTTATCCAGTTAAAGATATTCCAAGACCTTGTCCGGTTCAGTTAAATCGACCCTAAGATTTTCCTGATGCTTATCCAGTCAAAGGCCTTCTCTGGTTCAGTCAGATCGACCCTAAGATCTCCCTGATGCTTATCCAGTTGAAGATATTTCAAGACCTTGTCCGGTTCAGTTAAATCGACCCTAAGATTTTCCTGATGCTTATCCGTTCAAAAACCTTCTCTGGTTCAGTCAGATCGACCCTAAGATCTCCCTGATGCTTATCCAGTTGAAGATATTTCAAGACCTAGACCGGTTCAGTTAAATCGACCCTAAGATTTTCCTGATTCTTATCCAGTCAAAAACCTTCTCTGGTTCAGTCAGATCGACCCTAAGATCTCCCTGATGCTTATCCAGTTGAAGATATTTCAAGACCTTGTCCGGTTCAGTTAAATTGACCCTAAGATTTTCCTGATGCTTATCCAGTCAAAGGCCTTCTCCGGTTCAGTCAGATCGACCCTAAGATCTCCCTGATGCTTATCCAGTTGAAGATATCTCAAGTCCTTGTCCGGTTCAGTTAAATCGACCCTAAGATTTTCCTGATGCTTATCCAGTCAAAGGCCTTCTCTGGCTCAGTCAGATCGATCCTAAGATCTCCCTGATGCTTATCCAGTTGAAGATATTTCAAGACCTTGTCCGGTTCAGTTAAGTCGACCCTAAGATTTTCCTGATTCTTACCCAGTCAAAGGCCTCTCTGGTTCAGTCAGATCGACCCTAAGATCTCCCTGATTCTTATCCCAGTAGAAGACATCCAAGATTTTTTTTCTCAACGAGCGTTGTTGAAGTTAAAGTCACCCAAGATTTTTTCTCAACGAGCGTTGTTGAAGTTAAAGTCGCCCAAGGTTCTCTTACCATTCATGCTAAGGTAGTAACCATCCCTGGTTCTTTCATCGTCGTTTGAAGCTCCAGACTCAGCTCCTGTAACCAGTCAGGACACATCTATACCAGGCATCTAAAAATCAGCTCCTGCAACGTGTCAGGTACTCATTTTCTGTTTTGCAGGTATACAGGTTCTCTCCAAGGAATCTCTTACGCAATCAAACATCCAGATGGCGTCTATAAGCCCATTCCACCATCACTGCCACTATGTGAGCGCAAATTTCTGGGCACTCTAGTGTCCAATCATCTTCTACCCTCGGATTACGAAAGGCACGTCCGCCAATCTGCATCCTCAGGTCTAAGAAGATTGAACAGGGGCAACTGTTGTACCCCAAAATTTGCCCTCCCATATTCTTCAAGAAATTGCCAAGCCAAGTCATAAAACTCCCCCAAGGGTTGCACAGTGCAAGGGCCTCCTAAACAGTCAAAATTAGGGTTTTGAGTCTGATCAAGAAAAGGAAGTGTTCAAAGGCCCAATCGAGTCTCATATGCTTACAAACATGGTCAAGCATCCTCATATCAAGTTTCAAGGCATTCAGCTCAAAATTGCACAGTCAAAACCCTAAATTGCACTACAGTCAACTGTAGGGGCAAAATGGTCATTTGGCAGTCAAAAGTTCAAATTTTTGGTCAACATCTCATTTTGAAGCCATAAACATCATTTGATCAATGCTTGATCATGATTCTCAAAATTTGGCTCAGAAAATCATCAGGATGCAAAAGTTTCCTTATTTGGACAGCTGAAAAAGTCAACTGAACTTGACCAGGGCATAACTTTCACATGGATTATCAGAAAAATTCCATCCAAAGCTCATTTTGAAGAGAAAGACATTTCCTACAACTCATCTTCATACTTCAAGTCCAAGAAACGCTCTCACAAAAAGTTATCAATTTCAACATTATAGGTCATTTTCAAAAGTCAACAAAAAGGGACTTTAAGTCAAAGGCCATAACTTGAGATTGGAAAATCCAAATGACATGGGACCAAAGGAATTGGTTAAAGGACTCAAAGACCTTTCCAAAATGTCCAAGAACATGAGAAAAGCTTAAAAATTGAGCAAGTTATGCATTGGAGAAGTTGGGAAATTTTTGTGAAATGGCAAAAGTCAACTATCCTTGAAACTTCAATTTTTGACAAAAGGGCCCACTTTCTTCCACTTGATTCAGCCTTGTCATGCCACACACGTGTCCCATGATTAATTTCAAGATCAAACATTGATTTTTCTATTTTATTTAATTTTTGATAATTTAATTCATTTTAAATCTTTAAAAATTCAAATAAAATTTAAAAATCAATGGAATAGTGTCATTTGAATTGGAATAGCTTCCATATATCATGTGCCAGCTCACAAACTCATGCTAGGGTTAGGTTGTACACCAAGTCTTGGTTTTGCTTAAAAAAGGGAAAGTTTGTTAATGGTGAAAGACCTAAGACTAATTCTCTCATGGGCATGGATCAAGGCCAGCTAATGACCTAATTCCCTTCCCTCATAAGTGCTGAGTCAAAACCTAATGCCCACACACTGAATGCTGCGCAGGAGACACCATTGCCAACTTGAAAAATTGTCCATAAAACTCAAAACTGAAATTAGTGTTCTAGGTGGATTCAAGTCCTAATATTGATTCTAAAAGCTTCCTTGTGGTTCACTGATCATATTCCAATTCATAACACTCATCAAAAGGCAAGGAATCAGTGTACAGAACTCAGCATATGTCGTGAAAAACTCACAATCGTATTCTTAAATTTAAGCATTTTCATAACATTTTCTGCATGGATTCTTATTCCTCCTGCAATTCTAAAGCTAACTGATCCATTTAATTGCGTTTTCCTGTGTTATGTACAAAGATGCCATTGTAGCTTTTTAGGGTTTGCAGGTTTTCGAATTAGGGCTTTTCATCCAAGGCAAAATTAGGACTCGTGAGTAATATCATTGGCATGAGCGTGTTCAGACGAAGAAGAATCCATCCTCGCGCCTAATTTATGTTTAGAGACGGCGTAATCGCTATTTTCTATAAACCGGCCTAAGAGAACACACATAAAACCGTGGCCTTTGTTTTTGATATTTGCAGGAACGAAGAAGAAGACCTCGTGGCCAACAACCAGTGGTTCTTTTTGAATTGCGCGCGTTTTTCAGATAACTAACCAATTTTCTTTTATATTGATTAATAGCCATTATATATTAAAAGTAATTGAAGTGGTTCAGTGGCGCAGGAAGTGATCAGTAATGCTAGTGACCTGGGTTCGAGTCCCAGGTCTGTACAATATTTCATGTTATTTTTCAATTCCAACTCCTATGCAGCGCCAGTGATAATACACACCATACATCCTCAAAGATCAACCAGCCACGCGTCCTGGAGATCAAATCAAGGGCATAGATCAGAGGTGTACCATAAGCCTTAGTCCAAGGTCCCACACGTAGCCTGGAAAAGTCAACGAATCTCAAGCTTATTGGGCCCAAATTACTGGATCCACACCTCCACTTTAGGGCCTGAACCCCCCCTGGTTTGCAATTTCTTTTTTTTATTTTGTTTTCAATTCTTATTTTATTTCTTTTATTGTTTTAATTAATAAATTATTTTTACCATATATATAAAGATATCACAAAAATCAGAAAAAGATGACAAATATAATAAATATTTAACTTAATTATTTTCATAAATAAATTAACATGTAAATTAACTTAGTATTAATTTAGGTTGCAACTTTAATTCTTTTCATAAAAATATAAAAAATATAGAATTTAGGTTTAATAAATTTTATTCCTTTCAATTTTTCTTTTTTATATTACTTATTTTATTTTCACAATTAAATTGTACATAAAAAAATTAGGTTTAATTTAGATTTTAATTTAATATTTTCACAATAAACTTAAAAACAATTAGAATTAGGGTTTACATCCAATTTTTAGTTTTAGTTAATTCTTTTTCTCTTAAATCTAAAAACACAAAATACCAAAAAACATTTTCTTTTAATTCTTAATTTTAATTCCTTATTAATAATATTTTGCAAAAGGGTCCAACGCCCTCGTTCGTAATTTATTTAATTTCGCATATTTATTCTTATTTCATTCAAATAATCATGTACCTGTCCCAAAGCGTTGTAATTTAAACTTCTCGCACTTTTATTTTACTTTATTTACTTTCCGTCAAATCGGGTCCGGTTTAATTTTGGCGATGTGGACCCGCGCCATTTGTAATAGTCTTAGATTTACTTTTCCCGCAATTTTTAACTGTTAACAAAAGCATGAAAGAATGTATGGACTTAAAATAAAATCAAGCGTAGAACGCCAATGAACATGACAAGACAAATATCAATAAAAACGATACACGAATCGCACACACCACCCCTAGGGTACGCCTCACTGTTGCCTTGCCTTTCGAAAGGTGATCGTCGAGTAGAGGATGTCTTAGTAAGTCCTCATGATCCGGGAACCTGGCATGAGGGTAGCTTCTAAGGTGTCTTCCCATTGCTCTGGTGATCACCATGTCCCTACAAACTCGAATTGACCCGAACACCTCCAACGGTGGTACTACCTACCTCTCAATGGTGGGATGGCACTACTTTAAAGGACATTTACACAGACGAATTCCTTAGGGTAGGTAGACGACTCATGGATACTTGCTCTCTTCAAAACAAAAATTCAAAGACTTTTCACACCAACACATTTCAAAAGCTTTCAAAGCAAATTTTTCAAACACTCTGACGTACGAGTCGAACTGAAAATTTTCAAAGAAACTTTTTAAAACCCACAATTGAAAAGCAAGCAAACATTTTGAAAACACATTGAGCAAGTATCTAAGAGCCCATGGATAACCATGGATAGAAAGGGTGCTAATACCTTCCCTTTCTATAATCTACCTCCCGAACCGAGAGCAATCTCTTTAAGGAATTTTTCTGTGCTTTTGTCCTTTCCATTTGGAGAAAATAAAAGACGGTGGCGACTCTTGCTTCCGCGACATTTCGCGAACCAGCTTTAAACAGTCAGTTCCAGATCCACCGGTCACACTAATATATAGCCATCTTACAAGTAAAAAGAAATAATCAACTCCAGTCTTTACATGCCTATAGAGTAGGAACAAATAACAAACCCTATTTCTCCTAAAGAATAGGTCTTATTCAAACATACTAAGACTAATAAAACAATAGATTAAAACAATAATATGTGTCCACCTAACATTCCCTCCCTTAAAACAAAACACATGTATTTTAGTTTAACTCCGACGCACTAACCATTCCAAGCATACCACAGAGTTTTTCAAACTGCTCAAGTTTGAGTGGTTTTGTCATCAAGTCTGCTACTTGATCCTGAGAGTTGCAGTACTTTAATTCTACAACACCTTCATTCACTAAATCTCTTAAAAAGTGAAATCGCACATCAATATGCTTACTTTTTCTGTGAAAAACTAGATTATTAGCCAACCGAATGACAGATCTGTTGTCACATTGAATTATAGTTCCTTCAACCTGCTCCACTCCAATCTTTCTCAAGATTCTCTTTAGCCATATACACTGACAAGCACATAGAGCTGCTGCGATATATTCGGCCTCGATAGTTGTTAAATTCACCACAGGCTGTTTTTCAGATGACCAGGATACAGCTCCAGATCCTATCATGAACACATATCCAGATGTACTTCTTCTATCATCAAGATCACCCGCATAGCCACTATCTATGAATGCCAATAGTTTTGAAAAACCTTCATTCTTTGTGTAGAAAATGTCGAGCTCATTTGTCCCTTTTAAATACCTCAAAATTCTTTTGGTTGCCAACCAATGTGACATGTTTGGTCTAGACATGTACCTGCTTATGAGACTTACATCATACATTAAGTCAGGACGAGTTATAGTTAAATACATGAGACTCCCAACCATTTGTTTGAACAATGTTGCATCAACTTTAGTTCCTCCTTCATATTTTGACAACTTTGTTCCTGGTACAATTGGATTTTTCACACTATTGTTGTTTTCCATCTCAAATCTTGCTAAAACTTCTCGTGCATATCTTCTTTGACAAATAAAAATACCATCAGAGTTTTGCAGCACTTCCATACCAAGAAAGTGCCTCATTCTTCCTAAATCGGACATATCAAACTCTACCATCATTGACCTTTTAAATTCCATACACATGCTCACATCACTTCTAGTAAAAATTAAGTCATCTACATAAAGGCTAATTGTTAACATTTTACCTCCTTTTGACTTGGTGAACAAAGTATGCTCACTGGAACATTCCTCGAAGCCTTCACGCAGAAAGTAAGACTCAATTTTGTTGTACCGCACCCTTGGTGCTTGCTTAAGGCCATATAGAGTCTTTTTTAGCTTGTAAAACTTCCTTTCTTCTCCCTTCTTAACAAACCCTTCAGGTTGTTGAACAAATACTTCCTCCTTGAGTTCACTTTGAAGGAAAGCACTTTTTACGTTAAGCTGAAAAACCTCCCAGCCAGACTGTGCTGCTACTGAAAGTATTGTTCGAATGGTATCGAGCCTTGCTACTGGTGCAAATACTTCGGTGTAATAAACTCCATACCGTTGTGCATAACCCTTAGCTACCAATCTCACTTTATGTTTCTCGAAATCCCCATTTTCATTAAGTTTGGTCTTAAAGACCCACCTAACTCCAATAGGCTTGGCATCCTTAGGAAAATCCATTAATTCCCATGTTTGGTTCTTCTCTATAGCTTCCATTTTTGCTTCCATAGCCTCTTTCCACTTCTTTCTTTTGAAAGCCTCTGCAAATGAAAATGGATCATTCTTTGTTACCATCATCATTTCATGCATATCTTCTTCTTCTGAGAGACCTTCTCCTGTTTCATAGTCTGCCATCCATACTGGTTTTGTTATGACTCTTTCAACCCTCCCTTCATCTGCAACTTCTTGACTGTTTACTTCATTTTATGGTGAATAATCGAAAGTAGTATTTCTGACCATGACCTCCTCAATATTATCCTTGCTGACATGCTCTTTTTCACTTTCATTATCATCTTCTAGCAGATCCAAATTCAGTTCTTCTTCAGTTCTTCCCTAATCCCAACTCTCTTCTTCTTCAAATTGAACATCGTTGCTGATGATGATCTTCTTAGTGGTTGGATCATATAATTTATAGGCCTTGGATTCATTGCTAACCCCCAAGAATACACACTTCTTGCTTTTGGCATCTAACTTTCTCCTCTTGTGGTCTAGAATATGAGCGTGTGCTATGAAACCGAACACCCGTAAATAAGTTGTTGTTGGCTTCACTATGCTCCATGCTTCCTATGGAGTTTTCTCTTTTACCGCTGCGATCAGGCTCCTATTTTGAACGTGAACACACCAGTTTACAGCTTCTGGCCAAAATACTTTTAGAACATTCTTATCAGCTAATATTGAGCGTACTGCATTCATGATTGTTCTGTTCTTTCGTTCGGCAACTCTGTTCTGTTGTGGAGTGTATGCTGCTGTCAACTGTCTGCTTATACCATGAGCTTTACAAAATTCTCCAAATTCATTTGAGTTAAACTCACCTCCTCTATCTGTTCTCAAACAAGTTATATATGCACCAGCCTCTTTTTCAATAAATGCTTTGAAATTCTTGAATGCACTAAAGGCTTCTAATTTTTCATGTAAAAAATAAACCCAAATTTTACGTGAAAAATCATCAATAAAACTTATGATATACCTTTTGTCACTGCTGGAAGAAGGTTTGATAGGCCCACACAAATCAGAATGCACAAGTTGAAGTTGCTTTGATGCTCTCCAAGAACTTTGTTTCGGAAATGATCCTCTATGTTGTTTGCCAACCAAACAAGTTTCACATAACTTTTCTGGAACTTTGAGCAGAGGCACGCTGTGATCGGTGGATCTGGAACTGACTGTTTAACGCTGGTTCGCGAAATGTCGCGGTAAGCAAGAGTCGCCACCGTCTTTTATTTTCTCCAACATGGACAGGACAAAAGCACAGCAAAATTCCTTATGAGATGTTTCTTGGTTCGGGAGGTAGATTTATAGAAAGGGAAGGTGTTAGCACCCTTTCTATCCATGGTTATCCATGGGCTCTTAGATACTTGCTCATTTGTGTTTTCAAAAGTGTTTGCTTTTCAAATGTGAGTGGGTTTGAAAAAGTTTCGTTTGAAAAATTTCTAGGTAACTCTTGTATCTGTCCTCAAGAGTGTATGAAAAAATTGTTTGAAAACTTTTTGAAAGTGTAAGTGTGAAAAGATTGTTTTTTTGTTTTTTGAGAGAGCAAGTACCCATGAGAAATCTACCTACTCTAAGGAATTAGGCTGTGTAAGAGTCCTTTAGACAGTGCTATCCCACTATTGAGAAGTAGGTAGCACCGTCGTTGGAGGTATTCGGGTCAATTCGTTTGTTAGGGACAGTATGGTCACCAGAGCAACAGTAGGACACCTCAGAAGCTACCCTTATGCCATTGATCTTTTTAATTCCGAGGAAACCGTTTCGAGGCAACTGGATCATGTTATGGACATAAGGACTTACTAAAACGTCCTATACTCGACGACCACGTTTCGAAGGCAAGGCAACAGTGAGGCGTACCCTAAGAGTGGTGTGTGAATTTGTGTGTTATTTTCATGTTAAGTTTATCTTTGATCATGTATCATGGTGATCTACGCATTGTTTTTAATTAGTCATTCATTCTTTCAGGCAAGTTAGCAGTTTAAAAGTGCGGAAATTAAAGTGCGGAAAGTAAAATCCTACGCTATTACAAGGCGCGGGTCTATACATCGCCAAATTAACAAATACCCGTTTGAATAAAAATGCGGAAAGTAAATAAATTCCTAATTACTATTACATGGCTTGAGCAATTACATAATATTCACAAGAAAAATAAGAATAAATACGCAAAAGAATTAAAATTGCACGTTCGAGGGCGTTGGACCCTTTTGAGAAATTAAATGAAATTAAGAGGCTAATTAATTATTTGATTAAGGAAAGAAGTGTTTTTTATGTTTTTTGTATTTATGAGATAAATAAATTAAAATTGAAGAGAAACCCTAATTCTAAGTTGTTTTTAATTATTAATGAAAAATATTAAAGCTTAACCTAATTTACTAAATAATTAATGTACATATTTATTTACAAAATATTTAATAATTAATAATAATAATAATAATAATGAGAAAATTATTTAAGAAAAACATGATGAAAAGTTAAGAAACCCTAATTTCTACATATTTTAATTTGTTAAGAAAAATATTAAAGTTTTGAAACCTAAATTAATCTAATTAATGGCTTGACATTTATTTACAAAATAATAATAATGAATTAAATATTAGTTAAACATATTTTAATTTTTCTGTATTTTATATTGTGAAAATTAATTTATGAAATTAAAGAAAACAATTAAAAAACAATTAAAAGAATAAAAAGGAAAATCAAATAAAAAATAAAAATGATGCAAACCATGGGGGGTGTCTGGCCCATTTGGAGGTGTATTGGAGAAATCTGGCCCAAGAATGCAAAGCCTTTTTGACTTTCTGTGCTTGCATGTGGAATGGTTGACAAGCGTGTATGGTAGTCTTCACGTTATGGCCATCAGATTGAAGCTCATGGACACTTGGCAGGCACAAGCATGAACGTGCATGGTGAGCAATGGAATGAGTGCTACACGGGAAAGCCTTGAAACAAAAATTATAGATAATATGGGGGGACCTGGGAATCGAACCCAGGTCCCAGCGTTTACCAAGCGAATGTCCAACCATCTGAGCCAACGCGCGCTTTTGTATACTTAATAGATAACAAATAATATATATGAAAAAGGAATATTATGCTGGAATATTGAAAAATCGCGCCAAGGTTTAAATGGTCCAACCAGGAGATGACACACATGCGTCTTCTTCGTTTTGTACCTGCAAATATAATCAAATAGAGGGGGTTTTAAACCCCCACTAAATACCACCAGGAAAAATAGCGATTAGACAATGGGCAAATATAAAAAGGGCGCGAGGTCAGGGAATGATTCGTCTTCATGTCACGAATTCAATGGCATAGGTTTGGTGGCCTGATTTTTCCATATGAAGAAACCCCTAAATCTGGAGCTCTGAAACCCTAGTGAACGTTAATGGCAAATCTTGATACAAGCATTGTTAGGACAATTAAAGGGTACCATTAGCTTAAGAACATCAATATTAACAAGAATCAACAAATGAAATACATGAACAATGCATAAAAAGTAAAACACGATTATGGAAAAGTTCAAGAAGAAAGCAATTCTGTTCTACCAATTCTTTGTGCGTGGAGACTGGAAAGGGATTGAGACACGTTCAAGGAAGTCCCAGCAAGCCTTTGGAATAGGTTGTAGGCTTTGAATCACGCTGTAACTATGTTTTCAGTTTTCAAAAATTTTATGAAAATTTGCAATTTGGTACGCAGCTTGTATGCAGTATTTCGTGTGTAATGGAATAGGTTTAGGTTATACATATGTAAGTGAATGGAATTAGGTTAAAAAAACAAGCCCAAAGTCCATGTATTTATGATTTCAATCTTTGATTTTTTCACATCCTTTTCCAATCTTTTTGCCATGGAAACTTGCCAAATATGGATGATTTTGTCCCTTTTGATTGATGCACGAGATCTCTTACATGTGTGGAAGAGATTTGCTGCATAAAAAAGATTTGAAAACATGATTTGGTATTTTTCTTATATTTAAATTTAATTAAATGAATTAATGATAATAAAAATTCAAATAATTAATCAAAAATAAGAAAATAACTCCCTTTGAGCTTAATGGGTCGTGCATAGCCTTTGGGTAATGATTCATGAAATAAATTGAGGCCCATTAGCATTTTGAACCCTTTTGTGAAAAGTTGACTTTTCAAAATTCCCAAAAATTTCCCAACTTCTACAAGGCATATCTTGCTCAATTTTGAAGCTATGATCATGTTCTTGGACATTTTGGAAAGGTCTTGAAGTCCTCTAACCAATGTATTTGGTCCCATGTCATTTTGATTTACCAATCTCAAGTTATGGTCTTTGACTTAAAGTGCCTTTTTGTTGACTTTTGAAAATGACCTATAATGTTGAAATTGATAACTTTTTGTGAGAGCATTTCTTGGACTTGAAGTGTGAAGATGAGTTGTAGGAAATGTCATTCTCTTTAAAATGAGCTTTGGATGGTATTTTTCTGATAAACCATGAGGAAGTTATGCCCTGGTCAATTTGCAGTTGACTTTTTCAACTGTCCAAAAATAGAAACTTTTGCATCTTGAGACTTTTTGAGCCATGCTTTGAGAATCATGATCAAGAATTGATCAAATGATGTTTGTGGCTTCAAAATAAGATGTTGACCAAAAATTTGGATTTTTGACTGTCAAATGACCATTTTGCCCCTGCAGTTGACTGTGAAGTATTTAGGGTTTTTGACTGTGCAATTTGATGCTGTGAGTCTTGAAACTTGACATATGAATGCTTGACAATGTATGTAGGCATGTGGGACTTGATTGGACCCTTGAAAACTTCAATTTCTTTGCCAAAACCAAAACCCTAATTTTGACTATGTTAGGGGGCAATTGGACTGTGCAACCCTTGGGAGATTTTGAAGCTTTTAGAGCTTGATCTTGACAAGTCTTGAAGAATATGGGAGGGCAAATTTTAGGGTACAACACACACCGTCTATCATTTTCTTGTATGCAAGTGTTTTTAATCATGAGTAATTCAGATGGCCAAATCGACGATGCCACAAGTGTGATTCTTTCTCGGAGGAAAGTTCAGCCTGAAGACACATCGAATTTCCTTTTGCTGCCATAGATGCTACACATAAAACATTCTATTTCCACTCATGTTAGTTTGCATAATTAACCCTCTTTTTGGATGATAAACTGTACAAGTCCCTTGCTGAATTAGAATAGCTAAACCTTTCTCTTGAAATTTCCCTATGCTTAATAAATTACTTTTCAACTCAGGTATGTAAAAAAAATTTGAGATTACCTGAATAATACCATTTACTTGAAGCCGTACACTCACTTTAGCTACCACTACCATTCTAGTGTCATTCCCAAGCTTCACTGTTTGCTTAAATCCTTCCTCTAGCTCTGAGAACCATTCTTTGTTTCCGGTCATGTGATTTGAACACCCCGAGTCAAGAAACCAAGCTTCTTCTATTTTGGTTTGACCAGCATCAACATAAGACATTAGCAGAACCTCTTCTCCTTCTTCTACATGTTCAACATAGTTAGCTCGTTTCTCCCAATCAGGACACTCATATTGAAAGTGTCCCAACTGATGACATTTGAAACATTCTACAGTGGCTCTATTCATAGATGACCTCCCTCTTCCTCTACCTCAACCCACTCGGAATGAGCCACTGCCTCGTGTGGCTTGTCGTCATAAGAAATTCTTAATGCTTGTTCTTCCTCCTGATTCCCATGCATTCTTTTCTCTTGAACAAGCAAACTTCCATGGAGCTCATCAACAGTCATAGTATCTATGTCATTTGACTCCTCAATTGAACATACAAGATAATTGAATTTGAGAGTCAAAGATCTCAAAATCTTATCCACCACTGTGCTTTGCTTCATATCTTCTCCATTCACTTTCATTTTATTTACCACCATGAGGGTTCGTGAAATGAAGCCATCAATCTTTTCTCCTTCTTTCATAATCAGCATTTCAAACTCCTTCCTCAATGCCTGCAGCTGCGCTCTCTTTACTTTGGTTGATCCCTGGTACTTCTGTTTCATTGAATCCCATGTCGCCTTTGATGTTCTTTTGTCAAGAATGGTTTCCATGATCTCTCTGTCAATCGCTTGAAAGAGATAATTCTTAACTTTCAGATCTTTGAGTTTTGTTTCTTCGACACTTTTTCTCTGGGCCTCACTTGTTGAAGAAATCTCGATTGCTGGTGCTGGAATACCTTCACCCACCAGGTTCCACATCTCTTTGCTCTTCAAGAAATTCTCCATCAACGTCGACCAATGATCATAATGGCCTTCAAATCTTGGAGTCACAAATTTCTCAGAGTTTGTCATGCTTCACTCACTCTCACACTCCTATTTAGTCAGCCCCCTTTTGAAAGCTCTGATACCAAATGTTGAAATCAGATTTAAACAAAGCTTCAAAAGTAAGTGGAGGAATGTATAATATTCGATTTATCAGTAGCTAATATATAGCCATCTTACAAGTAAAAAGAAATAATCAACTCTACTCTTTACATGCCTATAGAGTAGGAACAAATAACAAACCCTATTTCTCCTAAAGAATAGGTCTTATTCAAACAGACTAAGACTAATAAAACTGTAGATTAAAACAATAATACATATCCACCTAACAAGGATAAGATATGACATGTTTTTTTCTTCAATTTCCTATAAAGCAAAATTAAATTCAGATAAATTGTACATTTCAACTAATGTGCACACCAGATTTGAAGCTTTGGTCTAGATAACATAAAGAAAGAAAAAAACCAGTAAAAAAGGAAAGCTAAATGGTCTAATAGTTTTATAATTAATATTTGGGTCATTGAAAAGTTATATGTTGTTTTTTAATTTACAAAAAAACTTTAAAAAAAAGTATTTTAATAATTCTATGATAAATGCTTTTCAAATGTACCATTTACGTTGTCATTTTTTATGGGTAACGTGATCCGATATTTTTGCAAGGGTGATGAAGAATTTACCAAATTTAAAACAATCTTTGTGATAACATGAGAAATAGGATACATATATACCTTTCTATATAATTGTACTCTAATAATATAACATCAGTTAATGAATACAGACACAATAAAAATAAATCTGTTTTCTTAAACTGATATAATCAAGATTCAACGGCTAAGGATGCTCCGACGGTGTGATTGCGGCATTTTTGCCGACTGCATGGGATACATAACACTCTAAAACTTTGAATGAATCAATAGCAAAATAAATTAATCTTTTAAATCAACCACTTGAATAACTACGCAGTAGAATCATAATAACATCTTTATCCAACATGGAAGCAACTTTTGAATAACAAGTACTTAACAACAATCAACTTAAAAGATTATCAATCCAGAGAATCTGATTCCGTTAATAGACACTTTATTGTCCTATTAGAAAGTTTTCATTGCCTTATCCAATAATATAATCTGAAACCCAAGAACACACATGTTACAATAGTCATGAGGTAAAATCATGTGAGTTAATGAATAGAGACACAATAAGCTTAAATCAGATTTTGTCCTAAGCAAGAATCCCTCCTTTGTTTGAGCATGTTGGTGATGAAGGACAGACACAAGATAAGGCAAGAGTTGTTGGACATGAATCAATCAAATATAAGTTTACAGTCCTTTGGACACATAGATAACTTTTGTGATATTTGATACTTTGCATTTAAATTTAAGGAAGAGGAGCAGTGAATTGTCATGGTACATAATATTTTTGAATATCGCATGATATATTCAACGAATTGAAGCTCGCACTTTTTACCCCTCCAATATCCAAACAAACAAGTTTTGAGCTGAGATGAAAGACATTTTGGAACCATCTTTGGGTCCTTCCAATTCTTGTCATCCGTTCCTTTATCATTTTCTATTTCCTAGACAATGTTGAAGCAAAAACAGAGTCATATGTAGATTAGATTTAAAAAATAAAATAAAATAATGAAATAAATTAATCAAAGCAACCTCATTGTGATGAATGATAAGATGCTCAAGTTTGGGAGTGTGTTGAAGCACTTTTAGTATCCACTTCCCTCGGTGAAAGTTAATGAATAGGTCTATTTGAGTTAGATTGTTAAAAAAGGGGACATGGACAGTTTTGAGATGCCATGTCTGGAAGAAATTCAAACACAAAACATTAGAAACTAATTAATTGTATATGATTTATAAAGTTCAAAGTTAGAAAACATTAAAAAAAAATACCTCCTGCGTTAATTTGAAAACCAGTGCCCTAGAGAAGCTGAGTAAAGGAATAAGTTCAGGATCATCGGTAATATTAGCTCTCACCAAACTGGGCAAACACTTAATCATTTCTCGAGGTTCTGCCCTATCGAATGTATCTATAAAATTTGTTTGCAATTCCTCTAGAACGGGAAAGGCTAAGAAGAAGTTGATCATATAGGTATGACAATGGAAAGAGACCTTATCCAAATGAAGAGTTTTGACAGAAGAAACATTTACTTGAGGAAAGTCTTTGACAATATATAGGTTTGTAAGCTTGAGAACAGTAAGAGTGTTGGAAGTGAAAATATTAGAAAAGAATTTCATCTCTAACGGGAACCTCAACATGTTAAGTTCCAGAGTTTCAACTCTTCTTTGTATAGCGGCCCTAATAACTGCGTCGAAAACTTGAGGTTGGTAATCAAAATGAGATTTTAAGCGGAATGATAGTATTGGCAAGTTGATGTCACGGGATAGTATGAGTGAGTATATAATAAGGGTTGGGGTGATTCCCGTTATAAAATCGAGAGTGGTGACAGAAAGCCATATTTCCCAAGATGCATCTCCATTCTTATGTGAGGAAGATACAGCCTCATACTGCCGATAAAGACTTGTGGGTCCACTTCTTCCAAGACAGTCTGTCTGGAACACAAATGGATTAGTTCTATCAGCTGGAAAGAGCCAATGTTCACAATTGGGAAGACCTTGATGCTGCATTTTATAAGCAATATCAATATAATGCAGACCTTACTCCCACCCGTACACAACTCCAAAATCTGTCTATGGGTTTGAACGAGGGTTTCAAGGATTATGCTCAAAAATGGAGAGATTTGGATGGAAGAGTTCAACCTCCCTTGGCTGACAGGGAACTTGTGGATATGTTTTTGGGTACTTTGTCTTGGCCGTTCTTCAACCATCTGATTGGAAGTTCATCGACGGGTTTTACTGAACTGATTTTAACAAGAGAAAGAGTGGAAGCTGGAATATGAAGTGGTAAAATTCAGAAGGATGCCTCTTCCAATGCTGCAAGGAAACCATTTGCGGGTAAAAAGGAAGTCAGTGTTGTCTATAACCAAAGGAATCAGAATCGAACCGAGCACCGTCCGGCGGTAGGGGTTGTTATGATTTCTAAACCTGCACCTACTCAGCAAAGGAATAATCAACCAAGAGCAGAAAGGCCAGCTAGACAGTTCACTCGGATCAATATGACACTGTCTCAAGTCTTACCTCATATGCTGAAGTCCAATCTGGTTACTCTAAGGGAAGCTATGAAGAACCCTAACACCACCTCTCCTCACTATAACCCAAATGCTCATTGTGCTTATCATTCGGAAAGTCCAGGCCATGATACCAATGACTGTTGGGCTTTGAAGAACAAAGTACGAGACCTTATTAATGCTAAGGAGATTCAATATTATCCCCCGGAAACTCCCAACATTATCACTTCTCCTATGCCAAAACATGGTCGTGGTGTTAATGTCGTTGAAGCAAATGTGTTTGTAACTTCTGTTGAAGATTTGGTAACCCCACTCATGATTATCAAGGGGAATTTGTTGAAGGCCGATTTATTTTGGGTTGTGGCGAAGGATGCCACTTATGTTCATTTCTACTGACTGGTTGCCCTTTGTTGAAGGCAGGTGTTCAGCGCCTGATGAACGACAAAGAGATTTTGTTTGAGAAGACTCATATTCTGACTGTTTCTTGTGAAGACATTGTTATAATAACCATTTCCGCCAACCCTTCCAGAGCCTCCTCTAAGAGACCCGTTAGGATTACATCATTTCTGAAGGTGACTCTGTTAATCATAACTATGTCTGGGCCAATCCCATACTCCTCAGACAAAGTTGTTCCTTGGAACTATGGAGCCGGCGTCTACTACCACGGTGTCAAGCAGGACATGGTGGCCATTGAGGATAATATTGCTGAAAGTGATGACTCCGACATCGCCAATATTGCTGGAACCAGCAAAATAATAGGAAGTGGAAGAGTGTTCTCCCCTGAGATTTCTCCTCCGAAGATTATTTCTGGTCTTGTGATCATTCCTGTTGTGGTTCCACCTAAGACTACTACTGCAATCCCAGTAATCACTCTTGTTGACCCTCCCTTCATCGAGTCGACCGAGACTCGGGGCAAAGACATACTGATTGATCTTGTTCTGACTAAGGCCAATTCAGTAACCATACCAGAGGCTTCCAAGAAAGAAACGGAATAAATTTTGAAGATAATAAAGAAGAGCGACTACAACATGGTCGAGCAGCTGGGGCAGACCCCATCCAAAATTTCTATGCTGGCTTTGTTGTTGTGCTCTGAGGCCCATGCAAAGGCTTTGGTCAAGTTTCTGAAGATGGCTCATGTTCCACAAGAGACATCTGCTAATCAGTTTGAAGATTATGTGGCTAGTCTAACCGCTGATAATGGTTTGGGTTTTTCTGATGTGGATCTAACACCAAAGGGGAGGAAACACAATGATGCTCTTCATGTTTCCGTTGAATGCAGGGGTACGACTCTGTCCCATGTTCTGGTAGATACTGGTTCCTTGTTGAATATGCTACCTAAAAAAGCTCGGGACAAATTGGATTGTGAAGGCTTGACCTTGGAGCCTAGAAATATAGTAGTGAGAGATTTAGATGGTTCGAAGAGGATCGTGAATGGGGAAGTAGATTTCCCTATAAAAGTTGGTTCCCAGACCTTCGACTCCACTTTCTACGTGATGGATATCAGACCGTCATATTCTTGCTTGTTGGGTCGCCCTTGGATACATGGGGTTGGGGCTGTTACGTCTACTCTCCACCAGATGTTGAAGTACCCAGTAAGAGGAAAGATTGTCACTGTGCATGGTGAAGAGGAGTATATGATCAGCCACTTAAACTCCTTCAGGTACATGGAAATGGATGGCGAGTTCATTGAGACCCCTTGCCAGAACTTTCAAGAGGTACCTTAGATTACGGCTACAGCTGAAACTACCACCAGTCCTCCAAAAGTCACCAAATCTCCCTTGAAGATGGCTTCTCTCAAGGATGCACGAGCAATTGTTGAAGAAGGTGGGTCTACCGTTTGGGGTCAGCTCCCGGTTATTCATTACAAGTCTGACAATTTTGGTTTGGGCTTCACTACAGGTGCTCAAAAGGTTGTTCGTCATGCTCGGGCTGGAGGACCTCCCCTACGCATTAGCAATCATGGGGTCAATGCACTTGAAGACAGTGATGGTGATTCCGACATTGACAGCTGGATCTTCCTGACAACTAATGGTGGACTCAGTAACTGGACAGCCAAAGACTTTGTACCGATTACTTTTGTTCAGAAGTAATTATCTTTCTGATTATTCAGATGTGTAACTTATAAACAATATAAACTCTATAACCATGTGTCTTACCTGGGGCACAATAGTTTTATTTATGAGGGTTATCATGTTTCATTTTGATATGACATTAATAAAGCATTGGACGTTTGCATATAAATTTTGCGCTCTTTGTCTTTCTTTTTCTTTTATTCTGTCTATACAGCTATGCTCTTACACACACTCACGTATCAAAATGCAGATCCATATCCACTCTGTATCCCATTGATAATAGTTCTGCTACTGCTCATTATGACTTTGAAAATCCGATCAACGAAGCCGAGGACGAAGGTGAGGAAGATTGTGAGGTACCCGGAGAACTTGCTATACTATTACAGCAGGAAGAAAGGGCCATACAGCCTCATGAAGAGCCAGTTGAGACAGTGAACTTGGGTACAGAGGAAGACAGAAAAGAGGTCAAGATAGGTGCAAATCTGGAGCTTAGTGTCAAGCAGAGGTTGGTACAGATGTTGTATGAGTATATTGAAATCTTCACCTGGTCATATGAAGACATGCCGGGATTAGACACAGATATAGTGGTTCATCATCTGCCGACCAAGCAAGATTGCCCTCCAGTAAAGTAGAAGGTCTGCCGCATGCGCCCTGAAATGTCAGAGAAGATCAAAGTCGAGGTTATGAAGCAATTCAACGCTGGGTTCTTGGCTGTCACCTCCTATCCGCAGTGGATTGCTAATGTGGTTCTAGTGCCTAAGAAAGATGGTAAAATACGAATGTGTGTGGACTACAGAGACTTAAACAGGGCAAGCCTCAAGGATGACTTCCCGCTTCCCCACATTGATGTTCTGGTTGACAACACCGCACAACACAAAGTCTTTTCCTTCATGGACAGTTTCTCTGATTACAATCAGATCAAGATGGCACCTGAAGACATGGAGAAGACAACCTTCGTTACACAGTGGGGCACTTTCTGCTACAAGGTAATTCCATTTGGGTTGAAGAATGCTGGGGCAACTTATCAGCGGGCTATGGTAGCTCTGTTCCACGACATGATTCACCATGAGATAGAGGCTTACGTCGACGACATAATAGCCAGGTCACAAACTAAGGAAAACACCTTGATCATCTACAAAAGTTGTTTGACAGGTTGAAGACGTACAAGCTGAGGTTAAATCCGAACAAGTGCACCTTCGGGGTAAGGTCTGGTAAACTTCTGGGTTTCATCGTCAGTGACAAAGGTATTCAGGTAGACCCTGCAAAGGTAAAGGCCATACAAGAGATGTCGGCTCCCTGTACTGAGAAGGAAGTTAGAGGTTTCCTGGGACGCCTAAATTACATTGCCAGGTTCATTTCACATCTGACTGCTATCTGTGAACCAATCCTCAAGCTTCTGAAGAAAGATCGAGTGGTAAAGTGGAATGACGAATGCCCGGTCTCCTTCGACAGAATCAAGCAATACCTTCAAGAACCTCCTATTTTGATGCCTCCGACTGAAGGAAGACCTTTGATAATGTACTTAACAGTGCTAGATAATTCAATGGGGTGTGTGCTGGGGCAGCATGACGAGTCTGGTCGAAAAGAGCATTCAATATACTACCTTAGCAAAAAATTTACCGACTGTGAAACACGATACTCACTGCTCGAGAAAACTTGTTGCGCTTTGGCATGGGCTGCTCGCCGACTGAGACAGTATATGTTGACCCACACTACTTTGTTGATATCAAAGATGGATCCAATCAAGTACATCTTCGAGAGGCCCGCTCTCTCCGGAAGAATTTCAAGATGGAAAATGATCTTGACCGAGTACGATATCCAATACACAACCCAAAAAGAAATCAAGGGAAGTGTATTAGCTGATCATTTGGCGCATCAGGCTGTGGATAACTACCAGTCCATGAATTTTGAGTTCCCGAATGAGAACATCATGTTGGTAACCGACTGTGAAGAACCTGGACCGGATGAAGGACCTGAGGAAGGATCCTGATGGTCTACGTTTTTTGATGGAGCATCCAACGCATTGGGTAATGGAATTGGCACTGTAATCATATCTCCTGAGGGCTATCATACTCCGTTCACTGCCCGATTATGTTTCAACTGTACCAACAACATGGCGGAGTATGAAGCATGTATCATGGGTCTTAGAGCTGCTATTGACTTGAGGACCAATTTCTTAAGCGTATTCGGGGATTCCGCTTTAGTGATAAGTTAGATCAAAGGCGAGTGGGATACGAAGCACCCGAACCTTACCCCTTATAGAGAACATGTGCTGACATTGCTTCCACACTTTGAAGAGATCACCTTTGAACATTTCCCATGAGAAGAGAATCAGCTAGCGAACGCGCTAACTACCATGTCATCAATGTTCAAGGTCAGGTGGGACAATGAAGCTCCCCGAATCACTATTGAGAGGTTGGATGAATCGGCATACTGCTGTGAGATCGATACTGAAGAGGTAGCGGATAAACCCTGGTTTCATGAGGTGAAGAGGTATCTCGAGGTTCAAGAATACCCTGAAGGGGCATCTGTCAATGATAAGAAGTTTATGAGAAGGTTTGCTGCAAAGTTCTTCCTCAGCAATGGAATCTGTGATACGGTGGAAAGAACTGACTGTTTTTTAGAATGTTGGTTTACGTTTTGCGTTTTTTGTTTGCAAAATGTCGCGGTAAGCAAGAGTCGCCACCGACTTTTATTTTATCCAACAAGGAAAGGAAAAAAGCACAGAAAAATTCCTTTTTCGAGATATTTCTCGGGTTCGGGGGGTAGGTTATAGAAAGGGAAGGTATTAGCACCCTTTCTATTCGTGGTGATCCATGGGCTCTTAGGTACTTGCTCATATTGTTTTCAAAATTGCTTTCTTTGTGCTTGTGGGTTTGAAAAAAGTTTTTGTTTGAAACTTCGATTTAACTCTTGCTTCTGTCCTTAAGAGTGTAATGAAGTGTTTTTGAAAACTTTGTTTGAAAAGGAGTGTAAGTGTGAAAAGTTTTGTTTTTTGAAAGAGCAAGTATCTAAGAACCATCTACCTACTCGAAAAAGGAATCGTTCTATGCTAATTTCCTTTAGACAATGCTATCCCACTATTGATGAGTAGCTAGCACCGTCGTTGGAGTTTTAAGGGTCAATTCGAATTAGGGACTTACGGTCACCAAAGCAATGTTAGGATGCCTTAGCGGTAACCCTAATGTCTTAGATCATTTGTTTTGAGGCAACAATATCCGAGGCGACCGTTTCGAGGCGACTATGATCTTTTAGACAAGAGGGTGACCTCTAAAGTGACCTATACTCAATGATCGCGAACGAAGGCAACCAAGTGGGGTGTACCCTAAGAGTGTGCATGTGCGAGTATGTTGTTTTCAATTAATTTTATCTTTGTACATGTTAATGGTGATCTATGTTGATTTTAAGTTAAACATTCAGTCTTGTCATGCCATCCTATTATCAAACATCTAACAGTTATAAATTGCGGAAAATAAATTGCGGAATTTAAATTACAAGGCGTCGGGTATTTACATCGCCAAAGACAAACCCTTTAAAAATAAATAAAGCGATAAATAAATAAAAGTCCTATTTAACTATTACAAACTGGGAGCAAGTACATTATTGGATAAAGAAAATAAATCGCGTGCGAGAAATTAAATCGAGCGCAAAGTTCTAGGGTTTTGACCCTTTTTGTTAAAGAAAAGATCTTTTTTTGTTGTTTTTGAATTAAGAAAGAAAAATTACCTAAGTTAATTACTAAATTAATAATTTAATTTAATTAATAAAAAATAAAATATTTTTGGTCTTTTGGTATTTTAAGAAAGAAATAAAAATTAGTTGGATTAGTAAAACCTAATTAAATCTAATTTAATTTTAATTATTAAAAAAAGGAATTAAAGTTATTCTAATTAAAACCTAAATCAATTTATTAGTATTTATTAAATAAAAATAAATAAAAGTTAAAATTTAATTGAATGAAAATATTTTTGGTGATTTTATTTTATAAAGAAAGGAATTTTTTAATTGGTTAGTTAATTAAGCAAAAATAATAAAACAAATAAAATAAACAAAATAAACAAAATAGAGAGAGAGAGAGAGGGTATGGGCCTGTTTCCATGGTGTGAATAGCAGTGTTGAGGCCCAGATGTAGGTGGCCTTGTTTGACTTTTTGATTCCATATGCGCATGTTGACTTGGTCTATGGTGGACCATCAGATCCTGGCCACCAGATTTGGCCTAGGGCCATCTGGCAATTGATTGAACGATGGTGCATGGTGAGATGCTGACTTGAACATGTACAAGATCACCTGAAAAGAAAAATTATCAAAGAAGTGGAGGACCTGGGATTCGAACCCAGGTCCTGATGGTGATTGCCAACTTGCCTTGCCACTACGTCGTTTTGCTTCATTTGTTAATATATTACATAACAATTATAATATATCAAAAAAGCAATTATTGGTCAGAAAATAAAAATGCGCGCAAAAACATTTGAACGGGCCAATCAGAGCATGCCAGCTCTTCGTCCCTGTCCTTCCACTACTGTATTTTTACCTGCGGATTTGGATCCGCAGCTAAATGCGCAAGCTTTCTCTAAAATCTTCCCTAGGCCTCATAAATCAATTCCAAAATCATGGTTGAATTCGCCTTGGCTCCCTCATCAACACTATGCCCTTCTTGAGTCTTGATTTTTCCTGAAAAAGAAAACCCCATAATACAATCGAAGAACCCTAGCTATGGGGGTTCCTTATTTAGGCCAGAAAAACGCAATTGGATATTGCCAAACGTTTGAAAATGTTGTGAGGAGTATAAATATGCCAATGATTTATTCAAATGATGCAAGAATGATGAATCACGAATTCAAGAACCAAGGTGATTATCGTGACACTTACAGTGCTTTTGAAGGCCTGAGGACGCGTGCTTTTGATCCAGGAAGGTTGTGTGATCACCCAGGAATCGATTGGGATTGGTCTCTGCTTCTGAAAATGCCTCTAAGTATGATTTTGATTTCACACTTTTTAGTGAATTTTGCAAATTTTGTATTGCCTGTTCTTGCAGCCTCCAACCCTTATTTTCGTCCCTTTGCCTTGCTTATGTAATGTATAGTGTATTAGGGTAAGAAAATTGATCCAAATCTTCTCCAATCAATGCTTGTATATTTAATTTTATCTTCCTTTACAAACTTGCCAATTTTAACTTGATTCAATCTTTTTGCACATGATTTTGCTTGATTCGAGTTTGATGATGTTAATGATGATGATAATTAAGACCTGAAACAACCAAAAAGATCTTAGGTAATCAAAGTTTGGATTTTATATGATTTAATTTGATTTAAAATGAATAAATTGAATAAAAAATCAAATTAAATAATAAAAATAGAATATGAGCTCATGGATGAAGCTAGGACACGTGGACAATTATTCAAGCTCAAATCAAGTGGAAAAGAATGGGCCCATTTGACAAAATTGGATGTTTTGGGGATAGTTGACTTTTGGCAATTTTGCAAAAATGCCCAACTTCAACAATGCATAACTTCTTCAATTTTGAACTTTTGGAAGTGTTATTGGACTTTTTAGAAATCTTGAGATGTCCTCTTACCAACCCTTTTGGTCTCATCTCATTTTGATATTCCATTCTCAAGTTATAAGCTTTGGAAAAAAAGGTGTTTTTGTTGACTTTCAAAAAGGACCTATAATGTCCAAATTTATAACTTCTTGTGAGTGAATTTTCTGATCTTGGGGTATGAATATGGATTGTATAGAATTTCATCCTCTTCAAAATGAGCTTTGGATGGTTCATTTATCATAAAGTATGAGAAAGTTATGCTTGGTCAAAGTTGAGTTGACTCTTCCTACAAAACCCTAATTTAGCAACTTTTGAGTCTTGATGAATTTTGAGCAATCCTTGATGAATCATGATCAACCCTTGATAAAATGATGAAATATCCTTCAAAATGAGAATGTTGGCAAAAAATCTTGAAGTTTGACTGTTTGTAGGTCACAGTTGACTTTTGCCCTAGCACAGTCGATTTTTGGACTTTTTGAGCAATTGGCTGGGCAAACTTCCTCTGCAAGGCTTGAAATTTGGCATGGATGACCTTGAGAGCATATTAGGTCATTGGGGAGCACTTGAGTTCATTTGGATTCAAAGATCTTGATGCAACACAAAACCCTAATTTGGGGTTGACTGCCTTAGGAGATAGCTTGTCTGACCAACTCTTGAGCAACCTTGAGCCACTTGGAGATTTTCCTTGCAATGTCTTGGAGAAATATGGGAGGGAAACTTTTGGGGTACAACAGCTGCCCCTGTTCAATCTTCTTAAACCTGAGGATGTAGATTGGCTTTCATGTCTTTCGTGATCCGAAGGTGGAAGATGATTGAACACTAGAGTGCCCAGAAATTTGCACTCACATGAAGTGGTATCAGCCTTGTGATGTCGGGAATGGGCTTACAGATGTCATTTGGAGATTACTGGCGGGAGGATGGGCTTAAAGATTCCATCTGAAGGAGTGTCGATCGCATAAGATATTCCTTAGCGAGAACTTGCATACCTGTAGTTGTGGAAGATTCCGCTGGGGAAGCCTGGTTTTTGTTGAGATTTAGGAACTTGCTTGTACTTCAACTGAGAGAATGCCTCTGCTGAGTTTTAAGAACTTGTCTGTAATTCAACTGGGGGAAATTTGTCGAGATTTAGAACCTTATCTGTAATTCAACTGAGGATAATTCAGTTGAGATTTAAGAACCGGTCAGGTCTTCGACTGTGGGGGATTGTCGAGATTGAGAACCTTATCTGTAATTCAACCGAGAATAATTCAGTTAAGATTTAAGAACCGGTCAGGTCTTCGACTGAGGGAAACATCTTCATCAAGATCTAGGACTGTCTGGTCTTCAATGGAGGATAATTCTGTTGAGATTTTAGAACTCGTCCACACTTCGATGGAGGAAAATTGTCGAGATTGAGAACCTTATCTGTAATTCAACCGAGAATAATTCAGTTGAGATTTAATAACCGGTCAGGTCTTCGACTGAGGAAAACATCTTCATCAAGATTTAGGACTGTCTGGTCTTCAACGGAGGATAATTCTGTTGAGATTTTAGAACTCGTCCACACTACGACGGAGGAAAATGTCGATATTAAGAACCTTATCTGTAATTCAACCGAGGATAATTCAGTTGAGATTTAAGAACCGGTCAGGTCTTCGACTGAGGGAAACATCTTCATCAAGATCTAGGATTGTCTGGTCTTCAACGGAGGATAATTCTGTTGAGATTTTAGAACTCGTCCACACTACGACGGAGGAAAATTGTCGAGATTGAGAACCTTATTTGTAATTCAACCGAGAATAATTTAGTTGAGATTTAAGAACCGGTCAGGTCTTCGACTGAGGGAAACATCTTCATCAAGATTTAGGACTTTCTGGTCTTCAACGGAGGATAATTCTGTTGAGATTTTAGAACTCGTCCACACTACGACGAAGGAAATTGTCGAGATTGAGAACCTTATCTGTAATTCAAACGAGGATAATTCAGTTGAGATTTAAGAACCGGTCAGGTCTTCGACTGAGGGAAACATCTTCATCAAGATCTAGGACTGTCTGGTCTTCAACGGAGGATAATTCTGTTGAGATTTTAGAACTCGTCCATACTACGACGGAGGAAATTGTCGAGATTAAGAACCTTATCTGTAATTCAACCGAGAATAATTCAGTTGAGATTTAAGAACCAGTCAGGTCTTCGACTGAGCTGAGAACATAACTGCATCCTTCCTGAAAGCTAAAGGTCAGTCGTATGCAATGCATGATATATATCAAGCAATGATGTTCTCAAAATAAATGAGATCGTGTTGTATGATGCGTATATGCCTGTATCATGATGTATGGGAATGTAATGTTTTAGTTGGGAAAATAAATCCCGGATAGCTGCTGGAGAAAAGGGATGAATTCTTCGTTTCTGCTGGGGATGGCGAATGAAGACGATTGTGAGAATAAACCTACAGGAGAGGATAACTCCGTTGGGGAATAAACTGATTAGGAGATTACTCTGTGGGGAAGAGATGCTCTATTGAGGATTACACCGATAAATTCTGTTGGGGATGAATTACCGTTGTTGGTGGTACTGAATCCTGTTGGGGATTGACTTCTTGTTTATGAAAGGAAAGAACTCCGCTGGGGATGATCTTTCAGTTACGACTTCATTGGGGATAACCTTTTAGACTCTTATGGGGATAATCCTTTGAACTTGCTGGGGACAATCTTCCAAAGTCTACTGGGGGTGATCTTCAACTCCACTGGGGAAGCTTTTTCAGACGGTGCTGGAAAAATTTTAACTCCACTGGGGATATTGTGTACTCTGTCGGGGAATATTCTTATACTCCGTTGGGGATTATTAAGATTGTCGGGGATATTAAGCCTTTTCAGTGTTGATGGTAGATAAACTCTGCTTGGTGAGAATATTACCGATTCATGCACAGCTGCAAGTCTCAGCTGGGGAGAGCTATCATTACTGTCATACTCTGCGGAGAGTGAAGGCACCTTATCCATATTCTTCAACTGAATCTTCCATGTACCTAGTGGACAGAGCAACTGTACAGTTTGGACAATTCTTATTTTGCCCCTGTTTCTGATATTACAAGTAATGGTCTTTTGTTTCGCATGTAAATATTTATGAGCAGCAATTAATGTTAAATGCATATATCAAAAATGAACATTGGACGTTCCTTGCAAAACAAAACAGATAAAGGAAAAACAGTTTGAAATTTCTTTGAAAATGGATTGTATTGATTTGAAGTTTGTCCTATAAATAGGCGTTTTTTGTACAAGAGGCTGACGTCCTAGTAAGAGAACACCGTCGAATAATAGAATTTACACAATTTGTGAAAAACTAAACAAAACAGCTATGTGAATAATTCCACTGGGTTCCAACTCTGCTATTGCCCTTATGTCCTCGAGCATCTCATCACTTTGATACTCGGTTGAAGGTAGATCATGATGATTAGTATCGTCCGAGCTTGATAGTCGATACCGAAGTCTGGTTGCAAGGTGATTCAATGAGACATAGTGTACGCTTTAATCCCTAATTTTTGCCTGGACCGCCCTTTTGGGTTTTCAGTCCACCAGGATACCCTTTTTTTCCCAAGCCGCCTTTTCAGGTTTTCGACTTGCCGGGTGTACATATTTTTTCATTTTCATCCCTTATTTTTGCCCGAACCCTTTTGGTTCGCCGGGAAGCCCTTATTTTTGCCTAGGTCGGTCGACCTAGCAGGTCGTTAATCATGCGTAGTATTTTTTCACTATGTCTGCATTGACGGGGTGAGGAAGGTCGTCACCATCCATGGTGGTTAGAATCATGGCTCCTCCTGAGAAAATGTTCTTAACCACAAATGGTCCTTCGTAGGTAGGGGTCCATTTTCCCCTGGGATCACCTTGAGGTAGTATGATGCGCTTGATAACCAGGTCCCCAACTTGATACTCTTGTCGTCTAACTTTCTTGTTAAATGCCTTGATCATCCGTTTTTGATACGTCTGACCATGACAAATAGCAGTAAGTCTTTTTTCGTCGATTAAGTTCAGCTGATCAAGTCGGGTCTGAATCCAGTCATCTTCACTTAAACCTACATCCTTCATAATCCGAAGAGAGGGAATCTGAACTTCAATGGGCAAGACTGCCTCCATGCCGTATACCAAGGAATATAGTGTTTCCCCTGTTGATGTCCGTGCTGAGGTACGGTACCCATGAAGAGCAAACGGTAGCACCTCGTGCCAATCTTTATAGGTCACCGTCATATTCTGTACAATCTTCTTAATGTTCTTATTAGCCGCTTCAACAGCCCCATTCATCTTCGGCCGGTAAGGAGAAGAGTTGTGATGCTGTATCTTGAACTGCTTGCAGAGCTCAATGATCATCTTGTTGTTGAGATTTGTACCATTGTCCGTAATGATCCTCTCTGGTACACCGTATCAATAGATCAGATTGTGCCGAATGAACCGTGCCACGATGTTCTTGGTTACCGTAACAAAGGAAGCCGCTTCAACCCACTTTGTGAAGTAATCAATTGCTACCAGGATGAAGTGATGTCCGTTAGATGCCGTAGGTCTGATCTCACCGATCATATCAATGCCCCACATTGCAAAAGGCCACGGAGTTGTCAGGACGTTCACCTCTTTTGGTATCAAAAAGGTTAGTATGAGCCAACATGTACTGTCTCAGCCGGCGAGCAACCCATGCCAAAGCGTAGCAAGTTCTCTCGAGCAGTGAGTATTGGGTCTCACAGTCGGTAAACTTTTTGTTAAAGCGGTAAATAGCATGCTCTTTTTGGCCAGGCTCGTCATGCTTCCCCAGCACACACCTCTTTGTATTATCCAGTAAGATCAATGGTCTTCCTTCAACTGGAGGCATCAGAATTGGTGGTTTGGAGGTGGTAAGCCCCTCTCTTCTTGAAGCAGTAGTCTAACAAGTTCCCCAGGCACTTCACAATCATCCTCACCTTCGTCCTTGGCTTGGTTGAACGGACTTTCGAAGTCATAACCGGCAGTAGCAGAGTCGTTATTAGTGGGATCCAGAGTGGACGTAGATCATGATACGTGAGTGTGTGTAAAATAACTGTTTTGCAATATATAATAAAAGAAAAACAAGGAGCGCAAAATTTGAAATGCAAGAAACGTCCAATGCTTTTATTAATGATATATGTAGATGACACACATAAAGCCCTCACAAATAAAGCCACGGTGCCCCGGGTAAGACACCGGACCGTAAAGTTTAAAACATTGTCTGTTACAAATTCAAAACAAAAGTCTCATTACTGGGTAACAAAAGAAATTGGGATGAAGTCCTTTGTTGTCCAGTTGCTTAGTCCACCATCAGTAGTAGGATAGATCCAACTGTCGAATTCAGATTCTTCAACATCGTCTTCAATGGCATTCACTCCTGAATTGCTGATAAACAAGGGAGGTCTTTGTTGGCTCCTAAATTCGACACCCACATTACATTATCATATAGATCATTAATTATGAGTCAGAAGAGTTTCTTACACAAGAGGGCTTCGATCAGCCGGTCACATCGAAGGCTCATCAAAGAATGATAACATACTTAGAGAAATTCCTCTAAGTTGGAATCATGTTGTCTTCGATGTCGAAGGAACAACCTTTCGACCAAGATCCCTGATGCCCAAGGTCGAACAGTTTGAATTTTGAATTGTTGGAGAGAAAACGGTTCCCAGCAGTTACCAAGCGCAACGTGTTGTGCACGTAGGCGTCGAAGGTTGTGAGCATGCCATGTGGTGTCATCATGAAGCAGTGTGACTGCCCAGCAGTTACTTAGGATTTTTTTAGTATAAATACTAAGTGTTCACGAAGTTATTAGGGTGTTGATCATTGTATACAAGTCACTCATTTAGATTCAAGTACCCAGCGTGAGAGAAAGAATCATTGAGAATGTATGTGTGAAACACCATTTACCTTAATCAAAGTCTTTAACATTCGAGCAATTTATCGCTTTCACTCATTTACTTCAGTCGAAGTCATTTATTTAACAACCCTTTAATGCTTTTATTTACTTTATCAAACTTTTCTCCATGCAATTTATTTAAAGTGTCTTTACTTTACTTGCATTAATCACCATTAGGATTAGTCGAAACTCTTTATTTCAAAGCCTTTAAACTCCAAAAATCAACCATGTCTTAGGATCAATCTGATCGATCCTGCGAGTCACCAAATAAGTAACCTTTTGGAAGATCAGCGGTTGTTTACCATTTTTCACGGCAAATAAATTGGCACACCCGATGGGACCTTGTGTTGATTTTTTCACGTTTAATCGTCTTATATAAAACATCCTTCTTTTTCGAGAGTATTGCATGTTATTGAGAAGTGGTAGAATATACACCAATGGAACCAATACTAGGAGAAGAGTTAGAGAAATGGCGAATCCGCCAAACAATGGAGAAATCCCACAAACAAACGTGGGAGCAACGGTTATCCCAACCGTAGGTGAAGTGGTAACCGCTGGTTCAACGCCAGCAGTAACGATTACACAAACGGGGCCATTACCTCCATTTACAGGCCCCATAATGCCCTTGGGAACTCCCCCACCTAGGGGAAACCAAGGAACCATACCATATGTTCCCCCAGGTTTTTCGACAGTCGGGTTAAATCGAGAACCACCCTACGACATGCCAACTTCTGAATTGGCTAGCCTGACGAATGCTACGTCCACCTTTTCAGACCCTTTAGTGAGCGCCTCTTCGCCACTCCAAGGCTCTGGGGTTGGTATGGCGAACAGGGGTAGGAACCAACTCTTAGGAGGAACGTCCCACGTAATGCCTAACCTTACGAATGCCTCGACAGCAGTCTTGAGGCAGCAAATGGACGAAAGCAACCACGACATGGTTCAAATGTTGGCGCAAACTTTAAGTATAATGCTAAATCCTCTAATACAGAATACCACCCAGTCGAATAAGCAAATGTCGCGTCTGGCTGATTTTTTTGGGGTACCCCAACAAATTCGACAGCCCCAAAGGGCACAGATAAGGGGAAACCAGGGCATACTTCTAGAGGAAGAAACCACTATTAACCAAGTCCGGCAGCCTGTCGAAGAGAACCTTAGGGTACAACTGGAACAACCCGAGGCCGAAGAGCCGAGAGTTATAGCCCCGGAAATAAGGATGGTTAATAGAAACCAAAACGCTGACGAAGTAGTTCAGCAGATCCAATACCAGAATGTTGGTTTGGAGAATAACTTGACAGCCATGATTGAAAGAATCATGATGCAAAACGGGATGAATACGGGCTTTCATAGGCCCAACTTCACATCCCCGCTGTCGGAATATGTGTTACAAACGGACTTGCCTCCTAGATGCAAAGTCTCTAAGTTCACTAAGTTTTCAGGGGACACGACAGAATCCATTGTCGAACATGTGGCAAGATATTTAATCGAAGCGGGAGAAATCTCAAACAATGAGAACCTAAAGATTAAGTATTTCCCAAGTTCCCTAACAAAGAATGCATTTACTTGGTTCACAACTCTCCCTCCCAATTCGATCCACCATTGGACTCAGTTGGAGAGATTGTTCCATGAGCAATTCTACATGGGACAAACCAAGATAAGCCTGAAAGAGTTGGCTAGTGTAAAGAGGAGATTCACTGAGCCTATAGACGAATACTTAAATAGGTTTAGATTGCTCAAGGCAAGATGCTTTACGCAAGTGCCAGAGCACGAGTTAGTCGAAATAGCCGCAGGAGGTCTAGATTACTCCATTAGGAAGAAATTAGACACTCAGTATCTGAGGGGCATGGCCCAATTGGCCTATAGGGTTCGACAGGTAGAACGCCTTAAAGCTGAAAAAGCCAGGGCGACGAAAACTCATAAAAGAGAAAAGATAGCATATGTCGAAATGGACGAAGAAGATCCAGAAACATTCGACGAACTTATAGCCGTCGAAGAAAGTGAGGTCGATTTGGCTGAGTTAAAACAAGGGCAACCATACTCTTGCAAATTACTAGTCCCCTCAAGTGGAAAAAACCCCACTGGGTCTGAAAAGGCCAATGATAGGTTCCCTAAAAAGACTTACAGTTTCGATATTACGAAATGTGATAAAATTTTTGATCTACTTGTAAAAGATGGCCAAATGATAATACCCACAGGGGTAAAAGTGCCTCCTCTTGATCAAAGAAAGAAAAAAGGCTATTGTAAATATCATAACTTTCTGGGCCATAAAACATCTCAATGTTTTCTTTTCAGGGATCTCGTGCAAAATGCTATCGTAGAAGGGAGGTTGAAGTTCACTGACAAGGCCCCCGTGAATGTGGATTCGAACCCTTTACAGGCGGAAGCCTACTATGCTGAAACTTCAGAGGTCAATATGATCGAAGCTTCCGGGAGCTAGGTGAAAAGGCCAGGGATAACTATGCTTGAAGTCACCAAAGATCATATCAATATGCCAATATTTAGCAGTTTTTCTGGGAACCTTTCTAGAAAAAAAAATCGAGGCAGTCCAAAAGGCCGCTGAGGGCCCAAAACTGGAAGCAGGTGGAGTCTCAAAAACTGGAACTAAACCCACTTCCTACTTGGCTGCGGTGCAAGGCCAGACAAAATACCTGGAGGCTCAAATGAAGCAAATGACTCTTGCTACTAAAGACAACATGAATGTCAACATGGTCGAAATTTCTGAATCAAAAGTCTCAGAGGAAGCCATCAGGCAAGAGCAAGCAAACATGACAGTGTTCCCCCTAGAGAATGAAAATCTGGCAGAATTCTTGCAACGATGCCAGAAGAAGAAATCAGAAGTAATGTTGTGTCCTCGATGCAGTTCTATTTTTTACAAGAAAGCTGCTGAACACATCGAAGGTATGAGAGCAGCAATCAAGAAATGGAGCAGAAATGCCCAAAAAAGTGCAGGCTCTGATGTTCGACATGATCCTAGAAGAACCTATCAAAAGGGTTCAAGTCAGGAAAAGAGGCCACTAACTTTCAGGCCTCCAACCAATGTGCCAGTCGATACATGGCTCAAAACATCGGGTCGAAAAGACCCAACAAAGAAAGGTGGCACCCCTTTGAAGTGCCAAGAGGTTTATCTTTGATACTCAAGAAAGAACCTCATGTAGGTGACACCAAAGTTGCTCAAGTATCGAGTAACTACAAGGGAAAGAACCCAATGTCTCGATCCCAGTGGAGAAGGTACCAAAGGCGGCGCAAGGCTGAGAGAGAGGCTGTCAAAGAACCAAAACCAGAGTCAAGTTCAAATGTCCCCCAGCGAAAGCAAAGAAAGCCTTTGGAGAGGGAACCAGTAACCAATAGATTGGTATGGCCTGATCAAGATGAAGCTAGTGACGAAGGTAGTTTCGAGTCCGACGACACATTAGACATCATGGTAAATATAGTTTCGGTCTTGCCAAGAGAATTCGACCGCCAAATGGAAGTCGAATCAAACGACTGGGAAATCGAACAAGAGATGGCCAAGCATAGGCCAGTATGTTACTTTATCATGGGTAATGGCTGCACTGAAGAGCAAAATAGTTTCTTCGAACCACCAACTGGGGCGATAAAGAGTCACCTCAAGCCTTTATTCACAAGGGCAAAGCTCGAAGAGGCCACTGTAAACAAGATCTTGGTGGACTGTGGGGCGACTATCAACATAATCCCCCACTTCATGCTAAGAAAAGTAGGCAAGAATGATGAAGACATTAAGCCTCATAATATTGTCCTATCGAACTACGAAGGTGGAATAGGGACCACCATGGGTGTGATTCAACTAGACCTCAAAGTGGGATCCATCCTTCGACCAACCATGTTCATGGTCATATCGGCGAAACCAAATTACAACCTATTGTTAGGCCGAGAATGGATACATGGTGTCGGAGCAGTACCATCATCGATGCACCAAAGGTTGATATTATGGCATCCCGATGGGATTGTTGAGAATGTAGAAGCAGATCAGAGCTACTACTTAGGCGAAGTTAATCACCTAGGGAAAGCTGACTTCGACAAAAATTTAGCTCACATTGGGCCATGTCCAGCACCTGACTTCGACATGGCGCCAGCTCCAAATGCTTTTTATTCCTTGTACCTGCATCCTGATCATGGGTTTCAATGGGATAAAGAAGACTTGTCCCACATTGATTTCAGTGGGCTGACTGACATCTAGCCAACTGGTTGGGGAAGCGAATTCAGTGATAATGACTGAGTCACAAGTGTTACAATGAATTTCGGCTTACGTAGTCGAAACAAGAATGATAGCGGCTCTTGAAGCCGAAGTAAAATATATGGCCACCAAGGCCAATGACCAGGAGCCACCATATATAGGTCCTGGAAAAGATTTCGACCCAGAACCTCCCGATATCATGACAGAGGGAATGCAGGAACAGAGGCTCGACGCCATCTACGATGATGAGCCTTTGGGTTTCGAAAAGGACCCCCTGGCGAACAACATCAGAATGTTAGCACAAGATCCTTTAGAATAAATCGATTTAGGCGAAGGGTTATGTTGTACCCCAAAATTTGCCCTCCCATATTCATCAAGAATTGCCAAAGTCAAGGTCACAAAATTCCCCAAGGACTATGCAGTTCAACAGCTTCCCATACAGTCAAAACTAGGGTTTGAGTTCTGGTCAAGCAAATGAACTTTTCAATGGCCCAATCAAGTCTCATATGCCTACAAAGATGGTCAAGTATCCCCATGTCAAGTTTCAAGGCATTCAGCTCAGAATTGCACAGTCAAAACCCTAGATTGCACTACAGTCAACTGTAGGGGCAAAATGGTCATTTGACAGTCAAAAGTTCAAATTTTTGGTCAACATATCATTTTGAAGCCACAAACATCATTTGATCAATGCTTGATCATGATTCTCAAAATTTGGCTCAGAAATCATCAAAGATGCAGAAGTTGCTATATTTGGACAGCTGAAAAAGTCAACTGAAATTGACCAGGGTATAACTTTCACATGGATTATCAGAAAAATTCCATCCAAAGCTCATTTTGAAGAGAAAGACATTTCCTACAATTCATCTCCATGTTCCAAGTCCAAGAAATGCTCTCACAAAAAGTTATCAATTTCAACATTATAGGTCATTTTCAAAAGTCAACAAAAAGGGACTTTAAGTCAAAGGCCATAACTTGAGATTGGTAAATCAAAATGACATGGGACCAAAGGCATTGGTTAAAGGACTCAAAGACCTTTCCAAAATGTCCAAGAACATGTGAAAAGCTTAAAAATTGACCAAGTTATGCCTTGTGGAAGTTGGGAAATTTTTAGGAATTTTGAAAAGTCAACATTGATGCAAAAGGCCTAAATATGCAAATGGGCCCATTTTTCTTCCAAGTTTCTTCATGCCAAGCCTATGCACGACCATTAGGCCCAAAGGGAAGTATTTTCATATTTTTTAATTATTTATTTGAATTTATATTAATTTATATTCATTTAAATCATTTTAATACATGAAAAATATAAACCTAACCTAAAAAAATCTTTTTATGCACATTATAGGCTCAATATCTCGTGCTTAGTCAATTATGGAAGGTTTTGGGTTGATTGGAACTAATTGACACCAAATTGCATATGGAAAAGATATGGAAAAGATCATTGAAATCAAATCTTCAAAAACCATTATGGCCATGGATTTTGTTCAATCTTTTTGACCTAAATCGTTCTATACATACTCAGAATCATAACCCTAATGATCTTAGACGGCAAGCTGCGCAGGAAACCAACATACAAACTTGAGAAAATTGCCTTAAAACTGAAATCTGAAATCAAGGTTCTAGGCCAATTCAAGCTTCAATTCTCGTTCTATCATCATCCTCAAGCTTCACTGAACGTGTACCTATCACAAACAATAGGCCAAACATCCTGAATTGGTATCAAGAACTCAAACCGCAAAACAAAATTCTTGAAATTGTATAGCATCATTCAAGCATCTTTTTGCATTTTTATTTGTTGATTCTTATTCCTTGTGAAGTTCTAAAGCTAACTGTGGTGTTTAATTGCGTTTTTATTGATCATACAAGATTATGCCATGTTTGAAATCTTAGGGTTTGCAGGTTACAAAATTGGGGTTTCCCAAACCAAGTAAAATTAGGATTCCAAACCTATGCCATTGCAATCAACGCATCTGGACGAAGCAATCTAGACCATCGCGCCTAATTTATATTTGGATATGAGCTAATCGCTATTTTCTGGAAGCTAGCTTTAGGCCACGCTCAAAAACCGTTGCATATGCGTTTAATATTACAGGAACAGGATGAAGATGATATCGTGTCAACCAGCGATTTGTTGGTTTGAATTTGGCGCGTTTTCTTTCCACTAATGCATTGTATCCATTTATATTGTTTACACGTTAACATATATTAAATGTAAATCACATGGCTCAGTGGCAGGGACGTATGATGGTAACATCAAAGACCTGGGTTCGAACCCCAGGTCTGTATAATGCTTCATATTATTTTTCAAACCAAATTCCCATGCAGGCATAATTCTGAGACGCACCATGCACACTCCAAGTTCACCATACACGCGTCCATCAGTAGCCATCCAAGGGCCATGATCAAAGGAGTACAATAAGCTCCAGTCAACGTGTCATACAGGATTCAAAAAGTCAACGAAGACTGAAGCTCAATGGGCCAAAAGTCCAGGCCTATACCTCCAATTTTGGGACTACACCCCACCCTGGTTTGTCAATTTTATTTTTCTAATTATTATTTTAATTGTTATGTTTATTTTAAGTATTGTTTATTTAATTTTTAATCAAAATACAAAAAAACATTATAAAAATCAGAAAAGACCAAAAAAATAATAAATATTTTATTGTAATTATTTTCATTAATAAATTAATATATGTAAATATTTAGTTTAATTAGGTTATAGTTTTAATCTTTTTAATAAAAAACACCAAAAATAGAATTTAGGTTTAATATCCTTTTTTTGATTTTTTCTTTTAATTTTTCCTTTTTTTCAGAATAATATTATTTAGTTATTTTCATAAATAAAAAAATTGTGCATAAATAATTTAGGGTTTAATTTAGATTATATTTTAATTCTTTCATAATAAATAAAAAATATTAGAATTAGGGTTTACCTTTTAATTTAATTTCAATTAATTCCTTTTTCTCATTAAATCTAAAAAAACACAAAAATATCATTTTCATTTAATTTTAATTTTAATTCCTCTTTATTTAATTAATTCATGTAACTTTTAATTGTTCGCAAAAGGGTCCAACGCCCTAGTTTTGTTTTCATTATTTTCTTTTGCGCATTTACTTTATTGCTTATTATAACTCTGTATCTCTCCCAAGGCCATGTACATTTATTTATCGCACTTTTATGGCTTTATTTATTTTCCGCTAAATCGGGTCCGGTTTAATTTTGGCGATGTGGACCCGCGCCATTTGTAATAGCCTTAGATTTATTTTTTGCAAACTTTATAACTGTTAAATATGCATGCAAGAATGAATGGACAAATTAAAATCAAGCGTGGAACACGACAAACATGACAAGACAAATAACTGAAATATGACACACAATTCGCACACACCACCCCTAGGGTACGCCTCACTGTTGCCTTTCGAAAGGTGATCGTCGAGTAGAGGATGTCTTAGTAAGTCCTCATGATCCGGGAACCTGGCATGAGGGTAGCTTCTAAGGTGTCTTCCCATTGCTCTGGTGATCACCATATCCCGAACCTCGAATTGACCCGAACACCTCCAACGGTGGTGCTACCTACCTCTCAATGGTGGGATGGCACTACTTTAAAGGACATTTACACAGACTAATTCCTTAGGGTAGGTAGACGACTCTAGATACTTGCTCTAATTTCAAAACAAATCAAAAATACTTTTCACACCGACACATTTTCAAAAGCTTTCAAAGCAAACTTTTCAAACACTCTGACGTACGAGTCGATCTGAAATTTTTCAAAGAAACTTTTTAAACCCACATTGAAAATCAAGCAACCATTTTTGAAAACACAAATGAGCAAGTATCTAAGAGCTCATGGATAACCATGGATAGAAAGGGTGCTAACACCTTCCCTTTCTATAATCTACCTCCCGAACCGAGAAACTATCTCTTTAAGGAATTTTTCTGTGCTTTTGTCCTTTCCATTTGGAGAAAATAAAAGACGGTGGCGACTCTTGCTTCCGCGACATTTCGCGAACCAGCGTTAAACAGTCAGTTCCAGATCCACCGATCACAGAACTGGCGACTCTGCTGGGGAGAAACTTAAAGTGAGGTGTACCTTAGGGCTAGCTTATAACTATGTTTTCAATTGTTTTCCTTGTGTGCTTTAAATTGTGGGTTGCTTGGGAGTTCTATAGATCCTAAACCCGGATCTGGGGGATACCTTTCTTAGAAAGTAGCGACAAGGCTGTGAGGGAACTGTGCGGGGTATACCGACATGGTTGAAACAGTCTGCTACGTTGATGTGGCACTTTGGTGTGTACCAGTAACCCTTGAGTTCAGTCAAGGAGAGTACGGGGCCTCCGCGTGGTGTCATGAAGCATCAACAGACCTTAGGAACCTTAATTGAACTATCTTGGCCTCTTTAGGGTAGTGAGATAACTGACTTTGGTGCAGTCCGAGGTTGGTTGATACTCGATACTACACTCAATTGAGGGTTGCTTTCCTGGAATATTTCGGTCGCCAGTTCAGTGGCTAAATCGAAACGATGAACAATGAAAGCAATCCCGTGATATTGGGACCCTTAGAACCCGGTTACTTCTGATAGGACAGGTTGAACCCACCAACTTCAAGAGGGTAATACCCAGACCTCATGCTGGCCTTAACTCTAAGGGCTTCTCTTGTGTGACTTGTGTGCCTTTGTACTTGCCTACTTGCGTACTTGTTACCTGACACTTGTTTCTTGCAGGTCCCGTTTATAGTCCTTAACTAGGACTCATGACAGGGTTTACCAAATTTCTTGCGGGTTCTGTTTATAGTCCTTAACTAGGACTCATGACAGGGTTTACCAAATTCCTTGTAGGTTCTGTTTATAGTCCTTAACTAGGACTCATGACAGGGTTTACCTAATTTCTCGCAGGTGTTGTTTATAGTCCTTAATTGGGACTCATAACAGGATACTGAATTTCTTGCAGGGTTTGTTTATAGTCCTTAATTGGGACTCATAACAGGGTTTACCTACTTCACCCCATGCATAGCATGACATCATACCATTGCATACCATTGCATACATCCTAACCCATTTCAAGGATCTCAAGGGCTTGTGATGCAGGTCATGATAAACCAACTGTCTAGCCAGGGGCAAAGAGGATTTATTTTCCTCTAGCCAAGGGTGTCAGGGGCTATGACCCACTGGATATGGTGAGCCTTTGACCCTTGACGAAGGACTCTCTACAACAGGAAGTTCCTTCAATCAAGTTGCCAGTTTCCAACTCTAACAAGTTTCTCTGTTTACCCCGCGAGGTCCTTGAAAACATTGCATGCATATCATACATCTCATTGCATTGCAGGTATCCCTTTGACAGGCTGCTTACCCTTCGTCGCTGTTTATTTCAGCCGATCGTCATGAATCCTGAATCATCAGCCGAGCAGACTATCAAGGATCTCCAGGCTCAGAACGCCCAGTTCCAAGAGCTGATTATGAATCTGGCCCAGGGGCAGCAAGATCTGAAAGCTCTGCTCTTGAAGAAGGACAAGAAGAAGAAGAGGACTGTTCTGTTCAGCCCTAGGCGCAGATCTGGGAATACACCGCAGGTTGAAACCGAGAGGACAACTCCATCTGTGGGGAAGAGCAGTCATCCAGAGGAAAGAGTGCCCAGTCCAGTGGTCTCTGACAATGAAACAGATTTCGACGACGAACAGTACCCCCCGGCGGAGGACAAGTACAAACAGTTGGAGGATAGGATGAAGGCTATGGAGGTGCAACAGGCACCTGGGCTGGATCTTGGAGATTTGGGTCTGTCAACTGGTGTGGTTATTCCCCGGAAGTTCAAAGCACCATCCTTTACTAAGTATGACGGGGCATCTTGTCCCAAGCTGCATCTAAGGTCCTATGTTCGGAAGATCCAACCCTATACGGTGGACAAGAATTTGTGGATCCACTTCTTCCAGGAGAGTCTTTCAGGGACTCATCTCGAATGGTTCTATCAGCTGGATGGGACCAAAGTTCGTAACTGGGAGGAGTTGGCTACTGCTTTCTATAAGCAGTATCAGTATAATGCCGACCTTGCTCCTACGCGTACTCAACTCCAGGGTATGTCGTTAGGATCAAGTGAAGGTTTTAAAGAATATGCGCAGAAATGGAGGGATCTTGCTGGAAGGGTACAACCACCTCTGACTGATTGGGAACTTGTCGATATGTTCTTGGGGACCCTATCTGGGCCATTTTTCAACCATCTCATCGGGAATTCTTCTGCTGGGTTCACAGACCTTATCTTGACTGGGGAGAGAATTGAAGCTGGCATCCGGTCTGGGAAAATTCAAGAGGCTGTACCTTCTGATAAAAAGCCTCATCATGGAAAGAAAGAATCCAATGCTGTGCACGGTAAAAAGAGCCGTCATGAGGCAGGGGCAATCCAAATCTCCAATCCCGGACCTGCTCAACAAGGACAGGGGCAGCAGCGCAAGGAGAAACGGCAGTATACCAAACTCAACATGTCGTTGGATCAAGCACTGCAACAAATGTTGAAGGCAGGGCTGATCACCTTAAGGGCTCCTCTCCGGAATCCGAACACTTCTGCACCCAACTATCATCCCAACGATAGGTGCGCATATCATTCAGATAGCCCGGGGCATACTACAGACAACTGCTGGCCTCTCAAGAACAAGATCCAAGATATGATCGACGCTGGAGAGATTCAGTTTGAAGTGCCAGAGACTCCGAACATAATCACTGCTCCGTTGCCCAATCATTGAAGCCTTTTGTTTATTTGAATTTTTGAGTTGTACTTTTCTTTGCTTATACAAACAATTAATGTCATAGCAAACTCTTTTATTCTATTAATGCATCGCATATGTCTGTTTTGGAAATTAATACAATTATTTTCATTATGTTCAAATATCTTTTCATATTTTTTCTGATGTCAATTCTGGATCTAAAACTCTGAGCCTCTTGAGGGAGGATGACGAAAACGATACCACAATCTACAGTATGCTTTTGAACAGACCCCGCTGATGAGGTACAGGCATTGTTTTAATTCCTAAACACTGGAGTTATAAGGATGATAATCCCTCGTCAACCCATCAGAGCCAAAGAAGTAGGAGTTTTTATTTTCGAAAATTGAAACCCTTAATCATAACCCGGGGCAGGGTAGTCTTCTCAGTTGATCCAAGTGCATGACGAATGGCACCGAAGAGATCTTTACAAAACAAAAAAGACAGTGATGGTTCAGAACAATCATAAAGACAGGCAGTCGTTATCAAGCATCATAAATGAAAAGCCCAAGAAGTCTAAACCTACAAAGGGGACTTATGAAACTGGGGCATCCCGCTGACTGTAATTCCAAAAAAGGGAAACAGTTCAGGCAAAAAAAGAAAGGGATAACAAAATCAAGAAAGAGGTCTCACAAACCCTCAACCAAAGCAAAAAATGACTGCCTATTCAAAACAAGTTATCAACATTATTGGGACATCAAAGCAAAGACTCAAGCAAGGTCTAACGCATGATCAACTGAGTTTAGGTTTGGAGAACATCACGAAGAGCGGGTGGGTACAAATAAATTTGAGCCTTTATCCTTTGTTTCTTAAACCGTGAACCAGGCCATGTTATAACCCTCAAAAGTCCTAGCTGAAGCATGGGTTAGTTCGAAAGCATACTGTTACGAAGGTATCCTGACTCCTTAAGGCTACGGTAAATACGGAGTTGACATCATGTTTTACAAACATTTACTTGTTTTATGAAAAAGAATGCATCTTCAAAATCTTCAGGACAGACATAAGCTTTGCATTTTTAACATAACTTTGTTTGCATATGACTTTTTGTTTGAACAGCAGGGAAATTCGCACGAGAAATACCTAGTGAACAAAAGCACTTCCAATCAAGGGGCACGGCATGACTATTGTCTATTATCTGGGGCAGTCCAATCAAGATTCGGAGAATCTCTCAAAGGCCAAATAGTCTGGGGCAAATCTCTACCTGAGTCACTTGGGGCACTCCAGCAACGAATCTTGCACGATCAGACACCTTCTGGTAATATGGCAACACAAGCAGCCAGGGGCACCTACCTGCATTCTAAGCGCGTGGACATAGTCGGAAAATACTACGCAAAATCAAAGACCCGCTAGGTTGACATACCTAGGCAAAAATAAGGGCTTCCCGACGAACTAAAAGGGTTCGGGCAAAATGAAGGGATGAAATAAAAAATCTGTACACCCGGCAAGTCGAAAACCTGAAAAGGCGGCTTGGGCAAAAATGGGTATCCCGGTGGACTGAAAACCCGAAAGGGCGGTCCAGGCAAAAGTTAGGGATTAAAGCGTACGACTATGTCCCGTCTTCTTGTCATCTGTCTGCCAGAAGAAGGTTTATCTCTCAACAACTAGCAGCATCCCACAAGTGCCTCCCCCATAGAAACTGGGGCAATAAAAGTTGGTATGAGTAGTCTGATCGTTCTATCCTCCAAGGTATCAGGGTAGGTCCTGTTGAAGAGCGTAACCAATACAGTCAATACCTCCCCAGGAGGGTCCAACCCAGCTTCCCCAGGAAGGTTGGAATCTATCTCCCCAAGCGATAAGCATGTCCCCAGTAAGTTACGGAAGCTTATCCCCTCGCAAGGCACGAACGCGTCGCCCGGCTTTATTCAAAGAGTTATTTCCCTAACAGGATATAACTGGGTTATCCTCAGCCAAAAGCCACGGAAAGAACGTCGTCGACAGAATCTTCTTATCCCCAGCGAAGTCCATTCATACTTCCAATACAGCAAGGTATCCTCAGCGAGTCATCCTCAACAATTCAGCAAAAGCATCTCCCCACAGAGTATTTCTTCCCAGCATGGTCGCTAGAATATCTTTTTCTCCCCGCAGAAGCCTCCATTCGCCAAGTTTATTCCCCAACGGAGTTATCTTCGTCTATTGGAATTCTTGCAACTATTCTTCAACATCAGCCCAGGATACGACTTCCCGGCACCCGTCAAGGATTTATTTTCCTGAGACGAAAACATATGTTCATAAACATCATATCTTCGTACATTATAGCATGCATATGCATCATATGGCACGAATCTCATTAATTCTGAAGACATATAGTTCATGCATCATGATTTTGCATACAATTATGTTTTGCCTTTTCAGAAAAAGATCAATACAAAAATGACTACTATCAACTATCGCAATTCATTCTAGATATAGTTTCAGATGTAAACCCAGCGATGGTGACGTTCTGATACTGCTTCCAGATTTCCTTCTCGATATAGTTTCAGATGTAAACCCAGCGATGGTGACGTTCTGATACTGCTTCCAGAATTCCTTCTAGATATAGTTTCAGATGTAAACCCAGCGATGGTGACGTTCTGATACTGCTTCCAGAATTCCTTCTAGATATAGTTTCAGATGTAAGCCCAGCGATGGTGACGTTCTGATACTGCTTCCAGACATCCTTCTAGATATAGTTTCAGATGTAAACCCAGCGATGGTGACGTTCTGATGCTGCTTCCAGATTCCCTTCTAGATATAGTTTCAGATGTAAACCCAGCGATGGTGACGTTCTGATGCTGCTTCCAGATTCCCTTCTAGATATAGTTTCAGATGTAAACCCAGCGATGGTGACGTTCTGATGCTGCTTCCAGGTATCCTTCAGATATAGTTTCAGATGTGATCCAGATATGGTGACGTTCTGATGCTGCTTCCAGATCTCCTTCCAGATATAGTCCAGATGTAAACCAGATATGGCAACATTCTGTCACTTATTCCAGTTGAAGATATTTCAAGACCTCCTCTAGTCCAGCTAAATCGATGCCCAACAGATTTTTCTGATAAAGACTCAGCAGTCCCCTATGGTTCCCTCTCCAGCGGTGTGGGAGGTAGTAATCCCTTTTTCAGATGTTTCCCTCTCTGACGTTGAGTGAGGTGATCATTCCTTTCGAATTATAATTGGCTATGGTTCTCTGCCCAATACTGCGAAGATAATAATTCCCATCAAGATTTTTCTCAACGAGCGTTGTTGAGATTAAAATCACCCAAGGTCCTCTTATCATTCATGCTAAGGCAGTAACCGTTCCTGGTTCATTCATCAGCGTTTGAAGCTCCAGACTCAGCTCCTGTAACCAGTCAGGACGCATCTATACCAAGCATCCTAAAATCAGCTCCTGCAACGTGTCAGGTACTCATTTTTTTCTTTTGCAGGTATGCAGGTTCTAGCGAAGGAATCTCTTACGCAATCAACATCCAGATGGCATCTATAAGCCCATCACCCTATCCAGCAACATCCAAATGGCATCTATAAGCCCATTCCCCCATCACTGTCACTATGTGAGCGCAAATTTCTGGGCACTTTAGTGTCCAATCATCTTCTACCCTCGGATTACGAAAGGCACGTCAGCCAATCTGCATCCTCCGGTCTAAGAAGATTGAACAGGGGCAACTGTTGTACCCCAAAATTTGCCCTCCCATATTCATCAAGAATTGCCAAAGTCAAGGTCACAAAATTCCCCAAGGACTATGCAGTTCAACAGCTTCCCATACAGTCAAAACTAGGGTTTGAGTTCTGGTCAAGCAAATGAACTTTTCAATGGCCCAATCAAGTCTCATATGCCTACAAAGATGGTCAAGTATCCCCATGTCAAGTTTCAAGGCATTCAGCTCAGAATTGCACAGTCAAAACCCTAGATTGCACTACAGTCAACTGTAGGGGCAAAATGGTCATTTGACAGTCAAAAGTTCAAATTTTTGGTCAACATATCATTTTGAAGCCACAAACATCATTTGATCAATGCTTGATCATGATTCTCAAAATTTGGCTCAGAAATCATCAAAGATGCAGAAGTTGCTATATTTGGACAGCTGAAAAAGTCAACTGAAATTGACCAGGGTATAACTTTCACATGGATTATCAGAAAAATTCCATCCAAAGCTCATTTTGAAGAGAAAGACATTTCCTACAATTCATCTCCATGTTCCAAGTCCAAGAAATGCTCTCACAAAAAGTTATCAATTTCAACATTATAGGTCATTTTCAAAAGTCAACAAAAAGGGACTTTAAGTCAAAGGCCATAACTTGAGATTGGTAAATCAAAATGACATGGGACCAAAGGCATTGGTTAAAGGACTCAAAGACCTTTCCAAAATGTCCAAGAACATGTGAAAAGCTTAAAAATTGACCAAGTTATGCCTTGTGGAAGTTGGGAAATTTTTAGGAATTTTGAAAAGTCAACATTGATGCAAAAGGCCTAAATATGCAAATGGGCCCATTTTTCTTCCAAGTTTCTTCATGCCAAGCCTATGCACGACCATTAGGCCCAAAGGGAAGTATTTTCATATTTTTTAATTATTTATTTGAATTTATATTAATTTATATTCATTTAAATCATTTTAATACATGAAAAATATAAACCTAACCTAAAAAAATCTTTTTATGCACATTATAGGCTCAATATCTCGTGCTTAGTCAATTATGGAAGGTTTTGGGTTGATTGGAACTAATTGACACCAAATTGCATATGGAAAAGATATGGAAAAGATCATTGAAATCAAATCTTCAAAAACCATTATGGCCATGGATTTTGTTCAATCTTTTTGACCTAAATCGTTCTATACATACTCAGAATCATAACCCTAATGATCTTAGACGGCAAGCTGCGCAGGAAACCAACATACAAACTTGAGAAAATTGCCTTAAAACTGAAATCTGAAATCAAGGTTCTAGGCCAATTCAAGCTTCAATTCTCGTTCTATCATCATCCTCAAGCTTCACTGAACGTGTACCTATCACAAACAATAGGCCAAACATCCTGAATTGGTATCAAGAACTCAAACCGCAAAACAAAATTCTTGAAATTGTATAGCATCATTCAAGCATCTTTTTGCATTTTTATTTGTTGATTCTTATTCCTTGTGAAGTTCTAAAGCTAACTGTGGTGTTTAATTGCGTTTTTATTGATCATACAAGATTATGCCATGTTTGAAATCTTAGGGTTTGCAGGTTACAAAATTGGGGTTTCCCAAACCAAGTAAAATTAGGATTCCAAACCTATGCCATTGCAATCAACGCATCTGGACGAAGCAATCTAGACCATCGCGCCTAATTTATATTTGGATATGAGCTAATCGCTATTTTCTGGAAGCTAGCTTTAGGCCACGCTCAAAAACCGTTGCATATGCGTTTAATATTACAGGAACAGGATGAAGATGATATCGTGTCAACCAGCGATTTGTTGGTTTGAATTTGGCGCGTTTTCTTTCCACTAATGCATTGTATCCATTTATATTGTTTACACGTTAACATATATTAAATGTAAATCACATGGCTCAGTGGCAGGGACGTATGATGGTAACATCAAAGACCTGGGTTCGAACCCCAGGTCTGTATAATGCTTCATATTATTTTTCAAACCAAATTCCCATGCAGGCATAATTCTGAGACGCACCATGCACACTCCAAGTTCACCATACACGCGTCCATCAGTAGCCATCCAAGGGCCATGATCAAAGGAGTACAATAAGCTCCAGTCAACGTGTCATACAGGATTCAAAAAGTCAACGAAGACTGAAGCTCAATGGGCCAAAAGTCCAGGCCTATACCTCCAATTTTGGGACTACACCCCACCCTGGTTTGTCAATTTTATTTTTCTAATTATTATTTTAATTGTTATGTTTATTTTAAGTATTGTTTATTTAATTTTTAATCAAAATACAAAAAAACATTATAAAAATCAGAAAAGACCAAAAAAATAATAAATATTTTATTGTAATTATTTTCATTAATAAATTAATATATGTAAATATTTAGTTTAATTAGGTTATAGTTTTAATCTTTTTAATAAAAAACACCAAAAATAGAATTTAGGTTTAATATCCTTTTTTTGATTTTTTCTTTTAATTTTTCCTTTTTTTCAGAATAATATTATTTAGTTATTTTCATAAATAAAAAAATTGTGCATAAATAATTTAGGGTTTAATTTAGATTATATTTTAATTCTTTCATAATAAATAAAAAATATTAGAATTAGGGTTTACCTTTTAATTTAATTTCAATTAATTCCTTTTTCTCATTAAATCTAAAAAAACACAAAAATATCATTTTCATTTAATTTTAATTTTAATTCCTCTTTATTTAATTAATTCATGTAACTTTTAATTGTTCGCAAAAGGGTCCAACGCCCTAGTTTTGTTTTCATTATTTTCTTTTGCGCATTTACTTTATTGCTTATTATAACTCTGTATCTCTCCCAAGGCCATGTACATTTATTTATCGCACTTTTATGGCTTTATTTATTTTCCGCTAAATCGGGTCCGGTTTAATTTTGGCGATGTGGACCCGCGCCATTTGTAATAGCCTTAGATTTATTTTTTGCAAACTTTATAACTGTTAAATATGCATGCAAGAATGAATGGACAAATTAAAATCAAGCGTGGAACACGACAAACATGACAAGACAAATAACTGAAATATGACACACAATTCGCACACACCACCCCTAGGGTACGCCTCACTGTTGCCTTTCGAAAGGTGATCGTCGAGTAGAGGATGTCTTAGTAAGTCCTCATGATCCGGGAACCTGGCATGAGGGTAGCTTCTAAGGTGTCTTCCCATTGCTCTGGTGATCACCATATCCCGAACCTCGAATTGACCCGAACACCTCCAACGGTGGTGCTACCTACCTCTCAATGGTGGGATGGCACTACTTTAAAGGACATTTACACAGACTAATTCCTTAGGGTAGGTAGACGACTCTAGATACTTGCTCTAATTTCAAAACAAATCAAAAATACTTTTCACACCAACACATTTTCAAAAGCTTTCAAAGCAAACTTTTCAAACACTCTGACGTACGAGTCGATCTGAAATTTTTCAAAGAAACTTTTTAAACCCACATTGAAAAGCAAGCAACCATTTTTGAAAACACAAATGAGCAAGTATCTAAGAGCTCATGGATAACCATGGATAGAAAGGGTGCTAACACCTTCCCTTTCTATAATCTACCTCCCGAACCGAGAGCAATCTCTTTAAGGAATTTTTCTGTGCTTTTGTCCTTTCCATTTGGAGAAAATAAAAGACGGTGGCGACTCTTGCTTCCGCGACATTTCGCGAACCAGCGTTAAACAGTCAGTTCCAGATCCACCGATCACAGGTTAGATAAAAGTCCCACTTACATAAACGCCAGGATAGACCCAGAGCTCAGGGTTGAAGTGATCCAATTACTGAAGGAGTTCAAGGACTGCTTTGCATGGGATTACGATGAAATGCCTGGACTCGACAGAGGATTGGTAGAACTTCAGTTGCCAATCAAACCTGGGAAAAAGCCTGTCAAACAGACTCCAAGACGCTTCGCTCCAGAAATACCGTCGAAGATCAAAATGGAAGTCGAAAGACTGCTGAAGTGCAAATTCATACGAACTACGAGGTACGTCGAATGGATTCCAAACATTGTGCCAGTGATTAAGAAAAATGGTACATTGAGGGTGTGCATAGATTCCAGAGATCTGAATGCTGCAACACTCAAAGATGAATATCCTATGCATGTGGCGGAAATGCTTGTCGACTCTGCCGCTGGCCACGAGTACCTAAGCATGCTCGATGGTTACTCAGGATACAATCAAATTTTCATTGCTGAAGAAGATGTGTCGAAAACAGCTTTTCGATGCCCTGGAGCCTTAGGCACTTACGAATGGGTAGTAATGCCTTTTGGCCTAAAGAACGCTGGGGCAACATATCAGCGAGCAATGAACTCTATCTTCCATGACTTTATTAACACTTTCATGCAAGTTTATATTGACGATATTGTCGTAAAATCTGTTTCCAGGAAGAACCATATAGACCACCTTCGACAATCATTTGAAAGAATGAGAAAGCATGGTCTGAAAATGAACCCTTTGAAGTGCGCGTTCTGTGTGAAAGCTGGATATTTCTTGGGCTTCGTCGTCCACAAGAAAGGAATCGAAATCAACCAGAACAAGACGAAGGCAATCTTGGAAGCGAAAGCGCCAACGAACAAGAAGGAACTGCAATCTCTGCTGGGCAAGATAAACTTCTTGAGGAGATTTATATCTAACCTAAGTGGAAAAGCGCAAGCCTTCTCACCCTTACTTCGATTGAATAAGGAAGGATTCGAGTGGGGGCAAGAGCAACAAGATGCCTTCGACAAGATCAAAGGGTACCTCACCAAGCCACCTATTTTGGTGCCTCCTTGTAGCAATAGGAGTATGAGATTGTACATAGCTACATCCGATAAAACTTTGGGAAGCATGTTAGCCCAAGAAGATGAAAATGGAGTCGAAAGACCCATTTACTACCTTAGTAGAGTTTTGAACGATGCAGAAACTAGATATAGCGAAGTTGAAAAATTATGTCTATGTCTTTATTTCTCTTGTACAAAGCTCAAACAATATATAAAACCACTTGATGTGTATGTTTCGTCCCATTTTGATGTTTTCAAATACATGTTGTCGAAACCCATCTTGCACAGTCGATTTGGCAAGTGGGCGTTAGAATTAACTGAGTATTCATTGACCTTTATGCCTCTTAAGGCAGTAAAAGGACAAGTGGTAGCAGACTTTATAGTCGACCACTCGATTCAGGTTGAAAGTATAAATTACTTGGAGATAGAACCCTAGAAATTTTACTTCGATGGTTCCAGCCATAAAGATGGAACGGGAATAGGGGTCTTAATTATTTCTCCAGAAAAAAATCTAACAACATTCAAGTACAAGATAGAAGGTACTTGTTCGAACAATGAGGCTGAATACGAAGCTCTAATTACTGGCCTTGAAATATTGTTGGAATTGGGGGCAACTCAAGTCGAAATAATGGGAGACTCAGAGTTAGTCATTAAGCAAGTCACAAAAGAGTACAAATGTATAAGAGAAAATCTCATTATGTACTTTGTGATAGCAAATCGTTTATTGAAAAAATTCGAAGTGGTTAATATTCGACACATACCTAGATTGGAAAACCAAGTAGCCAATGATTTGGCACAAATTGCATCTGGGTATAGGATTTCAAAAACGAGATTACAAAGATCAATCGAAGTCCAATGAAAAATAATAGCAACCAGTTTGTCTCCAACTGATTTGAAATCGACAAGACTAGGATATGCCGATCAAAGGAATTTCGAAATTATGTTCATAGACAATTTATCGGAGCAAGACTGGAGGAAACCCATTATAGATTACCTGCAAAATCCAGTAGCTTTGACAGAACAGAAAATAAAATATAGGGCGTTAAGTTACGTACTCATGGGGAATGAGTTGTTCAAAAATACGCCTGAAGGGGTATTATTAAAATGCTTGAGCGAAACCGAAGCATACATAGCCCTTTCGACTACGCATGCTGGAGCATGCGGAGCTCACCAAGTAGGTCATAAGATGAAATGGTTGTTGTTTCGACAAGGACTATATTGGCCTACTATCTTGAAAGATTGTGTCGAGTTCGCGAAGGGTTGCCAGGAATGTCAAGTCCATACTGGTATCCAACATGTACCAGCAAGCGAGCTTCACTCAATAGTGAAACCTTGGCCTTTTAGAGGATGGGCGTTGGATCTTATTGGAGAGATTCGACCAGCATCATCAAAGAGCCAGAAATATATGCTGGTAGGTGTTGTACCCCAAAATTTTCCCTCCCATATTCTTCAAGATTTGCCAAGTCAAGCTTCAAAACCTCCCCAAGGGTTGCACAGTCAAGGGCCTCCTAAGCAGTCAAAATTAGAGTTTTTGTTCTGATCAAGAAAATGAAGTTTCCAAGGGCCCAATCAAGTCCCACATGCCTACAAATATGGTCAAGCATCCTCATATCAAGTTTCAAGACTTTCAGCACAAAATTGCACAGTCAAAAACCCTAATTGCACTACAGTCAACTGTAGGGGCAAAATGGTCATTTGACAGTCAAAAGTTCAAATTTTTGGTCAACATATCATTTTGAAGCCACAAACATCATTTGATCAATGCTTGATCATGATTCTCAAAACTTGGCTCAAAAATCATCAAGATGCAAAAGTTTCCTTATTTGGACAGCTGAAAAAGTCAACTGAAATTGACCAGGGCATAACTTTCACATGGATTATCAGAAAAATTCCATCCAAAGCTCATTTTGAAGAGAAAGACATTTCCTACAACTCATCTTCATACTTAAAGTCCAATAAATGCTCTCATAAAAAGTTATCAATTTCAACATTATAGGTCATTTTCAAAAGTCAACAAAAAGGGACTTTAAGTAAAAGGCCATAACTTGAGATTGGTAAATAAAAATGACATGGGACCAAGGACATTGGTTAGAGGACTCAAAAACCTTTCCAAAATGTCCAAGAACATGAGCAAAGCTTAAAAATTGAGCAAGTTATGCATTGGAGAAGTTGGGAAATTTTTGTGAAATGGCCAAAATCATTTATCCTTGAAATCTCATTTTTGACAAAAGGGGCCCACTTTTTCCACTTGAATTAACTTGGCCATGCTTCCCACGTGTCCCACCTTTTATTTCATATTTTTTTATTAATTTTTTCATTTTTATTGATTTTATTGGATTTAATTAATTTTAAATCTTTTAAAATCAAAAGAAATTCAAAAAAATTAATTTAAGGGAATATTTGGTTTTGATTAACCTTGAAACATCATTAAGCACATCCCATTTTCGTGCCAAAGCTAAAAGAAGCAAGAATTCAAAAATGGACTCAAAAATGGAAAGTTGGTTATGGAGGTTCATGGAGAATCTTGGAATTGAAGGCTATGCATTATGGAGCCATAATTTCTCTTCCTACACATTGCATAAGACCTATACAATTGATACACAACAAAATAGACACAGAAGCTGCGCCCTATTGCTCAAATCAAACTTGAAATTTTTTGCAAGAAACTAAAATCTGAAAACACCTTTGCAAGGCGATTCAAGTCTCAAAACCTATCTCATTAGCTTCCTCAAACACTACTGAACGTTTTCCAATCACAAACGCTCATCAAAACGCCCAGAATTGGTAACATGAACCGCCCCTGTACAAAAAAAAATCCATGATCGTGCATCCTCATTCATGCGTTCATTGCAAGTTTTAATTGTTGATTTACATTCCTCATGCTATTCTGAAGCTAACTCATGTATTTAATTGTGTTTTTATGCCTTGTATACGATTATGCCATTGTTGCTTTTTAGGGTTTGCAGGGTTTTGAATTAGGGGTTTTAAGATGAGGAAAAATTAGCAAGCCACAGTATCATAGTCATGATCAGTGCACCTGGACGAAGAAGAAGCCATGCTCGCGCTCAATTTATGAGTGTTCCTGGGCTAATCGCTATTTTTTAATAGCTGGCCTAGGAGAACACGTAAAAAACGTTGCCTAATGTATGTGTGTTTCAGGGACGAGGAAGAAGATGACCTCGTGGCGTCAATGGATTGGCCAGTTTAAAAATTCACGCGAAGAATCAACATTAACGCTTGTTTTATTTATTATATTTGTTATCCATTATATATTAACACGCGTGAATCAGCTCAGTTGGTAGAAGGCTTTGTTGTTAACGTACATGACCTGGGTTCGAGCCCCAGGTCTTCACCCTCTTCATATTATTTTGTGTTTAGTGATTCCATGCAGGATCAGCATCAAGGCACATCATGCGCTCTCAACATCAAACCATTCACAAAGCCAGGGAGATCAAATCAAAGGCTCAGATCTGAAGACCATGATGGGTCCTAGTCAAAGCTACCACACGTGGCCAGAAAAAGTCAACAAAGCCTCCAAAAATGGGCCAGAATTACTTGGGCTGCACCCCTCTAGTTTGCTTTCTTTTTAACTTTTTTTTTATATATTCTTCTCTTTTCTTTGTTTTGATTAAATTTTTTAAATGCTTTAATTTAATATTTTCATATAATATAAAAACACAAAAAAAAATCAGAAAAGATAAAAATAATAAATATTTTATTATAAGTATTATTAACCATTAATTTTTGTAAATAAATTTTATAATTAATTTAGTTTTAATTCTAGGTTTTAACTTTAATGCATTTTCTTTAATAAATTAAAAACAATTAGAATTAGAATTAATTATTTGACTTTTAATTAATTTAATTTTTTTAATGTCATCAAATACAAAAACATAAAAAAAATAAATTCTTTCTTTTATTTAACTTAATTATTCTATTAATTTTATTTTAATTCCTTTAAAGGGTCCAACGCCCTCGCATTCGATTATATTCTCTTTTCGCGCGTTTTATTTATTTCTTTGTTGTAAATATAATGTACTTGTTCCAAAGCCCTGTAATAGTCAATTAGACATTTATTTTCTGCACTTTATTTTAAATTGGGTCTGGATTAATTTGGCGTTGTAGACCCGCGCCATTGTAATAGCGTATGACCTTTATCTTTTCCGCACTTTAAATTCCCGCACCTTTAACTGTTAAACAATAACATGAAAGAATGAATGCCCAAAAATAAAAATCAAAACGTAGATCACCAATGCATGACAAGACAAACAATAAACTGAAAATGGCACACAATTCACACACCACCCCTAGGGTACGCTTCACTGTTGCCTTGCCCCTCGAAAGGTGATCGTCGAGTAGAGGATGTCTTAGTAAGTCCTCATGATCCGGGAACCTGGCATGAGGGTAGCTTCTAAGGTGTCTTCCTATTGCTCCGGTGATCACCATGTCCCGAACCTCGAATTGACCCGAACACCTCCAACGGTGGTGCTACCTACCTCTCAATGGTGGGATGGCACTACTTTAAGGACATTTACACAGACGAATTCCTTAGGGTAGGTAGATTCTCATAGATACTTGCTCTTTTCAAAAACAAACAAAATACTCTTCACACCTACACTTTCTAAAAGTTTTCAAACAAATTTTTCATACACTCTTGAGGACAGATACAAGAGTTACTTAGAGATTTTTCAAACGAAACCTTTTCAAACCCACGCACTTTTGAAAAGCAAACAAACCTTTTGAAAACACAATGAGCAAGTATCTAAGAGCCCATGGATAACCATGGATAGAAAGGGTGCTAACACCTTCCCTTTCTATAATCTACCTCCCGAACCGAGAACTAATCTCAATAAGGAATTTTTCTGTGCTTTTGTCCTTTCCATGTTGGAGAAAATAAAAGACGGTGGCGACTCTTGCTTACCGCGACATTTCGCGAAACCAGCGTTAAAACAGTCAGTTCCAGATCCACCGATCACAGAACTGGCGACTCTGCTGGGGATAATCTTTAAAGTGAGGTGTACCTTAGGACTAAGATCACTGTGTTTTCAATTGCTTTGATTTGTTTGCTTTAAATTGTGGGACTGTCTTGGGAGTTCTATAGATCCTAACCCGGATCTGGGGATACCTTCTTAGAAAGTAGCAACAAGGCTGTGAGGGAACTGTGCGGGGTATACCAACATGGTTGAAGCAGTCTGCTACGTTGATGTGGCACTTTGGTGTGTACCGGTAACCCTTGAGTCAATCAAGGAGAGTACGGGGCCTCCATGTGGTGTCGTGAAGCATCAACAGACCTTAGGAACCTTAATTGAACCATCTTGGCCTCTTTAGGGTAGTGAGATGACTACTTTGGTGTACTCCGAAGTCGGTTGATACTCGATACTACACTCAATTGAGGGTTGTTTTCTTGGGATATTTTGATCGCCAGTCAGTGGCTAAATCGAAACGATGAACAATGAAAGCAATCTAATGATATTGAGATCCTTAGAACCCGGTTACTTTGATAGGACAGGTTGAGCCCACCAACTTCAAGAGGGTAATACCCAGACCCCATGCTGGCCTAAACTCTAAGGGCTTGTCTTGTGTGACTTGTGTGCCTTACATGTTTGCCTTTGTAAATATTTGTGGTGTGTTTAATCATAGCATCATAACATCATACAGCATCATATGCATCCACTAACCATTTCAGGGGTTCGAATCTTCATCTTTGTTCTTGTTTTGTAGGACATGGAAACTATCCGCAGAAAGACAATTCAGATCAACGTCATAAGGGTCCCTCCTCAGCTTAAGGAGCTTACATCCAGGATTCCCAAGAACTCGTCATTCAGTGAAAGGCATGGTAGACTCATCAGCCTGGTCAATGCCAATATTGAGGAAGAGATGGTAAAGGTCCTTTTCCAATTCTTTGACCCTCTGCATCACTGTTTTACTTTCCCGGATTATCAGCTGGTGCCTACTCTAGAAGAGTTTTCCCAGCTTCTGAAGATTCCCATTCTCAATCAACTACCCTACAACGGTACGGAAAAGGAACCAAAACTTGAAGAAGTGGCTAAAGCATTATGCCTACAACCATCTGACATCAAGGGGCATTGGGAAGCCAGAAATGGTATCAAAGGATTCTTGGCAAAGTTTCTGTTTGAGAAGGCCCAAGAGTGTTGGAATTCCCTTGACCTGCAAGCCTTTGAAGAAGTTGTAGCCCTCCTTGTCTATGGGTTGGTGTTGTTCCCTAAACCAGATCAGCTTATAGATATCAGTGCTGTCAAGGTCTTCATGTCCAGGAATCCTATACCTACGTTGCTGGGGGACATCCTTCACTCATGTTACACTCGAACCATGAGAAAAAGAGGTGTTCTTATGTGCTGCACTCCCCTCCTGGGAAGGTGGTTTATTTCGCACCTTCCACAATCGGTTTTGAAGAACGAGCGAGGTTTGAGGTGGTCACAACGGTTGATGACTCTTACACATGCAGATATACATTGGTGTTCTCGGTCCAGAGAGGATGTCACTATCATTGATCGTTGTGGGGAGTACCCTAATGTTCCTTTACTTGGAATCAGAGGAGGTATTACTTACAACCCGTGCCTGGCTTGGAGACAGTTTGGTTATGCTCGGAAAGATGGCCCTCATGAGATGTTAATTCCTGACATAGTTTTTGACTTCGACAAGGATACGCAAGGACTTCGCCAGAAATTTATCAAAGCTTGGAGGATGCCCAGCAAAATAGACAGCAAGACCCTGGGGCACAGGAACTCCATCCCATTGGAGCCTTATCTCAAGTGGGTACGAGCCCGCTCCCAGAAGCTGGTGATGCCATATCCTCATGTTCTCCCCGTGATCAAAGAGCCAGACTTGGAAGGGGAGGTGTCCTACACCATTCAACATCCTGACATGCCCACGTCCTGGGAAGAGATGCAGAAGAGTTGGATCCAGCTTAAGGAAGAACGGAATTCTCTGGAAACCAATCTACATGCTAGTGAGAAGAATGTCCTGGAGCTCACCCGCCTACTGCACGAGGAAAGGAATCTCAATACCTATATTGCCCCGAAGAGGATGCGTAGTGTCTTTTGGGACTGATCTGCTTTGTAATGTTTGCCTATGAGGCTTTAATGTACTGAACAATTATTTTCTTAATAATAACGTGTGCTCCTTTTTGTCTACAACAAATTTGAATTTTCGAACTCTTGAATGCATTGCATAAACACATATCATTCATCATATGCATCACAGGTACTCTTTTCAGGCTGCTGACTGTTCTTCGCTGTTTATTTCAGCATCACGAACCCTGAATCATCAACCGAGGCATCTATCAAGGCTCTTCAGGCGCAGAACGCCCAATTTCAGGAGCTGATCAAGGGTCTGGCTCAGGGTCAACAAGAGTTGAAGACCATGCTTCTGAAGAAGAATAAGAAGAAGAGGAGGACTGTGCTATTTAACACTGGGCGCAGACTCGGGAACACCTTACAGATTGAGGCTGAGAGGACTACTCCATCTGTGGGGGAAGGTAGTCACCAAGAAAGAGAGGTCCCTACTCCTGTGGTCTCTGATACTGAGACAGACTTCAACGACGAACAGTACCCTCCTGCTGACGACCGGTACAAGCAGCTGGAGGACAGATTAAAAGCTATGGAAGTTCAGCGTGTGCCTGGACTGGATTTCGGAGACTTGGGGTTATCTACTGGGGTGGTGATTCCACACAAGTTCAAGGCACCTGCCTTTGTAAAGTATGACGGGGCTTCCTGTCCCAAGATGCACCTCCGTTCTTATGTAAGGAAGATCCAGCCTTACACAGCAGACAGGAACTTATGGATCCACTTCTTCCAGGAGAGTCTTTCAGGGACTCACCTCGAATGGTTCTATCAGCTGGATGGAATCAACATTCGTAACTGGGAGGATCTGGCCACTGCTTTTTACAAGCAGTATCAATATAATTCCGACCTCGCTCCTACGCGTACCCAGCTCCAAGGTATGTCGCTAGGGTCGGGTGAAGGTTTTAAGGAGTACGCCCAGAAATGGAGGGATCTGGCTGGCAGGGTGCAGCCACCGTTGACGGACCGGGAGCTGGTGGATATGTTTTTGGGGACCCTATCTGGTCCATTTTTTAATCATCTCATTGGTAATTCCTCTGCTGGGTTTACTGATCTGATCCTGACTGGTGAGAGGATCGAGGCAGGTATAAAGTCGGGGAAGATACAGAAGGTTGCCTCCTCCAATGCTGAAAAGAAACCCTTCAAAAAGGAGGCTAGTGCTGTATATAGCTCCCGGAGACCAGAGCGACCTGAGCGCCGCCAATCTGTCAGTGCGGTGATGATTGCCAAGCCTGTTGCCGCTCCTCGGCCGACCAATCCTCAAAGGGCTGAAAGACCCCGGAGAGAGTTTACCCGCTTGAGCATGACCTTATCACAGATCCTGCCACAGTTGCTATCCACCAATTTAGTGACTGTCAGGGAGGCTCCGAAGTTTCCCAATACTACATCTCCCAAGTACAACCCGAATGCCCGTTGTGCCTACCATTCTGATGGCCCGGGGCACTCCACTGATGACTGTTGGGCATTAAGGAACAAGCTGCAGGACCTTATTGACGCCAAGGAGGTACAGTTTGAGGCATCTGAGAAGCCTAATGTAGTGACAGCTCCCCTGCCTGCTCATGGAGTGAATGCTATTGGGGACGAAGACAAAGTGGATGAAGCCGAGTTTGACAGCTGGATCTACCCGGCAACCGACAGTGGACTTAACAATTGGAGTGCAAAGGACAATCTATCTGTTTCTTTTGTTACTAAGTAATGAATTCCTATGTTTTTGGTATTTGTAATAAACAATAATAGACTCTATGGCCCGGTGTCTTACCCGAGGCACCGTGGTTTCATTTGTGAGGGCATATAAATTGTCATTTCATATATCATAAATGAAAATCTTGGACGTTTTCTCGCATTGCAAATTTTATGCTCCTTTTCTGTCTTTCTTTCCTTTATATATTTTTTCAAAACAGCTGTATTTATACACACACTCACTCATACAGGTTTCAATCCACCCTGGATCTCACTGATAACAACTCTGCTACCGCCAATTATGACTTTGAAAATCCGATCAACTTAGCCGAAGACGAAGGTGAAGATGATTGCGAAGTGCCTGGCGAGCTTGCAAGACTGTTGCTTCAGGAAGAGAGGGCAATTCAACCCCATGAAGAGCCAGTGGAAACAATAAACTTGGGTACTGAGGCAGACAGGAAAGAGGTAAAGATTGGTGCCAACCTAGAGCTCAGCGTGAAGCAACGGTTGACTAAGATGCTGCATGATTATATGGAGATCTTTGCCTGGTCCTATGAAGACATGCCCGGGTTGGATACAGATATTGTGGTCCATCATTTGCCAACTAAGGAAGACTGCCCTCCAGTTAAGCAAAAGGTCCGTCGGATGCGCCCAGAGATGTCTGAAAAGATTAAAGCCGAGGTTATGAAGCAGTTCGATGCCGGGTTTCTTGCAGTGACTTCTTACCCTCAGTGGGTTGCTAATGTGGTGCCGGTACCTAAGAAGGACGGTAAGGTCAGAATGTGTGTCGACTACAGGGATTTGAATAGGGCCAGCCCCAAAGACGACTTCCCTCTACCTCACATTGATGTCCTTGTTGATAATACAGCTCAGCATAAGGTGTTCTCTTTCATGGATGGTTTTTCAGGCTACAATCAGATCAAGATGGCTCCTGAAGACATGGAAAAGACTACATTTGTTACTCAGTGGGGCACCTTCTGCTACAAGGTCATGCCTTTTGGACTAAAGAACGCTGGGGCAACCTACCAACGTGCCATGGTTGCTTTATTTCATGATATGATCCATCATGAGATAGAAGTGTATGTTGACGACATGATCGCAAGGTCCCAAACTGAGGAAGAACACCTTGATCATCTGCAGAAACTGTTTGATCGTCTGAAATTGTACAAGCTGAGGTTGAACCCGAACAAGTGCACCTTCGGGGTAAGATCTGGGAAATTGCTAGGCTTCGTTGTAAGCGACAAGGGTATTCAAGTGGACCCTGCCAAGGTTAAAGCTATTCAAGAGATGCCAGTTCCTAGAACAGAGAAGGAAGTCAGAGGCTTTTTAGGACGCCTGAATTACATTGCTCGATTCATCTCACACCTGACTGCTACCTGTGAGCCAATCTTCAAGCTGCTGAAGAAAGATCAGGTAGTACGTTGGAATGATGAATGTCAGGCTGCTTTTGACAGAATCAAAAAGTATCTCCAAGAACCACCCATCCTTATGCCACCGGTTGAAGGGAGACCTCTGATACTATACCTGACAGTACTTGATAACTCAATGGGGTGTGTGCTGGGGCAGCATGGCGAGTCTGGCCGAAAAGAGCATGCCATTTATTACCTTAGCAAAAAGTTTACCGACTGTGAGACTCGATACTCACTGCTTGAGAAAACTTGCTGCGCTTTGGTATGGGCTGCTCGCCGGCTGAGACAGTATATGCTGACTCACACTACCTTGTTGATCTCAAAGATGGATCCTATAAAGTACATATTCGAAAAACCTGCTCTGTCTGGGAGAATTGCAAGATGGCAAATGATCTTGACGGAATACGACATTCAGTACACAACCCAGAAAGCCATCAAGGGAAGTGTATTGGAAGACCACTTGGCACATCAGGCCGTAGATAACTATCAGTCAATGAACTTTGAGTTTCCAGATGAAAGCATTATGATAGTGACTGATTGTGAAGTACCTGGACCGGATGAAGGACCTGAGGAAGGATCCCGATGGGCTATGCACTTCGACGGAGCCTCCAATGCTTTGGGTAATGGTATCGGCGCTGTGATCATATCCCCTCAAGGCACTCATACTCCACTCACTGCCCGGCTATGTTTCAACTGCACCAACAACATGGCGGAGTATGAGGCGTGCATCATGGGACTCAAAGCTGCAATTGACTTAAGGATCAAGTTTCTGAGTGTCTTCGGAGATTCCTCTCTCGTGATCAACCAGATCAAAGGCGAGTGGGATACGAAACATCTGAATCTTATTCCTTACAAAGAATGTGTGTTGACAATGATCCCCCACTTCATAGAGATAACCTTTGAACATTTCCCGAGAGAGGAGAATCAGTTGGCGGACCCGTTAGCTACAATGTCTTCTATGTTCAAAGTTAAATGGGATAATGAGGCTCCCCGGATCATCATCTGGAAACTGGACGAACCGGCATATTGTTGTGATCTCGAGACTGAATTGGTAACTGAGAAGCCTTGGTACCATGAGGTGAAGAGATATCTGGAAGCTCAGGAATACCCTGAAGGTGCCTCTGTCAACGATAAGAAGTTCCTGAGGAGGTTCGCAGCGAAATTCTTCCTTAGCAACGGCGTCTTGTACAAGCGAAACCATGATTCAACCTTACTGCGTTGTGTGGATAAGATTGAAGCAGAAAGGATCATGGAAGAGCTGCATGAAGGGACCTTTGGTACACATTCTAGTGGGCACACTATGGCGAAGAAGATCCTTCGGGCAGGATATTACTGGTCCACAATGGAAGCTGACTGCTACCAACATTCCAGGACATGCCATAAATGCCAGATTTATGCAGACAAGGTGCATGTTCCTCCAGTTCCCCTGAATGTTCTGACCGCACCTTGGCCTTTTGCAATGTGGGGCATTGACATGATTGGTGAGATCAGACCTACGGCATCTAACGGGCATCGCTTCATCCTTGTAGCGATTGATTACTTTACAAAATGGGTCGAAGCAGCATCCTATGCTACAGTAACCAAGACTGTTGTGGCACGGTTCATTCGGCATAACCTGATCTGTCGATACGGCGTCCCTGAGAGAATTATCACAGATAACGGTACCAATCTGAATAACAAGATGATCACTGAGCTCTGCGAGCAGTTCAAGATACAACACCACAATTCTTCTCCTTACAGACCAAAGATGAATGGGGCTGTAGAAGCAGCAAATAAGAACATCAAGAAAATCGTGCAGAAGATGACAGTGACTTATAAAGATTGGCACGAGATGTTACCGTTCGCTCTACATGGGTACCGCACCTCAGCTAGGACGTCAACCGGGGAAACTCCTTTCTCCTTGGTCTACGGCATGGAGGCAGTCTTACCAATCGAAGTGCAGATACCCTCTCTCCGGATAATGAAGGATGCAAATCTGAACGAGGATGATTGGATTCAGACACGACTTGATCAGCTCAACCTTATTGATGAAAAGAGACTTGCTGCTATCTGTCATGGTCAGACGTATCAGAAACGGATGATCAGGGCATTTAACAAAAAGGTCAGACCACAGGAATATCAAGTTGGGGATCTAGTAATCAAGAGAATCATCCTTCCTCAGAGTGATCCAAGGGGCAAATGGACCCCTACGTACGAGGGGCCATTTGTGGTTAAGCATGTGTTCTCAGGAGGAGCCATGATTCTAACCAACATGGATGGTGACGACCTTCCTCATCCCGCCAATGCAGACATAGTAAAAAGATACTACGCATGAAAAAGACCCGCTAGGCTGACATGCCTAGGCAAAAATTAGGGCTTCCTGTCGAACCAAAAGGGTTCGGGCAAAATGAAGGGATGAAATGAAAAAAAAATTTGTACACCCGGCAAGTCGAAAAACTGAAAAGGCGGCTTGGGCAAAAATGGGTATCCCGGTGGACTGAAATTAGGGATAAAAGCGTAATACTATGTCTCATTGATCACCTTGCATCCAGAATCCGGTATCTACATCAAGTTCAGACGGCATCGATCAGTCAGCTTCATCTTCGTTTAGGTCATCAAGTGATGAGACGCTCGGAGATATAACGGCAATAGCAGAGTTGAAACCCAGTGGGATCATTCATTTCACACAGCTGTTTTATTTTCTTTTGTGCAAAATTTGTATAAACTCTTTTGTTCGGCGGCGTTCTCTTACTAGGACGTCAGCCTCTTGTACACAAAACGCCTATTTTCGGGCCATTCAAAAACCAATACAAATATACTTTTCAGTTAAAAGTGCCAATTGTTCTTTCTTTTTCTATTTTGTTTTGCGAAGAACGTCCAAGGTTCAATTTGTAGTATATGCATTGACAATAATTTGCTAACTCATAAATATTTGCATACAAAACAAAGGATTAATTATAGGTAACATTAGAAACAGGGGCAATAAAGAGTTGTCTAAGCAATCTAATTGTTCTATCCTCCAAGGTACCAAGGTAGGTTCAGCTAAAGAATATAACCAGATATCCTAATTCCCCAGAGAGTAAGCAGCCAGTACACTCTTCTTCAAGCAAAGTTATCAGACCTTAAGGAAAGTTGAGTATCCCCCAGCAGATATCAACATTCCCCAGCAGCATATATTCTTAACAAGCATCCCCGGCAGTCTTGGTCTAAAGATTGTTCCCCGGCGGTATATCAAACATTCAGTGGTGTCACTTCCCCCGATACATCTCAAAACTTCCCCAGGAGAATCCAATCCAGTTTCCCCAAGAAGTTGGAATCCATCTCCCCAAGCAGTAAGCTTATCCCCAGTAGATTCTGGAAGCTTATCCTCGCAAAGCACGAACGCGTCGTCCGGCTTTAATTAAAGAGTTATTTCCTTAACAGGATATAACTGGGTTATCCTCATCCAAAAGCCATGGAAAGAGCGTCCTCGATGGAGCCTTCTTATCCCCATCAAGGTCCATTAACACTTCCAATATAGCAATGGTATCCACAACAAGTTATCATCAACACTCAACAAAGTATCCCTCTCCCCACAGAGTATTGCTTCCCAGCAAGATCGTCAGGGTACCGTTCTCCCCGCAGAGTTATCCATTCGCCAAGTCTATTCCCCAACGGAGTCATCTTCTCCTACCGGTATTCTTGTAACTAGCATCCCCAGCGGAAGCGAAATCTATTCTTCAAACATCAGCCCAGGATATGACTTCCCGGCACCCATCAAGGATTTACTTTCCTAGACGAAAACATACATTCCTAAACATCACATACATCATTATAGCATGCATGTACGCATCATATCATACAAATCTCATTTATGTTGAGAACATCATTGCATGGTCCATATCATGCATTGCATATGACTGACCTTTACCTTTCAGGAAAGATGCAGTTAAATTCTCAATCATATTTCAAGATCTAGACCGGTTCAGTTAATCGACTCCAAAGATTTCTTATCCAGTCCAAGGCCTTCTCTAGTCCAGCTAAATCGACCCCAAACAGATTTTTCTGATGAAGACTCAGTAGAAGTTATCAAAGGTTTTTCTCAGACGCCCGCTTTTGAGATTATAATTTCCTATGGTTCTCTCCCGACGTTGTGGAGATGATAATTCCATTCCAGGTTTTTCTCAGACGCCCGCTTTTGAGATTATAATTTCCTATGGTTCTCTCCCGACGTTGTGGAGACGATAATGCCAATCCAGGTTTTTCTCAGACGCCCGCTTTTGAGATTATAATTTCCTATGGTTCTCTCCCGACGTTGTGGAGATGATAATTCCATTTTAGGTTTTTCTCAAACGCCCGCTTTTGAGATTATAATTTCCTATGGTTCTCTCCCGACGTTGTGGAGACGATAATGCCAATCCAGGTTTTTCTCAGACGCCCGCTTTTGAGATTATAATTTCCTTTGGTTCTCTCCCGAAGTTGTGGAGGTGATAATTCCATTTTAGGTTTTTCTCAAACGCCCGCTTTTGAGATTATAATTTCCTTTGGTTCTCTCCCGACGTTGTGGAGGTGATAATTCCATTTTAGGTTTTTCTCAAACGCCCGCTTTTGAGATTATAATTTCCTATGGTTCTCTCCCGACGTTATGGAGACGATAATGCCAATCCAGGTTTTTCTCAGACGCCCGCTTTTGAGATTATAATTTCCTTTGGTTCTCTCCCGACGTTGTGGAGGTGATAATTCCATTTTAGGTTTTTCTCAAACGCCCGCTTTTGAGATTATAATGTCCTATGGTTCTCTCCCGATGTTGTGGAGATGATAATTCCATTCCAGGTTTTTCTCAAACGCCCGCTTTTGAGATTATAATTTCCTTTGTTTCTCTCCCGACGTTGTGGAGACGATAATGCCAATCCAGGTTTTTTTCAGACGTCCGCTTTTGAGATTATATTTGCCTATGGTTCTCTTCCCGATCCTGCGAAGATGGTAATTCCCACCAAGATTTTCTCAACGAGCGTTGTTGAAATTAAAGTCACCCAAGGTTCTCTCACCGTTCATGCTGAGGTAGTAACCATCCCTGGTTCATTCATCATCTTTTGAAGCTCCAGACTCAGATCCTGTAACCAGTCAGGACACATCTATACCAAGCATCTGAAAATCAGCTCCTGCAACATGTTAGGTACTCATTCTTCTTTTGCAGGTATACAGGTTCTCGCTAAGGAATCTCTTATGCGATCAACGTCCAGATGGCATCTATAAGCCCATCATCCTACTCGTCAATCTCTAAATGGCATCTATAAGCCCATTCCCACCACATCACTGCTACTATGTGAGCGCAAATTTCTGGGCACTCTAGTGTTCAATCACCTTCTACCCTCGGATTACGAAAGGCACGTCAGCCAATTTGCATCCTCAGGTCTAAGGAGATTGAACAGGGGCAACTGTTGTACCCCAAAATTTTCCCTCCCATATTCTTCAAGATTTGCCAAGTCAAGCTTCAAAACCTCCCCAAGGGTTGCACAGTCAAGGGCCTCCTAAGCAGTCAAAATTAGGGTTTTTGTTCTGATCAAGAAAATGAAGTTTCCAAGGGCCCAATCAAGTCCCACATGCCTACAAATATGGTCAAGCATCCTCATATCAAGTTTCAAGACTTCCAGCACAAAATTGCACAGTCAAAAACCCTAATTGCACTACAGTCAACTGTAGGGGCAAAATAGTCATTTGACAGTCAAAAGTTCAAATTTTTGGTCAACATATCATTTTGAAGCCACAAACATCATTTGATCAATGCTTGATCATGATTCTCAAAACTTGGCTCAAAAATCATCAAGATGCAAAAGTTTCCTTATTTGGACAGCTGAAAAAGTCAACTGAAATTGACCAGGGCATAACTTTCACATGGATTATCAGAAAAATTCCATCCAAAGCTCATTTTGAAGAGAAAGACATTTCCTACAACTCATCTTCATACTTCAAGTCCAAGAAATGCTCTCACAAAAAGTTATCAATTTCAACATTATAGGTCATTTTCAAAAGTCAACAAAAAGGGACTTTAAGTCAAAGGCCATAACTTAAGATTGGTAAATCAAAATGACATGGGACCAAGGAAATTGGTTAGAGGACTCAAAATCCTTTCCAAAATGTCCAAGAACATGAGCAAAGCTTAAAAATTGAGCAAGTTATGCATTGGAGAAGTTGGGAAATTTTTGTGAAATGGCCAAAATCATTTATCCTTGAAATCTCATTTTTGACAAAAGGGGCCCACTTTTTCCACTTGAATTAACTTGGCCATGCTTCCCACGTGTCCCACCTTTTATTTTAGATTTTTTTATTAATTTTTTCATTTTTATTGATTTTATTGGATTTAATTAATTTTAAATCTTTTAAAATCAAAAGAAATTCAAAAAAATTAATTTAAGGGAATATTTGGTTTTGATTAACCTTGAAACATCATTAAGCACATCCCATTTTCGTGCCAAAGCTAAAAGAAGCAAGAATTCAAAAATGGACTCAAAAATGGAAAGTTGGTTATGGAGGTTCATGGAGAATCTTGGAATTGAAGGCTATGCATTATGGAGCCATAATTTCTCTTCCTACACATTGCATAAGACCTATACAATTGATACACAACAAAATAGACACAGAAGCTGCGCCCTATTGCTCAAATCAAACTTGAAAATTTTTGCAAGAAACTAAAATCTGAAAACACCTTTGCAAGGCGATTCAAGTCTCAAAACCTATCTCATTAGCTTCCTCAAGCACTACTGAACGTTTTCCAATCACAAACGCTCATCAAAACGCCCGGAATTGGTAACATGAACCGCCCCTGTACAGAAAAAAATCCATGATCGTGCATCCTCATTCATGCGTTCATTGCAAGTTTTAATTGTTGATTTACATTCCTCATGCTATTCTGAAGCTAACTCATGTATTTAATTGTGTTTTTATGCCTTGTATACGATTATGCCATTGTTGCTTTTTAGGGTTTGCAGGGTTTTGAATTAGGGGTTTTAAGATGAGGAAAAATTAGCAAGCCACAGTATCATAATCATGATCAGTGCACCTGGACGAAGAAGAAGCCATGCTCGTGCTCAATTTATGAGTGTTCCTGGGCTAATCGCTATTTTTTAATAGCTGGCCTAGGAGAACACGTAAAAAACGTTGCCTAATGTATGTGTGTTTCAGGGACGAGGAAGAAGATGACCTTGTGGCGTCAATGGATTGGCCAGTTTAAAAATTCGCGCGAAGAATCAACATTAACGCTTGTTTTATTTATTATATTTGTTATCCATTATATATTAACACGCGTGAATCAGCTCAGTTGGTAGAAGGCTTTGTTGTTAACGTACATGACCTGGGTTCGAGCCCCAGGTCTTCACCCTCTTCATATTATTTTGTGTTTAGTGATTCCATGCAGGATCAGCATCAAGGCACATCATGCGCTCTCAACATCAAACCATTCACAAAGCCAGGGAGATCAATTCAAAGGCTCAGATCTGAAGACCTTGATGGGTCCTAGTCAAAGCTACCACACGTGGCCTGAAAAAGTCAACAAAGCCTCCAAAAATGGGCCAGAATTACTTGGGCTGCACCCCTCTAGTTTGCTTTCTTTTTAACTTTTTTTTATATATTCTTCTCTTTTCTTTGTTTTGATTAAATTTTTTAAATGCTTTAATTTAATATTTTCATATAATATAAAAACACAAAAAAAAATCAGAAAAGATAAAAATAATAAATATTTTATTATAAGTATTATTAACCATTAATTTTTGTAAATAAATTTTATAATTAATTTAGTTTTAATTCTACGTTTTAACTTTAATGCATTTTCTTTAATAAATTAAAAACAATTAGAATTAGAATTAATTATTTGACTTTTAATTAATTTAATTTTTTTAATGTCATCAAATACAAAAACATAAAAAAAAAAAATTCTTTCTTTTATTTAACTTAATTATTCTATTAATTTTATTTTAATTCCTTTAAAGGGTCCAACGCCCTCGCATTCGATTATATTCTCTTTTCGCGCGTTTTATTTATTTCTTTGTTGTAAATATAATGTACTTGTTCCAAAGCCCTGTAATAGTCAATTAGACATTTATTTTCTGCACTTTATTTTAAATCGGGTCTGGATTAATTTGGCGTTGTAGACCCGCGCCATTGTAATAGCGTAGGACCTTTATCTTTTCCGCACTTTAAATTCCCGCACCTTTAACTGTTAAACAATAACATGAAAGAATGAATGCCCAAAAATAAAAATCAAAACGTAGATCACCAATGCATGACAAGACAAACAATAAACTGAAAATGGCACACAATTCACACACCACCCCTAGGGTACGCTTCACTGTTGCCTTGCCCCTCGAAAGGTGATCGTCGAGTAGAGGATGTCTTAGTAAGTCCTCATGATCCGGGAACCTGGCATGAGGGTAGCTTCTAAGGTGTCTTCCTATTGCTCCGGTGATCACCATGTCCCGAACCTCGAATTGACCCGAACACCTCCAACGGTGGTGCTACCTACCTCTCAATGGTGGGATGGCATTACTTTAAGGACATTTACACAGACGAATTCCTTAGGGTAGGTAGATTCTCATAGATACTTGCTCTTTTCAAAAACAAACAAAATACTCTTCACACCTACACTTTCTAAAAGTTTTCAAACAAATTTTTCATACACTCTTGAGGACAGATACAAGAGTTACTTAGAGATTTTTCAAACGAAACCTTTTCAAACCCACGCACTTTTGAAAAGCAAACAAACCTTTTGAAAACACAATGAGCAAGTATCTAAGAGCCCATGGATAACCATGGATAGAAAGGGTGCTAACACCTTCCCTTTCTATAATCTACCTCCCGAACCGAGAACTAATCTCAATAAGGAATTTTTCTGTGCTTTTGTCCTTTCCATGTTGGAGAAAATAAAAGACGGTGGCGACTCTTGCTTACCGCGACATTTCGCGAAACCAGCGTTAAAACAGTCAGTTCCAGATCCACCGATCACAGTAGGCATTGATTATTTCACTAAATGGATCGAAGTTATCCCTTTAGTCAACGCAGACCAAGAAAATGTCATTGAATTTATTCAAAAGAACATTATCTACAGATTTGGAATCCCCGAGACTATAACAACTGATCAAGGGTCAGTGTTCACTGGTCGAAAGATGCATGAATTCGCTCAAGAAACAGGCTTCAGACTCCTAACATCAACACCTTATTACGCGCAGGCAAATGGTCAAGTCGAAGCGGAGAATAAAATAGTGATTGGCCTGATCAAAAAGCATGTGGGAAAGAAGCCAAAAAATTGGCATAAAACGTTAGACCAGATCTTGTGGGCCTGTCGAACATCCCCAAAGGAAGCCACAGGTACAACACCATATCGGCTAACTTACGGTCATGACACAGTACTTCCAGCAGAAATTTGTCTTCAATCAGCAAGGGTTCAAAGACATCAAGATATTCCCTTTGAGGTTTATTGGGATATGATGTTAGACGAATTGGTAGATTTAGATGAAGAAAGACTGCGAGCTCTCGACCTATTGAGAATTCAGAAGAAAAGAGTGGAAGACTCTTACAATAAGAAAGTAAAACCTAAGGCATTCTCGCCTGAAGAACTAGTTTGGAAGGTAATTCTTCCTATGGATCAAAAAGATCGAAGCATGGGAAAATGGTCACCCAAGTGGGAAGGACCCTTCAAAATTATTCAAACTTTTTCTGGTGGAGCATATGAGGTCGAAGAGTTAAGCGAAGATAAAAGACTCTTGAGAGTAAACGACAAATATTTGAAAAAATATAAACCTATGCTCCAAGAGATCAAAATAAATAATAATTAATGATTAAGGACCATAAAGCCAAAATGGAAAATAACATTGATAAACCAAATTGGCTGCAAAAATTACAAAAATTACAGTACATGGTCAATGAAGTACAGAGCAAATTAAAAAGGGACGGAAGCTTTGAGACAAAGATATTTTGCTCGCTGTAACTCCAGTCGTTTGTTGCAAAAGGCATTCGCCTGAGAGATTTTGGCAATCTGGTCATCTAGAGCCTGGGCCCTTTCAGCGAACTCTAGGCCTCGTGCAACTTCATCTTGGCTCTCCGCGTCTGAAACAGTCTAAAGAAGTTCTTCCTTGTGCTTAGTGTTAGCGTTTAACCTGGCTTCCAACTCCTCGATCCGTGCCCGTATAGAGGCATTATCCTGATCGATGGCTTCAATTTCCTGTTGCTTGGATGTTCTCTGTTTCGACAATTCTGCAATTCGAGAAGTCGATTCAACTACTTCAGTCCAAGCAGAAGAACTCTTGCCATGCAGCGTTTCGAGTTGGCTGTTGAACCCCCTTCGATGATTGTAGTCCGCAGAGACTTGGTCAATAATGGAGTATAACTCCAAGATGAAGCTGGAAATGTCTGGAGAAACAGCAAGCAAATCGACTGCGCCCAAGATAGCCCCCAAACAAGATAGGGCAGTAGGATCCCCCTCCAAAGCTTTCATTAGGTCCCTCTTGAAGAATTGAGCCTTAACTTTCTTCAAGACCTCATCGAGAGGAGAAGTCGAAGTAGACTTCCCTGATGCAGTAGAAGCATCATGACTAGGGTCAGATGAATTTTCCCTGCTCTCGACGATGGCGTTCAGGTAGCCAATTGGATCATTTTGCTTCAAGAGGGCCAAGTCCTCTTTAGACCTGGGCTTTGTCGAGGTAACCTTTTATGTGGCAATGGTGGCTTGGGGCTGAGCATTTTCAACAGCATCGGTGTCAACATGACCCTCTTCATCATGTTGCTCTTCTGTCTCGTTAACCACTTGGACTTCCTCCTGGTGGTGCTTCTTAGGGGCACCCTCTGTCTCAGTAAGAAACTCATCATTCACCAGTTCCTCTTCGCGTTGTCTGCTATGGTCAGCAGATTCCTGCGAATCTGAAGTTTGATTCACTTTGTTAGTAGAACTGAAGAAAGAAGAAGGATTGTAGGTGGGTTCCCCTGCGCTGTTTACGAAGGTACCGAAACCTTCGATAGGATGCCCAGCTGGCGCTGAAGTTCCAGCCGTTTCCTAAAAATAGAAAGGAAAAATTTTCTGATTAGAGAGATGTACAATCGAAGGTGATCATCGACACTTAAGTTAAAAGTGGTCGGAGGCATTACATGTACAGGAACCTCAGCCCCAGGGCTGGAGTTATCGCTCTCAACAGGATTACTGAGCAAGACATTTAGCTCCTCCTCTGTGGGTTCTTTGATGATCACAGGGGGTGGCCTGGGTTTATTCCCTGTGACTTTAGTTCTCATCACAGGTCGAGGTTCAGGGGCAGGGGCAACCTTTTTCATCCTTTTCCGTTTGAGAGCAACAGGAGGAGATTCCTCCTCTTCGCCACTCGAAGTTTCGACCGTTAATATGGGCCGCTTCTTAGGCGCAGGTTCCTGAAAATCCCAAACGGAGTCGATTTAAAACACAGCATCGGAAACCAGGGTGTTTAAAACCAAAGAGGGAAACAAGGAAAAATTGTTACCTGTACTGGAGGTTTTGCAGAGGAACCTCCACCTTGATTGTTGTCTATGGCCTTCTTAGCCATCGGTTTTCGAACAACTGAAAGAAAAATGTTCACAAGTTATATTTGGCAGACATAAGTTGAAATGGAAATACAAATATAATTTGAAGAGGGAACGTACATTTCTTTATTTTATCAAGGACCATGACGAAGGACTTCTTGAGTTCGTCTGCAAAGTCCTTCTCGCCGAGTAACTCTTCGACGTAATATCTCTTCCACCAGTCTTCAAAAGCTGGTGAACAGAGGAAGTTGAGTTGGTAGTCGAACAATGATAGTACGGTCCGACCAACGTACCTACTAATATGCCTAGTAGAGGCTTCTTCAGAGTAGTCATTAGAAAAGAACAACAATGATTTCTCCCGAGGATAAATTGGAGAAGGAAGCGATTGGATAATGCCAAATTGTCGAGAGACAACATTCGGCTGGTAGGCAATCAGGCTCAGCTGATTCTTTGAACTCTTGAAACGCAACGGCATTATCCTTGGAGTGAGAAACGCTTCCCACATTGTTGTATGCTCTTCTAAGTGAGCATCCTCTGGTGATTTAGGATGGGGCCTGGTAAACCATCCTGGACCACACTTCCGACCAGCGAAAGGGGCCATGGTCGAAGTAAATTCCTTCCTCCCCGCAAACATCTGAACGAAGTTTGCGAAGGTCTTTTGTAGTTCCAGCCCATCCTCAGCAGGAGTCAATAAGGCAAGCCTGGTGCCTTCGACGCGCCTTCTAGCTATCTCAGGAGCCTGTTCATTTATTTGAGTCTTCTGGGGTAGAAAAGACTCGAAAGTGGCATTCAACAAGAGTTGAAGTAGCCAGAAGGGACCAGCAAGCAGCAGGATGGCTCTATTTTTGATTAATTTTAATTGAGCCGCTCCATTGCTTATCGACTCATACAAGTTCGCCAATATTAATTCGGCCAAACAGATGTTTTGGCCGTGATGAAGTTGAGTAGCGAGGGTAATCATCTTCTTCGTCACCTGCAGGGATTTCATGCAGAACACGAAGCGCGACAGCCATAGGGCTAGAAACGCGATGTGCTCCACATCAGTCACCACAGCCGTCGATTTGTCGTGGTAATGGTTGGTGTAAGTGGTATAGGTGGGTTTGGTAGCAGAAAACTCAATCTGGTCTTCAGACATTTTCTCTGGGTCGAAGTAGTCCCCAGTTGGTCAAAGACCAGTAATAGCGGCCACATCGAAGAGGGTGGGCGTGACCATTCCACAAGGCAAGTGGAAGGTATAGTGAGTGTAGTCCCAAAACAGCAATGAAGCTACCAGCATGTCAGGACAGTAGTTAAGGCCAGTTTTGGACAACATGACCAAGTCATAAATGCCCATACCTTTCCAAATCGAAGCATGGCACTTCTCCATCTTAAGGAGCCAAGCGGTATATTCTGGTGTAAGACTAGGGCTAGATCGAAAAGCCCTAACCCCCCTGTTAAAAAACCAAAGATCTATTTTCTCTTTCGCAGGATCTTCAGTATCATCTTTTGCTTTCTTTGAGCACCCAATAGGTTTGAGTGCCGCATGTGCGGGGAAGAAACCCTCAATTTTTGTGGGGTCAGTAATGCATGTTGAAAGAGGGCCTGACATGGCAAAAACCTGGTTGGAATATCCAACGGGAATCAGCAGTTGAGAGCCATAGGTTTCGCGTTCAGCCTCACCCATGGGTTCAAGAACCCTTCGCATTCCCATGGAATTAACTATCGGAGCAGTTGAGAAAGTTTCTGGTTAAGCAGTCTTGGAGAGATTGGCAGCTCTTGGGGCATTGGGAGCACGAGTGCGTGAAGCCATTTTTTGGTTTGAGATGAGGGTGGATGAAGAATAAAGATTACTGGGATTGGAGAGGAAGAAGCAAAGGGTTGTTTGCAGAGAATTTCGTTCGATCGAAGGTTTGGATGCAAGAAAGCGTAAAGAGTCCAACTGAGGCACTTAGTGCTATTTATAGTGATTGAAAAATTACAGGGCTCGAGGTCATTTAATGCCACAGACGGGAGTGGGGCACGTGGCACGTATTTGGCGCTGTAACCGTTCTGAAAAACAGAAACGTTGCAGCATGCTTCCTCGATTTCAGAGAATGGTCATGATGACGGCGTGTGAAAGGCCATCGTGCGTGCGAGGTGCCTTATTGAAGTGATGTCTTGGGAAAAGTTGAAATGATGATTTTTTGAGATTGTCAGATGGTTGGTAAGAGACGAAAAGCACACAAGCTAATTTGTGGCTGAGAGTGAAGGACAGGTGTCGAGTGGAATATCAAAGAATGCCTTTTTCTTCTAAGTGTCGAAATAAGACATTCTTGGGGGGCAATTTGTTGGCTCCTAAATTCGACACCCACATTCTATTATCATATAGATCATTAATTATGAGTCAGAAGAGTTTCCTACACAAGAGAGCTTCGATCAGCTGGTCACATCGAAGGCTCATCAAAGAATGATAACATACTTAGAGAAATTCCTCTAAGTTGGAATCATGTTGTCTTTGATGTCGAAGGAACAACCTTTCGACCAAGATCCCTGATGCCCAAGGTCGAACGGTTTGAATTTTGAATTGTTGGAGGGAAAACGGTTCCCAGCACTTACCAAGCGCAATGTGTCGTGCACGTAGGCGTTGAAGGTTGTGAGCATGCCATGTGGTGTCATCATGAAGCGGTGTGACTGCCCATCAGTTACTTAGGATTTTTTAGTATAAATACTAAGTGTTCACGAAGTTATTAGGGTGTTGATCATTGTATACAAGTCACTCATTTAGATTCAAGTACCCAGCGTGAGAGAAAGAATCATTGAGAATGTATGTGTGAAACACCATTTACCTTAATCAAAGTCTTTTACATTCGAGCAATTTATCGCTTTCACTCATTTACTTCGGTCGAAGTCATTTATTTAACAACCCTTTAATGCTTTTATTTACTTTATCAAACTTTTCTCCATGCAATTTATTTAAAGTGTCTTTACTTTACTTGCATTAATCACCATTAGGATTAGTCGAAACTCTTTATTTCAAAGCCTTTAAACTCCAAAAATCATCCATGTCTTAGGATCAATCTGATCGATCCTGCGAGTCACCAAATAAGTAACCTTTTGGAAGATCAGCGGTTGTTTACCATTTTTCACGGAAAACGGTCTTCCGATCCGTGCATTCCGAATAACCCTTTGAGCCTCTGCAGTGAAACCCAAACCAAACGTGTTAGTCTTATGTGCAAAATTAGGGAGTTGGCCCCAATTTGCACACCCACCTTTCTCAACAACAGCCCGGGCATCCTTAAAGGAAGCCATCTTCATTGGAGGATCTTCAACAACAGTTTACGTTGATGTCGGCGTCTGTGGAACCTCTTCAAAATGTTGAAACAGGGTCTCAATGAACTCCTCATCCATCTTGTGATCGGTGGATCTGGAACTGACTGTTTAACGCTGGATCGCGAAATGTCGCGGAAGCAAGAGTCGCCACCGTCTTTTATTTTCTCCAAATGGAAAGGACAAAAGCACAGAAAAATTCCTTATAGAGATTGCTCTCGGTTCGGGAGGTAGATTATAGAAAGGGAAGGTGTTAGCACCCTTTCTATCCATGGTTATCCATGGGCTCTTAGATACTTGCTCATTGTGTTTTCAAAAATGGTTTGTTTGCTTTTCAACTGTGGGTTTTTAAAAAGTTTCTTTGAAAATTTCAGTGCGACTCTTGTATCAGTCCTCAAGAGTGTTTGAAAAGTTGCTTTCGAAAGCTTTTTTTTGAAAAGGTGTCGGTGTGAAAAGTATTTTTGATTTGTTTTGAAATTAGAGTAAGTATCTAGAGTCGTCTACCTACCCTAAGGAATTCGTCTGTGTAAATGTCCTTATAGTAGTGCCATCCCACCATTGAGAGGTAGGTAGCACCACCGTTGGAGGTGTTCGGGTCAATTCGAGGGTTCGGGACATGGTGATCACCAGAGCAATAGGAAGACACCTTAGAAGCTACCCTCATGCCATGTTCATGGACATGAGGACTTACTAAAACATCCTCTACTCGACGACCACCTTTCGAGGGGCAAGGCAACAATGAGGCGTACCCTAGGGGTGGTGTGTGATTTGTGTGTCGTTTTCAGATATTTTCATCTTGTTCATGAATTGGTGATCTACGTATTGCTTTTATTTTTGACATTCATTCTTTCATGCAAATTAATTAACAGTTTAAAAGATGCGAGAATTAAAAGTTCTACGCTATTACAAAGGCGCGGGTCCACATCGCCAAATTAATCCAGGACCCGATTTGAATAAAAATAAAGTGCGAGAAATAAAAAAAAACCCTAATTGATCTATTACATGGCTTTGGGAGAATTACATGAATATTTACAAAGAAAGAAAATAAAAATGCGAAGAGAATTAAAATCGGGAATGCGAGGGCGTTGGACCCTTTTAAGGAAATTAAATTATAATTATGAAATTAATTAGGTTAAACGTGAAAAGAAATTATTTTTGAGAGTTTTTGTATTTTATGGATTTTTATGAGAATTAAATTGGAATTAAAACCTATTTCTAACTATTTTTAAATTATTAAGAAAAATATGTTAAAATTGAATCTAAAATTAACCTAATTAATTAATACAATTTTATTTACAAAAAATAACAATTAATAATTAATATGGTGGAAAAAGAAAAAAAAAGGATAAAAATACAAAACCTTAATTCTACATTTTTTAATTTATTAAGAAAAATATTAAAATTTAAACCTAGAATTAACTAAATTAATTAATACCATTTATTTACAAAAAATAATAATTAAATGAAATACATTTATATTTTATCTTTTCTGATTTTTTTTTGTGGCATTTTTATGTTTTATGGAAATATATTAGTTTAAAGAATTAAATTAAAACTAAATTAAATAAGTAAAATAGAAAAATAAAAAGGGTGAAAGAAAGCAAACAATGGGGGGTTTGTAGGCCCATTTGGAGGTATGCTGGTAGCAATCAGGCCCATTTGTTTCAAGGCCTTGTTTGACTTTTCTGGGCGCGTGTAGCTTCATTGAGCAACGAGTATGGTGTTCATCAGATCAGGACCCTTGGATTGAGATTCTGAGCCATGTGGCATGCTGGGATTGTGGACGTATGATGAACCCTGGGCTTGAAACTGCATGGGATTACATTGAAACAAAATGTATTAAGAGAGTGAGGGGACCTGGGAATGGAACCCAGGTCCCAATGTTCAGAGGACAACGCACTAACCAACCGTGCCATTTGCTTTCTTTGTAATATTAATGGACAATAAATAATATATATAACAAAGCATGCTAATGATATTAACTCAAAAAAACGCGCTAAAGTTTGAATGAACCTATCATATGGAGACAAGTCATCATCTTCTCCGTTTGTGCGTTTTGCCCTGAAAAATAAAACAAGATTGTGGGGGTTTTAAACCCCCACTAAATGATGAACAGAAAAATAGCGAATAGGCCATCATGGTTCATAAATTAGGCGCGAGGTATGGAATCAATTAGTCATGATCTTCTGGTTCTAATGGCGTGGGTCTCATGTCTCAATTTTCCCAGAATAAAGAAACCCCAATTCGTGACCTCTGAAAACCTAGAAAGCTTCAATGGTGATTTCTCATACAATGCACAAAAACTCAATTAAAATACATGGTTAGCTTCAGCATGATTAGATTAGTGTAAAACAACAATTAAATGGTATGAAAAATGCCCAGAAATTGAAATACGATTATGCATATTTTCATGAAAAGTGAGACATGTTTCTACCAATTCTTTGCGTTAGAATCAGTGGTTTTGATCCAGAAATGTTCCCTGATGCCTCAGGAATGTAATGGAGTCAATGTTTTGCCTTGAAACCCTTTGGAATCGTGTTTTCAGTTTTGATTTTTTTCACAAAATTTGCAAAGTTCTTGCTCAGCTTTGGGCGCCGCTTCCAGGGTCTTGTGCTTTAGGGTTTGATCAGTATATGTATGGGATGGATTAGGGTTGAGATTTGAGTCAAGAGATCCTTGCATTGATGAAAGAAATATTTGATTTTCATGGCATATTTTTTTCAATCTTTTCATGTGCTTTTGGTGCCAATCATGATCAAATCACCTTGATTCTTTCCATATTAGATAGTGCACGAAATCTTGAAGGTATTCTATGCACAAAAAGATTTAAAAAGCATGGATGAGTATTTTTTCATATTTTATTTAATTAAATGAATTAATGGTAATTAAAAATTCAAATAAATAATAAAAAATGATAAAATAACTCCCTTTGGGCCAAATGGTCGTGCATAGCCTTTGGATGATGAATCTTGGAAGAAAATGTGGCCCATTAGCAATTTTGAGGCATTTGAAGTAAAGTTGACTTTTCAAAATTCCCAAAAATTTCCCAACTTCCACAAGGCATATCTTGCTCAATTTTTAAGCTTTGATCACGTTCTTGGACATTTTGGAAAGGTCTTGAAGTCCTATAACCAATGCCTTTGGTACCATGTCATTTTTATTTACCAATCTCAAGTTATGGCCTTTGACTTAAAGTCCCTTTTTGTTGACTTTTGAAAATGACCTATAATGTTGAAATTGATAACTTTTTGTGAGAGCATTTCTTGGACTTGAAGTGTGAAGAGGAGTTGTAGGAAATGTCTTTCTCTTCAAAATGGGCTTTGGATGGAATTTTTCTGATAAACCATGTGGAAGTTATGCCTTGGTCAAGTTACAGTTGACTTTTTCAACTGTCCAAATATGGAAACTTTTGCATCTTGAGACTTTTTGAGCCATACCTTGAGAATCATGATCAAGATTTGATCAAATGATGTTTGTGGCTTCAAAATAAGATGTTGACCAAAAATTTGAACTTTTGACTGTCAAATGACCATTTTGCCCCTGCAGTTGACTGTTGAGCAATTAGGGTTTTTGACTGTGCAATTTTATGCTGTAAGTCTTGAAACTTGGTATGAGGATGCTTGACCATGTTTATAGGCATGTGGGACTTGATTGGACCCTTGGAAACTTCAATTTCTTTGCCAAAACCAAAACCCTAATTTTTTACTGTTAGGAGGCCTTTGAACTGTGCAACCCTTGGGGAGATTTTGAAGCATGCTCTTTGCAATTCTTGAAGAATATGGGAGGGCAAATTTTGGGGTACAATAGTTGCCCCTGTTCAATCTTCTTAAACCTGAGGATGCAGATTGGCTGACGGGCCTTTCGTAATCCGAAGGTGGAAGATGATTGAACACTAGAGTGCCCAGAAATTTGCGCTCACATAGTAGCAGTGTGATGGTGGAATGGGCTTATAGATGCCATTTGGAGATTGATGGATAGGATGATGGGCTTATAGATGCCATGCTGAGAGATGATGGATGGTGGATGGGCTTGTAGATGCCATCTGGATGTTGATCGCGTAAGAGATTCCTTAGCGAGAACTTGCGTACCTGAAAAAGAAAATGAGTATCTGACCTGTCACAAAAGCTGGTCTTCAAACTCTTTGTATAGATGCGCCCTGACTGGTTACAGGAATTGAATCTGGAGCTTCAAACGGTGATGAATGAACCAGGGATGGTTACTACCTCAACAGGAACGGTGAGAGAACCTTGGATGATTACTACCTCAACAAGAACGCCGAGAGAACCTTGGACGATTACTACCTCAACAGGAACACTGAGGGAACCTTGGACGATTACTACCTCAACAGGAACGCTGAGAGAACCTTGGGCGACTTCAACCTCAACAGTAAAGCTGAGAGAATCTTGGGCGATTACTACCTCAACAGGAACGCTGAGAGAATCTTGGGCGATTACTACCTCAACAGGAACGCTGAGAGAATCTTGGGCGATTACTACCTCAACAGGAACGCTGAGAGAATCTTGGGCGATTACTACCTCAACAGGAACGCTGAGGGAACCTTGGGCGACTTCAACCTCAACAGTAACGCTGAGAGAATCTTGGGCGATTACTACCTCAACAGGAACGCTGAGAGAATCTTGGATGTCTTCTACTGAGTCTTCATCAGGAAAATCTTTTAGGGGTCGACTTAACTGGACTAGAGAAGGCCTTTGACTGGATAAGAAACAGGAAAATCTTAGGGTCGATTTAACTGAACCAGACTAGGTCTTGAATTCTTCAACTGGATAAGAATCAGGGAGATCTTAGGGTCGATCTGAATGAACCAGAGAAGGCCTTTGACTGGATAAGCATCAGGAAAATCTTAGGGTCAATTTAACTGAACCAGACTAGGTCTTGAAATCTTCAACTGGATAAGAATCAGGGAGATCTTAGGGTCGATCTGACTGAACTAGAGAAGGCCTTTGACTGGATAAGCATCGGGAAAATCTTAGGTTCGATTTAACTGAACCGGTCTAGGTCTTAAAATCTTCAATTGGATAAGAAACAGGGAGATCTTAGGGTCGATCTGACTGAACCAGAGAAGGCCTTTGACTGGATAAGAATCAGGAAAATCTTAGGGTCGATTTAACTGAACCAGACTAAGGTCTTGAAACATAGTTGAGAATCTAACTGGATCCTTCCTGAAAGGTAAAGGTCAGTCATATGCAATGCATGATATGGATCAAGCAATGATGTTCTCAACATAAATGAGATTTGTAAGATATGATGCATATATGCATGCTATAATGTATGGAAGTGCGATGTTTATGAATGTGTGCTTTTGTCTAGGAAAGTAAATCCTTGACGGGTGCCGGGAAGTCACTCTTGGGCTGATGTTGAAGAATAGATCTTTGCTTCCGCTGGGGATGATAGTTGCAAGAATACCGGTAGGAGAAGATGACTCCGTTGGGGAATAAACTTGGCGAATGGAATTACTCTGTGGGGATAAAAGTACCCTAACGATCTTGCTGGGAAGCAATACTCTGTGGGGAGAGAGGTATTTTGCTGAAATGTTGATGGTAACTTCGCTGGGGATACCATTGTTGTGTTGAAAGTGCTAATAGATTTCGCTGGGGATAAGAAGACTTCGCCGAGGACGATCTTCTCGTGGCTTTTGGCTGAGGATAACCCAGTTATACCCTGGTAGGGAAATAACTCTTTGAATAAAGCCGGGAGACGCGTTCGTGCTCTGCGAGGATAAGCTTCCAGAATCTACTGGGGATAAGCTTACTGCTTGGGGAGATGGATTCCAACTTTCCTGGGGAAACTGGATTGGACTCTCCTGGGGAAATTTTGAGATGTATTGGAAGTAACTCCACTGAATGTTTGATATACCGCCGGGGAACAATCTTTAGGTTAAGACTGCCGGGGATGCTTGTTAAGAATGCCTGTATATTGTTAGGGAATGTTGAGATCTGCTGGAAGGTACCCAACTTCCTTAAGGCTGATAATATCTTTGCTTGGGGAGAGTACACTGACTTGCTGGTTCACTCTCTGGGGAATTAAGATATACTGGCTATGTTCTTCAGCTGAACTTACCTTGGTACCTTGGTGGATAGAGCGATTAGATTGCTTAGACAACTCTTTATTGCCCCTGTTTCTAATATTACCTGTAATTAATCCTTTGTTTCGTATGCAAATATTCATGAGTTAGCAAATTATTGTCAATGCATATATCACAGATTGAACCTTGGACATTCTTCGCAAAACAAAACAGAAAAAGGAAAACAAAAGACAGTTTGAGCTGAAAAGTATATTTGTATTGATTTTTTTGAATTTGCCTGTGAAATAGGCGTTTATGTACAAGAGGCTGACGTCCTAATAAGAGAACGCCGCCGAACAAAAAGAATTTATACAAGTTTGCACAACAGAAAATAAAACAGCATTGTGAAATGAATGATCCACTGGGTTCCAACTCTGCTATTGTCTTTATATCTCCGAGCGTCTCATCACTTGATGACCTTAGTTGAAGATGAAGCTGACTGATCGATGCCGTCTGAACTTGATGTAGATACCGGATTCTGGGTGCAAAGTGATCCAATGAGACATAGTATTACGCTTTATCCCTAACTTTTGCCTGGACTGCCCTTTCGGGTTTTCAGTCCACCGGGATACCCATTTTTACCCAAGCCGCCTTTTCAGGTTTTCGACTTGCCGAATGTACAGATTTTTTTTCATTTTCATCCCTTCATTTTGCCCGAACCCTTTTGGTTCGCCGGGAAGCCCTAATTTTTGCCTAGGTATGTCAACCTAGCGGGTCCTTTTTTATGCGTAGTATCTTTTTACTATGTCTGCATTGGCGGGGTGAGGAAGGTCGTCACCATCCGTGTTGGTTAGAATCATGGCTCCTCCTGAGAACACGTGTTTAACCACAAATGGCCCTTCGTACGTAGGGGTCCATTTGCCCCTTGGATCACTCTGAGGAAGGATGATTCGCTTGATTACCAAATCCCCAACTTGATATTCTTGTGGTCTGACCTTTTTGTTAAATGCCCTGATCATCCGCTTTTGATACGTCTGACCATGACAAATAGCAGCAAGTCTCTTTTCATCAATGAGGTTTAATTGATCAAATCGTGTCTGAATCCAATCATCTTCACTCAGATCTGCATCCTTCATTATCCGGAGAGAGGGTATCTGCACTTCGATCGGTAAGACTGCCTCCATACCGTAGACCAAGGAGAAAGGAGTTGCCCCGGTTGACGTCCTGGATGAGGTACGGTACCCATGTAGAGCGAACGGTAACATCTCGTACCAATCTTTATAAGTCACTGTCATCTTCTGCACGATTTTCTTAATGTTCTTATTTGCTGCTTCTACAGCCCCATTCATCTTCGGCCGATAAGGAGAAGAGTTGTGGTGCTGTATTTTAAACTGCTCGCAGAGCTCAGTGATCATCTTGTTATTCAGATCGGTACCGTTATCCGTAATGATTCTTTCAGGGACACCGTACCGACAGATCAGGTTGTGCCGAATGAACCGTGCCACAACGGTCTTGGTTACCGTAGCGTAGGAAGCTGCTTCAACCCACTTCGTGAAGTAATCAATTGCTACCAGGATGAAGCGATGCCCATTGGATGCCGTAGGTTTAATCTCACCAATCATATCTATGCCCCACATTGCAAACGACCAAGGCGCAGTCAGAACATTTAGGGGAACTGGAGGAACATGCACTTTGTCTGCATATATCTGGCATTTATGGCATGTCCGAGAATGTTGGTAGCAGTCAGCTTCCATTGTGGACCAGAAATACCCTTCCCGAAGGATTTTCTTTGCCATAGTGTGCCCACTGGAATATGTTCCGAAGGTCCCTTCATGTAACTCTTCCATGATCCTTTCTGCTTCGGTCTTATCCATACAACGCGGTAAGGTCGAATCATGGTTTCGCTTGTACAAAATGCCGTTGCTAAGGAAGAACTTCGCTGCGAACCTTCTCAGAAATTTCTTATCGTTGACAGATGCACCTTCAGGGTATTCCTGAGCTTCCAAGTATCTTTTCACCTCATGGTACCAAGGCTTCTCAGTCACCAATTCAGTCTCAAGATCACAACAGTATGCCGGTTCGTCCAGTTTCCAGATGATGATCTGGGGCGCCTCATTGTCCCATTTGACCTTGAACATAGAAGACATCATAGCTAACGCGTCCGCTAACTGATTCTCCTCTCTCGGGAAATTTTCAAAGGTTATCTTTGTGAAGTGGGGGATCAAAGTCAATACACATTCTCTGTAAGGAATAAGATTCGGATGTTTCGTATCCCACTCCCTTTTGATTTGATTGATCACGAGAGCGGAATCTCCGAAGACACTCAGAAACTTGATCCTTAAGTCGATCGCCGCTTGGAGACCCATGATGCATGCCTCATACTCCGCCATGTTGTTGGTGCAGTTGAAACATAGTCGGGCGGTAAGTGGAGTATGAGTGCCTTGAGGGGATATGATCACAGCGCCAGTACCGTTTCCCAAAGCATTGGAGGCTCCGTCAAAGTGCATAGACCATCGGGATCCTTCCTCAGGTCCTTCATCCGGTCCAGGTACTTCACAATCAGTCACAATCATGATGCTCTCGTCGGGAAACTCGAAGTTCATTGACTGATAGTCGTCTACTGCCTGATGTGCCAAGTGGTCTACCAATACACTTCCCTTGATGGATTTCTGAGTCGTGTATTGAATGTCATATTCTGTCAAGATCATTTTCCATCTCGCTATTCTCCCAGACAGAGTAGGCTTTTCAAATATGTACTTTATAGGATCCATCTTTGAGATCAACAAGGTAGTATGAGTCAGCATATACTGTCTCAGCCGGCGAGCAGCCCATACCAAAGCGCAGCAAGTTTTCTCGAGCAGTGAGTATCGGGTCTCACAATCGGTAAACTTTTTGCTAAGGTAATAAATGGCATGCTCTTTTCGGCCAGACTCGTCATGCTGCCCCAGCACACACCCCATTGAGTTGTCAAGCACCGTCAGATATAGTATCAGAGGTCTCCCTTCAACTGGTGGCATAAGGATGGGTGGTTCTTGGAGATACTCTTTGATTCTGTCAAAAGCGGCCTGACATTCATCATTCCAACGTACTACCTGATCTTTCTTCAGCAGCTTGAAGATTGGTTCACAGGTAGCAGCCAGGTGCGAGATGAATCGAGCAATGTAATTTAGGCGTCCTAGAAAGCCTCTGACCTCTTTCTCTGTTTTAGGAACTAGCATCTCTTGAATAGCTTTAACCTTGGCAGGGTCCACTTGAATGCCCTTATCACTTACAACGAAGCCTAGCAACTTTCCAGATCTAACCCCGAAGGTGCACTTGTTCGGGTTCAACCTCAGCTTGTACAGTTTCAGGCGGTCAAACAGTTTCTGCAGATGATCAAGGTGTTCTTCCTCAGTATGGGACCTTGCGATCATGTCGTAGACATACACTTCTATCTCATGATGGATCATGTCATGAAATAAAGCAACCATGGCACGTTGGTAGGTTGCCCCAGCATTCTTCAACCCGAATGGCATGACCTTGTAGCATAAGGTGCCCCACTGAGTAACAAAGGTAGTTTTTTCCATGTCTTCAGGAGCCATCTTGATCTGATTATAGCCTGAAAAACCATCCATGAAAGAGAACACCTTGTGCTGAGCAGTATTGTCAACAAGGACATCAATGTGAGGTAGAGGGAAGTCATCTTTGGGGCTGGCCCTGTTCAGATCCCTGTAGTCAACACACATTCTGACCTTTCCATCTTTCTTAGGTACCGGCACCACATTAGCAACCCACTGAGGGTAAGAAGTCACTGCAAGGAACCCGGCATCAAGCTGCTTCATAACCTCGGCTTTGATCTTCTCAGACATTTCTGGACGCATACGGCGGACCTTTTGCTTGACCGGAGGGCAGTCTTCCTTGGTGGGCAAGTGATGGACCACAATGTCGGTATCCAACCCCGGCATGTCTTCGTAGGACCAGGCAAAGATCTCCATATAATCATGTAACATTTGAGTCAACCGTTGCTTTACGCTGAGCTCTAGGTTGGCACCAATCTTTACCTCCTTCCTGTCCGTCTCAGTACCCAGATTTATTGTTTCCACTGGCTCTTCATGTGGTTGAATTGCCTTCTCTTCCTGGAGTAACAGTCTTGCAAGCTCGCCAGGCACTTCGTAATCATCTTCACCTTCGTCTTCGGCTAAGTTGATCGGATTTTCGAAGTCATAACTGGAAGTAGCAGAGTCGTTGCCAGTGAGATCCAGAGTGGATTGGAACCTGTATGAGTGAGTGTGTGTAAATACAGTTGTTTTTGCAATATAATGAAAGGAAAGAAAGAAAGGGAGCATAAAATTTGAAATGCGAGAAAACGTCCAAGATCTTTATTCATGATATATGAGATGAAAATTAATATACCCTCACAAATGAAGCCACGGTGCCCCGGGTAAGACACCGGGCCATAGAGTTTTAAGTGTTTATTACAAATAACAAAAACATAGGAATTCATTACTCAGTAACAAGAGAAACAGGTAGATTGTCCTTTGCACTCCAATTTCTAGGTTCACTGTCGGTTGCCGGGTAAATCCAGCTGTCGAACTCAGCTTCATCCACTTCATCATCCTCCCTGATAGCATTCACTCCATGGTTAAGCATGGGAGCAGTCACCACATTGGGCTTCTCAGGTGCCTCAAACTGTACCTCATTGGCGTCAATAAGATCCTGCACTTTATTCCTTAAGGCCCAACAGTCGTCAGTGGAATGCCCCGGGCTATCGGAGTGATAAGCACAGCGAGCATTTGGATTGTATTTCGGAGAGGCAGTATTCACAACCTTCGGGGCCTCTCTGACAGTCACTAAGTTGGTGGACAGCAACTGCGGCAAGATTTGTGATAGAGTCATACTCAAACGAGTAAACTCTCTCCTGGGTCTTTCAGCCCTTTGAGGATTGGTTTGCCGAGGAGCGGCAGCAGGCTTAGCAATCATCACCGTGTTGACAGATTGGCAGCGCTCAGGTTTCTCTTGTCTCCTAGACCCATATACAGCACTGGCCTCCTTCTTAAAGGGCTTCTTCTCAGAACTTGACGATGCACCCTTCTGAATTTTTCCGGACTTCATTCCAGCCTCTATTCTCTCTCCAGTCATAATAAGATCAGTAAAACCTGCAGATGAATTACCGATAAGATGATTGAAAAACGGCCCAGATAGGGTCCCCAAGAACATGTCTACCAACTCCCGGTCAGTTAACGGAGGCTGCACCCTGCCAGCCAGATCCCTCCACTTCTGTGCATACTCTTTGAAACCTTCGCTTGACCCTAGCGACATACCCTGGAGTTGGGTGCGTGTAGGGGCAAGGTCGGCATTATATTGATACTGCTTATAAAAAGCAGTAGCCAACTCCTCCCAGTTACGAATTTTGGTCTCATCCAGCTGATAGAACCATTCGAGATGAGTCCCTGAGAGACTCTCCTAGAAGAAGTGGATCCACAAATTCTTGTCCACTGAGTACGGTTGAATCTTCCGTACATAAGATCTGAGGTGTAGCTTGGGACAAGACGCCCCGTCATACTTGGTGAAGGATGGTGCCTTAAACTTGTGAGGAATAATCACACCAGTAGATAAGCCCAAGTCTCCGAAATCCAGCCCAGGCACTTGTTGGATCTCCATAGCATTCAATCTGTCCTCCAACTGCTTGTACCGGTCTTCAGCCGGAGGATACTGTTCTTCATTGAAATCAGTCTCGTTGTCAGAGACTACCGGACTAGGACCTTTTCCCCCTTGGGGACTGCTCTTGCCTATAGAAGAACCAGCCTCTTCATTCTGCAGAGTGTTGCCAAACCTTCGGCCCGAGTTGAAAAGAACAGTTCTCTTCTTCTTCTTCTTCTTCTCCTTCTTCAGGAGCAAAGCCTTCAGCTCTTCTTGGCCTTGAGCCAAACCCATGATCAGTTCCTGAAATTGCACGTTCTGCGCCTGAAGAGCCTTGATAGACATCTCGGTTGATGATGAGTCAGGATTCATGATGCTGAAATAAACAGCGAAGAACAGTAAGCAACCTGAAAAGAAGAAAACCTGCTATGCACATGATGAATGGAATGCGTATGATTTATGTTTTCAAAGACAATCGGGCATCAACTTTGTAAACAAAAAGGAACACACTTCATTAGATTCAACTTTGAAACTTAAATTATTCAACAGGTTGCCCTTAGGCGTTACATGAAAGGGAAATACTGAAAAGGGAAATAAAACTATAAAAGAACATCCAGAGCTCCTTATTGATCCCATGGTCTCCTCTTCTCAGTACGGATGTAATCATTCAGAGCTCGCTCATTCTCCAACTACTTCGTCAGCTTCTGGATCTTCAATTCCTGCTCGTTGAACTTTTCCGGTAAGAATCCTGTTCTTCTCGCAGTTGCGACCAAGACCTCTTCAATGTCTCATAATCAGTAGGTATCTGAGGAGGGAGGACAGTTGGAGGAGCCCCATCTTTGTCAGGATACTCAAGAATGATGGGTCTGACAGCTTCGTACGGAATACCTAACTTCTGAGCACGGATGCGAACCCATTTGTAGTAGGCTTCCATAGGTAGAGAAGTCTTTGGCCCCAACTCTTGTGGGTCAGCCTTATGAACTTTGTCCCAAGCCTTGATGAACCTACGACGCAGCTCGTCACTATCCACCTGAAACTCAAAACTGATGTGGGGCACCAACATCTCATGAGGCCCTTCTCTTCTGGCTCTTCCAAACTGACGGAGCGCTAGTCATGGATTGTAAGATATTCCTCCTTGAGTACCAATCAGAGGAACATTAGGGTATTCTCCGCAACGATCAATAACAGCTATCTCATCCAAACCTCTGAAAGTCCAAATGATGTCCTTATCGGTGAGAGACATTAACCTATGAGCCCAACCTCTTCCTTCTTGGTTCTTCAGTACGAACTTAGGGAGGTGCGAAATAAACCACCTCACCAACAAAGGGATACAACACCACAGAGTTCCTCGTCTTTGGGCAGTACGAGCATAAAGTTGTTGCAGGATGTCACCCAAGAGAGTGGGCACAGGATTCTGAGACATGAAGATCCTTATGGCAGTGACATTGATGAAGTTGTCAGGATTAGGAAACAAGACTAGCCCATAGATTAAGAGAGCTAGGATGTCTTCATATGCCCTAAATTCCAGGTCATTCCAGAAGCTGTTAGCTTTACCAATCAGAAACTTGGCCAAGAAACCCTTAACTCCGCTTCTAGTCACCCAGTTGTCCATTACTTCTTGATGTGTCAAGGGAAGAGCTGCAGCAACCTCCTCAAGCCTGAGGGTCTTTTCCCAACCAGTGTAAGGAGTCTGATCCAAGATAGGGATGCCAAGCAAATCAGAGAACTCTTCCAGGGTAGGAACCAGCTGGAAGTCTTGAAAGGTGAAACACTGGTATAGAGGGTCATAGAACTGGGCTAGGACACTCATCAATTGTTGATCCCGCTTTGCAGTGACTAAACTGAGAAGAGAACCATGCCTCTGGATGAAGGAAGTGGTATTTGGAATTCTGCTAACCAACTCTTCAAGCAACTCAGGTGGGTGAACAAAGTTGAACCGGATAGTATTCCTTCGCACAGGCATCATGATGTCCTACAAAACAGAGCAAAGGTGAAGCCCTCTTGTCTTTGAAATGGTCAGTCCTTATGCAGGATGCATGCAATGCTCATGATGTTATGATGCTATGATAAAGCACACCACCAATATTTACAAGGCAAACATGGTAAGGCACACAAGTCACACAAGACAAGCCCCTAAAGTTTAGGCCAGCATGAGGTCTAGGTATTACCCTCTTTCAGTTTGTTGGTTCATACCTGTCCTATCAAAGTAACCGGGTTCTTAGAGGATCCCAATATCATTGACTACCCTCAATTGGTCATAACTCCAGCATCGCAATCTTTTCTTGCAGCCAGAACCATCACGAGAGTTTAGCCTCAATGGGCGTAGCATACTGTTACTATTCTAATGGCTGAGTTGTGTCATTTAAGGTTCTAAGGTCTGTTGGTGCTTAATGACTCCTCAGAAGACCCATATTCTCCTCGTTGCGACACAAGGGATATTGATACATACCAAGGTGCCACACCAACGTAGCCACTGCTTCACCCGTGTCGGTCTATGCCGGACAGGTCCCTCACAGCTTATGCTACCTAAACAGGGTATCCCCAGATCCGGGTTAGGATCTATGTAACTCCCATGCAACCCACAATTTAAAGCAAGCAAGTCAAAACAATAGAAAACATAGTTATGAACTATCCTAAGGTACACCTCACTTTATAAGAGTCCCCAGCAGAGTCGCCAGTTCTGTGATCGGTGGATCTGGAACTGACTGTTTAACGCTGGATCGCGAAATGTCGCGGAAGCAAGAGTCGCCACCATCTTTTATTTTCTCCAAATGGAAAGGACAAAAGCACAGAAAAATTCCTTATAGAGATTGCTCTCGGTTCGGGAGGTAGATTATAGAAAGGGAAGGTGTTAGCACCCTTTCTATCCATGGTTATCCATGGGCTCTTAGATACTTGCTCATTGTGTTTTCAAAAATGGTTTGTTTGCTTTTCAACTGTGGATTTTTAAAAAGTTTCTTTGAAAATTTCAGTTCGACTCTTGTATCAGTCCTCAAGAGTGTTTGAAAAGTTGCTTTCGAAAGCTTTTTTTTTGAAAAGGTGTCGGTGTGAAAAGTATTTTTGATTTGTTTTGAAATTAGAGCAAGTATCTAGAGTCGTCTACCTACCCTAAGGAATTCGTCTGTGTAAATGTCCTTATAGTAGTGCCATCCCACCATTGAGAGGTAGGTAGCACCACCGTTGGAGGTGTTCGGGTCAATTCGAGGGTTCGGGACATGGTGATCACCGGAGCAATAGGAAGACACCTTAGAAGCTACCCTCATGCCATGTTCATGGACATGAGGACTTACTAAAACATCCTCTACTCGACGACCACCTTTCGAGGGGCAAGGCAACAATGAGGCGTACCCTAGGGGTGGTGTGTGATTTGTGTGTCGTTTTCAGATATTTTTATCTTGTTCATGAATTGGTGATCTACGTATTGCTTTTATTTTTGACATTCATTCTTTCATGCAAATTAATTAACAGTTTAAAAGATGCGAGAATTAAAAGTTCTACGTCATTACAAAGGCGCGGGTCCACATCGCCAAATTAATCCAGGACCCGATTTGAATAAAAATAAAGTGCGAGAAATAAAAAAAAACCTAATTGATCTATTACATGGCTTTGGGAGAATTACATGAATATTTACAAAGAAAGAAAATAAAAATGCAAAGAGAATTAAAATCGGGAATGCGAGGGCGTTGGACCCTTTTAAGGAAATTAAATTATAATTATGAAATTAATTAGGTTAAACGTGAAAAGAAATTATTTTTGAGAGTTTTTGTATTTTATGGATTTTTATGAGAATTAAATTGGAATTAAAACCTATTTCTAACTATTTTTAAATTATTAAGAAAAATATGTTAAAATTGAATCTAAAATTAACCTAATTAATTAATACAATTTTATTTACAAAAAATAACAATTAATAATTAATATGGTGGAAAAAGAAAAAAAAGGATAAAAATACAAAACCTTAATTCTACATTTTTTAATTTATTAAGAAAAATATTAAAATTTAAACCTAGAATTAACTAAATTAATTAATACCATTTATTTACAAAAAATAATACTTAAATGAAATACATTTATATTTTATCTTTTCTGATTTTTTTTTTGTTGGCATTTTTATGTTTTATGGAAATATATTAGTTTAAAGAATTAAATTAAAACTAAATTAAACAAGTAAAATAGAAAAATAAAAAGGGTGAAAGAAAGCAAACAATGGGGGGTTTGTAGGCCCATTTGGAGGTATGCTGGTAGCAATCAGGCCCATTTGTTTCAAGGCCTTGTTTGACTTTTCTGGGCGCGTGTAGCTTCATTGACCAACGAGTATGGTGTTCATCAGATCAGGGCCCTTGGATTGAGATTCTGAGCCATGTGGCATGCTGGGATTGTGGACGTATGATGAACCCTGGGCTTGAAACTGCATGGGATTACATTGAAACAAAATGTATTAAGAGAGTGAGGGGACCTGGGAATCGAACCCAGGTCCCAATGTTCAGAGGACAACGCACTAACCAACCGTGCCATTTGCTTTCTTTGTAATATTAATGGACAATAAATAATATATATAACAAAGCATGTTAATGATATTAACTCAAAAAAACGCGCTAAAGTTTGAATGAACCTATCATATGGAGACAAGTCATCATCTTCTCTGTTTGTGCGTTTTGCCCTGAAAAATAAAACAAGATTGTGGGGGTTTTAAACCCCCACTAAATGATGAACAGAAAAATAGCGAATAGGCCATCGTGGTTCATAAATTAGGCGCGAGGTATGGAATCAATTGGTCATGATCTTCTGGTTCTAATGGCGTGGGTCTCATGTCTCAATTTTCCCAGAATAAAGAAACCCCAATTCGTGACCTCTGAAAACCTAGAAAGCTTCAATGGTGATTTCTCATACAATGCACAAAAACTCAATTAAAATACATGGTTAACTTCAACATGATTAGATTAGTGTAAAACAACAATTAAATGGTATGAAAAATGCCCAGAAATTGAAACACGATTATGCATATTTTCATGAAAAGTGAGACATGTTTCTACCAATTCTTTGCGTTAGAATTAGTGGTTTTGATCCAGAAATGTTCCCTGATGCCTCAGGAATGTAATGGAGTCAATGTTTTGCCTTGAAACCCTTTGGAATCGTGTTTACAATTTTGATTTTTTTCACAAAATTTGCAAAGTTCTTGCTCAGCTTTGGGCGCCGCTTCCAGGGTCTTGTGCTTTAGGGTTTGATCAGTATATGTATGGGATGGATTAGGGTTGAGATTTGAGTCAAGAGATCCTTGCATTGATGAAAGAAATATTTGATTTTTATGGCATATTTTTTTCAATCTTTTCATGTGCTTTTGGTTCCAATCATGATCAAATCACCTTGATTCTTTCCATATTAGATAGTGCACGAAATCTTGAAGGTATTCTATGCACAAAAAGATTTAAAAAACATGGATGAGTATTTTTTCATATTTTATTTAATTAAATGAATTAATGGTAATTAAAAATTCAAATAAATAATAAAAAATGATAAAATAACTCCCCTTGGGCCAAATGGTCGTGCATAGCCTTTGGATGATGAATCTTGGAAGAAAATGTGGCCCATTAGCAATTTTGAGGCATTTGAAGTAAAGTTGACTTTTCAAAATTCCCAAAAATTTCCCAACTTCCACAAGGCATATCTTGCTTAATTTTTAAGCTTTGATCATGTTCTTGGACATTTTGGAAAGGTCTTGAAGTCCTATAACCAATGCCTTTGGTACCATGTCATTTTTATTTACCAATCTCAAGTTATGGCCTTTGACTTAAAGTCCCTTTTTGTTGACTTTTGAAAATGACCTATAATGTTGAAATTGATAACTTTTTGTGAGAGCATTTCTTGGACTTAAAGTGTGAAGAGGAGTTGTAGGAAATGTCTTTCTCTTCAAAATGAGCTTTGGATGGAATTTTTCTGATAAACCATGTGGAAGTTATGCCTTGGTCAAGTTACAGTTGACTTTTTCAATTGTCCAAATATGGAAACTTTTGCATCTTGAGACTTTTTGAGCCATACCTTGAGAATCATGATCAAGATTTGATCAAATGATGTTTGTGGCTTCAAAATAAGATGTTGACCAAAAATTTGAACTTTTGACTGTCAAATGACCATTTTGCCCCTGCAGTTGACTGTTGAGCAATTAGGGTTTTTGACTGTGCAATTTTGTGTTGTAAGTCTTGAAACTTGGTATGAGGATGCTTGACCATGTTTATAGGCATGTGGGACTTGATTGGACCCTTGGAAACTTCAATTTCTTTGCCAAAACCAAAACCCTAATTTTTGACTGTTAGGAGGCCTTTGAACTGTGCACCCCTTGGGGAGATTTTGAAGCATGCTCTTTGCAATTCTTGAAGAATATGGGAGGGAAAATTTTGGGGTACAACACATCTCTACATATCGGAAAGAGTTGAGGTGGCTCACCATGTACTCCTCCTCTCCTCGTACCGTAACAATTTTTCCTTTGACTGGGTATTTCAGCATCTGGTGGAGCGTTGAAGTGACTGCCCCAACTTTGTGGATCCATGGGCGACCCAACAAACAAGAATAGGATGGCCGAATGTCTATCACATAAAAAGTAGATGCAAAGACCTGAGAACCAACCTTCACTAGAATATCCACTTCTACATGCACCATCCTCTTAGACCCATCAAAGGCCCTGACGATAATGTTGCTTAGTTTCAGCTCCAACCCTTCATAGTCTAACCGGTCTAGAGCTTTCTTAGGTAAAACATTCAATGAGGAACCAGTATCCACCAATACATGAGAAAGAGTAGAGCCCCTGCATTCAATGGAGACATGCAGGGCATCATTGTGATTCCTCCCCTTAGCAGGAAAGTCGGTGTCGGAGAAACCCAACCCATTATCTGCAGACAGACTAACCACGCAATCTTTAAACTGATCAGCTTATGTTTCTTGTGGTACGTGTGCAGTCTTCAGGAAGGCAATCAGAGCCTTGGCATGGGCTTCTGAGCAAAGAAACAGAGACAACATAGAGATTTTGGATGGGGTTTTCCCCAGTTGCTCGACTACATTGTAGTCGCTCTTTTTGATAATTCTCAAAATTTCCTCCATCTCTTGTCTAGAGGCTTCCACTGTAATTGTCTTCGGCGCCTCCGTCTGAGCAGGCTCATCAGAGATCCCTTTGCCCCGAGTGTCAGATGACTCGGCAACAAGGGTAATAATGGGAACTTGAACAGGAATAGTAGCAGGTACACTGGCAGGTGTAATAACAACAGGTTTCCGAACAACTGGTGGAGAGATCTCAGGGGATAAAAGTCTTTCGCTGCGAGTGACTTTACTAGATCCCACAATATTGTTGACGTCAGTATCAGCCTCTTCAACACTCAAGTATTTCTTAACTCCGTGATAGTATACGTCAGCCCCATAATGCCACGGGACAGCTTTATTGGATGTATAGGGGATAGGCCCAGGAACAGTGATGATCAAGGGAGCGATTCTTGGAACAAATGTAATTCTAACAGGCTTTCTCGAGGAAGCCTTGGAAGAATTGTCGAAAATGGTGATTATATCAACTTCTTCAGTAGAAACCAAAGGAACAACAGTCTTCTCAAACAGAATTTCTTTATTATCCATCAGGCGTTGGACACCTGACTTCAAAAGATGGCAACCGATAGGTAGGACAGAATACATACGGCAATCTTCGTCGCAGCCCAGAAATAAACCGGCTAACAAGAGGTTCTTCTTCACAGTCATCAAGGGAGTAACAATGTCTCTCACAGAAACCACAAACGAGTCTTCATCTATAGTATTCACTCCATGCTTGGGCATAGGAGCTGTTACAACATTAGGTCTTTCAGGTGCTTCGAACTCAATCTCCTTCGCATCAATTAAGTCTTGTACCTTATTCTTCAAAACCCAACAATCATCAGTATCATGCCCCGGGTTATCAGAGTGAAAAGCACAGCGGGCATTCGGATCGTACATCGGTGATGTTGTGTTGGGACTCTTTGGGGCCTCCCTCGGAGTCACCAGGTTGGTCTTCAATAACTGTGGCAAAATCTGGGATAAAGTCATGTTAAGCTGAGTGAATTGTCTTTGTGGTCTCTCAGCCCTTGACTGATTTTTGCACTGAGGAGCACCAGCAGGTCTTGAAATAACAATCGCATTAACAGCTTGGCGGTTTTCAGGTCTATTCTGGCTTTTTGAACTGTAAATTGCGCTTGACTCCTTCTTAAAAGGCTTCTTCTCGGTGCTTGATGAAGCACCCTTCTGTATTTTACCATATTTGATACCAGCCTCAATCCTTTCCCCGGTCATAATCAGCTCTGTCAACCCGGACGATGAGCTTCCAATCATATGGTTGAAATACGGACCAGACAAGGTCCCCAGAAACATATCCACTAGCTCCCTATCAGCCAAGGGTGGTTGTACTCTTCCAGCGAGGTCCCTCCACTTCTGAGCGTAGTCTTTGAAACCTTCTCCCGCACCCATAGACATACCCTGGAGTTGGGTACGCGTGGGAGCGAGGTCGGCATTGTATTGGTACTACTTGTAGAAAGCAGCGGCCAAATCTTCCCAATTACGGATACTAGCTCCTTCTAACTGGTAAAACCATTCAAGCTGAGTCCCTGAAAGACTATCTTGAAAGAAGTGGATCCAGAGGTTCTTGTCAGCAGTGTATGGCTGAATCTTTCTTACATACGACCGGAGATGCTGCTTCGGGCAAGAAACCCCGTCGTATTTAGAAAAGATTGGTGCTTTGAACTTGTGGGGGATTACCACCCCAGATGACAGACCCAAGTCTCCAAATTCCAGGCCAGGCACTTTCTGAACTTCCATCGCATTCAAACGATCTTCCAGTTGTTTGTATCTATCCTCGGCCGAAGGATACTGGTCTTCGTCGAAGTCGGTCTCGTTGTCTGATATCACAGGGCTAGGAGCCCTCCTTTCTTCCTGATTATCTTTCCCTCTAGATGAGGGGGTCAAATCGACCTCTTCTCGCAAATTGTTTCCGAATCTGTGACCCATATTAAACAGGACCGTCTTCTTCTTCTTCTTCTTCTTCTTCTTCTTCTTCTCTTTCAGTATAAGGGCCTTCAGATCTTGCTGACCCTTAGCCAGATTCATGAACAATTCCTGGAACTGGGCGTTTTGAGCCTGTAGAGCCTTGATTGCTTGTTCAGTTGATGGTTCGAAAGACATGATACTGAAATAAACAGCGAAGAAGATTAGAAAACCTGTAAGGGTGCCTGTTATGAGGTGCATGGAATGAAATGCGTATGATATGATTTCAAAGACGTCGAGAGATTCAAATTCATAGACCAAAATAAAACACACTTTTATTAGATAAACTTTGAATTCAATTGTTCAACAGATTCCTTTAAGGCGTTACAAGAAAGAAAAACTAGAAAGTAAATCAAAACTAGAAATGATCAAAAGACATCAGCTCTCCCATGGTCGTTTGCCTTTGGTGCTGACATAGTTGTTGAGGATCTGCTCGTTCTCCAACTGCCTTGTCAACTTCTAGATCTTCTGCTCTTACTCGTGATACTTTTCTCGGTAAGTATCCCGTTCCTTCCTCAGCTGCATCTAGAACCTCTTCAATGCCCCAATGTCAGTAGGCATGTAAGGGTGTAGAATGGTAGGAGGAACCCCCTCTTCATCAGCAACTTCAACAATTATAGGCAAGACAACTTCGTAGGGCATTCCCAGCTTTTGAGCACGAATACGAACCCATCGGAGGTATGGTTCCATTGGTAGAGAAGTTTTCGCACCCAGATCGTGTGGATCAGACCTGTGCACTCTATCCCAAGCTCTTATGAATCTGCGGTGTTGCTCGTCACTATCCCCCTGGAAATCAAAGACAATACTAGGCATTAGTAACTCATGAGGTCCTTCTCTCCTAGCTCGCCCAAACTGACGTAAGGCCAAGCACGGATTATAAGTGATTCCTCCATTGGTTCCTATCAGTGGAACGCTGGGGTATTCCCCACAACGATCAATAATGGCCACATCTTCCATGCCCTTGATAGTCCAAATGATGTCATTATGAGAGAGAGAGACATAATCCTATAAGCCCAGCCCATGCCTTCCTTGTTCTTCAAGACTGATTTGGGGAGGTGAGAAATAAACCACCTCGCCAACAATGGAGCACAGCACATAAGGGTTCCCCGCCTCTGAGCAGTACGGGCATAAAGAGAATGAAGAATGTCACCCAAGAGAGTGGGCACAGGATTACCGGATATGAAGATCTTCACCGCATTCACGTCGACAAAGGAATCCGAGTTAGGAAACAACACCAAACCATATATAAGAAGAGCCAGAATGTCCTCGAACGCCTGAAAGTCTAGGCTGTCCCAGAACTGATTAGCCTTACCAACCAAGAATTTAGTCAAGAAGCCCTTTGCTCCACTACGAGTTTCCCAATTAGACATTACCTCAGCCTTTGTCAGATGAAGGGCTGAAGCAATCTTTTCTGGCCTAAGGATCTTCTCCCAACCTATAAATGGGGTCTGCTCCAGAATGGGGATACCCAGCAGATCAGAGAACTCTTCCAAGGTAGGGACCAACTGGTAGTCCGGAAAAGTAAAGCAATGGTACAGTGGATCAAAGAACTGGACTAAGACTCTCATCATTTGTTCATCCATTTTGGAGGTGACCAAACCAAGAAGGTGCCCATGTCTTCTGATGAAGGAGGTAGTATCAGGCATCTTTGCAACCAATTCTTTAAGTAGAGTGGGAACCTGGACAAAGTTGATCCGGATGGTGTTTCTATGCATGGGTGCCATGACCTACAAAACAGAACAAAGATGAATCCCTCCTGTCTTTGAAATAGGTTAGTCCAATGCAAGATGCATAAAATGTCATGATGTCATGATAGAAAGCATACCACAAGTATCCACAAATAGCAAACATGGTAAAGGCACACAAGTCACACAAAGAGCCCTTAGATTTCAGGCTGGCAAGGAGTCTAGGTACTACCCTCTTTCAGTTCAGTTGGTTCAAACCTGTCCTTAAAATAGTAACCGGGTTCTAGAGGATCTCAATATCACTAACTACCCTCGATCGGTCATAATTCCAGTTTAGCAACCTTTTCTTGCGGTCGGAATCATCGCGAGAGTTTAGTCTCAATGAGTGTAGCATACTGCTACTGTTCTATGGCCAAGTTGGTCAATTTAAAGGTTCTAAGGTAAGTTGGTGCTTAATGACCCTTTAGCAGACCCATATTCTCCTCGTTGCACCATAAGGGATATCGGTACATACTAAAGTGCCACACCAACGTAGCTACTGCTTCAACCGTATCGGTCTACGCCGTACAGTTTCCTCACAGTTTATTGCTACTTACCTAAAGGGTGTCCGCCGGATCCGAGTTAGGATATATATTAACTCCGATTTAAGCCCACAAAGATAAATCAAACAAATCAAGCAATTGAAAACATTATGAACTATTCCTAAGATACACCCCACTTATAAGCTTCCCCAACAGAGTCGCCAGTTCTGTGATACGGTGGGAAGAACTGGCTGTTTTTTAGAATGCTGGTTTGTGTTTTGCGTTTTTTGTTTGCAAAATGTCGCGGTAAGCAAGAGTCGCTACCGACTTTTATTTTATCCAACAAGGAAAGGAAAAAAGCACAGAAAAATTCCTTTTTTGAGATATTTCTCGGGTTCGGGGGGTAGGTTATAGAAAGGGAAGGTATTAGAACCCTTTCTATCAGTGGTGATCCACGGGCTCTTAGGTACTTGCTCATATTGTTTTCAAAATTGCTTTCTTTGTGCTTGTGGGTTTGAAAAAAGTTTTTGTTTGAAACTTCGATTTAACTCTTGCTTCTGTCCTCAAGAGTGTAATGAAGTGTTTTTGAAAACTTTATTTGAAAAGGAGTGTAAGTGTGAAAAGTTTTGTTTTTTGAAAGAGCAAGTATCTAAGAACCATCTACCTACTCGAAAAAGGAATCGTTCTATGCTAATTTCCTTTAGACAATGCTATCCCACTATTGATGAGTAGGTAGCACCGTCGTTAGAGTTTTAAGGGTCAATTCGAATTAGGGACTTACGGTCACCAAAGCAATGTTAGGATGCCTTAGCGGTAACCCTAATGTCTTAGATCATTTATTTTGAGGCAACAATATTCGAGACGACCGTTTCGAGGCGACTATGATCTTTTAGACAAGAGGGCGACCTCTAAAGTGACATATACTCAATGACCGCGAACGAAGGCAACCAAGTGGGGTGTACCCTAAGAGTGCGCATGTGCGAGTGTGTTATTTTCAGTTAATTTTATCTTTGTACATGTTAATGGTGATCTATGTTGATTTTAAGTTAAAACATTCAGTCTTGTCATGTCATCCTATTATCAAACATCTAACAGTTATAAATTGCGGAAAATAAATTGCGGAATTTAAATTACAAGGCGTCGGGTATTTACATCGCCAAAGACAAACCCTTTAAAAATAAATAAAGCGATAAATAAATAAAAGTCCTATTTAACTATTACAAACTGGGAGCAAGTACATTATTGGATAAAGAAAATAAATCGCGTGCGGGAAATTAAATCGAGCATAAAGTTCTAGGGTTTTGACCCTTTTTGTTAAAGAAAAGATCTTTTTTTTTTGTTTTTGAATTAAGAAAGAAAAATTACCTAAGTTAATTACTAAATTAATAATTTAATTTAATTAATAAAAAATAAAATATTTTTGGTCTTTTAGTATTTTAAGAAAGAAATAAAAATTAATTGGATTAGTAAAACCTAATTAAATCTAATTTAATTTTAATTATTAAAAAATGAATTAAAGTTATTCTAATTAAAACCTAAATCAATTTATTAGTATTTATTAAATAAAAAAATAAAAGTTAAAATTTAATTGAATGAAAATATTTTTGGTGATTTTATTTTATAAAGAAAGGAATTTTTTAATTGGTTAGTTAATTAAGCAAAAATAATAAAACAAATAAAATAAATAAAATAGAGAGAGAGGGGGGGTATGGGCCTGTTTCCATGGTGTGAATAGCAGTGCTGAGGCCCAGATGTAGGTGGCCTTGTTTGACTTTTTTGATTCCATGTGCACATGTTGACTTGGTCTATGGTGGACCATCAGATCCTGGACATCAGATTTGGCCTAGGGCCATTTGGCAATTGATTGAACGATGGTGCATGGTGAGCTGCTGACTGAACATGTACAAGATCACCTGAAAAGCAAAATTATCAAAGAAGTGGAGGACCTGGGATTCGAACTCAGGTCCTGATGGTGATTGCCAGCTTGCCTTGCTACTACGTTGTTTGGTTTCATTTGTTAATATATTACATAACAATTATAATATATCAAAAAAGCAATTATTGGTCAGAAAATAAAAATGTGCGCAAAAACATTTGAATGGGCCAATCAGAGCATGCCAGCTCTTCGTCCCTGTCCTTCCACTACTGTATTTTTACCTGCGGATTTGGATCCGCAGCTAAATGCGCAAGCTTTCTCTAAAATCTTCCCTAGGCCTCATAAATCAATTCCAAAATCATGGCTGAATTCTCCTTGGCTCCCTGATCAACACTATGCCCTACTTGAGTCCTGATTTTTCCTGAAAAAGAAAACCCCAAAATACAAACGAAGAACCCTAGCTATGGGGGTTCCTCATTTAGGCCAGAAAAACGCAATTGGATATTGCCAAACGTTTGCAAATGTTGTGAGGAGTATAAATATGCCAATGATTTATTCAAATGATGCAAGAATGATGAATCACGAATTCAAGAACCAAGGTGATTATCGTGACACTTACAATGCTTTTGAAGGCCTGAGGACGCATGCTTTTGATCCAAGAAGGTTGTGTGATCACCCAGGAATCGATTGGGATTGGTCTCTGCTTCTGAAAACGCCTCTAAGTATGATTTTGATTTCACACTTTTTAGTGAATTTTGCAACTTTTATATTTCCTGTTCTTGCAGCCTCCAACCCTTATTTTCATCCCTTTTCCTTGCTTATGTAATGTATAGTGTATTAGAGTAAGAAAATTGATCCAAATCTTCTCCAATCAATGCTTGCATATTTGATTTTATCTCCCTTTACAAACTTGCCAATTTTGACTTGATTCAATCTTTTTGCACATGATTTTGCTTGATTCGAGTTTGATGATGCTAATGATGATAATTAAGACCTGAAACAACCAAAAAGATCTTAGGTAATCAAAGTTTGGATTTTATATGATTTAATTTGATTTAAAATGAATAAATTCAATAAAAAATCAAATTAAATAATAAAAATAGAATATGAGCTCATGGTTGAAGCTAGGACACGTGGACAATGATGCAAGCTCAAATCAAGTGGGAAAGAATGGTCCCATTTGACAAAATTGGAAGTTTTGGGGATAGTTGGCTTTTGGCAATTTTACAAAAATGCCCAACTTCAACAATGCATAACTTATTCAATTTTGAACTTTTGGATGTGTTCTTGGACTTTTTAGAAAGCTTGAGATGTCCTCTAACCAACCCTTTTCGTCTCATCTAATTTTGATATTCCATGCTCAAGTTATAAGCTTTGGAAAAAAAAGGTGTTTTTGTTGACTTTCCAAAATGACCTATAATGTCCAAATTTATAACTTCTTGTGAGTGCATTTTATGATCTTGGGGTATGAATATGGATTGTAGATAATCTCATCCTCTTCACAATGAGCTTTGGATGGGTCATTTCTCATAAAGTATGAGAAAGTTATGCTTGGTCAAAGTTGAGTTGACTTTTCCTATAAAACCCTAATTTAGCAACTTTTGAGTCTTGATGAATTTTGAGCAATCCTTGATGAATCATGATCAACCCTTGATCAAATTATGAAATATCCTTCAAAATGATAATGTTGGCAAAAAATCTTGAAGTTTGACTGTTTGTAGGTCACAGTTGACTTTTGCCTTAACACAGTCGATTTTTGGACTTTTTGAGCAATTGACTGGGAAAACTTCCTCTGCAAGGCTTGAAATTTGGCATGGATGACCTTGAGAACATATTAGGGCATTGGGGAGCACTTGAGGTCATTTGGATTCAAAGATCTTGATGCAACACAAAACCCTAATTTGGGGTTGACTGCCTTAGGAGATAGCTTGTCTGACCAACTCTTGAGCGTCTTGGAGAAATATGGGAGGGAAAATTTTGGGGTACAACAGAATCCTATACAAGCGCAATCATGAATCTACCTTATTGCGGTGTGTAGACAAGAGCGAAGCAGAGAGAATTATGGCAGATCTACATGAAGGTACCTTCGGCACTCATTCTAGTGGACATACCATGGATAAGAAAATCCTATGGGCAGGATACTATTGGTCCACCATGGAAGCAGATTGTTATCAGCATTCTCGAACTTGCCACAAGTGCCAAATCTATGTTGATAAGGTGCATGTACCTCTAATTCCCTTGAACGTCTTGACGGCTCCTTGGCCCTTTGCAATGTGGAGAATTGACATGATTGGAGAGATCATAACTACCGCGTCCAACGGGCATCGCTTCATCCTAGTGGCTATTGATTACTTCACGAACTGGGTTGAGGTTGCCTCCTTTGCTACGGTTACCAAGAATGTGGTGGAACGGTTCATCAAGCATAACCTGGTTTGTCGTTATGGTATGCCTGAGAGAATCATCACGGATAATGGTACCAATCTCAATAATACAATGATCACCGAATTCTGTAAATAGTTCAAGATTTAGCATCATAACTCTTCTCCTTACCGGCCGAAGATGAATGGGGTTGTTGAAGCTGCTAACAAGAACATCAAGAAGATTATACAAAAGATGATGGTGACATATAAAGACTGGCACGAGATGTTACCATTTGCTTTTCATGGGTACCGTACCTCAGCACGTACGTCGACAGGGTTAACAACCTATTCTCTGGTATATGGCATGGAGGTTGTCCTACCCATTGAGGTCCAGATCCCTTCTTTGAGGATTATGAAGGACGCGGATTTGAGCGAAGACGATTGGATCCAGTCTCGACTTGATCAACTGAACTAATCAACGAGAAAAGACTTATTGTTGTCTGCCATGGTCAAATGTATCAGAAATAGATGATCAAGGCCTTCAACAAGAAAGTCAGACAACAAGTGTATCAAGTAGGGGATCTGGTAATCAAGCGCATTATATTGCCGCAAGGTGACCCCGGGGGAAAATGGACTCCCACCTATGAGGGACCATTTGTAGCCAAGAATTCCGGTGGAGCCATGATTCTGACCACCATGGATGGTGACGAACTTCCACACCCTGTTAATGCGGACATAGTGAAAAGATACTATGCATAAATAAAGACCCGCTACGTCGACTGGCCTAGGCAAAAATAAGGGCATCCCGGCGAACCAAAAGGGTTCGAGCAAAAATTAGGGATGAAAAATAAAAAAAATTGTACACCCGGCAAGTCGAAAACCCGAAAGGGCGGCTTGGGAAAAAAAGGGTATCCTGGTGGACTAAAAACCCGAAAGGGAGGTCCAGGAAAAAGTTAGGGATTAAAAGCGTATCACTATGTCCCATTGGATCACCTTGCGATCAGAACTTCAGTAATCCATTATCAAGCTCAAACAGTATCGATCGATCCAGTCAGCTTTGGACAAGCAGCAAAGTGATGAGAGGCTCGAAGACATAGGGGTAATAGTAGAATTGAAACTCAATGGGATCACTACACATAGCTGTTTTCTTTTTGTACACAATTTCTATAATAATTTCCATTTTTTACGGCGGTGTTCTCTTACTAGAATGTCGGCCTCCTTGCACAAAAACGCCTGTTATAGGCAAACTTCGAAATCAATACAAATCATTTTTGAAAGTACAAAACTGTGTGTTTGTTTTTCCTTTTTCTGTTTTGTTTTGCAAAAACGTACAGTGTTTTATTCTTGACATATGCATTTGAATATGACTACTGTTCACAAATATCTGCATACAAAATAGAAAGACAGTTGCTAAGCACTTAAAAAAATTGTTACAAAGTCTTAAAAAAAACAATTGGCAATGCCGACAGTTACTCCGTCCAGCGTGGTACAGGGGCAGAGACAGTTGGAGACAAAGTCACTATCACTTACAAGTCTGTGATATCCATATTCCCTACAGAGTAAAGACAACCAAAGTCCGATCTCCTCATCCCCAAATAGGAATTACTTCCCCAGCAGTTTCTTGTAGAAAGCTAATATATGTATTCCCCAGCCAAGTTTTATAATCATAAACAGTTTATAAAGCCATCTCTCGAGCAGAGTTTATTTCTCTGGTTGCGGAAGCTCAATCCCCAACAGAGCTCTTCTCTCCAGCAACAGAAGGTTATCCCCAGCTGAGTTTATTTCTCCAAATCAGTGAATCTTCCAAGAAAACATCTCCATTCTCCACAAAATCATTCCCCTACAGAGTTATTCTCAGACAGAGTCTCTCCCGGCAGAATATTCTCAAGCAGAAAGGAGTAAATCCCCGGCATAATCATCTTCGTTCACCATGCCCGGTGGAAATGAAGAATTCAACTCCCTATACTCTCCAGCAGCAGTCCAAGATTTATTTCCCCTGCTAGAGAGTATCACAAAAGCATTGCATATCCATACATCATGGCATGTGCATACATATCACAGCACAATCTCATCTATTTTGAGAACATCATTACACAATGCATTTCATACATCATGATATTGCATACGACTAACTTTTTACCTTTCAGGGAAAAGATGCCAGTCAAATTTAATCCAAGGTTTTCTCTGGTTCAGTCAAACTGATGCTAAGGTTTCTATTCCAGTTGAAGATAATCCAAGACTTTCGTCTGGGTCAGTTGAATCACCACTAAGATTCTATTGATTACTATGCCAATCAAAGCTAATTCAAGATTTTTCTCTGGATCAGCCAGATCGACACTAAGATCTCCCCGATTACCATTCCAGCTGAAGATGTTCTAAGACTTTCGTCTGGGTCAGCCGAATCGCCACTAAGATTCCCCTGATTGATATGCCAGTCAAAGTTAATCTGATACCTTTCCTTGGTTTAGTCAAATCGATACTAAGATTTCTATCCCAGTTGAAGACAACTCGAAACCTGTCCCTAGTTCAGTCAAATTGATACTAAGATTTATATTCCAGTTAAAGAAGCTATGAAGCCCGAAAACTGACCGGATAACAACTTAATTTCCCCAAATTACTGAAACCTGGAGCACGACCAGATAACGGTAAAAGACATTGTGAAACCTGGAGCACGACCAGATAACGGTAAAAGACACTATGAAACCTGTAGCATGACCAGATAACAGTATAAGACACTGTGAAACTTGGAGCACGACCAGATAACGATATAAGACGCTGTGAAACCTGGAGCACAACCAGATAATAATATAAGGTACTGTGAATCTTGGAATTCGACTAGATAGCAGTTTACTCAGCCAATTACTATGAATCCTGGAAACAATCAGATATTAGTATGCCTTAAATTCAATTTGAAACCCGGATGCAACCAGATAACAACTTAAATTCGTTTAAAGCCTGGAGCACGACCAGATAACAGTTGAGATATTGCAAAGCCTAGAGAACGACCAGATAACAAGTTTAATCTTATCTCCCCAGTAAGTCTCTATGAAACTTGGAGCACGACCAGATAGCAGTCAGTCTTATTATCCTCGGCAAATCACTGTAAAGCCTGGAGCACGTCCAGATAGCAGTTCACTTTTATCTCCTCGACTAAGAGATGATTCCCCAGTAGAGTAACGGATAACTGAAGCTCCTAAAATTCTATCTCTCCTAAGACAGAGGCCAACATTCCTCAGCAGATTCCTCCTTAACAACAGGAACAGGAATTCCTACCAAGGAATATCTCAAGAAATCAATATCCTCTGGATGGCATCTTTAAGCCCATCTCCGACGATTCTCCGTCATATCTGCTGGATGGAATCTTCAAGCCCATCTCCGGCGATCTTCCGTCATCTTCTACAAATTGCATATGTAAGCCCATTCCCGATACTACCTACACAGTCAAGTATCATCTCAGATGAGTGCAAATTTCTGGGCACTCTAGTGTTCAATCATCTTCCACCTTCAGATCACGAAAGGCAAACAAGCCAATCTAAATCTTTAGGTTCAAGAAGATTGAACATGAGAAGTTGTTGTACCCTAAAGTTTGCCCTCCCATTTTAATCAACACATGCACATTGAGGTCCTCAACTTGCTCAAGGGTGCCCAAGAGTTGACCAGACAAACTCTCTCCTAAAGCAATGAACCTCAAATTAGCGTTTCCATTTTCATCAGTATGTATGAACTCCAAAGGCCTAAAATGATTTCCATGGTCCTAATATGTTCTCAAGATCATCCATGTCAAGTTTCATGCCTTGCACAAGAAGTTTGCTCAGACAACTGCTCAGATGCATGGAAATCAACTATACTAGGTCAAAAGTCAATTATGGCCCACATACAGTCAAACTTCAATATTTTTGGTCAACATCAACATTTTGAAGTTATATTCATAATTTGATCAAGGGTTGATCATGATTCCCCAAGGAATGCCCCAAATTCATCAAAACCCAAAAGTTGCTAAATTATGGTTTCTCAGGAAAAGTCAACCAAACTTTGACCAGGCATAACTTCCTCATACCTTATCAAAAATTTTACATACAAGGCCCATTTTGAAGAGGATGCAAGTCCCTACAATTCATCTTCATCCCTTAAGTTCAAAAAAAGCACTCATGAAAAGATATGAATTTCTACATTATAGGTCCTTTTGAAAAGTCAACAAAAACACCTTTTGGGTCAAAGCTTATCACATTAACATGGAAGACCCAATTGATATGAAACCAAAAGGGTTGTTTAGGGGACATCCTAAGCTTTCTAAAAAGTCCAAGAACACCTTCCTAGGGTCAAAATTGGAGGAGATATGCATTGTCAAAGTTGGCCATTTTTTGGAAAGTTGTCAAAAGTCAAATGTGCTCAAAAGTGCATTTTTTTGTTTAATGGGCCTAGCTTTTCATGATTGTATCTTGTTGGAGACATGGTCCACGACCCATATCATCATACACATATTATTTGCTTTATTTATTTATTTTATTTTGATTTTTATTATTTAAAAATCAAGTTAAATCAAATAAATAATGGAAAATATAAAAGATTGATTTTTTGATCTGATTTTTGTAGGAATCAAATCTAATCAAGTTGGCCTAATCAGATCAAATCAGATCAAGGGAAATTGAAACAAAAATAGCATGATTTTGTTGGTTTTGGAAAGATATAGTACAAAGGAAAAACTAAATCAAATCTCCTTGATTCACCAAGATACAATGTATTTTTGTTGACCTAATCAGTTCTCCTGCATATATAAAACATACCCAATGCAAAAGAACAGGGGTTGAAGTCGTGAAAGCTAGCAAACCAAACTTAAAAATTTGGCAAAAAGTGGTGAATCGGATTTCAACTCACAGTGCAATTCAAAGCATTACAAGGCTGCCAATCGCTTCCTGGACATCTCCAGAACATTCTCCAATGGTTTGCAAGCCTTCCCAAGCCCAGAATCGCCCCTCGCAGATCCACGGTTAGCATATCCATTCTTGATTTTGATTTTACAATTTACGCATGATTAATCATTTTTAAGCATAGCATTATGTTTGTATCATCCTTTAGATGGTGTTTGCATACTTAATTACGTGTTTTGATGCATATAATGATGATTGTCATTATTAGGGTTTGCTTTGCCGTTTTAGGGTTTCTCTGTACAGGTTAAATTGGGCCAAGAAAATAATACCATGATACTCGTGAGGTCAAGACGAGTTGATTGATATGGTTAGAATTAATTTATCATGCGTTCTGTGAATTTTTGAAGCTTGCAGGTTATAGCCATGGAAGATGTCCGTGGGTATAAGTCTGGTACCTAAGAGGACAGACAGGGGAGGAAGATGATGATTTGGCACAATACCATTGGTCTATTTGAATAAAATGCGCGTTTTTTATTTTTTTTTCCAGTTTATCTCCTTTGTTTTATATAATATATGTTGTTGTCATTACATTAACAATTAAACAATATGGCCCAGTGGTGAAGCGCGCGTTGGATAGGGGAGAGGACCTGGGTTCGATCCTAGGTCCCAGTATTTTCTTTATTTTTCTAACACTTGAACGCGGATTCCATACATTACCTTGCCAGGCGTCCATCATGCGCTCCAACCATCCAACAGTTGGATCATTACCAACCCAGATCTAACGCTCAGTTAAGGGAAGACCATGGTACACTCTCTAGGCGTGGCAATGTTGAATCAGGCGTTGGGAATGGGCTCAGCCATAATGGGCTTGACAAATTCAGCCATACATCCCCCCTGGACTGCTTATATAGGCCCAATTCTTTTCTTTTTCTATTTTAATTCCTTTTTTTATTATTTATTAATTATTTTATTTTTTAAAATAACACCAAAAATCATGTTTTTTTTACTTAATCAAAAACATCAAAAATCATTTTTTTTTCATAAAAATATTTTATTTCCATAATTAATTATTTTAATTCAATTTAGGGTAATTTAATTCTTTTTTTATATAATTAAAATCAACTAGAATTAGGGTTAAATTTGTACATAGTCTAATCTTTTCTCAAAAATAATCAAATCATTTTTTCAAATAGATTCTTAGGTTTCTAATTATTTCTCGCACTTAATTCACCGCGCGCGCCTTTAATTTCCTTTTTCTATTATTGTATCTGTTTCGGGTTTGTAATAGACTTAATTAGGGTTTTAATTCCGCATTTTATTTCCAGTCAAAATAATTATGTATCTGCCCAAAGCCTTGTAATAGCTAGGATTTTAATTTCTCGTATTTTAATTTCCGCAACTATAAACTGTTTAGATGTATGTATAGGATTGTATGGAAAGACAAGTTAAAATTAAAACAGTAGAAAACCTAATTGTGCAAAGATAATTAACTGGAAAAGACACACTTGCACATGCTCACTCCTAGGGTTTACTCCACTCCGGTTGCCTTTGGTAAACGGTCATGAAGTATAGGGAATGTTAGTGGTCATCCTCTAGTCTGAAAAGATCTAAAATGACTCGTTCGAATGTTGCCTCGAAAAAGATCTTTAAGGCTTTAGGATGATTACTAATATCTTATAACATTGCTTTTGTGATCGTACTTGTCCCTTCGAACGTCCCTTAAAACTCCAATGACAGTTCTACCTATTCCTTAGTAATGGGATAACACTGTCTAAAGGAAAACAAACAGACTTTTTTCGAGTAGGTAGATTAGTTCTTAAGTACTTGCTCAAACAAACAAACAAACTTTTCACACAAACACTTTTCAAAAAAAGTTTTCAAAAACAACTTCGTAACACTCTTGAGGATAAACAAGGGTTATCACGAAGTAAAACAAAAAACTTTTTAAAACACACACACAAGCAGTTTTCAAAATGAGCAAGTACCTAAGAGCCCGTAGAAAACTACGGATAGAAAGGGAGCTAATACCTCCCCTTTCTATAATCTACCCCCCCCCCCCCCCCCCCCCCCCCCGTACTCAAACATCTCTAAAAATGTTTTTTCTGTTCTTTTTCCTTTTCCTTGTTGGATAAAATAAAAGTCAGTGGCGACTCTTTCTTACCGCGACATTTGCAAACAAAAAATGCAAACCAGTATTAACAGTCGGTTCTGCCACTGTATCACAACTCCCCAGTAGAGTAACGGACCACTGAAGCTCCTAGACTCTTTCCTCAAAACAGAGACCAACATTCCTTAGCGGAGTCCTCCTCAACAACAGGAATAGGAATTCCCACAAAGGAATATCTCATGAAGTTATCATTATGCTGGATGGCATCTTTAAGCCCATCTCTGACGACTCTCAGTCACATTCTACGGATGCCATCTTTAAGCATGTCTTCGACAATCTTCTATTATCTTTTCTAGATGGCATCTGTAAGCCCATTCTTGATGTTATCTACACAGTCAAGTATCATTTCAGACGAGTGCAAATTTCTGGACACTCTAGTGTTCAATCATCTTCCACCCTCAGATCACGAAAGGCAGACCAGCCAATCTACATCCTCAGGTTTAAGAAGATTAAACAGGGGAAGTTGTTCTACCCCAAAATTTTCCCTCCCATTTCACTCCACGCATGCCTCTAGAAGTCCTCAATTGCTCAAGGTTGACTAAGGGTTGACTAGACAAATCCTCCTCCTAAGGCAACAAGGCTCAAACTAGGGTTTCAATCTCAAGCAAGATGGTTGAGTTATAAGGGTCCCAAATGGTCTCCATTGTACTAATATGTCCCCAAGATCATCCATGTCAAGTTTCATGCCTAGCACAACAAGTTTGCTCAGTCAACTGCTCAGATGCCTGGAAATTAATTGTGTTAGGTCAAAAGTCAATTGTGGCCCAAATACAGTCAAACTTCAAGATTTTTGGTTACCATCAACATTTTGAAGTAATATCCATCATTTTATCAAGGGTTGATCATGATTCCTCAAGAAATGCCCCTAACTCATCAAAGTTCAAAAATGGAAAATTAGGGTTTCCATAGGAAAAGTCAACCAAACTTTAACTAGGCATAACTCTCTCATACTTTATCAAAAATTTTCCTACCAAGGCTTATTTTGAATAGAATCCAATTCCCTACAACTTCTCTTCATCCCTCAAGGTCAAGAAATGCCTCAATCAAAAGATACAAGTTAATACATTATAGGTCATTTCAAAAAGTCAACAAAAACACATTTTGGGTCAAAGCTCCTTACATGAACATGGAAGATCCAATTGAGATGAAACCAAAAGGTTTGTTTAAGGGACATCCTAAGATTTATAAAAAGTCCAAGAACACCCTCCTAGGATTAAAAATGAGACAAATATGCATTGCTAAAGTTGACCAAATTTTGGAAATGTGCATGAAGTCAACATTGATCAAAAATGATTTTTTTTCCAAATGGGCCCGTGTTTTCTTGTTTGAAACTTGTTCTTAAGATGGCCCATAACTCCTGAGCTTATCCACCTATTATTCTATTATTTTTATTATTTATTTTGATTTTTTATTCATTTAAATCAAAATAAATCAATTTAAATAGTGGAATAATCAAATAAAATCAAAGATTGGATTTTATGAGCATATTATGAGTCCATGAACAGCTAGCAAATCAGGCAAATTTGTGCATGGGCTAATTAATTGGAAAAGATCATGATTTGGCTTATTTTAGAAACAAATAATGCAAGGCAAAAAATCAAATCTTTCTTCAACAATTTGAAAAGATTGTGTTGTACCCCAAAATTTACCTCTCAATTTTCAAGTAATCACTCACAAGATCTCCTTTGGTTCAAGACTGCATTAGGGTTGATCAGCTCAAAACACTTCCCCAAGCACTGATGATTGAAAATTAGGGTTTGAGATTAAACAAGGACAATTGAACTTTCAATGCCCCATATGACTTTCATGTATCATTTTGGACCCTTAAGATTGCTCATGCCAAGTTTCAAGTCTTGAATCACATTTTTCCCAAGTCAATTGATCAGTTGACCTAAAAATCAGCTGTATTGGGGAAAAAGTCAATTGTGGCCAATTTACAGTCAAATTTCATAATTTTTTATCCATATAAACATCTTGAACTTATATATATATCATTTGATCAAGTTTGGATCACAATCCCTCAAGAAATTTGATCAGATCATCAAAAGGGCAAAATGGTCAAGATTAGGGTTTTGGCTGAGAAAGGGCAATTTCTGATTTTTGACCTAGAAAATGATTAATTGGTTTGAAATATGATCTCAAAAGTTCAATTGCATCATTTTGACATAATGGAATGACTCAAAACATTGCTCAAGATCAATTAATTGACAGATGAATTTTCAGTCAACTGGTCAAAAGTCAACTACACACTAAAAAGTCAAAGTTTGACTTTTTGGTCAAAATCAAGTATCAAAGATTACAATTCATCAAAACATGTCAAAATATGAAACTTATTCATCAATAAATCAATAAATCAAGATTTCATTTTGAAAATTCAAAATTTTTAAACTTAGAAAATTTTCAAAGTGTTGAAAATTTCTTATTTTTTCATAACTTTGAGCAATTTTTTCATTATGATGCAAGATGATTCAAAGGAAACTTTCAACATGAAAGTTGTATATCTTGGGAAGATCTAAAACATTATAGAACACAATTTCTCCTAGAAATGCATGGATTTCAAGTCATAATTTTATGAATACATGCTCATGAACTAAAAAAGACTTAGTGAAATTTTGCCTTAGTTAGGCAGATTTTTTGACCTAACTTCATGGAAATTTTTCACCTAGTTCTAATTTGAATTTTCAAAAATGTCCAACATGAAAGTTGTAGAGGAAGTTCCAAGATTACCAAAATGTCAAAGAACTTGAAGAGATCATTTTTGAACTAGGAGATTCGAAGACTTGAAGTTGGCATGATAAACTTGAATTATAAGCTATTTTTGTGATGAACTCATAATCAAATCTCATAACCTTATCATTCAATCTCACTTTTCATGCCATGTTGCTTCTAAATCTCTCCATAATTAAGCAATTACACAGACCCTAAGTGTATTACACAAGGATTTGATGTTTTGTCCAAGTCTTGATACCATTTATGGTTGAAATTGCAAAAAGTAACATATCCATTCTTATAAAGCAAGCTTTTTCACAATGTAAACCCTTCTTGAGCCTCTCAATGGCTCCATATGAACACACTCAACCTAGAAACTCAAAATAAGTATGTTTAAAGTGATTCAACCACTCTACATAGCTTGTACCACACATTGGGATTTTGGTTTTCCACTTTGCTTCAAAAACAAGCAAAAATACGATAACATGTGATCTTGGTAATCTGACCATCTCAAGTCTCCAAACCTTTTCCTATATATCAAGACACTCTTATGCAACTGAGGACACAAATTTACAAGCCCTTAAACCCTCTCATACACTCTCAAACCCGAATTAGTAAAAAATCACCATTTTTAAGCTTTTGAAACCTTACTTTGAAACTCATTACTCTTGAAACTATTGTCCAAACAAATCATCCAAACACTTCATATATATATCATATAGAAACTATCCATACCCTTGTTTCCTCACTGTAACATCATTTTCATCATCCACTATTTTCAAAATCCACCATTGAAACTTGACTTGAGTAGACCAATCCAGACACTTTCAAGGCAAAGTAAAAGTTGCAACATACTCACTAAGGTTCCAGGAAGCTAAAGCAATCATCATATTTCTTTTGGAAGTCGTGTAGAGGCCATTGAATTTTTGCATCAAGAGGTAAGTTTTTCCAACTTTGAAATCTTGATACAAGCATCATTTGCACTTACTTTCAAAATATAAAATGTAGATATCATGTCTATGAAGCTAACCATATCCTTAAATTTCATTTTAATTGACTGTGGGATGAGAATTTTAAAATTGATTTTTTTGGACATTTAGGTTTTCAATTTGGTACAGGTAGAAATTCGTGAGTTATAATGGGAATAAATAAAAACTAATTATATATTTGAAATCCTTGCAAAATTCTAAGCAAGTTTCATTTTTACATTTTTGAATTTGGTTGAGAAATGAAGTTAAAATTTTTTGAAAAAAAATGGAAATATGTTAGAGTAATAGTAACGATAGATGTATGGAAGAAGAAGAGAAAAATCAAATTTTAAAAACGAGTTTATTTTATATGTAATGATTTTTGTTTTATCACCGGATGTAACAGCCATCCCAGTTGCAAGCAGCGTGCGTTTCATATCACTTTCACCTTAAGGGTGCGGGTTCGAACCATAGTGAACCCCTCTTTTGTATATTTTGTGTTATTTTTGTGAATTTTGTGATTTCAGGAAGCAATTTTCTCATATAATATCATGCAAGCATATAGTTAACAAGTAAACATACCTAGCCTAGTGGTATTCTTTTGAGCTAGCAACTTGAATATCTTGAGTTCAAGCCTTGGCAGGACCAAAACCTTATTTTTATCACTTGACTCATTTTACATTTTTAACAAACTTCAACAATTTATTTAACCCATCAAGTTAACTCCTTTTGAACTAATTTTTTGCACACTACTAGTTTATTAGGTCTATTTTATGAATATATAAAAATCTCACCAAAAATATTTTTATTTTCATTATTCGTGATTTATTCAAAGTAGCATCTTTTAGGTTTTTTTTCTTTATTAAAAACTTAAAAAAAAACATTTTTTAACAAATTTATTTTCCTGATTAAATTAATTTTTAACTTAGTTTTTGCTTTGAACTTATTTTCTAATTAAATCAAATTATAATTTAGGGATTTTAATTAAGTAAATTCTTTCCTTTTATTAGTTTAATTAAATCAAGACTTTTCATAAATTAAAAAAAACAATTTTCTTTTCCTTTCACATTGCTTTTATATTCTTGCACATTTTATCTTACAATATTCAATATGGTTGTAATAGTATAATTAGAACTTTATTGCAAAATCCCCATTTGTAAATTTGTATACCCCCTCCCCTAATGATGTAATAGCTTAGTATTTTTATTTTCCGTAATTTATCGCTTTATATAAATGCTAGTAAATTAGGGTTTGTATGGAAAGATTAAAATCAACAAGTTAGCAAACCCTAACCCAAGATAAACAAGCATGTAAATCAACACACTTGCATACTTGAACCCTTAGGGTAATTTCACTTTGTTGCCTTATAAAAATGGCCATGTTATGCATGTGGGATATCTTAGCAAAAAGCAATAAAAAATACAAGATCATAGTCCCTCGATGACGCTATCAAATGTTGCCTTTCAAAATGATCTTAGTCCCTAAAAGAGAATTACTAAGTTATTTCACAACCTTGCTATCATGGCTATACAATGACCCATATACGTCCCTTTACATCCAAAGATAAAGCTTCTTACCAATCAATGGTGAGATAGCAATATCAAAGGAAAGAAAGAAATGAACTAAGACTTTTTGAGTAGGTAGGTTGTTCCTAGTTACTTGCCCAATTTCAAATCAAACACTCTTGCTTATTTTCAAAACAAATACCAACACACTTTCAAAATCATTTTCCAAACTTGAAACATTTTCAAAAACTCAACACTTTGTATATGTTCTTACGAACGAAAACTATTACAAAGTTTGCCTAAAGGATGACACCTTTTCAAAATACTTTCAAAAACCACACAAAGCACATTTCAAACAAAAGCAAGTGATCTAGCAAGTAACTAAGAGCCCATAGATAACTATGGATGAAAACGGTGCTAATACCTTCCCTTTTCATAATCTACCCCCCGAACTCAAGAAATAATCTCAAAGGTCTTTCCTGTTCTTTTCAGCCTTTCCTTTTGGATAAAAGAAAAGTCGGTGGCGACTCTTGCTAACCGCAACATTTGCGATCAAACGCGAAACAACCAAGTTAGTTCTCCCACTGTATCACAGAATTGGAAACTCTGCTGGGAAAAAGCTTAAAAGTGGGGTTACCTTAGGGATAATATCACATTTACTTGTTTTGATTGTTTGACTTGTATGCTTTACATTTTGGTTCTTTGTTTGGGTTTGAATCTTCTATTCGAATTTGGGATACCTTATAGGTAAGTAGCAATATGTTATGGAAACTGTGCGGGATATACCGACATGGTCTAAGAAATATCTACGTTAGTGTGACATATTTTTGGATACCAGTAGCCCTTGAGTAGTCAAGGAGAATACGGGGCCGCTGAGTGATGTCATGAAGCACTAATTAACTTCTAGAACTTTTACTTGACCAACTTGGCCATTAGGACCTAGTGAGATGACCGGCTTTGATGCAGTCCGAAGTTGGTAGATACTCGATACTACACTCATTGAGGTTTAATTTCTTAGGATATTTTGGTTGCCATTAAAGAGGCTTGCGCTGATACAATGCCCAAGAAAATAAACCAATGATATTGAGCTCCTTAGAACCCTGCTACTATCGCTAGGACAGGTTTGAGCCAACTAAACTTCAAGAGGGTACTTACCTATAAGACTCCATGCAAGCCTAAACCTAAGGACTTGTTTATTTGTGTGTATATATATATACTTGTGCATGACATCATAAACATCATGACATCATACTCATACTTACTAACCATTTCAAGGATGTATGAGACTTATCTTTGTTCTGTTTTATAGGACATGGATTCTATTCGCAGGAAAACCATTCAAGTCAACCTTGTAAAGATCCCTCCTCAACTTAAAGAGTTAGCATCAAGGATTCCCGAAATTTCTCCATTCACCAAAAGGAATGGTCGTCTCTTGAACTTGGTTACTTCCAATACTGATGAAGACATGATGAAGGTGCTCTTCCAATTCTTTGATCCTCTACACTATTGCTTCACATTTCCCGATTATCAACTTGTGCCAACTTTGGAAGAATTCTCCCAACTTTTGAGGATTCCCATTCTCAATTAACTACCCTACAATGGTACGGAAAGAGATCCAAAGCCATAAGAGGTTGCCCAAGCCCTACACTTGCAGCTATCTGATATCACAACTAATTGGGAAACAAGAGTGGTGTCAAGGGTTTTCTAGCCAAGTTCTTGTTTGAGAAGGCCCAAAGTTGTTGGAACTCCTTAGATTTGCAAGCCTTTAAGGAAATTTTGGCTCTCCTCATCTATAGGATGGTTTTATTTCCAAATCCTGACCAACTCATAGAGGTAAGCACCGTCAAAATCTTCATGACTCGTAACCCGGTGCCTACTCTGCTAGGAGACATCCTACACTCTTTTCACACTCGCACAACGAGGAAAAGGGGTATTCTAATGTGTTGTACTCCTCTCTTAGCAAGATGGTTTATTTTGCATCTTCCCCAATCTGTGCTAAAGAACTAGCAAGGTTCAAGGTGTTCACATAGGTTGATGACACTCAAGCATTCAAACATTCATTGGTGTTCCCGATCTGTGGAGAATGTTACTATCGTCGACTGTTGTGGAGAGTTCCCTAATGTCCCTATACTTGGAATTAGAGGAGGGATCACCTATAACCTCTGTTTAGCTTTGAGGCAGTTTGGTTACGCTCGAAGGGATGGCCCACATGAGATGCTTATCCAAGGGTTAGGGTTTAATTATGAGAATGACGATCAAGGTCACTGCCAAAGATTTATTCGAGCTTGGAGGAAGTTGAACAAGGTAGATAGCAATACATTGGGGCATAAGAATTCAATCCCTCTTGAGCCTTACCTCAAATGGATACTGTGATACGGTGGGAGAACTGACTTGGGATTTTGCATTTGTGTTCGCAAATGTTTCGGTTTAGCAAGAGTCGCCACCGACTTTTTATTTTATCCTAAGGAAAGGTCAAAAAGCACAGGAAAGACCTTTGAGATGTTTTCTTGGGTTAGGGGAGTAGATTATAGAAAGGGAAGGTATTAGCACCCTTTCTATCCATGGTTATCCATGGGCTCTTAGTTACTTGCTTAGATCACTTGCTTTGCTTTTCAATTGTTTGAAATGGTGCTCTTCAATTGTTTGAAATGGTGCTTTGTGTGTGATTTTGAAATATGTTTTGAAAAGAGGCCATCATTGTGGCAACCTTTGTAATGATTCTTGTTTGAATGTATACAAAGGTGTTTTTGTCTTTTGAAAAGTTTTCAATGTTTGAAAGTAGGGTTTTTAAATTGTGTTGTGAAGTGTGTTTTGAAGATAGCAAGGATGTTTTTGCAAGCTTTGATCAAGTAACTAAGAGTTGTCTATCCTATTTTACTCAAAGATATTTCTTATGTTTTTAACCCTTTTAACAGTGTTGTTTCACCATTGTATTTGGTGAACAACCTTGTGTTAGGATGTTAAACGGGACAGGCGCGGGTCATCGTATAGACCATGATAGCAATTGTGTCAAGTATTTTTGGCAATTTTCTTGAGGGACTTGATCATTTTGTTTAGGCAACTCAGATAGCGTCATCGAGGAACTATGATTTTTGTTTTGTTTTTATTTTGCCAAAGTACTTAACATGCATACCATGGCCCATTTTTGAAGGCAAAAAGTGGATTGAAACCCTAGGGGTGCAAGTGTGCATTGTGTTTGTTTTTTCATGCATTTTTGTCTTTGATTAGGTCAAACTATTTGTTGGTTTTGATTTTTTTGCATACAAACCCTAAGTCTAATCATGGCATAATTGAAAGCTTTAAAGGTGCGAGAATTTAAATTCTACACTATTACAACATGATATAGGGAGGGGGTACAAATTTGAAATGGGGATTATTTTGCAAGAAATTAAACCCTAAATTATTACAACCAAATTGAATGTGTAAGGCATAATATTTAAATGTACAATATTTAAATAAAATACAACAAATAAATGTTAGATAAAATGTATTATGCAAAAGGTTTTTTTATGTATGTAAAATATTTTCAATGGAAAGAAATGTAAAGAAATAAATAAAAAGTTAATTTTAATTCTTTTTGTTTTTAGGGCAAAAACCATAATTTCTTAGGAAAATAAATATAATGTATTATTTATGTACAAAAATATATTAATATGTATAAAAATGAAATATATCCTAAAAAAGGTATTTTTTAGCATAAATAATAATAAAAATAAAATATAATATTTTTTTGTGTTTTATTTCTAAGCATTTGATAAAACAAAAGTATATATATATATATATATATATATATATATATATATATATATATATATATATATATTATAATATGTTAAATATGTAAAAAATAAAATAAATAATTTACAAAAATGTATGTATTTCAAGAAAATATTTTCAAATGTGTATAAAAATAATAAATAAAAATAAACATATTTTTTACATTATTTTTTAGGTTTAAACAAAATAACATAAAGTATTTAATCATTTTAATGTTGGAAATAATTAGAATAAATATCAAATAAATGTAAAAATTTATGAAAATATTTTTTTAGGTATATTTTATATTTGGAAATAAAATAATAAAGTCAGAAATAAATTTAAAATGCAAAAATAATAAAAATACAAAGAAATGGGCCAGGGGTGTGAAACTGGAAAAGAGGGTGTTAGAAGCAAAACAAGCCAGCCCAGCCCATCAGCTTCATCTTCTTCCTCCAGACTTTGAAAAAACGCGCGTTTTCCACACAAACTTGTATCTCCTGATTCAGTACTTTTTTGACAAAATTCAAAACATGAAAATTGTAGAGCATTAAACAACGAATCTAACCATATAAAAAACTTAAGCTAACTCTCAAAGACCAGAGAGAATTTCTCTGGCCCTAATTTCTAACCTAGTTTTTTCAGAAAGTTCATGGATGAAATTCTCCTAGCACGATTAATATAAATGAAAACTAAGCACATGTATGGTTTCAGGGCTATGAATACAACATCTTTCATTCACAAACCTAAGTCTAAATGTTCCTAAATAGAGAGATAGAAGTTCATGAAATACCTATTTCAGTTGAGTTCGAGCTGGACAATGCAACAACTTCTAATGGTGCCTGAGGTTCTTTTGAGCTTGCCTGATATCCACTGAACCTTTCCCAATGCTTAGTTTGTTTTGAAGTAGCCTGAATCGTGCTACAGAAATCAACCTGCAAAGCTTTCAAACAAAAATGGCAATGTGTGTTAATGGAGTTACAGCAACTTGTGAATGGTCTGGATAGCTCAGGTATGTTGATTGAAATGTGTTTGAAGTAGTTTTGGACAAAACGCACGAGGGGGTTTGATGGTGGCTTGTGATTTGCAGAATTGGCCATGTTTTGCAAGAAAATGAAGATTTTGAGTATAAGGGTGCTTTAGGGCTGAAAGGCTCGTGCTTCTGACTTGTGAGGATATGCAAAACTTGTTTGACAACTTTGCTTGAGTTGGTTTTATCAGATATGTGAGATGCAAGCTTTTGGCCCTTTGACTTGTTTTGAAAGCAAAGTTGGAAGTGAAGTGAGATAGGCCTGTACAGGCTATCTCCAAGCATGCACCAACTTCTTGTACTATGCCTGAGATTGTGGAGCTTGTTTGCTGCAAAGGAAGAAAGTCCAAGGCTTAAGAAAATGCAACTTGACATAAAGTGCCCTTTATGAAAATGGAAGTTCCATCTTTATGCCAAAAATGGAAAATTTCAATGTACAAAGCTCCTTGGATCAAAATAATGCCAATGTCCAATGTATTTACATTCAATTTTTGAGTGTAAATTGGTTTAGAGGCCTGTAATCATGTACTAAGCTAGTTTGGTCAGATTTGCAACTTGGTATGAACATGTATTGGCCATGGTTGCAAAGTGAGTTTTTGCCAACTTCAAGCATTCGATTCTCCCTAACCACAAAGGTGTTTGAGGATTTCTTGGACAATTTGGAAAGATTGAACCATTTCCTATAATCCATATTTGAAATGCAACTTAAGACTCCAAGTGGAACTATGTGAAAATGGCCAAGAAGATGGGTCAAAATCCTGCCTAAACTAGGGCAAAATTTCTCTAAGTTAAAAGTTTTAGGTACCCTTGTTCCAAAAATCATAACTTGAGATCCAAGCTTCTTTTGAGAAAACTTTGTGAATCAAAGTTGTATACTTTGTGATGGACTACAACTTTCATGTTGTAAATTTTGTTTGAATCCATTTTCATCTTGGTGAACAAATGGGACAAATTTAGGAAAAAATAAGAAAATTTCATAACTTAGAAAATTTCTAAGTTATGAAAATTTTCCATTTTAAACCCTAATTTGCAATTTTGGGTTTCTTGATGAACAAGTTTCATAATTTGACATGTCTTAATGGAAAATGACTCTTGGCACTTGATTTTGACCAAAAAGTCAAAGTTTGACTTTTCAGTGTACAGTCAAATTTTGATCAGTTGACTGAAAAATTCATCTGTCAATCCTATGCATTTGAGACCTTTTGAACTTGTTGAATAGGTCAAGACAATGTCATTGAGTCCTTGAGTCCATGGTAGAGCTTGATTTGCCATTGGCTAGGTCAAACAGTCAAAAATTGCCTTTGTAGAGTCAAAACCCTAAAAATGACCATTTTGCCCTTTTGGTGATCTGATCAAATTTCTTGTGGAATTGTGATCCAAACTTGATAAAATGGTTCATATGAGTTCATAATGTTGATGTGGGTCAAAATTCATGAGGTTTGACTGTCAATTGGCCACAATTGACTTTTCCCCAATACAGTTGATTTCTAGGTCAACTGTCCAATTGACTGGGCAAAAATTTGAATCAAGGCTTGAAACTTGGTATGGACAAACTTGTGAGTCCAACATGAAGTATGAAATTCATTTTGGGCATTGTAGGTCAAAATATCCTTGTGCAAACTCAAACCCTAATTTAGGTCAACAGTGCAAGGAGGTGTCTTGAGCAGAGCAAACCCTAGCTTGATCTTGAGTTCCAAGAGTCTTGTGATGAGAAAATGTTGATGAAATGGGATGGAAAATTTTGGGGTACAACAGTTTCCCCTGTTTAATCTTCTTGAACCTGAAGAGTTGGACTGGCAAGTTTGCTTTTCGCGACTCAAAGGTAAAAGAAGATTGGACACTAGAGTGCCCGTAAATTTGCACTCGTCAAAATATAGCTGAGGAAATGGGCTTAAAGATGCCATTTGGAGATGGTAGAATCTTGCTGGAGATGGGCTTAAAGATGCCATCTAAGAATGTTTGTTGAATTGCGATGTTGTAGGTCAGAAGAATGAGCATCAAAATGGTATCCGTGTCTGGAATGCATTTGAACTGTATCTGGAGACTGAGTCTGTATGAACAAAAGAATGGTGTCCGTGTCTGGAGCGTATCTGAGTTGTAACTGTATTTGAACTTTGAATGAATATCAGAATGACTGCCATGTCTGGAGTGTATCTGTATTGTGAATGGGTAATAGAGGAACATCTGTGTATGGAGCAACTGTGTGCTGGGAATAAGTTCTGAATGAGTGGCAGAATGGCAACCGTGTCTGGAGCGTATCTGGACTATATCTGAAGTTGAGATCTGTATGAGTAGCAGAATGACTTCCGTGTCTGGAGTGTATCTGAGACTGTAACTGGGATCTGAATAAGTGACAGAATGACTTCCGTGGCGACTGCACTGGGGATAATCAAACTTCTGGTGTAAGGGCCAGAATGGCATCCGTGTCTGGAGCGTATCTGAACTTGTAGTTGATAGTTGAATCTGAATGAGAGATAAAATGGCTGTCGTGTCTGGAGCGTATCTAGTCTGTATCGGATTGCTGATGTCTGGATGAGTAGTAGAATGACCGCCGAATCTGGGGTGTATCCGTATTGTATTTTGACTTGAAATTCTGAATGAGTAATAGAATGACCGCCGTGTCTGGGGTGTATCCATACTGTATCTAAATATTTGTTAATGATGGCCTTTTAATCTTATCCTGAAAAGGATAAAATGTTAGCTAAAACACAAAGTTATGTTGCATGATATGTATGATGCAATGAAATGTGTTTCATCAATGTTCATGATATATGAACGTAATGGATGTGCATGTAAGCTGAGTAGCTGTCTTGCTGAGGAAAATAAATCCTTGATAACTGGAGATAATGAAATCTTTGACTGCTGTCGGGGAAAGTAAATCCTTGACCGATGTTGGGGATTCCAAAAATCTTTGATTATTGAAGATGAGAAATCCTTGCTGACTGCTTGGGGATTAAAGATCTTTGATTATTTAAGAAGGAGAAATCCTGGGACCACTGCTGGAGGTTGAAAATCCTCGGCGATTTATGGGGATTAACAAGGCCTTTGACAACTTCTGCAGGGAATGAGAATCCTCTATGACTTTCCTGGGAAGTAAGGAAAACTCTGAAAATCTCTAATGGGGAATTAAAACCCGGGAGGCTTCTGCTTGGAGAAATGAGACTGAGAATCTTCGATCTTGCTGGGAGACAACTCTGTGGGGAGAATGTTTACTCGGCCGGTGAAATCAGGAGCTTTGGGTTGCATGCCAAACTACTGGGGAAGCATCTTAGTTGGGGATAAGCCAAGAAGTTAATTGTTATTTGCTTGGTTCTCAGACTTTTAAGATAGCATGCTGGGGAAATTGGGGGAAGTTGAACAGTTCCCACCGGGGGTTGATAGTTGGAATTTTGACTTCGCTGGGGAAGAAGGTTTAGAATATTCTGGTTCGGCTAGGGATAGGTATTTCAGGGTTTTCGGGCTCCACTAGGGATCAGGAGTTTGAACTCTGATGGGAACTTTGAAACTTATCTTAGCTAGGGAATCAAGTTTAGAATGCACTGGCTCCGCTGGGGATCCTGAAGCTTAACTCCGTTGGGGACATGTACTCCGAGGTTTTTTAGCTTTGTTGGGGATCTGAACAAAGTATTGCAGGGGATTTCTTTTGGAATGGCACAAAGATATCTTCCTACACCTTCCACCTAGCAGTAATTATCCTTTCTCAATTTCGTTTTATTTGTAAGCAGTGATTATATTCAAATGCATATGCCTATTTAACAAAATATAAGTGTAAAAAGAAAAGAAAGGCAAGCAAATTTCTGCACTTTGAAGTATCTTTGTATTAACTTTTATGAGTATCTTTGTACAAAGGAGACAGACATCCTAGTAAGAGAATGTTGTCGTAAAAATTGAAATATTTTATACAAAAGAAAAGATGGCTATGTGTAACAATTCCATGGGATTCCCATTCTGCTATAGCCTTCACAACTCTGAGTATCTTGTCCATTTGATGCTTCGTCCGCCAATGACTGGATTGATCAAAAGCTTGGAGCTTGTTGGTGAAGAGATTTTCCTTAAAGTGATCCGACGAGACATAGTCATACGCTTTAATTCCCTAACTTTTGCCTGGACCACCCTTTCGGGTTTTCGATCCACCAGGAAACCCTTTTTTGCCCAAGTCGCCCTTTCGGGTTTTCAACTTGTCGGGTGTACAAATTTTTTTTTGTTTTATCCCTAATTTTTTCCTGAATCGCCCTTTCGGATTTTCGATTCACCGGGATGCCCATTTTTACCCAAGTCGCCCTTTCGGGTTTTCAACTTGTCGGGTTATTTTACGCGTAGTATCTTTTGACTATGTCTGTGTTTGCAGGGTGCGGCAAGTCGTCACCGTCCATGGTGGTCAAAATCATTTCCCCACCAGAAAAGATGCTCTTGATCACAAATGGTCCTTCGTAAGTAGGAGTCCACTTGCCCCTGGGATCACTTTGCGGCAAGATGATCCGCTTGATTACAAGATCTCCGACTTGATATACCTGACGCCTAACTTTCTTATTGAAAGCCTTGATCATCCGTTTTTGATACGACTGACCATGACAGACAGCAGTAAGTCGCTTCTCATCGATCAAATTAAGTTGGTCAAGCTGGGTCTGAATCCAATCGTCTTCACTCAAATCGGCATCCTTCATAATCCTCAAGGAAGGAATCTGAACCTCCATGTGTAGAACAGCTTCCATGCCATATACCAAAGAGAAGGGGGTTGCCCCTGTTGATGTACGTGCCGTGGTACGATATCCATGCAGAGAAAACGGTAACATCTCATGCCAGTCCTTGTAGGTAACTGTCATCTTTTGAATGATCTTCTTGATATTTTTGTTCGCGGCTTCAACAGCACCGTTCATCTTCGGCCGGTAGGGAGATGAATTGTGATGATAAATCTTGAACTGCTCGCACAGGGCGGTGATAATAGTGTTGTTCAAATTTGTACCGTTATCCGTGATAATCCTGTCGGGGATACCATACCGGCATATAAGATTCTGCTTGATGAAGCGGGCAATCACATTCTTTGTAACGGAGGCGTAGGAAGCTGCTTCGACCCATTTGGTGAAGTAATCAATAGCCACCAGGATGAAGCGATGTCCATTGGATGTCGTGGGTTTGATCTCTCCAATCATGTCAATGCCCCACATTGCGAATGGCCAAGGAGCTGTCAGAACGTTGAGAGGAACAAGAGGAATATCTACCTTGTCGGTGTAGACTTGACATTTGTGACAAGTGCGAGAATGTTGATGACAATCAGCTTCCATGGTAGACCAGTAGTAGCCTGCCCTTAGAGTCTTCTTAGCCATTGTATGTCCGCTCAAGTGGGTGCCAAATGTGCCACTGTGTATCTCGGTCATGATCAACTCTTCTTCAACCTTGTCCACACAACAAAGTAGAACATAATCATGGCTGCGCTTATAAAGGATGCCATTGCTTAGGAAGAACTTGGCGGCAAATCTCCTTAAGAACTTTTTGTCATTGACGGAAGCTCCTTCAGGATATTCTCGAGTCTGGAGATACCTTTTGATTTCATGAAACCAGGGTTGTTCCACTACTTCTTCGGTGTTAATCTCGTGACAATGTGCAGGTTTGTCCATTCGCTCAATGGTGATTTGGGGAGCCTAGTTATCCCAGTTGAGTTTAAACATGGAAGACATTGTAGCCAGAGCATCTGCTAGCTGATTTTCTTCTCGCGGGAAATGCTCGAAGGTAATCTGCTCGAAATGAGGCAACAATGTCAAGACGTGTTCTTTGTATGGGATAAGATTAGGATGTTTAGTGTCCCACTCTCCTTTGACTTGACTGATAACCAAAGCCGAGTCCCCAAATACGACCAAAGATTTGATTCCCAAGTCTATAGCAGCCTTGAGACCAAAGATGCAAGCTTCATATTCCGCCATGTTGTTGGTACAGCTGAAGCAAAGTTGGGCAGTGAAGGGTGTATGGCAACCTTCCGGAGATATGAGTACTGCACTGATACCGTTGCCAAGTGCATTTGAAGCACCATCAAAGTACAGGGTCCATCGGGATCCTTGTTCAGGTCCGTCATACGATCCGTTACCTTCAATGTTGTCCAATATCATGATGTCCTCGTCAGGGAAGTCGAATCTCATAGATTGGTAATCTTCGACGGCTTGATGAGCTAGATGGTCAGCTAGTACACTCCCCTTTATAGCTTTTTGGGTAGTATACTGGATATCATACTCAGTCAGGATCATTTGCCATCTAGCGTTTCTTCCAGATAAAGCAGGCTTTTCGAAGATATACTTGATCGGATCCATCTTGGAAATCAGCAAAGTGGTATGAGTCAGCATATACTGTCTTAACCGGAGAGCAGCCCATACCAAAGTGCAGCAAGTTTTCTCGAGTAGTGAGTAGCGAGTCTCACAGTCGGTAAACTTTTTGCTAAGGTAATAAATGGCATGCTCTTTTCGGCCAGACTCGTCATGTTGGCCCAGTACGCACCCCATTGAGTTATCCAAAACAGTCAGATACATGATTAACGGCCTTCCTTAGACGGGTGGCATCAAAATAGGAGGTTCCAATAAATACTCCTTGATCTTATCGAAAGCAACTTGACAATCATTGTTCCATTCAACTACCTGATCTTTCTTCAGCAGCTTGAAGATTGGCTCACAGGTAGATGTTAGGTGAGAGATGAACCTTGCAATATAGTTTAAGCGTCCCAAGAATCCTCTAAACTCCTTTTCAGTGCGGGGGGAGTGGCATTTCTTGTATAGCTTTTACCTTAGCTGGATCAACCTCAATGCCTTTGTTACTGACAATAAATCCCAAAAGTTTACCAGATCTAACTCCAAAAGTGAACTTTCTTGGGTTCAGTCTGAGCTTATACTCCTTCAACCTGGCAAACAGCTTTTGCAAATGATCAAGGTGTTCTTCTTCTGTCTGTGATCGAGTTATCATGTCGTCTATGTAAACTTTGATCTCATGATGTATCATATCATGAAACAAAGCTACCATGGCGCGTTGATATGTTGCCCCTGCATTCTTCAGTCCGAATGGCATCACTTTGTAGCAGAAGGTACCCCATTGTGTGACAAAAGTAGTTTTCTCCATGTCCTCGGGGGCCATTTTGATCTGGTTGTATCCCGAGAATCCATCCATGAAGGAAAAAACCTTGTGTTGAGCTGTGTTGTCAACCAAGATGTCGATGTGTGGCAGTGGAAAATCATCCTTGGGGCTAGCCCTATTTAAATCCCAATAGTCCACACATATTCTGACTTTGCCGTCCTTCTTAGGCACGGGCACAATGTTAGCAACCCATTGTGGATAGGAAGTAACAGCCAGAAAGCCAGCGTTGGATTGCTTCATTACCTCAGCTTTGATCTTCTTAGACATGTCGGGCCTCATTCGGCGGACCTTTTGTTTGATCGGTGGACAGTCTTCTCTTGTAAGGAGACACTGGAACACGATATCTGTGTCTAGTCCCGGCATGTCTTCATAAGACCAGGCGAAGATTTCAACATATTCGTTCAACAACTGCACTAAGCGCTCTTTGAGACTTGGTTCCAGGTTGGCACCCACTTTTACCTCTTTTTTGTCTTCCTCTGTCCCCAAGTTGATGGTTTCTAGAAACTCTTCATGAGGCAGAATAGCCCTCTCTTTTTGTTGCAAAAGTCTGGCTAACTCTCCCGGCACTTCACAATCTTCGTCAACTTCGTACTCAGCATGATTGACCAAATCTTCAGAGTTACCGAAGGCTAAAGCAGAATAGTCACCCATGGAATCCGGAGTGGATGGATACCTGCATTTGTGAGTGTGGTGTGTGTAAGGGATAGCCATCCTTAAACAAAACAAAATGCAAAAGGAAAGAAAATGAGCACAACAGTTTAAAGATGAAGACGTCCAATGATTCATTAAAACATGGCATATGATAATGAAGAAAATCAAACCCTTACAAATGGACCTACATACCCCGGGAAAGGCATGAGGTGAAAAATAGTGTACGGATTGTTTAGTTATTACAGACCAAAAATGGGAAATTGTTCAAAGATAAAATTACTGGTTGATGAAGGTGATGGGAATAAAATCCTTCGCTTCCCAGTTTCTTAAACCCCCTTTGACGGTTGGAAAGATACAATCTTCAAAGTGGCCCTCTTCATTTTCATCTTCTATAGCATTGATTCCATGGTAGGTGATCTTTACGGGTGGTCTTCTAGTCTTGGAGCGACGCATAGCCTTTTGTCCTGCAGCAGTAAACCCTAATCCAGATTTGTCCGTCTTATGGGAGAAATCAGGCAATTGCCCCCATCTGTACTCTTCCCTTCTTTAATTACAGCCACTGCGTCCTTGAGAGATACCATCCTAGATGCATGCTTAGGAATGATCGGCACCTCAACCATTGTTTTCGCAACTGCGACCTCGGGAGAAACTTCCTCAAAATGTTGGAAAGGCGTTTCGATGAACTCGCCATCCAACTCCACATAACGGAAGGAGTTGAGGTGACTTATCATGTACTCTTCCTCGCCGTGCACCGTTATAATCTTACCCTTAACAGGGTATTTCAGCATTTGGTGCAAAGAGGAGGTAACTGCCCCAGCATAATGGATCCACGGTCTTCCCAGCAAACACGAGTATGAAGGACGGATGTCCATCACATAAAAGGTGGAGTTGAAAACTTCTATGCCTACTTTGATAGGAATATCAACCTCTCCATGAACCATTCTTTTAGACCCATCAAAGGCCCTAACAACGATGTTACTAGGTTTGAGGGCTAATCCTTCACAGTCCAAACGGTCTAAGGCTTTCTTCGGCAGCACATTCAAGGAAGAACCAGTATCAACTAAGACATGGGCGAGGGTGGTTCCCCTGCATTCAACTGAGACATGTAGCGCGTCATTATGTTTCCTTCCTTTGGGATTAAGATCAACATCGGAAAAGCCAAGGCCATTATCAGCAGTAAGACTGGCCACACACTCCTGAAACTGGTCAGCCGAAGTTTCTTGGGGCACGTGTGCCGTCTTTAGAAATTTGATTAAGGCCTTAGCATGGGCCTCAGAGCAGAGTAGAAGAGCCAACATGGATATTTTAGAAGGGGTCTGCCCTAGCTGTTCCACGATGTCGAAATCACTCTTTTTGATTATTTTCAGGATTTCCTCCATTTCTTTCTGTGTGGTTTCGGGGATAATCACGGTATGAGCCTTCGTCCTGACAGGCGCTTCCAGTATCCCCTTACCCTTATCGGTATTATCAACATATGGTCTTACTTCAGGAGTATCCAATTCTTCAATTATCGGGTCTTGCACAGATGACCTAACAGGTACAGAAGCTTTCGAGGGTCCGAAAACTGCTCGGGGGAGAGCAATCTCCGGAGAAAAAATTCGGCCGTTGCGGGTTATCTTGCTTGTTCCCGCAATGTTTCTTATATCAGGGCTTTCCTCTTCAGAATTCTCTTGGACTGCTTCAATCTGTTTGATACCATGATAGAAGATTTCTCCTCCATAGTTCCATGGTATCGTTTTGCTAAATTGATACGGGACAGGCCCTGGCATGGTGATTTTTAATGGTACAAACTCAGAATCAGGTGTAATCTTGACAGGCCTTTTGCAAGCCTTGGGAAGATTGGTGGAAATGGTTATTATTGCAATATCGTTGGTTGAAGTAGCAAAAGTAGCAGGAGTAACAGGAGTTGTTGTACCCCAAAATTTGCCCTCCCATATTTCTCAAAATATCTCAAGAAAAATTCACAAGTCCAACCCGGCGCGTCATATTCAGGTGTTCTTTCCCCAAGATATCTCTGATAATGTATTCTCAAATTCAGGTTCGGCTCAAGAGATAATTCTTTAAAGAAGGTATGAATGTGTAAGTTTTCTTGAAGAAATATGGTGAAAAAGTGTGCTGAAAGTGCAGTTTTTACGCGCTAAAAAATTCATAACTTGAAGATCGTGGCTCGTTTTGAACCCGTTCCGGTGGCCAAAATTCCGTCTTGACATTATCTACGTTTTCATCTCTCACAGCTGGAAGCCAATTTCGATCAGAAGGTCTTCAAAAATGTGGATTTATCAAGTATTTTCGTACAGAAAATTTGTGACAGAAGTTTATTGGCGTCATGTTCAGAAAATCATAACTTGGTCGATTTTCATCGTATCGAGCTGGTTCTGGCGCCAAAATTTCAAAAATTGAGTTGGTTACATTTTCACAGGAGGTGTCGAGTTCGAACGGTGTTCAAAAGGCCTTCGTTTTTTGCTCAGAGTGCGTGACACGCTGAAAATCCTGAATGCTGAATATTATTTCATCTGGGCCGAAACTTCGAAAATTCATAACTCGGTCAATTTTTATCGGATTGGGCTCATATTTTACACAAGGTCCCTGACTCATAGATCTACAACTTTGCTTCAAAAGTCGAGACCGGATTATGCTCCGATCAATACCAGGTTTTTATTGAAGAACGTGTCAGAGTCGACACTGGAGCCCAAAATAAGTTTGTCTGAGCTGAAACTTCAAAAATTCATAACTAATTCACCGTTTATCCGATTGAGCCGATTTTCGGACAGGAGTTAGTTATCGATATCGGCTACATTTTGTTTTCACATTTCAACTTCAAAAATTGCACTTAAGTCCCTGCGATTTAGCCTAGAAGGTGACGAACTCAAGTGAACATTGGAGGCCCAATTGCACATTCAAAGCCCATTTTCTTTACCCTAATTTCCATTATATAATCACCTTCTTTTCACACAAACCAGAGAGGAGAAAAAGAGAAAAAAAACTTTGCCACAACACTGTTAGAATATCAAATTCTTTCAAGAACTCTAAAACCTTGAAATCCTTATTACAAATCCCTCTCTCACTACAAACAAGTCATCACAGTTACAAACCAACACCTCACTACTTCTTCAGTAAGTAAGGCTGGCTTGATCTCCATGATCCAAAAGGCATAAAAGCATTCATGTCACTAATTTTCCAGTAAGGGTAAGATTGATTTGATCTCCATGATCAAAATGGTATAATCATTCATACATGTCATATTGTGCCTAAACATTAAATTTCTTCATATATTGGCTTTATTTGCATTTTATGATTTTATTTAATGTGTTCATGAGATTCAACACTGCAGATTTAGACAGGATCCCATGCAGGTTCATTAAGGAACGTTGAGGCCAAAAGACAAATGGCCAAATGGCCAAATGGCCAAATGGCCAAAAGCCAAAAGCCAAAAGCCAAAAGCCAAAAGCCAAAAGCCAAATGGCCAAAAGAACAACTTATGCATGACACCAATACATGACGAGACAGACATCCTGAGAAGATTAAGGAACATTGAGGCCAGAACACAAATGGCCAACAGGCAGAACACAAATGGCCATGAAACCCAATCCAATGGCCAAAGAATGCAGACCGTTCAAAAAAACCTCCCCTTGGGCCTGAAACCCCCCTTGGTTTGCATCCTTTTTAATTTTATTTTTTTTTCTTTTCTAATTCTTTTTTATTTGTTTTAATTGTTTTTTTCACCATAAAATAATTTTCTATAATAAAAACAGAAAAATCAAAAATATAAATATATTTAATTATTATTAATTTCATCATTAACCTATTTTTTTTTTGTAAATAAAATCTAACCATTAACTTAGTTAATTTAGGTTTCAATTTTAATCTTTTTCTTAAACAAATTAAAATATGTAGGAATCAGGTTTTTTAACTTTTCATCATTTTTTTAATAAATAATTTTCTCATTATTATTGTTATTAATTATTAAATATTTTTGTAGATAAACATGTACATTAAATATTTAGGAAATTAGGTTAAACTTTAATTTTTTTTTATAATTAAAAATACTTAGAACTAGGGTTTCATTTAACTTCTAATTAATTTTCTTTATTTCATAAATACAAAAATCATAAAAAAAAACATTTCTTTTCTTTAATAAAATAAATAATTAACTTTCTTATTCCATTTAATTTCAAAAGGGTCCAACGCCCTCGAGCATTCTATTTCTATTCTTTTCGCACGTTATTTTATTGTGAATATTATGTAACTGTTCAAGCCTTGTAATAGTAATTAGGAATTTATTTACTTTCCGCATTTTTTATTCAAAACGGGTCTTTGTTAATTTGGCGATGTATAGACCCGCGCCTTGTAATAGCGTAGGATTTATCTTTCCGCACTTTAATTTCCGCACTTTTAAACTGCTAAAATTTGCATGAAAGAATGTATGGCCTAAAATAAAAACAAGCGTAGATCACCATGATGCATGTACAAGATAAAACATAACCTGAAAATAACACACAAATTCACACACCACTCTTAGGGTACGCCTCACTGTTGCCTTGCCCTCGAAACGTGGTCGTCGAGTATAGGACGTTTTAGTAAGTCCTTATGTCCATGACATGATCCAGTTGCCTCGAAACGGTTGCCTCAGAATTAAAAAGGATCAATGGCATAAGGGTAGCTTCTAAGGTGTCCTACTGTTGCTCTGGTGACCACACTGTCCCTACAAACGAATTGACCCGAACACCTCCAACGGTGGTGCTACCTACCTTTCAATGGTGGGATGGCATTACCTTAAGGACATTTACACAGCCTAATTCCTTAGGGTAGGTAGATGACTCATAGATACTTGCTCTAATTCAAAACAAATCAAAACTCTTTTCACACCGGCACTTTCAAAAAGCTTTCAAAACAATTTTTCAAACACTCTTGAGGACTGATACAAGAGTCATTCTGAAATCTTAAACGAAACTTTTTCAAACCCACTCACACTTTGAAAAGCAAACACTTTTGAAAACACAAATGAGCAAGTATCTAAGAGCCCATGGATAACCATGGATAGAAAGGGTGCTAACACCTTCCCTTTCTATAAATCTACCTCCCGAACTGAGAAACTATCTCATAAGGAATTTTGTTGTGCTTTTGTCTTGTCCATGTTGGAGAAAATAAAAGACGGTGGCGACTCTTGCTTCCGCGACATTTCGCGAACCAGCGCTAAACAGTCAGTTCCAGATCCACCGATCACAGAACTGGCGACTCTGCTGGGGACTTTTAAAGTGAGGTGTACCTTAGGACTAAGATCACTTGTGTTTTCAATTGTCTGAATTGTTTGCTTTAAATTGTGGGCCTGTCTTGGGAGTTCTATAGATCCTAACCCGGATCTGGGGGATACCTTCTTAGAAAGTAGCAACAAGGCTGTGAGGGAACTGTGTGGGGTATACCGACATGGTTGAAGCAGTCTGCTACGTTGATGTGGCACTTTGGTGTGTACCGGTAACCCTTGAGTTCAGTCAAGGAGAGTACGGGGCCTCCGTGCGGTGTCGTGAAGCATCAACTGACCTTAGGAACCTTAATTGAATCATCTTGGCCTCTTTAGGGTAGTGAGATAACTGACTTTGGTGCAGTCCGAGGTTGGTTGATACTCGATACTACACTCAATTGAGGGTTGTTTTCTTGGAATATTTTGGTCGCCAGTTCAGTGGCTAAATCGAAATGATGAACAATGAAAGCAATCCAGTGATATTGGGACCCTTAGAACCCGGTTACTTCTGATAGGACAGGTTGAGCCCACCAACTTCAAGAGGGTAATACCCAGACCCCATGCTGGCCTGAACTCTAAGGGCTCTCTTGTGTGACTTGTGTGCTTTCAAACTTGACTATTTGCATGCTTGTTATCTGACACTTGAGTTTCTTGCAGGTTTTGTTTACAGTCCTTAATTGGGACTCATAACAGGGTTTACCTACATTACCCCATGCATAGCATACCATCATACCATTGCATACATCCTACATAAGGACTAATCCATTTCAAGGATCTCAAGGGTCTGTGATGCAGGTCATGATGAATCAAATGTCTAGCAAGGGGCAAAGGGGATTTATTCTCCTCTAGCCAAGGTTGTCAGGGGCTATGACCCACTCGATATGGTGAGCCTTGACTCTTGAAGAAGGACCCTCATCAACATGAAGTTCCCTCAATCAAGCTACCGAATTCAAATTCTAACAATCTTCTTGTTTACCCCGCGAGATCCTTGAAAACATTGCATGCATATCATACATATCATTGCATAACAGGTACCCTTTCTCTACAGGTTGCTTACCTTCTTTGCTGTTTATTTCAGCAGTCTCATCATGAATCCTGAAACATCTACTGAGCAATCCATCAAGGCTCTCCAGGCTCATAACACCCAGTTCCAAGAGTTGATCATGAGTTTGGCCCAGGGGCAACAAGATCTGAAAACCCTGCTTTTGAAAAAGAAGAAGAAGAGGACGGTGCTGTTCAACCCTAGACGTAAATCTGGGAATGGATCACAAAATGAAGTTGAGCAGACTACCCCATCTGTTGGGAAAGACAGTCCCCAAGAAAGGGAGGTTCCTAGTCCAGTGGTCTCCGACAACGAGACCGATTACAATAATGAGCAGTACCCTCCAACGGAGGACAGGTATAAACAGTTGGAAGACCGGCTAAGTGCCATGGAGATACAAAAAGTGCCCGGCCTGGACTTCGAGGATCTAGGTATGTCTTCTGGGGTAGTAATCCCACACAAATTCAAGGCGCCTGCCTTTGCAAAGTACGACGGGGCATCCTGTCCTAAGCTGCATCTCAGGTCTTACACAAGGAGGATCCAGCCCTACACGGCTGACAAGAATTTATGGATTCACTTCTTTCAGGATAGTCTGTCTAGAACCCAATTCGACTGGTTCTATCAACTGAATGAAGCTAACATCCGGAGCTGGGAGGATTTGGCCACTGCATTCTACAAGCAGTACCAGTACAATGCCGACCTTGCTCCCACGCGCACTCAGCTTCAGGGAATGTCTATGGGTGCAGGTGAAGGTTTCAAAGAATATGCTCAAAAATGGAGGGACCTTGCGAGAAGGGTACAACCACCTCTGACTGACCGCGAGCTCGTCGACATGTTCTTGGGGACCCTGTCTGGTCCATTCTTCAACCACCTGATTGGGAATTCTGTTGCTGGGTTTACAGATCTGATCTTGACCGGGGAAAGAATAGAAGTTGGCATCAAGTCGGGGAAAATACAGAATGGTGACTCCTTGAACACTGAGAAGAAACCATCCAAGAGAGAATCTAGTGATGTCTATGGCTCAAAAGGGCAGAATAGGTCCGAACACCGCCAAGATGTCAACGCGGTGGTTATTGCAAAATCGACCGGCGCTCCTCAGCGTCACAATCAGCAAAGGGAAGAGAGACCCAAAAGGCAATTCACTCCCATTGGCATGACCTTGTCACAGATATTGCCACAGTTGCTGGAAACCAAGTTGGTAACTCTCATGGACCCTCCAAAGAATCCCAACAGGACGCCTTCAAGGTATAACCCCAACGTTCGCTGCGCTTATCATTCTGACAGCCCGGGGCATGCTACAGATGATTGTTGGACTTTGAGAAACAAGGTTCAGGATCTGATTGACGCAAAGGAAGTCCAGCTCGACTCTCCAGAGGCTCCCAATGTGACCACTGCTCCCCTGCCCAAACATGGCTAGGATTGGAAACTTTTGTTCATTTGAATGTTCAGATTGTAATTTTCTTTGATTGTTCAAACATTTTATTTCATGTCAAACTTGGTTATTTCATTAATGCATTACACATGTCTGTTTTGAAGTAATTATTTCGTATTCACTATATGCAAACTGTGTTCATATTTTTGTGATGATCAACTCTTGATTAACAATTCTAAGCCTCTTGAGGGAGGATGACGAAAACGATACCATGATCTACAGTATGCTTTTGAACAGACCCCACTGATGAGGTACATGCATTGTTTCAATTCCTAAACACTGGAGTTATAAGGAAGATAATCCCTCGTCAATCCCTTTGAGCCAAATAAGTTGGAGTTTTTTTTCTTTTCAAAAATGAAAACCCTTAATCATAACCTGGGGCAGGGTAGTTCTCTCAGTTGATCCAAGTGCACAATGAATAGCATCAAAGGAGTCCTTCCAAAACAAAAGACAGTGATGGTTCCCTATAATCGTCAAGACAGGCAGTCATTATCTTTAAAAATAAAAGCCCAATAAGTCAAAACCTATGAAGGAGACTTACAAAACTGGGGCATCCCGCTGACTGTAATCACAAAAGAAACAGTTCAGGCAAAAAAGGAAAGGGATAACAAAATCAAAAAAAAAAAGAAAAAGAAAGAGGTTCTACAAACCCTCGACAAAAAATGACTGCCTATGCAAAATAAATTGTCAGTATCTGAACCATCACTGGAATATCAGGACAAAGACTCAAACAAGGTCTAACGCACGATCAGCTGAGTTTAGGTTTGAAGAACATCACTGTTGTACCCCAAAATTTTCCCTCCCATATTCTTCAAGATTTTCCAAGATCAAGGTTCAAAATCTCTCAAAGGTGGCACAGTTCAATGGCCTCCTAACAGTCAAAAGTTAGGGTTTTGATTCTAGCAAAGAAATGGAAGTTTCCAAGGGCCCAAACAAGTCCCACATGCCTATAAACATTGTCAAGCATCCTCATGCCAAGTTTCAAGACTCACAGTACAAAATTGCACAGTCAAAAACCCTAATTGCTCAACAGTCAACTGTAGGGGCAAAATGGTCATTTGACAGTCAAAAGTCAAAATTTTTGGTCAACATCTTATTTTGAAGCCACAAACATCATTTTATCAATTCTTGATCATGATTCTCAAGGCATGGCTCAAAAAGTCTCAAGATGCAAAAGTTTCCATATTTGGACAGTTGAAAAAGTCAACTGTAACTTGACCAGGGCATAACTTCCACATGGTTTATCATAAAAATTCCATCCAAAGCTCATTTTGAAGAGAATGACATTTCCTACAACTCATCTTCACACTTCAAGTCCAAGAAATGCTCTCACAAAAAGTTATCAATCTCAACATTATAGGTCATTTTCAAAAGTCAACAAAAAGACACTTTAAGTCAAAGACCATAACTTGAGATTGGTAAATCAAAATGACATGGGACCAAAGGCATTGGTTAGAGGACTTCAAGACCTTTCCAAAATGTCCAAGAACATGATCAAAGCTTAAAAATTGAGCAAGATATGCCTTGTGGAAGTTGGGAAAGTTTTGGGAATTTTGAAAAGTCAACTTTGCTTCAAATGCCTCAAAATTGCTAATGGGCCACAATTTCTTCCAAGAATCATCACCCAAAAGCTATGCAAGACCCATTGACCCAAAGGGGAGTTATTTTCTTATTTTTAATTTATTAATTGAATTTTTAAATCTATTAATTCATTTAATTAAAATTAAATATGAGAAAAATACTAAACAAATGTTTTGGAATCTTTTTATGCAGCATTTGTACTCTTTATTCACTCAAGATTTCGTGCATATTCAAAAGGGAAAGAATCTCCCATGATTGGCATGTTCTTCATGACAAAAAGATTGAAAAAGATTCATGAAAATCACAAATTCAAAAACATTGATTAAATGGATTTTGGGCTTGTTTTGTTAACCTAAATCATTCACATACATAAGCAAAACCTAAACCTAATCACAAGAACAAGCATGCTGCGTTGAAAACTTGAAAACAAACTTTGCATTTTTTCACAAAATTCTCAAAACTGAAAACACACATAGAGCACGTTTCAAGGCCTAAGAAGCATTCCAATAGCTTGCTTACACGTCCAGGAATCTTTTCCAATCAAAATCACATCCCCTAACCTCAAGAACTGGTAGAACACAGTCGCCCTGTTCATGAGATTTTTCTTAATCGTATTTGCATTTACATGCCATATCAATGCATTTTCATTATTGTTTTACACTAACATGATCATGCTGAAGCTTTTGGTGTCTTTTAATTGAACTAATCTTGCCTGTATGCAAAGTTACCATGGAAGCTCTTTAGGGTTTCAGAGGTTGGAAATTAGGGCTTCTTTCATGTGGAAAAATTAGGCAACGAGGCCTATACCATTGGAATCAGGGCTTTCTGACGATTCAAAACCATACCTCGCGCTCAATTTATGAGGAACCATACTCTAATCGCTATTTTTGCAGGATGCATTTAGTGGGGGTTTAAAACCCCCGCTATCTCTTTTCTGTTTGCAGGCACAACTGAGAAGAAGCGGGCGTGGCTTGTTGCTATTGGACCATTCAAATAATTTAGCGCGTTTTTTTGTTTTCTACCAATAAAGTGTTTTTTCTATATATTATTTATATTCCGTTATATTAACAAAGACGTTAATTGGCTCAGTTGGTGAGAGAAGGTTGTTGCAAGATTGGGACCTGGGTTCGATTCCCAGGTCCCCCATATTCTTCATAATTTTGTTCATAATGCGTTCAGGTACAATTCCTTGCCCAGGGCCTACCATGCAGCTTCATATCTTTGCTTGCCACGCGCCCAACAATTCCAATCCAACGGCCAGGATGTGTAGATCACCATACGCATCAGTCAACCACCAATACACAATCACTGAAAAGTCAAAAAGGCCTCAATCTAATGGGCCAAACTGCTTCAAATATACCTCCAAAGGGGTCAACACCCCCTATGTTTGTATTTCTTTCTCTCATTCTTTTTTTTCTTTTTTTTTATTTGTTTTAAGTTAACTATTTTCTTTTAATTCATAAAATAATTTTTACAACATAAAAAAATTAGAAAATCATAAAACAAAAAATATGTTTTTATTAATATTAATTTCTATTAGTTTTTTTTGTAAATAAATTTAATAATCAATTTAGTTGTAATTTAGGGTTTTAATTTTAATTTATTTCTTAATAACTAAAAAAACATAAAAATTAGGGTTTCTAGCACTTTTACTTTTTTTTCTTAATAAATATTCTTTTCTTATTATAATTATTATTAACCATTAATTATTTTTTGTAAATAAACTTGTCATTAAATAATTAGGTTAAATTAGGTCAAACATAAACATTTTCTTTAATAAATTAAAAAACGATTTAGAACTAGGTTTTTATTTAACTTTTAATTCCAATTAATTTTCTCATTAAATTTCATAAATACCAAAAAACATAAAAAACAAATTCTTTTCTTTATTTAGTCATTAATTACTTTCAATTCCAATTTAATTTCCTTAAAGGGTCCAACGCCCTCGCACCTTCGATTATAATTCCCTTTCGCGCATTTATTTTTATTTCTTTTGTGAATATAATGTATTTGCCCCAAAGCTTTGTAATAGATAATTAGGATATTTACTTTTCGCATCTTATTTATTCAAATCGGGTCTTTGGTTAATTTGGCGATGTAGACCCGCGCCTTGTAATAGCGTAGGACTTTTATTTTCCGCATTTTAATTCCCGCACCTTTTAATTGCTAATAATCATATGAAAGAATGTATGCCCAAATAAAATCGAAGCGTAGATCACTAAATGCATGACAAGACAAGTAATATCTGAAAATGACACACAATTCACACACCACTCCTAGGGTACGCCTCACTGTTGCCTTGCCCCTCGAAACGTGGTCGTCGAGTAGAGGACGTTTTAGTAAGTCCTCATGTCCATGAACATGGCATGAGGGTAGCTTCTAAGGTGTCCTACTATTGCTCTGGTGACCACACTGTCCCTAATCCTCGAATTGACCCGAACACCTCCAACGGTGGTGCTACCTACCTCTCAATGGTGGGATGGCACTACCTTAAGGACATTTACACAGACTAATTCCTTAGGGTAGGTAGATGACTCGTAGATACTTGCTCTAATTCAAAACAAATCAAAAACTTCTTTTCACACCGACACTTTGCAAAAAGCTTTCAAAAACAACTTTTCAAACACTCTTGAGGACTGATACAAGAATCGAACTGAAACTTTCAAAGAAACTTTTTCAAACCCACTCACCTTGAAAAGCAAACAAACATTTTGAAAACACAAGTGAGCAAGTATCTAAGAGCCCATGGATAACCATGGATAGAAAGGGTGCTAACACCTTCCCTTTCTATAAATCTACCTCCCGAACCGAGAACTAATCTCAATAAGGAATTTTTCTGTGCTTTTGTCCTTTCCATATTGGAGAAAATAAAAGACGGTGGCGACTCTTGCTTACCGCGACATTTCGCGAACCAGCGTTAAACAGTCAGTTCCAGATCCACCGATCACAGAACTGGCGACTTTGCTGGGGAATAAACTTATAAAGTGAGGTGTACCTTAGGATAGTTCATAACTGTGTTTTCAATTGTATTAACTTATTTGCTTTAAATTGTGGGTTGCATCGGAGTTACATAGATCCTAACCCGGATCTGGGGATACCCTGTTTAGGTAGCATAAGTTGTGAGGGACCTGTCCGGCGTTGACCGACATGGGTAAAGCAGTGGCTACGTTGGTGTGGCACCTTGGTCTGTACCGATATCCCTTGTGTTGCAACGAGGAGAATGTGGGTCTTCCGAGGAGTCATTAAGCACCAACAGACCTTAGAACCTTAAATGACACAACTTGGCCAATAGAACAGTAGCAATATGCTACGCCCGTTGAGGCTAAACTCTCGTGATGGTTCTGGCCGCAAGAAAAGATTGCGATGCTGGAGTTATGACCGATTGAGGGTAGTAAGTGATATTGGTATCCTCTAAGAACCCGGTTACTTTTGATAGGACATGTATGAACCAACAAACTGAAAGAGGGTAATACCCAGCCCCCATGCTGGCCTGAACTCTAAGGGTTTATCTTGTGTGACTTGTGTGCCTTCCAACTTGACTACTTGCATGCTTGTTATCTGACACTTGAGTTTCTTGCAGGTGTTGTTTATAGTCCTTAATTGGGACTCATAACAGGGTTTACTAGGTTTCTCGCAGGTTTTGTTTATAGTCCTTAATTGGGACTCATAACAGGGTTTACTGAGTTTCTTGCAGGTTTTGTTTATAGTCCTTAATTGGGACTCATGACAGGGTTTACCTACGTTACCCCATGCATAGCATAACATCATACCATTGCATACATCCTGCATAAGGACTAATCCGTTTCAAGGATCTCAAGGGCTTGTGATGCAGGTCATGATAAGCCAACTGTCCAGCAAGGGGCAAAGCGGATTTATTTTCCTCTAGCCAAGGTTTTCAGGGGCTATGACCCACTTGATATGGTGAGCCTTGACCCTTGAAGAAGGATTCTCAGCAGCATGGAGTTCCTTCAATCAAGCTACAAATTCAAATGCTAACAATCTTCTTGTTTACCCCGCGAGATCCTTGAAAACATTGCATACATATCATACATATCATTGCACTACAGGTACCCTCTTGACAGGTCACTCACCATCTTCGCTGTTTATTTCAGCAATGGCTTTCCAACCGGACAACCAAGACCTCCAGGCTCAAAACGCCCAGCTGCGAGAAATGTTCTTGAACCTATCCAGGGGGCAAGAAGAAATAAAGACTCTCCTCACCAGGAACTTGACCTTAGGGAATGCAGGGGGTATCAGGAACGATCAGCTGGAAGGGCTACAAATTGAGTTGGCAACCATGAAGATCCAAACGATGGGGCAGTTGATGGGCCAGATGACTCTCATTCAGGATTTAGCTCAAAAGCAAGAAGAGCTCAGGGTCCTCGTCACCAAGCTGCTTCCAAATGATCAAGTAGCTCCAACAACTAGGGTTGAAGTCCCAGTCATCATTCAACCACAGGCGGGGCGAGAAGACAAGGGAAAATCTCCTCAGCCTGCTTCAGGGTCACGAGCCCAGCCTCAACGGAGTAGTCAGCGTAAGCGAAATACGCCTGGAAGACATTTCTCTGAAACTGATATACCATCATCCTTTATACTGAAGCGCTTGCTGGAGGTCAATCTGATCACTCTAAAGGACCCTCCTAAAAATCCGAATATGACACCTTCAAGGTACAACCCCAACACCCGCTGCGCTTATCATTCAGACAGCCCGGGGCATGCTACAGACGACTGTTGGACCTTGAAGAACAAAATCCAGGACTTGATTGACGAAGGGGTGATAAAGTTCATGCTAGATGGCGAGATGAAAATCTTCCGCTGAGAATTCTCCATTTTAGATGACTATCTCAAACTAGAAATTTTTTGTTCATTAGAATTTTTCAAGTTGTAATTCTCTTTTGATTGTTCAAACATTTGTTCATTGTTAAACGTTGTTGTTTCATTAATGCATCGCATATGTCTGTTTTGAAACAATATATTCGCATTTATTATGCTTAAAACTGTTTTCATATTTTGGTGATGTTCAATGCTCGGTTAACAATTCTAAGACTCTTGAGGGAGGATGACGAAAACGATACCACGATCCTTACAGTATGCTTTTGAACAGACCCCACTGATGAGGTACATGCATTGTTTCAATCCCTAAACACTGGAGTTATAAGGAAGATAATCCCTCGTCAACCCCTCTGAGCCAAAGAAGTAGGAGTTTTTCTTTTCGAAAATTAAAACCCTTTATCATAACCTGGGGCAGGGTAGTTCTCTCAGTTGATCCAAGTGCATAACAAATGGCACCAAAAAGGTCCTTACAAAAACAAAGAAAGACAGTGATGGTTCCGAACAATCATAAAGACAGGCAGTCATTACCAAAACAAAAATAAAAACCCAATAAGTCAAAACCTATGAAGGAGACTTACAAAACTGGGGCATCCCGCTAACGGTAATCACAAAATAAACCGTTCAGGCAAAATTTAGGGATGGCGAAATCAAAAAGAAAGAGGTCATACAAACCCTCAACAAAAACAAAAAATGACTGCCCATTCAGAATAAATCATCAATATCTGAACCATCATTGGAACGTCAAAGCAAAGACTCAAACAAGGTCTAACGCACGATCAACTGAGCTTAGGTTTGAAGAACATCACGAAGAGTGGGCGGGTACAAATAATTTGAGTCTTTATCTTTTGTTTCTTAAACCATGAACCAGGCCACGCTACAACCCTCAAAAGTCCTAGCTGAAGCATGGGTTAGTTCGAAAGCATACTGTTACAAAGGTATCCTGACTCTTTAAGGCTTGCTATAAAATACTGAGTTGACATCACGTTTTACAAACATTCATTTGTTTTATGAAAAAGAATGCATTTTCAAAATCTTCAAGACAGACATAAGCTTTGCATTTTTGATATAACATTGTTTGCATATGACTATTTGTTTGAACAGCAGGGAAATTCGCACGATGAATACCTAGTGAACAGAAGCACCTCCAATCAAGGGGCATGGCCTGATCACTGTCTATCATCTGGGGCAGTTAAGTCAAGATTCGGAGAATCTCTCAAAGGCCAAACAGCCAGGGGCAAATCTCCATCTGAGTCACTTGGGGCATTGGACATAAATCCCAGCAACGAATCTTGCCTGATCAAACATCTTCTGGTGGCATGACAAAACACTTCTAACAGGGGAAACTCCCTACATTCTGAGAGCATAGTCGAAAAAATACTACGCATAATCAAAGACCCGCTAGGTTGACACACCTGGGCAGAAATAAGGGCTTCCCGGCGAACCAAAAGGGTTCGGGCAAAATAAGGGATGAAAAAGAAAAATCTGTACACCCGGCAAGTCAAAAACCTGAAAAGGCGGCTTGGGCAAAAATGGGTATCCCGGTGGACTGAAAACCCGAAAAGGCGGTCCAGGCAAAAATTTGGGATTTAAGCGTACGACTATGTCCCGACATCTAGTCACCTGTCTACCAGAAGATTTATCAACTACCCTCACAGGTGCCTTCTCCCACTGAAACAGGGGCAATAATGAGTCGTCTTAGCGATCTAATTGCTTTGTCCACCAAGGTACCAAGATAGGTTCGGCTGAAGGACGCAACCAAGATCTCTAAACTCCCCAGAGAGTGAGCCAGCAAGTCAATGCACTCTCCCCAAGCAAGGCTATACTGTCAGCCTTGAGGAAGTTGGGTATTCTCCAGCAGATCTCAACATTTCCCAGCATAATACACGAATATTCTTAACAAGCATCCCCGACAGTCTTGATCTAAGATTGTTCCCCGGCGGTATACCAGACATCCAGCGGAGCCACTTCCCCAACATATCTCAAAGATTTCCAGGAGAGTCCAGTCTGAAGATTTCCCCAGGAAAGTTTGAATCATCTCCCCGGCAGGAAGCTTATCCCCAGTAGATTCTGGAAGCTTATCCCCTGCAGAGCATGAACGCGTCTCCCAGCTTTATTCAAAGGTTATTTCCCTACCAGGATATAACTGGGTTATCCTCAGCCAAAAGCCACAGAAAGATCGTCCTCGGCAAAGTCTTCTCACCCCCAGCAGAGTCTGTCAAAACTTCCAACATAACAATGGTATCCCCAGCGAAGTTACCATCAACATCCTAGCAAAGTACCTCTCTCCCCATAGAGTACTGTTCCCCAGCAGGATCGCTAGAATAATTTTCTCCCCGCAGAGTAATCTATTCGTCGAGTTTATTCCCCAACAGAGGCATCTTCTCCTACCGGTTCATTCTTATAATCTTCATCCCCAGCGGAAACGAAGAACTCTCTCCAACCATCAGCCCAGGATGTGACTTCCTGGCACCCGTCAAGGATTTATTTTCCTAAGGCGAAAGCGTACATTCGTAAACATCGCATTTCCATACATTATAGCATGCATAAACGCATCATATCCTACAACCTCAGTCATGTTGGGAACATCATTGCTTGATCCATATCATGCATTGCATATGACTGACCTTTACCTTTCAGGAAAGATCCAGTTAAGTTCTCAGCTATATCCAAGACCTTGCCTGGTTCAGTTAAATCGACTCCTAAAGATTTTTCTGATTCTTATCCAGTCAAAGGCCTTCTCTGGTCTAGTTAAATCGATTCCTAAAGATTTTTCTGATGAAGACTCAGTTGAAGATTCCAAGACCTTGTCTGGTTCAGTTAAATCGACTCCTAAAGATTTTTCTGATTCTTATCCAGTCAAAGGCCTTCTCTGGTCCAGTTAAATCGATTCCTAAAGATTTTTCTGATGAAGACTCAGTTGAAGATTCCAAGACCTTGTCTGGTTCAGTTAAATCGACTCCTAAAGGTTTTTCTGATTCTTATCCAGTCAAAGGCCTTCTCTGGTCCAGTTAAATCGATTCCTAAAGATTTTTCTGATGAAGACTCAGTTGAAGATTCCAAGACCTTGTCTGGTTCAGTTAAATCGACTCCTAAAGATTTTTCTGATTCTTATCCATTCAAAGGCCTTCTCTGGTTCAGTCAGATCGACCCTAAGATCTCCCTGATTCTTATCCAGTTGAAGATTCCAAGACCTCGCCTGGTTCAGTTAAATCGACTCCTAAAGATTTTTCTGATTCTTATCCAGTCAAAGGCCTTCTCTGGTCCAGTTAAATCGATTCCTAAAGATTTTTCTGATGAAGACTCAGTTGAAGATTCCAAGACCTTGTCTGGTTCAGTTAAATCGACTCCTAAAGATTTTTCTGATTCTTATCCATTCAAAGGCCTTCTCTGGTTCAGTCAGATCGACCCTAAGATCTCCCTGATTCTTATCCAGTTAAAGATTCCAAGACCTCGCCTGGTTCAGTTAAATCGACTCCTAAAGATTTTTCTGATTCTTATCCAGTCAAAGGCCTTCTCTGGTTCAGTCAGATCGACCCTAAGATCTCCCCGATTCTTATCCAGTTGAAGATTCCAAGACCTCGCCTGGTTCAGTTAAATCGACTCCTAAAGATTTTTTTGATTCTTATCCAGTCAAAGGCCTTCTCTGGTTCAGTCAGATCGACCCTAAGATCTCCCTGATTCTTATTCCAGTTGAAGATTCCAAGACCTTGCCTGGTTCAGTTAAATCGACTCCTAAAGATTTTTCTGATTCTTATCCATTCAAAGGCCTTCTCTGGTTCAGTCAGATCGACCCTAAGATCTCCCTGATTCTTATTCCAGTTGAAGATTCCAAGACCTTGCCGGGTTCAGTTAAATCGACTCCTAAAGATTTTTCTGATTCTTATCCATTCAAAGGCCTTCTCTGGTTCAGTCAGATCGACCCTAAGATCTCCCTGATTCTTATCCAGTTGAAGTTATTTCAAGACCTTGTCCGGTTCAGTTAAATCGGCTCCTAAAGAATTTTTTGATGCCAATCTAGTCAAAGGCCTTCTCTGGTCCAGTTAAATCGATTCCTAAAGATTTTTCTGATGAAGACTCAGTTGAAGATTCCAAGACCTTGTCTGGTTCAGTTAAATCGACTCCTAAAGGTTTTTCTGATTCTTATCCAGTCAAAGGCCTTCTCTGGTCCAGTTAAATCGATTCCTAAAGATTTTTCTGATGAAGACTCAGTTGAAGATTCCAAGACCTTGTCTGGTTCAGTTAAATCTACTCCTAAAGATTTTTCTGATTCTTATCCATTCAAAGGCCTTCTCTGGTTCAGTCAGATCGACCCTAAGATCTCCCTGATTCTTATCCAGTTGAAGATTCCAAGACCTCTCCTGGTTCAGTTAAATCGACTCCTAAAGATTTTTCTGATTCTTATCCAGTCAAAGGACTTCTCTGGTCCAGTTAAATCGATTCCTAAAGATTTTTCTGATGAAGACTCAGTTGAAGATTCCAAGACCTTGTCTGGTTCAGTTAAATCGACTCCTAAAGATTTTTCTGATTCTTATCCATTCAAAGGCCTTCTCTGGTTCAGTCAGATCGACCCTAAGATCTCCCTGATTCTTATCCAGTTGAAGATTCCAAGACCTCGCCTGGTTCAGTTAAATCGACTCCTAAAGATTTTTCTGATTCTTATCCAGTCAAAGGCCTTCTCTGGTTCAGTAAGATCGACCCTAAGATCTCCCCGATTCTTATCCAGTTGAAGATTCCAAGACCTCGCCTGGTTCAGTTAAATCGACTCCTAAAGATTTTTTTGATTCTTATCCAGTCAAAGGCCTTCTCTGGTTCAGTCAGATCGACCCTAAGATCTCCCTGATTCTTATTCCAGTTGAAGATTCCAAGACCTTGCCTGGTTCAGTTAAATCGACTCCTAAAGATTTTTCTGATTCTTATCCATTCAAAGGCCTTCTCTGGTTCAGTCAGATCGACCCTAAGATCTCCCTGATTCTTATTCCAGTTGAAGATTCCAAGACCTTGTCGGGTTCAGTTAAATCGACTCCTAAAGATTTTTCTGATTCTTATCCATTCAAAGGCCTTCTCTGGTTCAGTCAGATCGACCCTAAGAACTCCCTGATTCTTATCCAGTTGAAGTTATTTCAAGACCTTGTTCGGTTCAGTTAAATCGGCTCCTAAAGATTTTTTTGATGCCAATCTAGTCAAAGGCCTTCTCTGGTCCAGTTGAATCGATTCCTAAAGATTTTCCTGATAAAGACTCAGTAGAAATCACCCCAGATTCTCTCATCGTTACTGTTGAGGTAGTAATCGCCCCAGATTCTCTCATCGTTACTGTTGAGGTAGTAATCATCCAAGGTTCTCTCACCGTCCCGTTGAGGTAGTAACCATCCCTGATTCATTCATCACCTTTTGAAGCTCCAGACTCGATTCCTGTATCTCGCCAGGGCACGTCTGAAGAGGTTGAAGATTCGATTCCTGTAACCAACTAGGGAGCGTCTGTATAAAGAGTTTGAAGACCAACGCTTACAACATGTCAGGTAATCATCTTTCTTTTTCAGGTACGCAAATTCTCGCTAAGGAATCTCTTACGCGATCGACACCCAGATGGCATCTATAAGCCCATCCACCTATCCATCACCTCTCAACATGGCATCTATAAGCCCATATTCCTATCCATCAATCTCCAAATGGCATCTGTAAGCCCATTCCCATCATCACACTGCTAACATACGAGCGCAAATTTCTGGGCACTCTAGTGTCCAATCATCTTCCACCTTCAGATTACGAAAGGCACGTCAGCCAATCTACACCCTCAGGTCTAAGAAGATTGAACAGGGGCAACTGTTGTACCCCAAAATTTGCCCTCCCATATTCTTCAAGATTTGCAAAGATCAAGGTTCAAAATCTCTCAAAGGTGGCACAGTTCAATGGCCTCCTAACAGTCAAAAGTTAGGGTTTTGATTCTAGCAAAGAAATGGAAGTTTCCAAGGGCCCAAACAAGTCCCACATGCCTATAAACATTGTCAAGCATCCTCATTCCAAGTTTCAAGACTCACAGTACAAAATTGCACAGTCAAAAACCCTAATTGCTTAACAGTCAACTGTAGGGGCAAAATGGTCATTTGACAGTCAAAAGTCAAAATTTTTGGTCAACATCTTATTTTGAAGCCACAAACATCATTTTATCAATTCTTGATCATGATTCTCAAGGCATGGCTCAAAAAGTCTCAAGATGCAAAAGTTTCCATATTTGGACAGTTGAAAAAGTCAACTGTAACTTGACCAGGGCATAACTTCCACATGGTTTATCAGAAAAATTCCATCAAAAGCTCATTTTGAAGAGAATGACATTTCCTACAACTCATATTCACACTTCAAGTCCAAGAAATGCTCTCACAAAAAGTTATCAATCTCAACATTATAGGTCATTTTCAAAAGTCAACAAAAAGACACTTTAAGTCAAAGACCATAACTTGAGATTGGTAAATCAAAATGACATGGGACCAAATGCATTGGTTAGAGGACTTCAGGACCTTTCCAAAATGTCCAAGAACATGATCTAATCTTAAAAATTGAGCAAGATATGCCTTGTGGAAGTTGGGAAATTTTTGGGAATTTTGAAAAGTCAACTTTGCTTCAAATGCCTCAAAATTGCTAATGGGCCACAATTTCTTCCAAGAATCATCACCCAAAAGCTATGCACGACCCATTGACCCAAAGGTGAGTTATTTTATTATTTTTAATTTATTAATTGAATTTTTAAATCTATTAATTAATATAATTAAAATTAAATATGAGAAAAATACTAAACAAATGTTTTGGAATCTTTTTATGCAGCATTTGTACTCTTTATTCACTCAAGATTTCGTGCATATCCAAAAGGGAAAGAATATCCCATGATTGGCATGTTCTTCATGACAAAAAGATTGAAAAAGATTCATGAAAATCACAAATTCAAAAACATTGATTGAATGGATTTTGGGCTTGTTTTGTTAACCTAAATCATTCACATACATAAGCAAAACCTAAACCTAATCACAAGAGCAAGCATGCTGCGTTGAAAACTTGAAAACAAACTTTGCATTTTTTCACAAAATTCTCAAAACTGAAAACACACATAGAGCACGTTTCAAGGCCTAAGAAGCATTCCAATAGCTTGCTTACACGTCCAGGAATCTTTTCCAATCAAAATCACATCTAACCTCAAGAACTGGTAGAACACAGTCGCCCTGTTCATGAGATTTTTCTTAATCGTATTTGCATTTACATGCCATATCAATGCATTTTCATTATTGTTTTACACTAACATGATGTTGTTGAAGCTTTTGGTGTCTTTTAATTGAACTAATCTTGCCTGTATGCAAAGTTACCATGGAAGCTCTTTAGGGTTTCAGAGGTTGGAAATTAGGGCTTGTTTCATGTGGAAAAATTAGGCAACGAGGCCTATACCATTGGAATCAGGGCTTTCTAACGATTCAAAACCATACCTCGCGCTCAATTTATGAGGAACCATACTCTAATCGCTATTTTTGCAGGATGCATTTAGTGGGGGTTTAAAACCCCCGCTATCTCTTTTCTGTTTGCAGGCACAACGGAGAAGAAGCAGGCGTGGCTTGTTGCTATTGGACCATTCAAATAATTTAGCGCGTTTTTTTGTTTTCTACCAATAAAGTGTTTTTTCTATATATTATTTATATTCCGTTATATTAACAAAGACGTTAATTGGCTCAGTTGGTGAGAGAAGGTTGTTGCAAGCATTGGGACCTGGGTTCGATTCCCAGGTCCCCCATATTCTTCATAATTTTGTTCATAATGCGTTCAGGTACAATTCCTTGCCCAGGGCCTACCATGCAGCTTCATATCTTTGCTTGCCACGCGCCCAACAATTCCAATCCAACGGCCAGGATGTGTAGATCACCATACGCATCAGTCAACCACCAATACACAATCACTGAAAAGTCAAAAAGGCCTCAATCTAATGGGCCAAACTGCTTCAAATATACCTCCAAAGGGGTCAACACCCCCTATGTTTGTATTTCTTTCTCTCATTCTTTTTTTTCTTTTTTTTTATTTGTTTTAATTTAACTATTTTCTTTTAATTCATAAAATAATTTTTACAACATAAAAAAATCAGAAAATCATAAAACAAAAAATATGTTTTTATTAATATTAATTTCTATTAGTTTTTTTTGTAAATAAATTTAATAATCAATTTAGTTGTAATTTAGGGTTTTAATTTTAATTTATTTCTTAATAACTGAAAAAACATAAAAATTAGGGTTTCTAGCACTTTTACTTTTTTTTCTTAATAAATATTCTTTTCTTATTATAATTATTATTAACCATTAATTATTTTTTGTAAATAAACTTGTCATTAAATAATTAGGTTAAATTAGGTCAAACTTAAACATTTTTCTTTAATAAATTAAAAAACGATTTAGAACTAGGTTTTTATTTAACTTTTAATTCCAATTAATTTTCTCATTAAATTTCATAAATACCAAAAAACATAAAAAACAAATTCTTTTCTTTATTTAGTCATTAATTACTTTCAATTCCAATTTAATTTCCTTAAAGGGTCCAACACCCTCGCACCTTCGATTATAATTCCCTTTCGCGCATTTATTTTTATTTCTTTTGTGAATATAATGTATTTGCCCCAAAGCTTTGTAATAGATAATTAGGATATTTACTTTTCGCATCTTATTTATTCAAATCGGGTCTTTGGTTAATTTGACGATGTAGACCCGCGCCTTGTAATAGCGTAGGACTTTTATTTTCCGCATTTTAATTCCCGCACCTTTTAATTGCTAATAATCATATGAAAGAATGTATGCCCAAATAAAATTGAAGCGTAGATCACTAAATGCATGACAAGACAAGTAATATCTGAAAATGACACACAATTCACACACCACTCCTTGGGTACGCCTCACTGTTGCCTTGCCCCTCGAAACGTGGTCATCGAGTAGAGGACGTTTTAGTAAGTCCTCATGTCCATGAACATGGCATGAGGGTAGCTTCTAAGGTGTCCTACTATTGCTCTGGTAACCACACTGTCCCTAATCCTCGAATTGACCCGAACACCTCCAACGGTGGTTCTACCTACCTCTCAATGGTGGGATGACACTACCTTAAGGACATTTACACAGACTAATTCCTTAGGATAGGTAGATGACTCGTAGATACTTGCTCTAATTCAAAACAAATCAAAAACTTATTTTCACACCGACACTTTGCAAAAAGCTTTCAAAAACAACTTTTTAAACACTCTTGAGGACTGATACAAGAGTCGAACTGAAACTTTCAAAGAAACTTTTTCAAACCCACTCACCTTGAAAAGCAAACAAACATTTTGAAAACACAAGTGAGCAAGTATCTAAGAGCCCATGGATAACCATGGATAGAAAGGGTGCTAACACCTTCCCTTTCTATAAATCTACCTCCCGAACCGAGAACTAATCTCAATAAGGAATTTTTCTGTGCTTTTGTCCTTTCCATATTGGAGAAAATAAAAGACGGTGGCGACTCTTGCTTACCGCGACATTTCGCGAACCAGCGTTAAACAGTTAGTTCCAGATCCACCGATCACAATCACGAAGAGCGGGTGAGTACAAATAAAATTTGAGCCTTTATCCTTTGTTTCTTAAACCGTGAACCAGACCACGTTATAACCCTTAAAAGTCCTAGCTGAAGCATGGGTTAGTTCGAAAGCATCATGTTACGAAAGGTATCCTGACTCCTTAAGGCTTGCGGTAAAATAACGAGTTGACATCACAGTTTACAAAAGAACTCACTTGTTTTATTAAAGACGAATACAGTTATGACGACGAGTGTCTATAACGTCTGAAGAGTTCGAAGATCCGATTCCTGTATCTTTCCAGGGTGTATCTGTTGATGACTAACATTACCAGACTCGATTCCTGTATCTTGCCAGGGCACGTCTGAAGAGTTCGAAGATCTGATTCCTGTATCTCGCCAAGGTGTATCTATTGACGACTATATTCTCAGGACTCGATTCCTGTATCTTGTCAGGGCACGTCTGAAGAGTTTAAAGATTCGGTTCCTGTAACCAGCCAGGGCACATCTACATAAAGAAATTGAAGATCAACTCCTGTAACAGGCCAGGTAATTATCTTTCTTTTCTCAGGTACGCAAGTTCTCGCTAAGGAATCTCTTATGCGATCGACACTTAGATGGCATCTGTAAGCCCATCCACATACCAACAGCCTCCGAATGGCGTCTATAAGCCCATTCCCGACAAGGTTCTGTCACACTTCCAGATGGCATCTATAAGCCCATCCTCCTATCCATCATCTTTCCAAATGGCATCTGTAAGCCCATTCCCGACATCACATTGCTGATACTCCACTATGCGAGTGCAAATTTATGGGCACTCTAGTGTTCAATCATCTTCCACCTTCGGATCACGAAAGGCCCGAAAGCGAATCTATATCCTCAGGTTTAAGAAGATTGAACAGGGGCAACTGTTGTACCCCAAAATTTGCCCTCCCATATTTCTCAAAACATCTCAAGAAAAATTCACAAGTCCAACCCGGCGCGTCATATTCAGGTGTTCTTTCCCCAAGATATCTCTGATAACGTATTCTCAAATTCAGGTTCGGCTCAAGAGATAATTCTTTAAAGAAGGTATCCGAATGTGTAAGTTTTCTTGAAGAAATATGGTGAAAAAGTGTGCTGAAAGTGCAGTTTTTACACGCTAAAAAATTCATAACTTGAAGATCGTGGCTCGTTTTGAACCCGTTCCGGTGGCCAAAATTCCGTCTTGACATTATCTATGTTTTCATCTCTCACAGCTGGAAGCCAATTTCGATCATAAGGTCTTCAAAAATGTGGATTTATCAAGTATTTTCGTACAGAAAATTTGTGACAGAAGTTTATTGGCGTCATGTTCAGAAAATCATAACTTGGTCGATTTTCATCGTATCGAGCTGGTTCCAGCGCCAAATTTTCACAAATTGAGTTGGCTACATTTTCACAGGAGGTATCAAGTTTGAACGGTGTTCAAAAGGCCTTCGTTTTTTGCTCAGAGTGCGTGACACGCTGAAAATCCTGAATGCTGAATATTATTTCATCTGGGCCGAAACTTCGAAAATTCATAACTCGGTCAATTTTTATCGGATTGGGCTCATATTTTTACACAAGGTCCCTGACTCATAGATCTACAACTTTGCTTCAAAAGTCGAGACCAGATTATGCTCCAATCAATACCAGTTTTTTATTGAAGAACGTGTCAGAGTCGACACTGGAGCCCAAAATAAATTTGTCTGAGCTAAAACTTCAAAAATTCATAACTAATTCACCGTTTATCCGATTGAGCCGATTTTCGGACAGGAGTTAGTTATCGATGTCGGCTACATTTTGTTTTCACATTTCAACTTCAAAAATTGCACTTAAGTCCCTGCGATTTAGCCTGGAAGGTGACGAACTCAAGTGAACATTGGAGGCCCAATTGCACATTCAAAGCCCATTTTCTTTACCCTAATTTCCATTATATAATCACCTTCTTTTCACACAAACCAGAGAGGAGAAAAAGAGAGAAAAAAACTTTACCACAACACTGTTAGAATATCAAATTCTTTCAAGAACCCTAAAACCTTGAAATCCTTATTACAAATCCCTCTCTCACTACAAACAAGCCATCACAGTTACAAACCAACACCTCACTACTTCTTCACTAAGGGTAAGGATGGCTTGATCTCCATGATCCAAAAGGCATAAAAGCATTCATGTCACTAATTTTCCAGTAAGGGTAAGATTGATTTGATCTCCATGATCAAAAGGGTATAATCATTCATACATGTCATATTGTGCATAAACATTAAATTTCTTCATATATTGGCTTTATTTGCATTTTATGATTTTATTTAATGTGTTCATGAGATTCAACACTGCAGATTTAGACAGGATACCATGCAGGTTCATTAAGGAACGTTGAGGCCAAAAGCCAAATGGCCAAAAGGCAAAAGCCAAATGGCCAAAAGCCAAAAGCCAAAAGCCAAATGGCCAAAAGAACAACTTATGCATGACACCAATACATGACGAGACAGACATCCTGAGAAGATTAAGGAACGTTGAGGGCAGAACACAAATGGCCAACAGCCAGAACACAAATGGCCATGAAACCCAATCCAATTGCCAAAGAATGCAGACCGTTCAAAAAAACCTCCCCTTGGGCCTGAAACCCCCCTTGGTTTGCATCCTTTTTAATTTTATTTTTTTTTCTTTTCTAATTCTTTTTTATTTGTTTTAATTGTTTTTTTCACCATAAAATAATTTTCTATAATAAAAACAGAAAAATCAAAAATACAAATATATTTAATTATTATTAATTTCATCACTAACCTATTTTTTTTTGTAAATAAAATCTAACCATTAACTTAGTTAATTTAGGTTTCAATTTTAATCTTTTTCTTAAACAAATTAAAATATGTAGGAATCAGGTTTTTTAACTTTTCATCATTTTTTTAATAAATAATTTTCTCATTATTATTGTTATTAATTATTAAATATTTTTGTAGATAAACATGTACATTAAATATTTAGGAAATTAGGTTAAACTTTAATTTTTTTTTATAATTAAAAATACTTAGAACTAGGGTTTCGTTTAACTTCTAATTAATTTTCTTTATTTCATAAATACAAAAACCATAAAAAAAAAACATTTCTTTTCTTTAATAAAATAAATAATTAACTTTCTTATTCCATTTAATTTCAAAAGGGTCCAACGCCCTCGAACATTCTATTTCTATTCTTTTCGCACGTTATTTTATTGTGAATATTATGTAACTGTTCAAGCCTTGTAATAGTAATTAGGAATTTATTTACTTTCCGCATTTTTTATTCAAAACGGGTCTTTGTTAATTTGGCGATGTATAGACCCGCGCCTTGTAATAGCGTAGGATTTATCTTTCCGCACTTTAATTTCCGCACTTTTAAACTGCTAAAATTTGCATGAAAGAATGTATGGCCTAAAATAAAAACAAGCGTAGATCACCATGATGCATGTACAAGATAAAACATAACCTGAAAATAACACACAAATTCACACACCACTCTTAGGGTACGCCTCACTGTTGCCTTGCCCTTGAAACGTGGTCGTCGAGTATAGGACGTTTTAGTAAGTCCTTATGTCCATGACATGATCCAGTTGCCTCGAAACGGTTGCCTCAGAATTAAAAAGGATCAATGGCATAAGGGTAGCTTCTAAAGTGTCATACTGTTGCTCTGGTGACCACACTGTCCCTACAAACGAATTGACCCGAACACCTCCAACGGTGGTGCTACCTACCTTTCAATGGTGGGATGGCATTACCTTAAGGACATTTACACAGCCTAATTCCTTAGGGTAGGTAGATGACTCATAGATACTTGCTCTAATTTAAAACAAATCAAAACTCTTTTCACACCGACACTTTCAAAAAGCTTTCAAAACAATTTTTCAAACACTCTTGAGGACTGATACAAGAGTCATTCTGAAATCTTAAACGAAACTTTTTCAAACCCACTCACACTTTGAAAAGCAAACACTTTTGAAAACACAAATGAGCAAGTATCTAAGAGCCCATGGATAACCATGGATAGAAAGGGTGCTAACATCTTCCCTTTCTATAAATCTACCTCCCGAACCGAGAAACTATCTCATAAGGAATTTTGCTGTGCTTTTGTCCTGTCCATGTTGGAGAAAATAAAAGACGGTGGCGACTCTTGCTTCCGTGACATTTCGCGAACCAGCGTTAAACAGTCAGTTCCAGATCCACCGATCACAGGAGTGAAGGTATCAACAGGGGTCTTTTGGAAGAGTATCTCTTGGGTATCCACCAGGCGTTGGACACCTGATTTCAACATTGGGCAGTCAGCTCGTATGTTCAAACAAAAGTAGCAGTCTTTTCCGCAGCCTGGGAATATCCCGACTCTCATCAAATTTTCTTTAATCACTAGTAACGGGGTTAAAAGGTCAGCAACATCGGTAACATGAAGGTCTTCCATAACGGCATGAACATTATGATCGTGCTTGGGCATTGGGGAAGAAATCACATTGGGCTTCTCAGGAGCATCAAATTCTACTTTCTTGGCGTCAATCAGGTCTTGGATTTTGTTCTTAAGCGCCCAACAATTATTGGTATTATGCCCAACACTGTCAGAGTGGTAAGCACACTTGGAATTGGAGTGGTAGTATGGAGAGGAGGTATTAGGGTTCTTTCGCGCTTCCTTCAAACTGGCAAGATTCAGTTTTAACAAATGAGGGAGTACTTGAGTTGCCGTCATGTTGATTCGGGTGAACTGCCGTTGTGGCCTTTCTACCCGTTGTTGATTAGGTCTTGACTGATTGCCGCGAGGTTGATCATTTAAAGAGTTTTGAATCATTACAGCCCCTACAGTTGGTTGGCGCTCGGTTCTTCCTTGACTTTTCTGAGAATAAACAGTAAAGGATTCCTTCTTAGCTGGGAAGGCTTTCTTAATAGTAGTGGATGCGGAGGTATCTTTCTGAATCTTACCACTTTTAATACCGACCTCGACCCTTTCACCGATCAAAATTAGTTCAGTGAATCCTGCGGAAGAACTCCCGATTAAATGATTGAAGAAAGGGCCAGACAGGGTCCCCGGAAACATGTCAACTAGCTCTCTATCCGACAATGGTGGTTGCACCCTTCCAGCCAGATTACGCCACTTCTGGGCATACTCTTTAAATCCCTTATTGGAAGCCATACCCATACTCTGTAGTTGAGTACGAGTGGGCGCCAAATCAGCATTGTATTGGTATTGACGGTAAAAAGCAGCAGCTAAGTCTTCCCAGTTATGAACCTCAGACCTCTCAAGTTGATAGAACCAGTCCAATTGTGTGCCTGACAAACTGTCTTGGAAAAAGTGTACCCAGAGGTCTTTATCAGATGAGTGGGGTTGGATCTTTCTGACATAGGATCTCAGATGCATCTTTGGGAAGGACAGACCGTCATACTTAGCAAATGTTGGTACTTTGAACTTGGGAGGAATAACGATCCCAGCGACCAATCCTAGTTCTTCAAAATCCAAACCAGGCACCCTTTGCAACTCCATGGCTGCCAATATATCCTCAAGATTCTTATATTTATCATCGCCCGGGGGATATTGCTGTTCGGAGTAGTCTTCGTCTTCTTCTTCTTCCTCCTATTCAACTTCAGATTCAAAAGGTCTCGCAGCTCCTTTTCCTTTACCAGTCCCTTCATCAGACGCTGAGGGGAACTCGAGAACTTTCCTAGCATTGCTTTCAAACCTTCTTCCCATAGTGGCTACTCCAGGCCTTTTCTTTTTTTTCTCTTTATCTTTCTCCAACAGTGCTTTAAGGTCCTATTTACCCTTTGCTAAGGTCATGAGGAGTTGCTGGAATTGAGAATTCTGTGCTTACAGATCCTTAATCGTCTGCTCCAAATCCATCTTGCTGAAATAAACAGCAGAAAGATAAGGAAACCTGGTGTGAAGACATGTTCATGCATATGATGAATGATATGTTATTCATGTAATGCATTCAAGGATTCATAAATTCAAATTTGTTGCAAACAAAAAGAAACACACGTCATATTAAGAAGAAATTGTTAGTACATAAGTGCCCCATGGGCAAAATATTACAAAATTCTTAATGTAAAAAGACATTGCGCATCCTCTTTGGTGCGATGTAAGTGTTGAGAGTTTCCTCCTCATGAAGTCGGCGGGTAAGCTCCAAAACCTTCTTCTCACTGGCATAGAAACTGGCTTCAAAAGTATTCCGTTCTTCCTTGAGTTGGATCCAACTCTTTTGCATTTCTTCCCATGATGTTGGCATGTCAGGATGTAGGAGGGTGTATGGAACCTCTCCTTCCATAACGGGCTCTTTGATCAAGGGGAGAATGTGAGGGTATGGCATCATATGATTCTGGGCGCGGGTTCGTACCCACTTGAGATAAGACTCAAGGGGGGTGGAATTCTTGTGCCCCAGTGTCTTACTATCCACTTTGTTGGGCATCCTCCAAGCTCTGATGAACCTTTGTCGAAGTCCTTGCGAATCATTGTCGAAGTCAAAAACTAGGTCAGGAATCAGCATGTCATGAGGGCCATCCCTCCGAGCATATCCAAACTATCTTAGAGCTAAACAGGGGTTGTAGGTAATGCCTCCCCTAATGCCAAGTAGTGGGACATTAGGGAATTCCCCACAACGATCAATGATGATGACATTTTCTCTGGACCGAGAACACCAATGTACATCAGAATGTGTGAGGGTCATCAACCGTTGTGACCACCTTAAACCCTGCTCATTCTTCAAAACTGATTATGGAAGGTGAGAAATAAACCACCTTTCTAGGAGAGGAGTACAACACATAAGAACACCTATTTTCCTCATTGTTCGTGTGTAAAACGAGTGTAGGATGTCCCCAAGCAATGTAGGTACAGGATTCCGGGATATGAAAATCTTGACAGCATTCACATCTATAAGTTGATCAGGGTTTGGGAACAGGACCAAACCATATATAATGAGTGCCACAATCTCTTCAAAGGCTTATAGATCAAGAGAATTCCAGCAGTCTTGTGCCTTCTCAAACAGAAACTTTGCCAAGAAACCCTTGACACCACTTCTGGTTTCCCACTGTCCCTTGATGTCAGATGGTTGCAAGTGTAATGCTTGAGCAACATCTTCAGGCTTTGGTTCTTTTTCCGTACCGTTGTAGGGTAGTTGATGAAGAATAGGAATTCTCAGGAGTTGAGAAAATTCCTCCAAAGTAGGTACTAGTTGGTAATCAGGGAATGTGAAACAGTGGTGTAGGGGGTCAAAGAACTGGAAAAGAACTTTCACCATGTCTTCTTCAATGTTGGAGTTGACCAAGTTGAGGAGTCTACCATGTCTTTCACTGAAGAGAGAACTCTCTGGAATCCTGGAAGTGGGCTCCTTGAGTTGAGGAGGGATTCTCACAAGGTTGACTTGAATTGTTTTCCTACGAAGAGATTCCATGACCAACAAAACAAGAACAAAGATGAAGATCCAAACCCTTGAAATGTTTAGTGGATGCATATGATGCTTTATGATGTTCATGATGTATGCACAAGCAAATGTACAAACAAGTCACACAAAACCCTAGTTTCAGGCTTGCATGAGGTTTCATAGGTAAATACCCTCTTGAGTTTAGTTGGCTCAAACATGTCCTATAGTAACAGGGTTCTAAGGAGCTCAATATCACTGGATTGTTTTCTATGTTCATTGTTTTGGTTTAGCCACTTAACTAGAGACCAAAATATTCCAAGAAAACAACCCTCAATGAGTGTAGTATCGAGTATCTACCAACTTCGGGTTGCACCAAAGCCAATCATCTAACTACCCCTAATTAAAAGGCCAAGATGGTCAAGTAAGGTTCTAAGAGTTCATTAGTGCTTTATAACATCACTCAGCGGCCCGGTATTCTCTTTGATTGATTCAAAGGCTACTGGTACTCACAAATATGTTGCACTAATATAGATATTGCTTCAACCATGTCGGTATACCCCGCACAGTTTCCACAACGTATTGCTATTTACCTATGAATGTTTCCCCAAATCCGGGTAGAGGATTTCAAGCCCAAACAAGAGAACCAAATGTAAAGCAATCAAAGCAAACAATATAATCATGCAAAGGGTGATCTAAGCCCTAAGGTTACTCCACTTTTAAAGTAATCCCCAGTAGAGTTTCCAGTTCTGTGATACGGTGGGAGAACTGACTTGGGATTTTGCGTTTGTGTTCGCAAATGTTTCGGTTTAGCAAGAGTCGCCACCGACTTTTTATTTTATCCTAAGGAAAGGTCAAAAAGCACAGGAAAGACCTTTGAGATGTTTTCTTGGGTTCGGGGAGTAGATTATAGAAAGGGAAGGTATTAGCACCCTTTCTATCCATGGTTATCCATGGGCTCTTAGTTACTTGCTTAGATCACTTGCTTTGCTTTTCAATTGTTTAAAATGGTGCTCTTCAATTGTTTGAAATGGTGCTTTGTGTGTGATTTTGAAAGATGTTTTGAAAAGAGGCCATCATTGTGGCAACCTTTGTAATGATTCTTGTTTGAATGTATACAAAGGTGTTTTTGTCTTTTGAAAAGTTTTCAATGTTTGAAAGTAGGGTTTTGAAATTGTGTTGTGAAGTGTGTTTTGAAGATAGCAAGGATGTTTTTGCAAGCTTTGATCAAGTAACTAAGAGTTGTCTACCCTATTTTACTCAAAGATCTTTCTTATGTTTTTAACCCTTTTAACAGTGTTGTTTCACCATTGTATTTGGTGAACAACCTTGTGTTAGGATGTTAAACGGGACAGGCGCTGGTCATCGTATAGACCATGATAACAATTGTGTCAAGTATTTTTGGCAATTTTCTTGAGGGACTTGATCATTTTGTTTAGGCAACTCAGATAGCGTCATCGAGGGACTATGATCTTTGTTTTGTTTTTATTTTGCCAATGTACTTAACATGCATACCATGGCCCGTTTTTGAAGGCAACAAGTGGATTGAAACCCTAGGGATGCAAGTGTGCATTGTGTTTGTTTTTTCATGCATTTTTGTCTTTGATTAGGTCAAACTATTTGTTGGTTTTGATTTTTTTGCATACAAACCCTAAGTCTAATCATGGCATAATTGAAAGCTTTAAAGGTGCGAGAATTTAAATTCTACACTATTACAACATGATATAGGGAGGGGGTACAAATTTGAAATGGGGATTATTTTGCAAGAAATTAAACCCTAAATTATTACAACCAAATTGAATGTGTAAGGCATAATATTTAAATAAAATACAATAAATAAATGTTAGATAAAATGTATTATGCAAAAGGTTTTTTTATGTATGTAAAATATTTTCAATGGAAAGAAATGTAAAGAAATAAATAAAAAGTTAATTTTAATTATTTTTGTTTTTAGGGCAAAAACCCTAATTTCTTAGGAAAATAAATATAATGTATTATTTATGTACAAAAATATATTAATATGTATAAAAATGAAATATATCCTAAAAAAGGTATTTTTTAGTATAAATAATAATAAAAATAAAATAAAATATTTTTTTGTGTTTTATTTCTAGGTATTTGATAAAACAAAAGTATATATATATATATATATATATATATATATATATATATATATATATATATATATATATATATATATATATATATATATATATATATATATATATATATATATATATATATATATATATATATATATATATATATATATATATATATATATATATATATATATATATATATATATATATATATATATATATATATATATATATATATATATATATATTAAATATGTTAAATATGTAAAAAATAAAATAAATAATCTACAAAAATGTATGTATTTCAAGAAAATATTTTCAAATGTGTATAAAAATAATAAATGAAAATAAACATATTTTTTACATTATTTTTTAGGTTTAAACAAAATAACATAAAGTATTTAATCATTTTAATGTTGGAAATAATTAGAATAAATATCAAATAAATGTAAAAATTTATGAAAATATTTTTTTAGGTATTTTTTATATTTGGAAATAAAATGATAAAGTCAGAAATAAATTTAAAATGCAAAAATAATAAAAATACAAAGAAATGGGCCAGGGGGTGTGAAACTGGAAAAGAGGGTGTTAGAAGCAAAACAAGCCAGCCCAGCCCATCAGTTTCATCTTCTTCCTCCAGACTTCGAAAAAACGCGTGTTTTCCACACAAACTTGTATCTCCTGATTCAGTGCTTTTTTGACAAAACTCAAAACATGAAACTTGTAGAGCATTAAACAACGAATCTAACCATATAAAAAACTTAAGCTAACTCTCAAAGACCAGAGAGAATTTCTCTGGCCCTAATTTCTAACCTAGTTTTTTCATAAAGTTCATGGATGAAATTCTCCTAGCACGATTAATATAAATGAAAACTAAGCACATGTATGGTTTCAGGGCTATGAATACAACATCTTTCATTCACAAACCTAAGTCTAAATGTTCCTAAATAGAGATATAGAAGTTCATGAAATATCTGTTTCAGTTGAGTTCGAGCTGGACAATGCAGCAACTTCCAATGGTGCCTGAGGTTCTTTTGAGCTTGCCTGATGTCCACTGAACCTTTCCCAATGCTTAGTTTGTTTTGAAGTGGCCTGAATTGTGCTACAGAACTCAACCTGCAAAGCTTCCAAACAAAAATAGCAATGTGTGTTAATGGAGTTACAGCAACTTATGAATGGTCTGGATAGCTCAGGTATGTTGATTGGAATGTGTTTGAAGTAGTTTTGGACAAAACGCACGAGGGGATTTGATGGTGGCTTGTGATTTGCAGAATTGGCCTTGTTTTGCAAGAAAATGAAGATTTTGAGTATAAGGGTGCTTTAGGGGTGAAAGGCTTGTGCTTCTGACTTGTGAGGATATGCAAAACTTGTTTGACAACTTTGCTTGAGTTGGTTTTATCAGATATGTGAGATGCAAGCTTTTGGCCCTTTGACTTGTTTTGAAAGCAAAGTTGGAAGTGAAGTGAGATAGGCATGTACAAGCTATCTCCAAGCATGCACCAACTTCTTGTACTATGCTTGAGATTGTGGAGCTTGTTTGCTGCAAAGGAAGAAAGTCCAAGGCTCAAGAAAATGCAACTTGACATAAAGTGCCCTTTATGAAAATGGAAGTGCCATCTTTATGCCAAAAATGGAAAAGTTCAATGTACAAAGCTCCTTTGATAAAAATAATGCCAATGTCCAATGTATTTGCATTCAATTTTTGAGTGTAAATTGGTTTAGAGGCCTGTAATCATGTACTAAGCTAGTTTGGTCAGATTTGCAACTTGGTATGAACATGTATTGGCCATGGTTGCAAAGTGAGTTTTTGCCAACTTCAAGCATTCGATTCTCCCTAACCACAAAGGTACTTGAGGAGTTATTGGATAATTTGGAAAGCTTGCAATCCATCTTTGAAATTCAACTTAATACTCCAAGTGGAACTATGTGAAAAATGGCCAAGAAGATGGGTCAAATCCTGCCTAAACTAGGGCAAAATTTCTCTAAGTTAAAAGTTTTAGGTACCCTTGTTCCAAAATTCATCACTTGAGATCCAAGCTTCTTTTGAGAAAACTTTGTGAATAAAAGTTGTAGACTTTGTGATGGACTACAACTATCATGTTGTAAGTTTTGTTTGAATCCATTTTCATCTTGGTGAAAAAATGGGACAAAGTTAGGAAAAAATAAGAAAATTTCATAACTTAGAAAATTTCTAAGTTATGAAATTTTTCCATTTTAAACCCTAATTTGCAATTTTGGGTTTCTTGATGAAAAAGTTTCATAATTTGACATGTCTTGATGGAAAATGACTCTTGGCACTTGATTTTGACCAAAAAGTCAAAGTTTGACTTTTCAGTGTACAGTCAAATTTTGATCAGTTGACTGAAAAATTCATCTGTCAATCCTATGAATTTGAGACCTTTTGAACTTTTTGAATAGGTCAAGACAATTTAATTGAGTCCTTGAGTCCATGGTAGAGCTTGATTTTCCATTGTCTAGGTCAAACAGTCAAAAATTGCCTTTGTACAATCAAAACCCTAAAAATGACCATTTTGCCCTTTTGGTGATCTAATCAAATTTCTTGTGGAATTATGATCCAAACTTGATCAAATTGTTCATATGAGTTTATAATGTTGATGTGGGTCAAAATTCATGAGGTTTGACTGTCAATTGGCCACATTTGACCTTTTCCCCAATACAGTTGATTTCTAGGTCAACTGTCCAATTGACTGGGCAAAAATTTGAATCAAGGCTTGAAACTTGGTATGGACAAACTTGTGAGTCCAAAATGAAGTATGAAAGTCATTTTGGGCATTGTAGGTCAAAATATCCTTGTGCAAACTCAAACCCTAATTTAGGTCGACAGTGCAAGGAGGTGTCTTGAGCAGAGCAAACCCTAGCTTGATCTTGAGTTCCAAGAGTCTTGTGATGAGAAAATATTGATGAAATGGGAGGGAAAATTTTGGGGTACAACAGATACGAACTCAGGCTCAATGTCTCATGATGACTTATCCCTCTATTCTCCCGGTTATCATAGAACCTGTTGTGGAAGGAGATGTTCCATACCCTATCCTGCATCCTGACATGCCCACCTCTCTCGAAGACTTGCAAAGGGATTGGATACAGTTTAAGGGAGAGAGAGACACTTTTGAGGACCAATTCTATGCCAGCAAGAAGAAGGTCCTGGAACTCACCAAATAACTTCATGAAGAGCGGAGTCTGAATGCCTACATCGCACCAAAGAGGATGCGTACAACTTTTTCATCTTAGAGTTTTTTATATTTCTTTGTAAGCCCAAAGAGGCATGATGTACTAAAACTTTAATTTATTAATATAACATGTGTTCCTTTTCGGTCTAAAGCAAATTTAAGTCTCCAATTTTCTTGAAATCATTGCATATGCATCTCCATTCATCATAACATAAGCAGGTTTTCTTACAATAAGTCTCCTTATCTTTTACTGTTTATTTTAGTAAAATGGACTTGGAACAGACTGTGAAAGATATCCAGGCGCATAATACTCAGTTTCAACAAATGTTCTTGACTCTAGCCAAAGGACAAGAGGATTTGAAAACTTTGTTGATTGAAGAAAAGAAGAAGAAAGAAAAGAAATCAATCGGTGTCTTGAATCCAGGAAGAAGATTCCCTGGGCTAATTAGACGAAACTTGGACTTTGCAACATCATCTGGTGAAAGAGATAATCAAGAAGGGAAAGGCAATGAAGTGGCTTCCCAGCCAGAATCTGAAGAGGATGAAGAGGACGATTACTCTGAAGAACAGTACCCTTTGGCTGACGACAAATACAAACATCTGGAAGAACGTCTAAGTGCAATGGAAATTCAGAGAGCGCTCGGGCTGGACTTTGAAGAGCTGGTGTGATACGGTGGCCAGAACCGGGACTGTTTTTTTTAGGAATTGCTGGTTTGTGTTTTGCGTTTGTGTTTGCAAAATGTCGCGGTAAGCAAGAGTTGCCACCGACTTTTATTTTATCCAACAAGGAAAGGAAAAAAGCACAGAAAAATTCCTTTTTTTGAGATTTTCTGAGTACGGGGGGTAGATTATAGAAAGGGAAGGTATTAGCACCTTTTCTATCTGTAGTTATATACGGGCTCTTAGGTACTTGCTCATCATTTTCAAAATTGCTTCTTTGTGTGTTTGTGTGATTTGAAAAGTTTTTGACTTCGATTTAACTCTTGCTTCTGTCTTCAAGAGTGTTACGAAGTGTTTTTGAAAGCTTTGTTTAAAAGAGGAGTGTAAGTATGAAAAAGTTTGTTTGGATTGAGCAAGTACTTAAGAACTAATCTACCTACTCGAAAAAAAGAATTGTTCTATGTTCGTTTCCTTTAGACAATGCTATCCCACTATTAGTGAGTAGGTAGCATCGTCGTTGGAATTTTGAGGGTCAATTCAAAAAGGGACGTACGGTCATTAAAACAATGTTAGGACGTCTTAGTAGTAACCCTAATGTCTTAGATCAATCATTCGAGGCAATAATTCTGAGGCAACCGTTCCAAGACAACTTTTCTGAATCGGGACTTTGATCTTTGTTTAGACAAGAGAGCGACCACTAAAGCATCCTATACTTAATGACCATTTACCGAAGGCAACCAAGTGGGAGTGTACCCTAGGAGTGCGCATATGCGAGTGATTCAATTTCAAGTTCATTATCTTTGCACATTTAGGGTTAGCTAACTGTTTTAAAATTAATCATACATTCTTGTCATGCATCCCTAATATCATACATCTAACAGTTTAATATTTGAGGAATTTAAAATGCGGAAAATAAGCTAAGCTATTACAAGGCTTCGGGTATTTACATAGCCAAAAACAAACCCTTAAAAATAAAGCGATAAATGAAAGTAAAAGACCTAATTAAACTATTAAAACTTGTGGGCAATTACATCAATATGGTAAAAATAATAATAAAGTGCGCGATGAAATTAAGATCGACAAGAAATTAGGGTTTTGACCCTTTTTAACCTAATTAAAAGAAAAAATGTTTTTGTTGTTTTTAATTATTTTTAAGAAAAGAATTAGGTTTTAAAATTAAATACACAATTAATTACCTAATTAAATTAATTAATGAAAAATAAATAAATGGCCTATTTTTGTGTTTTGGTTATTTTAAGAAAAAAGAAAATATAATTAAACTATAAACAAAACCCTAATTGTTCTAACTATTTTTAATTTATTTACAAAATAATTAAAGTTATCTAAAATTAAAATCTAATTAAATTAATTAATTTATTCATAAAAACTAACCTAAGTCTAATTGGGTGAAAAATATTATTTGTGATTTTTTTGATAAAAGAAATGATTTTTGTGTTAGTAAATTACATAAATAAATTAATTAAGAAAAATATAAAAAAGAATATAGAAAGAGATATGGGCCTGAAAGTAATTGATGAGGTGTGGATAGCAATCTGGCCCAAGAAGAATTGACCCATTGTTGACTTGCTGGATCCAGTGTTACTCGTTGACTGAAGCCTATGATGCTCCTTCGTTGATGGCCCTTTGGATCTGGCCATCTGTCCACTTGGCGAGCTGGACCATGATGGACCATGGTGGTCCTCATGCCTTGTGGGATGCCTGATCACTGAAAGAAAAAATGCATGAAATAATTGGGGGGGCCTGGGATTCGAACCCAGGCCCTGAAACACTTTCCAACGCTCCACTTACCAACTGTATTGGCTGCTTTGTTTGTTCATATAATAAAAAATAATCATAATATGAAAAAGAAATAAACACTAAGTCCAAAACGCGCAAACATTCAAATAAGCAAATGGTTGTTCGCCACGTCTTCGTCTTCTCCAAGGATCTATTGTTTTAGACAACAGACCTTTACCAACGGACAACCATCGTAGCTAAAACTTATGTATCTCAAAAATCATGTACAAGCACAATAAATCAATGGTGATGGTACCAATCTGTTCGTCTCAGTCTCACGAACTTCATGGTATTCTAATCAAGGCCCAATTTCACCTGTATGCCAAGATCCCAAATTAAACCAAGAAACCCTAGCAATGGTGAAATCTCATACAGTTCATGAAAACGAAATTAAATGTTACAGAAAGCTTGCAAATGTGATGGTGAACAAGAATATATGATTATATCATGTTATATATGCCAGAATTATGCAAACCAATTTCAAAAATAACTCAATATCGTGGATGACTTACAGTGGTATCCAGGGCCTAGAAATGCTTGCTCTTGATTCGTTTTGCTTGATGGGGATCCCAAGAAGTGATTGGGATGGTCAGGAGGCTTTGAAATTTCCTGGAACAATGAAATCGTGTCTTCACTTTCTAGTGATTTTTTCAAGTTTTGTTCTTCTGCTCACGCCTCTTTCTAGCCTTGTTTTGGGTCTGCAAATACTCCTTATGTACTGAGGAATGAATTAGAGTTTCCAATATGATCACAATCTTCCTCCATCATTGCTTTTGATTTGGATTTTATTCACTTTGAATATCTTTCTAAAATTAGGCAAATTCAATATTTTTGTGCACACCAAGCTTTTACACAAATTCAATCTCATGCTAGCTGGATGTAGGACCTGAAACAAGCACAAGATCTTTGAATTTCAATGTTTTGTATTTTCTATGATTTGTTTTGATTTAAAATGATTTAATTCAATTAAAAACCAAAATAAATAATAAAAACAAGATAATGACAAGTGGAAATGGCTAGGGCTCGTGGACCAGGTTGCCAACTCAAAACAAGTGCAAAAGATTGGTCCCATTTGGCAAAATTTGCAAATTGAGGCATAGTTGACTTTTGATAATTTTGCAAAAGAGGTCAACTTCACCAATGCATAACTTCCTCAATTTTGACTCTTTGAAGGTGTTCTTGGACGTTTTAGAAATATTGAGATGTCCTATAAGCAACCCTTTTGGTCTCATCTCAATTTGATATTCCATGCTCATGCATGAAGCTTTGACAAAAAAAGGTGTTTTTGTTGACTTTTCAAAATGACCTATAATGTCCAAATTCATAACTTCTTGTGAGTGCATATTTTGAACTTGGGAGATGAATATGGATTGCATATAATTTCATCCTCTTCAAAATGAGATTTGGATGGATCATTTATCATAAAGTATGAGAAAGTTATGCTTGGTCAAAGTTGAGTTGACTTTTCCTGCAAAACCTTAATTTAGCAACTTTTGATTCTTGGTGAATTATGAGAAATCCTTGATGAATCATGATCAACCCTTGATAAAATGATGAAATATACTTCAAAATGAGGATGTTGAAAAAAAATCTTGTAGTTTGACTGTATGTGGGCCACAGTTGACTTTTGCCCTAGCATAGTCGATTTTCAGGCATTTGAGCAATTGACTGAGCAAACTTTCTCTGTAGGGCTTGAAACTTGACATGGATGATCTTGAGAACATATTAGGACAATGGTGAGCATTTGGGGTCCCTTGGACTCAAGTATCTTGATGCAACATGAAACCCTAATTTGAGGTAGATTGCCTTAGGAGAGAGCTTGTCTGGTCAACCCTTGGGTTTCCTTGAGCAACTTGAGGATCTTTCTTGAAATGTTTTGAGAAATATGGGAGGGAAAATTTTGGGGTACAATAGTTGGGTTTGGTATTTGGGATTGTTATTCCACCAAAATTCAAGGCTCCTGTGTTTGCCAAGTACGACGGGGTTTCGTGCCCCAGGATGCACCTCCGATCTTATGTGAGAAGGATACAACCTCACACTGCTGACAGAGATTTGCGGGTCCACTTCTTTCAGGATAGTCTATCAGGGACTCAGCTAGATTGGTTCTATCAATTGGAAAGGGCCAATATTCATAATTGGGAGGACCTTGCCGCTACTTTTTGTAAACAGTATCAATACAACACAGATCTTGCCCCCACCCGTACTCAACTTCAAAGTATGGCTATGGTTTCAAATGAAGGTTTCAAAGACTACGCTAAAAAATTGAGGGACTTAGCAGGAAGGGTTCAGCCTCCCCTATCTGACAGAGATCTAGTAGACATGTTTTTGGATACCCTATCTGATCCTTTCTTTAATCATCTAATTAAAAGCTCCTCCGCAGGTTTCACTGAATTAATCTTGACTGGGGAAAGAGTAGAAGTTGTGATTAAGAGCGGGAAGATCCAGAAAGACACATCCTCCAATGCTGTGAGAAACCCATTTATTGGAAATAAAGAAGTCAGTGTTGTGTACCCTCAAAGGAATCAAGATAGAATTGAACACCGTCTAATGGTAGGGGCCGTCATAATCCCTAAGCATGTGCCTGCTCAACAAAGGGGCAACCAGCCTTGAACAGAAAGACCAGTAAGACAATTTACCCGGATAAATATGACACTATATCAAGTTCTGCCACATCTGTTGAGGTCTAATCTGGTAACTTTGAAAGAAGCCCCGAAGAATCCTAACACTGCTTCTCCTCATTACCACCCTAATGCTCGCTGTGTTTATCATTCAGAAAGTCCAGGCCATGATACTAACAATTGTTGGGCTTTAAAAAACAAGGTGCAAGAACTTCTCGAAGCAAAAGAAATTAAATTTGATGATCCTGATATCCCAAATGTTATCACCGTTCCTATGCCTAAGCATGGTCGAGATGTTAATGTTGTTGAAGATGATTTGTTTGTTACTGCTATTGATGAACTTATTACTCCTCTCATGTCTGTCAAGAGGAACCTGTTAAAAGCCAGTTTATTTCCAGGTTGTGGCGAAGACTGTCACCTCTGTTCATCCCTACCAACTGGTTGTCATTTATTGAAGGTAGGTATTCAGCGCCTAATGGATGACAAAGAAATTTTGTTTGAAAAAACTCTTGTTCCAACCATTGCTTATGAATATGTTCCAATAGTAACCATTTCCGCCAATTCTTCCAGGGTTTCCACCAAAAAACCTGTTAGAATTACATAAGTTCCTAAAGTGACTCCACTGATAATTACTATGTTAGGACCAATCCCATACTCATCAGATAAGACTGTTCCCTAGAATTATGGGGGTGATGTCTACTATCACAGCGTCAAGCAGGATTGGCTGGCTGATGAAGACTCAAGTTCTGAGAAGGATAACACTGACATTGTCAACATTGCGGGAACCATCAAAATAACCCGAAGTGGAAGGGTGTTCTCCCCTAAAATTTCTGCTCCAAAAGCTGTTACCGGTCCTGTGATCATTCCTACTATTATCCCTGCTGATACTGCTACTACAATTCATGTGGTTACTCCTGTTGACATTCCTATCATCGAGTCGGTCAAGACTCGAGGCAAAGATATATTATTTGAGCTTGTCTGGACGCAGGCCCATTTAGTATCCATTCCAGAGGCTTCTAAGAAAGAAATGGAAGAGATTCTAAAAATTATAAAGAAAAGTGACTACGACGTAGTCAAACAGCTGGGGCAGACTCCGTCAAAGATCTCCATGCTAGCTTTATTGTTATGCTCTGAGGCTCATGCGAAGGCCTTGGTGAAATTTCTTAAGACTGCTCATATGCCACAAGAAACCTCTGCTGATCAATTCCAAGACTGTGTGGCCAGTTTGACCGCTGATAATGGTTTAGGCTTTTCTAACGTTGACCTAACACCTAGAGGAAGGAAACACAATGAGGCATTACATGTATCAGTCGAATGCAGGGGCACAACTCTGGCCCATGTCCTGGTTGACACTGGTTCATCTTTGAATGTGCTGCCTAAGAAGGCTCATGATAGACTTGACTGTGAAGGTTTGACCTTGAAACTCAGCAACATAGTGGTAAGGGCCTTCAACGGATCAAAGAGAATGGTGCATGGGGAGGTGGATATCCCCATTAAAGTTGGAACTCAGACCTTTGATTCAACTTTCTACATAATGGATATTCGCCCTTCCTATTCCTGTTTATTAGGCCGACCTTGGATTCATAATGCTGGTGTCGTCACCTCTACATTACATCAGATGCTGAAATATCTGACCAAGGGAAAAATCATTACCGTCCATGGAGAAGAGGAATACATGGTCAGTCACTTGAACTCCTTCAGATATGTGGAATTGGATGGTGAATTCATTGAAACCCTGTTTCAGCATTTCGAGGAAGTCCCACAAACTGTGGCAGTAACTAAGGTTGTTTCCCAAGTCCCGAAGATTACAAGGCCTCCGTTAAAGATGTCTTCTCTGAAAGATGCCAAGGTGGTAATTGAAGAAGGTGACTGCAATATTTGGGGCCAACTTCTGGATATCCCTTACAAATCTGATAAATTTGGTTTGGGTTTCACTTCTGAAGCTCAGAAAGTTGTTCGTCGTGCTCGTACCAGGGGACCACCTTTGAAGATCAGCAACCATGGAGTCAACGCAGTGGAGAATAGTGATGATAACTCTGACCTGGAAGATTGGATTTTTCCAACTATCAAAGGAGGACTCAACAACTGGGAGGCTAAAGATTTTGTCCCAATTACTTTCATCCAATAGTGATTGTCTTTAAATATTTGTCGGACCTGTAATATTTAAACAATTCAAACTTTTAAAACCTCGTGTCTTACCCGAGTCACGACGGTCCATTTGTAAGGGTTGTTACTTCATTTTCATATGTCATCAATGAATCATGGACGTTTTTGCATACAAACTTTGTGCTCTTTGTCTTTCGTTTTCTACATTTTTATTTGCAAAGATAGTTATACTCTTACACATACTCACGTATTAAAATGCAGATCTACATCCACTCAGGATCCCATGGGTAACGACTCTGCTATGGCCATTTGTGACTTTGAAAATCTAATCTACCAAGTCGAAGACGAGGGTGAGGAAGATTGTGAAGTGCCAGGGGAACTCGCCAGGTTACTACAACAACAAGAAAGGACCATACAGCCCCACGAAGAACCAGTGGAGACAGTTAACCTAGGTACCGAAGAGGACAAGAAAGAAGTTAAGGTAGGATCCAATCTGGAACCCAGTGTCAAGAAGCGCTTAATTCAGTTGCTACATGATTATGTTGAGGTCTTCGCTTGGTCATATGAAGACATGTCAGGACTTGATGTTGATATTATGGTCCACTGTCTACCGACAAAAGAAGATTGCCCTTCGGTAAAACAGAAAGTCCGTCGCATGCGGCCAGATATGTCAGAGAAGATCAAGACAGAATTCATGAAACAATTCAAAGTTGGATTCTTAGCTGTCACCTCCTATCCACAATCGGTCGCCAACGTTGTTCCAGTGCCTAAAAAGGACGGTAAAGTACGCATGTGCATAGACTATAGAGACTTGAATAGAGCGAGCCCTAAGGATGATTTCCCACTCCCCCACATCGATATTTTGGTCGACAACACTGCACAGCATAAAGTATTTTCCTTCATGGATGGTTTCTCAGGCTATAATCAAATCAAACTGGCACCTGAGGATATGGAGAAAACGACCTTCGTTACACAGTGGGGCACATTTTGTTATAAGGTTATGCCATTCGGGTTGAAGAACGCTGGGGAAACTTATCAGCGCGTTATGGTAGCTCTATTTCACGACATGATCCATCACGAAATAGAGGTCTATGTGGATGACATGATAGCCAGATCTCAAACTGAAGAGGAACATCTTGACCATTTGCAAAAACTGTTTGAGAGGTTGAAGAAATACAAGTTAAGGTTGAACCCGTATAAATGCACATTTGGGGTAAGGTCTGGTAAACTCCTAGGCTTCATAGTCAGTGGTAAAGGTATCGAAGTGGACCCTGCCAAGGTAAAAGTAATACAAGAGATGCCTGCTCCTCGCACCGAGAAGGAAGTCAGAGGATTCATAGGATGGTTAAACTACATTGCCAGATTCATTTCTCACTTGACCGCTACTTGTGAACCAATTTTCAAATTATTGAAGATCAAGTAGTCTGATGGAATGATGAATGTTAAGCCGCCTTTGATAAGATCAAAGATTACCTTCAAGAGCCTCCTGTTTTGATGCCGCCAGTTGAGGGAAGACCTTTAATTATGTATCTAACTGTTTTGGAAAATTTAATGGGGTGTGTTTTGGGCCAACATGACAAGTCTGGCCGAAAAGAGCATGTTATTTATTACCTGAGCAAAAATTTTACTGACTGTGAAACAAGATATTCACTGCTCGAGAAAACTTGTTGCGCTCTGGTATGAGCTGCTCGTCGGCTGAGACAGTATATGTTTACCCATACTACCTTATTGATATCTAAGATGGATCCAATTAAATACATATTCGAGAAACCTGCTCTCTAAGGGAGAATAGCAAAGTGGTAGATGATTCTGACTGAATATGACCTTCAGTATACTACCCAAAAAGCAATAAAAGGTAGTGTGCTAGCTGATCACCTTGCTCATCAAGCTGTGGATGACTATTAGTCCATGAAATTTGAATTCCCAGATGAAGACATCATGATGGTAAACAATTGTGAAGAACTCAGACCATACGACGGACCTGAACAAGGATCCCGATGCACCTTGGTTTTTGACGGAGCCTCTAACGCACTCGGCAATGGCATAGGTGTTGTAATCATATCTCCTGAAGTATGTCATACTCCCTCGTACTAATAATATGGCAGAGTACGAAGCATGTATTTTTGGTCTCAAAGCTGCCATAGATTTGGGAATTAAGTCCTTAAGTGTGTTTGGAGATTCAGCTTTGATCATCAGTCAGATCAAAGGAGAAAGGGACACCAAGCATCCTAACCTCATCCCCTACAGAGAACATGTGTTGACATAAATCCTACATTTCGAGGAAATTACTTTTGAGCATTTTCCACGAGAGGATAATCAATTGGTAGACGCATTAGCCACCATGTCATCTATGTTTAAACTCAAATGGGATAACAAGGCTCCCCAGATCACCATCGAGCAGAGAGGTGAACCAGCTTACTATCACGAGATCGATGCTGAAGAGATAATAGAAAAGCCTTGGTTCCATGAAGTCAAGAGGTATCTCAAGGCTCAAGAGTATCCAAAAGAAGCTACAGGCAATGATAGGAAGTTCTTGAGGAGATTCGCAGCTAAGTTCTTCCTCAGTAATGGCATTCTCTACAAACGCAACCACGACTCTATTTTGCTTCGTTGTGTAGACAAGGATGAGGCAGAAAAGATCATGGTTGATTTACATGAGGGCACTTTTGGCACCCATTATAGTGGGCATACGATGTCTAAAAAGATCCTACGGGCAGGGTACTACTGGTCTACCATGGAAGCAGATTGATATCAGCAGTCACGAACCTGTCACAAGTGTCAGATTTACGCTGACAAAGTGCACGTGCCTCTAGTTCCTTTAAACGTCCTGACTGCTCCTTGGCCTTTCGTGATGTGGGGCATCGATATGATTGGAGAAATCAAACCTACAGCTTCTAATGGGCACCGCTTCATCTTGGTGGCCATTGATTATTTCACGAAGTGGGTTGAGGAAGCTTCTTTCGCTTCCGTTACCAAGAATGTAGTGGCCTGATTCATCAAACAGAATCTCATATGTCGGTACGGCATCCCAGAAAGAATCATCACTAACAATGGTATGGATCTCAATAATACTATGATCACCGCACTATGCGCGCAATTCGAGATCCAGTACCATAATTCTTCCCCTTACCGACCAAAGATGAATAGAGCTGTTGAAGCTGCAAATAAGAACATCAAGAAGATCATACAAAAAATGACAGTAACCTATAAGGACTGGCATGAGATGTTACCATTTTCTCTCCACGGTTATCGTACTACGACACGCACATCAACAGGGGTAACCCCCTTCTCCTTGGTATACGGCATGGAAGTTGTTCTACCAATTGAAGTCCAGATACCTTCACTAAGAATCATAAAGGATGTAGGACTGAATGAAGATGATTAGATCCAAACACGGCTTGACCAATTGAATTTGATTGACGAGAAGAGGCTTACGGTTGTCTTCCATGGCCAGATGTACCAAAAACGTATGATCAAAGCCTTCAACAAAAAGGTCATACGTCAGGTATATCAGGTTGGTGAGTTGGTAATCAAGCGTATCATATTGCCACAAGGTGATCCCAGGGACAAATGGACTCCTACATATGAAGGACCATTTGTGATCAAAAACATATTCTCTGGTGGAGCAATGATCCTAACTATTATGGATGGTGACGATCTTCCGCACTCGGTGAATGCGGATATAGTTAAAAGATACTACGCATGAATAAAGACCCGCTAGGTCGACTGGCCTAGGAAAAAATAAGGGCATCCCGACGAACCACAAAGGTTCGGGCAAAAATTAGGGATAAAATAAAAAAATCTGTACACCCGGCAGGCTGAAAACCCGAAAGGACGGCTTGGGCAAAAAAGGGTATCCCGATGGACTGAAAACCCGAAAGGGCGGTCCAGGCAAAAGTTAGGAAATTAAAGTGTATGACTATGTCTCGTTGGATCACCTTACAGACAACCTTTAGCATCGACGGACAAGTTCAAACAGGTCTAATTAATCCAATCAACTTTGTACAAGGCAGCGAGTGGACAAGACGCTCAGAGACACGAAGGCTATAGTAGAATGGGAACCCCATGGGATTATTTCACATAACTATCTTTTCTTTGTATCAAATTTTCATTTTTCTACGACGACATTCTCTTACTAGGATGTTCGTCTCTTGTATAAAAGTACTTATTCAAGTTAATACAAAGATATCCCTTTGGAAGTGCAAAGATATCCCTTTGGAAGTATAAAGATATTTTTGTGTTTTGTTTACAAAAACGTCCAATGATTTACTTTTGAACATATGCATTTAAATGTGATTACTGTTTACAAAAAAACAAAAAGAGAAAAGAATCAGGAAATAGAAAGACAATTACTAATGGCTTTAAGAAATAGGATAATATCTTTAGGCTATTCCATAAAGTCCCCTGCAGATACTTTTCCAGCAAGAACGAAAAGCGGGACATCCCACTACAGGATCATTAACGTTTGTTCAGTTCCCTCACATCCCCAACGGAACAAAACTTCTAGTTATCACTCCGAAGATTACCCAGTGAATGTCACCCAATTTCTCATGATTCCCCAGTAGGTTTTCACGAGATCTACGAGCAATGTACAACATTCCCTTTTCATAACAGAGTTTATTCATCTAAACAATTTGAAACTCAGCAACGCCTCCACTTTAAAACATGAAGACTTGCACTCCTCATTCTCAGCATCGCTCAGGAATTTATTTTCCCTGGCTCCAGCAATACTGCAGCGTAACAATTAAGTTTCCCATGCATCCATATGTCCTAGCATTGATAACACAAATACATACGACACAATCTCATTTATTTTGAGAACATCATGATATCATGCATTTCATACATCATGATATTGCATACAACTAACCTTTCATCTTTTCAGGAAAGATCATTCAATAAAAAATTATTATTAAAGCTTTCAACAAGGCAATTACAGATCAGTTCCCAAGAAAGGACTAGCCATCCATCTATATAGCAAATATTTCTTTCAAGTCCCTGCCAGTTCAGTTCAAATCTCTCAACGATTTATTCTGATTCTTTCCCACAGATGTCTTTCTCTGGTTCAGATAAGTCGCTCCAAGATTTATTCTGATTCTTTTCCAGTTAAAGAAAATTCAAAATCTCTACTGGTTCAATTTAAATCTCTCAATGGTTTATCCTGATTCTTTCCAAGTAGACACTTTCTCTGGTTCAGACAAGTCGCTCCAAGATTTATTCTAATTCTTTTCCAGTTAAAGAAAATTCAAAATCTCTACTGGTTCAGTTTAAATCTCTCAACAGTTTATCCTGATTCTTTCCAAGTAGACGCTTTCTCTGGTTCAGATAAGTCGCTCCAAGATTTATTCTGATTCTTTCCACTTAAAGAAAATTCAAGACCTCTACGGGTTCAGATTAATCTCTCAATGATGTATTCTGATTCTTTCCCGTAGACACTTTCTCTGGATCAGATGAATCGCACAAAGATTTGCTATGATTCTTTCCAGTTAAAGAATATTCAAGACCCCTTTTGGTTCAGTTTAAACCCCTCAACAGTTTCCCTGATACTTTCCAAAGGAACACCTCAGGTTCAGATTAATCTCTCAACGATTTATTCTGATTCTTTCCCGTAGACACTTTCTCTGGTTCAGATGAATCGCACAAAGATTTGCTCTGATTCTTCCCAGTTAAAGAATATTCAAGACCCCTTTTGGTTCAGTTTAAACCCCTCAACGGTTCATCCTGATACTTTCCAAAAGGAATATTCCTGATTTCAGATAAATCACTCCCATATTTATTCTGATCCTTCCCAGTCAGATAACAAACGAGATTTCTTCCGGTTCAGATAAATCGCTCTAAAGATTTATTCTGATTCTTTTCTAGTGGAAATCAAATTCAGACTTAGTCCCTTTTCTATCAACAGTCACCTTTGGATGGCATCTACAAGCCCGTCTCCATCAAATCTCCACCATTCCTCCAAACGGCATCTATAAGCTCATTCCCATTTCATCTTCAAGTGCAAATTTCTGGGCACTCTAGTGTCCAATCATCTTCCACCTTCAAGTCACGAACGGCAGATCCGCCAATCTAACTCTTCAGGTTTAAGAAGATTGAAAAGGGTCAGCAGTTGTACCCCAAAATTTTCCCTCTCATTTTTCAAGTAATCACTCACAAGATCTCCTTTGGTTCAAGACTGCATTAGGGTTGATCAGCTCAAGACACTTCCTCAAGCACTGATGACTGAAAATTAGGGTTTGAGATTAAACAAGGACAATTGGAATTTCAATGCCCCATATGACTTTCATGGATCATTTTGGACCCTCAAGATTGCTCATGTCAAGTTTCAAGTCTTGAATCACATTTTTGCCCAGTCAATTGATCAGTTGACCTAAAAATCAGCTGTATTAGAGAAAAAGTCAATCGTGGCCAATTTACAGTCAAATTTAATAATTTTTAATCCATATCAACATCTTGAACTTATATATGTCATTTTATCAAGTTTGGATCATAATCCCTCAAGAAATTTGATCAGATCATCAAAAGGGCAAAATGGTCAAAATTAGGGTTTTAACTAAGAAAGAGCAATTTCTGATTTTTGACCTAGCAAATGATTAATTGGTTTGAAATATGATATCAAGATTTCAATTGCATCATTTTTACCTAATGACATGACTCAAAACATTGCTCAAGATCAATTGATTGACATATGAATTTTCAGTCAACTAGTCAAAAGTCAACTGCATACTGAAAAGTCAAACTTTGACTTTTTGGTCAAAATCAAGTATCAAAGATTACAATTCACCAAAACATGTCAAACTATGAAAATTATTCATCAAGAAATCAAGATTTCATTTTGAAAAGTCAAAATTTCTAAACTTAGAAATTTTTCTAAGTGTTGAAAATTTCTTATTTTTTCATAACTTTGAGCAATTTTTTCATTATGATGCAAGATGATTCAAAGGAAACTTTCAACATAAAAGTTGTAGATCTTTGGAAGATCTAAAACATTTTAGAACACAACTTCTCCTATAAATTCATGGATTTCAAGTCATAATTTTATGAATACATGCTCATGAACTAAAAAAGACTTAGTGAAATTTTGTCTTAGTTAGGCAGATTTTTTGACCTAATTTCATGGCAATTTTTCACCTAGTTCCAATTTGAATTTTCAAAAATATCCAACATGAAAGTTGTAGAGGATGTTCCAAGATTTCCAAAATGTCCAAGAACTTGAAGAGATCATTTTTGAGATAGGAGATTCTAAGACTTGAAGTTGGCATGATAAACTTGAATTATAAGTCATTTTTGTGATAAACTCATAATCAAATCTCATAACCTTATCATTCAATCTCACTTTTCAGGCCATGTTGCTTCTAAATCTCTACATAATTAAGTAATTACACAGACCCTAAGTGTATTACACAAGGATTTGATGTTTTGTCCAAGTCTTGATACCATTTATGGTTGAAATTGCAAAAAGTAACATATCCGTTCTTGTAAAGCAAGCTTTTTCACAATGCCAACCCTTCTTGAGCCTCTCATTGGCTCCATCTACACACACTCAACCTAGAAACTCAGAAGAAGCATTTTTAAAGTGATTCAACCACTCTACATAGCTTGTACCACACATTGGGATTTTGGTTTTCCACTTTGCTTCAAAAATAAGCAAAAATACCATAACATGTGATATTGGTAATCTGACCATCTCAAGTCTCCAAATCTTTTCCTATATATCAAGACACTCTTATGCAACTGAGGACACGAATTTACAAGCCCTTAAACCCTCTCATACACTCTCAAACCCTAATTGGCCAAAAATCACAATTGTTAAGCTTTTGAAACCTTAACTTCGAAACTCATTACTCTTGCAACTATTGTCCAAACAAATCATCCAAACACTTCATATATATCATATAGAAACTATTCATACCCGTATTTCCTGACTGTAACATCATTTTCATCATCCACCATTTTTAAAATCCACCATTGCAACTTGACTTGAGTAGACCAATCCAGACACTTTCAAGGCAAAGTAAAAGTTGCAACATACTCACTAAGGTTCCAGGAAGCTAAAGCAATCATCATATTTCTTCTGGAAGTCGTGTAGAGGCCATTGAATTTTTGCATCAAGAGGTAAGTTTTTCCAACTTTGAAATCTTGATACAAGCATCATTTGCACTTAATTTCAAAATATAAAATATAGATATCATGTCTATGAAGCTAACCATATCCTTAAATTTCATTTTAATTGACTGTGGGATGAGAATTTTGAAATTGAATTTTTTGGACATTTAGGTTTTCAGTTTAGTACAGGTATAAATTTGTGAGTAATAGTGGGAATAAATAAAAACTAATTACACATTTGAAATCCTTGCGAAATTATAAGCAAGTTTTATTTTTACATTTTTGAATTTGGTTGAGAAATGAAGAAGTTAGAATTTTTTGAAAAAAAATGGAAATATGTTACACTAACAGTAACGATAGATGCAGGGAAGAACAAGAAGAGAAAAATAAAATTTTAAAAACGAGTTTATTTTATATTTAATGATTGTTGTTTTATCACTGGATATAACAGCCACCCCAGTGGCAAGTAGCGTGCGTTTCATATCACTTTCACTTTAAGGATGCGGGTTCGAACCATAGTGAACCCCCCTTTTGCATATTTTGTGTTATTTTTGTGATTTTTGTGATTTCAGAAAGCAATTTTTCTCATATAATATCATGCAAGCATATGGTTGACAAGAAAACACACTTAGCCTAGTGAAGTTCTTTTGAGCCAGCAACTTGAATATCTTGAGTTCAAGCCTTGGCAGGACCAAAACCTTATTTTTATCACTTGACTCATTTTACATTTTTAACAAACTTCAACAATTTATTTAACCCATCAAGTTAACTCCTTTTGAACTAATTTTTTTGCACACTACTAGTTTATTAGGTCTATTTTATGAATATATAAAAATCTCACCAAAAATATTTTTATTTTCATTATTCGTGATTTATTCAAAGTAGCATCTTTTAGGTTTTTTTTCTTTATTAAAAACTAAAAAAAACATTTTTTTAACAAACTTCTTTTCTTGATTAAATTAATTTTTAACTTAGTTTTTGCTTTGAATTTATTTTCTAATTAAATCAAATTAGAATTTAGGGATTTTAATTAAGTAAATTCTTTCCTTTTATTAGTTTAATTAAATCAAGACTTTTCATAAACAAAAAAAAACAATTTTCTTTTCCTTTCACATTGCTTTTATATTTTTGCATATTTTATCTTGCAATATTCAATATGGTTGTAATAGTATAATTAGAATTTTATTGCAAAATACCCATTTGTAAATTTGTATACCCCTCCCCTAATGATGTAATAGCTTAGTATTTTTATTTTCCGCAATTTATCGCTTTATATAAATGCTAGTAAATTAGGGTTTGTATGGAAAGATTAAAATCAACAAGTTAGCAAACCCTAATCCAAGATAAACAAGCATGTAAATCAACACACTCGCACACTTGCACCCTTAGGGTTATTCCAATTTGTTGCCTTATAAAAATATCCATGTTATGCATATATGATATCTTAGCAAAAAACAATCAAAAATATAAGATCATAGTCCCTCGATGAGGCTATCAAATATTGCCTTTCAAAATGATCTTAGTCCCTCAAAGAGAATTGCTAAGATATTTCACAACCTTGCTATCATGGCTATACAATGAACCATACCCGTCCCTTTACATCCAAAGATAAGGCTTCTTACCAATCAATTGTGAGATAGCAATATCAAAGGAAAGAAAGAAATGAACTAAGACTTTTTGAGTAGGTAGGTTGTTCCTAGTTACTTGCCCAATTTCAAATCAAACACTCTTGCTTACTTTCAAAACAAACACCAACACACTTTCAAAACCATTTTCCAAACTTGAAACATTTTGAAAAACTCAACACTTTGTATACGTTCTTACGAACGAGAACTATTACAAAGTTTGCCTAAACGATGGCGCCTTTTCAAAATACTTTCAAAAACTACACAAAGCACATTTTCAAACAAAAGCAAGTGATCTAACAAGTAACTAAGAGCCCATAGATAACTATGGATGAAAAGGGTGCTAATACCTTCCCTTTTCATAATCTACCCCCCGAACTCAAGAAATAATCTCAAAGGTCTTTCCTGTTCTTTTCATCCTTTCCTTTTGGATAAAAGAAAAGTCGGTGGTGACTCTTGCTAACCGCAACATTTGCAATCAAATGGAAAACAACAAAGTCAGTTCTCCCACCGTATCATAGATTGAATACAGTTAGGTTAACCTAATTGCTTCTATTATATATACACAACATTTCCAAAGCATAAAAATAAGGATTGGTCGTGTGCACTGGAAGAACAAAAACTCAAATTTTGGACAAAAAGTGAGAATTGGATTTCCTTCTACAAGGAGATTCAAGGTGTTTCAAGGCCAACAATCCATTCCTGGGAACATCCTGAAGCTAACAACATCATTTACACGCATCAAGACATCCAGAATCATCCCATATGACATCACGGTTTGCACATATATTATTGAAATTGATTTTGATCATACACACATTATAAATGGGTTCTAACTACACATTCATATTTGTATCATTATTTAGAACATGTTTGCATATTTAATTATGTGTTTTGATGCCTGTTTGATGGAATGCCATTGTTAGGGTTTAGAGCTTCATTTTAGGGCTTTCAGATACAGGTACAATTGGGTCAAATGAAGGAAGGACACTATCATGCTCAGAGGATCAAACCCAATTGATCCATGGTCTTGAATTTAATTTATGTTGCCTGATCATGACTTTTGAGATGCACAGGTTATAGCTATGGTAAACGTCCATAGGTAAAAGTCCTTACCTAAGACAACAGTCCCAGCGAAGAAGATGAAGGCGTGGCAAATCCTGAATTTCTCATTTGAATTTTTTCGCGTTTTTTACTATCACTGACTCATTATATTATATAATATATTCTTTGTATTGGATATAACGAATGAAGCAAATGGTTCAGTGGTACAAGGCAAGGCTTTGCAAGGCGCGCGTGTAGGAGGTCAGGGGTTCGATCCCTGCCTCCTACATAATATTTTTCTCATTATATGTTTGCAGATTCAGTGATTTCTTCACATGTACGTGCATCATACACCTCCATGTCATCATCATTGCATCATTCACTATCCAAATCCAACGCTTCTAAACTGCATCTCCATGGTGGACATCCCAACAAGCTTCCCACTGAATCCAACGCTGGTGATGGGCTACAAGAAGACTGGGCTTGGACAGATTTCAACAACATCACCTCCATTCTGGGCCTACACCCCCTCAGGCCTATTTTCTAAACTTTTATTTATTTATTTATTTATTTATTTATTATCATTTATTTTGTTTAATTATTCTTTTTAATCATTTTTTTTATAAAATCATAAAATCAAAAAAGTCACAAAAAATAGGATTTAGTTCTTTTTTATAAATTAATTTTTGTAAATAAATTAATTTTCTTAACTTTAAGTTATTTTTCATTAATTAAAATTAATTAGGAAAATTAGGTTAAATTCAAATTCTTTTTTCATAAAATCACAAAAATATTTTCCATGATCAAAGTAGGGTTTTTAGGGTTTTCAAACTTTTTTTCAATGTTAATTCTCGCGCGTAATTACTTTTTGTCGTACGATTCTTTTTTTACTATTGATGTAACTGTGCCCGGTTTGTAATAGTTTAATTAGGGTTTTACTTCCGCATTTTATTTTCAGTCAATTCTTTATGTATCTGTCCAAAAGCCTTGTAATAGCGTATAACTCTTTTTACTTTTTCGCTTTTATATATTATGCTTGTATATAATTGTTAGCAACCTAGGCATGTATGATTAATCAAACAATCTGTAGATCACTTAATTGCAAGATAAATATCTGAAAACAAACACTGTTACACACTTGCACCCCTAGGGTATTCCTCACTTGGTTGCCTCGGAAACAATGATCATGTCCCTCGAACGTAGGGATATCTTAGCAAAGACCCTCCATCTAAAAGTCGTCATAAATATCATGGTCCCTTACTGTCCCTCGAGTTGCCTACGAGAAATGATCTTATGATGATAGTCCCTTCGAAATGCTAAGGTATCCTTACATGTTGCCTTCAATAACCATTACGTCCCTTTTGATAGCCCTTCAACATCCAACGACTAGGGTTACCTACTCACTAATAGTAGGATAACACAGTCTAAAGGATAGGAGGAAAAGAACAACTTTTTTCGAGTAGGTAGATAATTGCTAGGTACTTGCTCAAACAAATTTTTACACCATACACTTTCAAAAACACTTTTCCAACAAAAAGTTTTCAAAACACTTTATCACACTCTTGAGGACTGATACAAGGATTACCATAAAGTGAATCGCCGCACTAAGGCATTTTCAAAGCTTTTCAAAATTACACAAACACACCAAGCAAAATTTTCAAAAGATGAGCAGGTACCTAAGATCCCATGGAAAACCATGGATGGAAAGGGTGCTAACACCTTCCCTTTCCATAATCTACCTCTCTTACTCAAAAATCTCGAAAAAAAGGTATTTTTCTGTTCTTTCACCCTTTCCTTTGTTGGATAAAAGAAAAGTCGGTGGCAACTCTTGCTTACCGCGACATTTGCGAACAAAAAACGCACACCAGTATTAACAGTCGGTTCTGCCACCGTATCACAGTAGGTAAGTACCCTCTTGAAGTTTAGTTGGCTTAACCTGTCCTAGTAATAGTAAATGGGTTCTAGGGGATCTCAATATCACTGATCTTTCTTCATTGAGCATTGTTTCAACGTGATCCTCTTTAATAGCGACCGAAATATCTTGAAAGTCCAATCTCAATGAGCATAGTATTGAGTATCAACCAACTTCGGACTGCACCAAAGCCAGCTACCTCACTACTTCCTAATGGCCAAGTTGTTCAATTAAGGTTCTAAAGTCAGTTAGTGCTTCACGACACAACACAGCGGCCCCGTATTCTCCTTGACTACTCAAGGGCTACCGGTACCAACAAATGTGTCACACTAATGTAGCTATTGTTTTGACCATGTCGGTATACCCCGTACAGTTTCCACAATTTATTTCTACCTACCTAAAAGGTACCCTAGATCCGAGTAGAAGATCCAAACAAACCTAAACAAGGAACCATAATGTAAAGCAAACAAGTCAAAGCAAAGAAAGCAAGTAAAGGTGATCTAGCCTTAAGGTAACCCCACTTTTAAGTTAAATCCCCAGCAGAGTCGCCAGTTCTATGATACAGTGGGAGAACTGACTTGGTTGTTTTATGTTTTATCACAAATGTTGCGGATAGCAAGAGTCACCACCGACTTTTCTTTTATCCAATAAGGAAAGGGTGAAAAGAACAGGAAAGACCTTTAGAGATGTTTTCTTGAGTTCGGGGGGTAGGTTATGAAAAGGGAAGGTGTTAGCACCCTTTTCATCCGTAGTTATCTACGGGATCTTAGTTTCTTGCTAGATCACTTGCTTTTGTTTGAAAATGTGCTTGTGGTGTGGGTTTTGAAAGTATTTTAAAAACGTCTTTGTAATGGCTCTCGTCTCTATAAGAACGCATACAAAGTGTTGTTTGGAAAATAGTTCAAAGAAGTGTTTTGTGGAATGTGATTTTGAAAAATGTGTCTTTGTGATGGTTCTCGTTTCTATAAGAACGTGTACAAAGAGTCTTAACTTTTAAAAATGTTTCAAATGAAAGTGTTGGTGTATAAAATGTTTTTGTTGTGAGCAAGCGAGCAACTAGGAGCATCCTACCTACTCAAAAGGTCTTAAATGTTATTTTCCTCCTCCTTTAGATGTTGTTATCTTACCATTGATTTGATAAGAAACCCCATCGTTGGATGTGAAGGGACGGGTGTGGGGCGTTTGTATAGTCATAGAAGGCGACCTATGGGACATTTTAGCAATGTCGTTTAGGGACTAGATCGTTTACCGAAGGCAACATCGAGGGTCGTCGAGGGACTACGATCTTTTATCGAGGGTCTTTGCTAAAACGCCCATATTCGAGGGACATGACTATTTTCTGAAAGGCAACATAGTGAGATTACCCTAGAGGTGCTAGTTTCCAAGCGTGTTTGATTGCATGCATTTTGTCTTGCATTTAAAGGTTATCTACTTGTTGATTTTATCTTGCCATACATCCTAATTACTAACAATATATGAAAGCAAATAAAATGCAGAAAATAAATCCTAAGCTATTACATCATTTTGGAGATGGGGATACATATTTACAAATGGGGATTGCAAGAATTTAAATCCTAATTATCTATTACAACCATATTGAAATGTACAATACAAGAAAAGGAAAGGATTTGTTTTGAAAAGGGTTTTGTTGTCTTAATAAATTAAAATAAAAATGATTAGTTAATAAAAAGAAAATATTGTTATGTCTTTTTTATATGTTAAAAAAGTACTAATGCTAAAAATAATAAGATAAAAGAGAAAAAGAAAAAAATAATGAGAAATAGGATCAGCGTGTTGCTGAAAGCAAAATAAAGAGGACCAGAAGCTCTGATGCCAGGCGCGCCGTGGTTCAGAAAGAAAAGTCAGGTAATATGAAGTTCTGGGTTGATGCATGCTGAGGTCCTGAAAGAAACGTTAGAAAGAAAAACAGAAGTTCTGGGTTGCTGCGCACTTAAATTATGAAAGAAATGTTAGAGGAAACCAGAAGTTCCGTGTTGTGTTATAACAGTGAGAAAGTCTAGAAGTTCTACATATTATGTTAACAGTGAGAAAAACAGCTAGAAGTTCTGAATTGTGTTAAATAGTTGGGAAAAGCCTAGAAGTTATGTATGCTGCTAAAACAGTGAGAAAACCTAGAAGCTCTGGTTCTGTGTTACAACTGTGAGAAAACCTAGAAGTTCTGATTTTGTTAAAACAATGAGAAAGCCTAGAAATTCTGTGTGTGTTAAAACAGTAAGAAAGCTACCTAGAAGTTTTGGTTCTGTGTTAAAACAATAAGAAATCTACCTAGAAGTGTTGGTGTTGTGTCATAACAATGTGAAAACCTAGAAGTTCTGGTGTGTTAAAAAAACAGTAAGGAGAACTTAGAAGTTCTGTGTTATGCTAAAACAGTGGGGAAAAAACCCAGAAATTTTGTGTTACACTTCACCTTCTTCCTTACATTAGCTAGAGAATCTGCAACTTACTCAGTTCTTAATAATAGCAAATCAGAAAGATAAAAGCACAACAGTTTATAGAAGTTCTAATCTTAATTTTGAGCCTATCTTTATTCAAGAAGTTCTGATCCACAGTTTTTTTTCTACTTATGCAATGATATGGACAGCATCAACATTATGATATTTACATATTTAATGATGTTCTGGATGAAAAAAGATCAAAGTCAAAAAGACTTACCTTGAATCTGAAGCGTGTGTTTGGGACTTGAGCTGCTGGCTTCAGATGTTCTGGGGTCAGCAAGGAATGGAACATAATGTTATGTTCTTTGATTCAAAGGGAAGAACAAAGGTTTGATTTTGTTTGGGAATTCTGGATTTATGAATGTTTTACTGTTTTCTTTTCTCTCTTTGATAATTATCTCTTTTCAAAAGCCATCCCCCTAGATGTGTGGTGGAACAATTTATTTATAGATGAGTTTGTTGTGGTTTTGGAGGGAAAACAAATGGGATTTTAAACCTTTTTGGCATACTGTTCCATTGCTTTTTAAACACAACTTTTGTATGCTAATTTTGTGCAATTATAGGGTTTGAGAATAATGCAGGCATGGACTAGATCAGCAGCAATTTGGATTGTTGTGGCAGCTGATTGCAGGAATGTGCTATAGTAGTGCAACATGCTGCTTGAACGAGATTTTGGGATTCGGTGATGTTCGGATCGCAGAAGACCAGAGTGAGATTTGAAGGGTGAGGCTATGATCGAAGCATAAAGCGTAGTCTCCATATGCTGAAGAATCATGTTCTGGTTGAAGAACACATTTTCCATATGTTCTGATTGAAGAGTCATGTTCTAAACCATGTTTGCAAATTCTGACTGCACTTGTATGGAGGTTGGCCCAGAAGTTCTGAAGTGTCATATTCTCTTAACACTTAGAAAATTTTATAAATGTTTAGAAATTTGATTTTTTCAAAGTAATTTCTGACATTTGATTTCTAGATGAACCAATTTCATGTCTTGATGAAATATGATTATTGAAACTTGATCTTGCTCAGAAAGTCAAAGTTTGACTTTTCAGTATGCTTTTGACCATTTTGTCCTTGTGGAGGACTTTCTTGAAAAATGGTAATCCAAGACTTGAAACTTGATAGAAGCAAAACTAAGGATCTAGGATAATTTTTTGAGAAATGAGAGGGCAAATTTTGGGGTACAACAGCTCGATTAAGAGAGTTACCTACATCAACACCAAGATCGATAGCCAGATGAAGGATTAAGTGATCAAATTACTTAAAGAATTCAAGGATTATTTTGCATGGGATTATAATGAGATGCCTGGTTTGAGTAGAGAAATGGTGGAGATGAAGCTGCCTATAAATCCAGGTAAACGACCAATCAAGCAAATGCCAAAGAGGTTCACACTAGAAGTGCTGTCCAAAATCAAAGTAGAGATCGAACGATTGTTGAAGAGCAAGTTCATCAGGACGGCCAGGTATGTTTAATGGTTAGCTAATATAGTCCATGTAATAAAGAAAAATGGAACTTTGAGAATTTGCATAGACTTTAGGGATTTAAATAAAGCCACCCCAAAGGAGGAATATCCAATGTTTGTGGCAGAAATGCTGGTCGATTTGGCTGCAACATATGAATATTTAAGTCTTTTGGATGGATATTCAGGCTATAATCAAATTTTTATCATTGAAGATGATACCCATAAAATTGCATTTTGATGCCCTGGGGCGTTAGGCACATATAAATGGGTCGCCATGCCTTTTGGTTTGAAAAACGCAGGGGGTGACTTACCAAAGAGAAATGAACTCAATGTTTCATGATTTCATAAACACCTTCATGCAGGTGTACATTGATGACATTGTAGTCAAATCACCCTCGAGAGCTGGTCATTTAGACCATCTTAGACAATCTTTTATTAGAATGAGGGAATATGGATTAAAAATGAATCCATTAAAGTGTGCTTTTTGTGTTCGTGAAGGAGATTTTCTGGGTTTTATAATGCACAAGAAAGGCATAGAGATTAATTAGAACAAAACCAAGGCGATTTTGAATACAAAAGCATCAACAATGAAGAAAGAACTCCAATATTTGTTGGAAAAGATAAATTTCCTAAGGTGGTTCGTGTCAAACAAGAGTGGCAAAACTTTGGCATGTTCTCCTTTGTTGAAATTAGGCAAAGAGTCTAAATTCAAGTGGGAAAATGAAAACCAAGAGGCATTGGATCGTCTGAAGGATTATTTGATGAAGCCTCCAATACTGGCACCTCCAAACAGAAACAAAGGCATGAAACTGTATATTGCAGCATCAGAGTCGACACTGGGAAGCATGTTGGCCCAAGAAGACGAAAATGGGGTCGAAATGGCCATTTATTACCTTAGTCGAGTACCAATTGACGCTGAAACTAGATATAATGCAATTGAAAAACTATGTTTATGTTTGTATTTCTCATGTACTAAACTCAAGCATTATATAAAACCAGTTGAAGTTTCTGTTTATTCTCATTTTGACGTCATCAAGCATATGTTATCTAAACCCATTTTGCATAGTCTAAGAGGTAAATGGGCACTAGCATTAACTGAATAGTCATTAACATATATTCCTTTAAAATCAGTCAAGGGGTAAATTATTGTAGACTTTATAGTTGACCATTTAGTGGTCGACACTACTGAAGCTTATGTAAGCACTAAGTCTTGGTAATGTTATTTTGGTGGCTCTAAAAACAAACAAGGAACTGGGGTAGAGATTTTTATCTTATCACCAGATGGAATTCCAACTAGATTTCGTTATAAAATCAAAGGTGAATGCTCTAACAATGAGGCTGAGTATGAAGCCTTAATAATTGGTCTTCAAATTATGTTAGACATTGGAATAAGAGATGTTGACATTAATGGAGATTCAGAGGTAATGGTGAAACAATTGACCAAAGAATACAACTACGTTAAAGATCATCCGGTAATGTATATGGCCAAAGCGTTATCATTACTTCAGAAGTTTGACAACATGTCGATTAGTCATGTAATGCGCATTGACAACCAAGAAGCGAATGACATGGCCCAGTTGGCATATGGATACAAAATACCCAAAGTAAGCATAGACGAGTTCATTGAGGTAAAAGAGAAATTGGAGTTTGAAACCACACCAATGACAAAAACTTGGGGGCAACACCTGAAGTAATATTTGATCTCCTGAACTATGAGTATTTTGGAAATTTTGAAATGGTAGAATAATTTTTCACCGTTGATGCGTTAGCTAAAGACAACTGGAGGAAACCCATAGTTGATTACTTAAAAATCCAGTTGGGTCGACAGAGCGTAATGTTAAGTACAGGGCGTTAAGTTATAGATTAATATGAGACGAATTGTTCAGGAAAAAGCCTGAAGGAGTGTTGTTAAAATGTTTAGGAGAGAATGAAGCAAATGTGGCAACATCTGAAGTAACTAGCGGTGCTTGTGGAACGCATCAAGCAGGCCAGAAGATGAAATGGTTGTTGTGTCGAATAGGAGTATATTGGTCGACCATGTTAAAAAATTGCATTGATTTTGCCAAAAGCTGCCAAGAATGCCAAAAACATGCTAGAATTCAACATGTACCAACTAGTGAGTTGCATTATATTATCAAACCTTGGCCTTTCAGGGGATGAGCTTTGGGTATTATTGGAGAAATTAAACCTGCATCACCAAAAAGCCACAGGTGCATCTTGGTAGGTATTGATTATTTTTCAAAATGGGTAGAAGTGGTCACTCTGGTTAACGCAGACCAAGAGGAAGTCATGGCCTTCAATCAAAATAAAATCATATATAGGTTTGGGACACCAGAGACCATAACAACTGACCAAGGAACTATGTTTATAGGGAGAAAGGTAAATGAGCTCACTGGAGAAATGGGGTTCAAACTGTTAACATCAACACCATATTATGACCAAGCGAATGGGCAAGTCGAAGCAACGAATAAGACCATTATAAGTTTAATCATGAAATATGTTAGCCAAAAGCCTAGAAGTTGGCATACAACTATGGGCCAAGCATTGTGGGCATGTCGAAACTCACCAAAGGAGTCGACTAACACAATTCCTTTCAATTTGGTTTATAGACACGAAGCAGTATTGCCCTTAGAAGTTCATTTGCAATCAGTGAAAATACATAAGCAATTAGATATTCCTACTGAGTATTATTGGGTAATGATGCATGATGCGTTGATATATGTTGAAGATCATAGGCTAACAACTTTAGATACTTTTTTCAGGCAGAAATAACAAGTATTAGAGGCCTATAACAGAAGGGTGAATGCAAAAGCGTTCGTCATTGGAGATTTGGTTTGGAAAGTGATCTTACCCACGAATCAAAGAGATAGAGTTCAAGGAACCAAATTGGGAAAGACCATTTCAAGTGGTTCAAGTTTTTTCCAACAATGCTTATGAGATCGAAGAGGTCACCTCAGAAGGTCGAATATTAAGAGTAAATGGTAAATACTTAAAGAAATATTGACCTATGTTACAAGAAATTGTAATAGGCAAAGAGTAAAATACCATTCATTACATAGTAAAAGGCCACAAAAGGGCCTGAAAGACACATTAGGAATTACAAATATTACTAAAAGGGCATGTTTTCCTTGAGAGTCAGATAACAGTCTTGAGCGAGAGATAGTCGAGCGTTGGTCAATGAAAGAGAGGTATCCTATTCAGCTAGCTCGATATCTAACGCCTCAACATGATCCCAATGAAGAACCCCAGTAGAAGCTTCGTCATTCAGTGCCTTTTAAGTTGTCTCAAATCTAACAGTTTGCAAGGTTTCAGCTTCATTGATCTTCTTCTCCATCTCTACAATTTGTTGTTTCAGAACAACAATCTGTAGCTGCAACAGAGAGATATTATCAACCCTCTTTTTGAAGAATTCTTTGGCTTTGCCAAGATCTTTCTTTAGCGCTTCACTAGAAGTTATAGAGGACTCCACAAAGGCCAATTCAATATTATGTTCCTTCTCTTTAGGAAGAAGTTTCCCCAAGATCTCCTTTCGTTCGACAAAATCGACTAAAAACTATTCAAGAAAAGCAGATACTTGAGCCACAAACGTGACGACATGAGGAGAGGTTGTGTGAGCGTCAACCTTTTGTAAAGCCTCTTTGACCTTAGCGCCATCAGCAGGAAACACCTCCAAATGGGTGATCAGATCGACATGAAAGAGTTGCGTTTTCAGGCGACTGGGAATTTCGCCTTGGGTTTCAAGAGAAGAAACGCCCCCAGAGACAATTGAAGTGCTAGAGCCCCCATCAGTCAAGCGATTTCTAGCTACCACAAAAAACTTCAAGTATTCAAAAGGGCTTCTTTGCTTTAAAGCAGAAATTGCTTGAGATGACACGGTAGTAGTGGCAGGAGCCACATTAAGAGGAGTTGAAATAGTGCAAAAGGGAGCATTTATTTGAGGAGGCTCTTCAGCTGTTTGAGAAGGTTATTGGTTGATAGTCTCATCAATGTCAGCAGCATATTCAAGACTCTCCATTTCATCATTTCTAGCATCTCCTTCTAAGCTGTCTTTGTGGGTGTTATTTTCCACTCCATCACTGATGGGAGAATACTTAAGGGCTCCCTGATCGACATGAGAATTGAGATCACTATCAGTAGATTCACTATCTAACAAAATCACAGTCGTTTTCTTTTTTCCCTTTGAAGTCCTTAAGATAAGTTTGGTGGGGCGCTCTTTGGATTTAGCGACTGGTCGCTGAAACAATAGAGACAAGTAAGAACAAAATAAAAAGGAGAAAGTAAGCTTGAAGAAAAAAGGAGTTTTGGGAAAAGAAAGGACACCTGAGAGTCCCCTTCAAGGCTGGAATCGGTGCTCTCTGGGCGAGTCGAAGCTGGTTGCGCGACTCGTATTTTTGCGACCAGTGGAGCAGGAACAATGGTAAAAGTAATTTGTTTTGGAATAGCCTCAGATCGAGTCGACCGAGAATTTTTGGATTTTACGGGGATAACAGGAGAAGGTGTGTCGTCCACTTACTTCTCTTCATGGGAAGAGTGTTTTCGCCTCTTTGGAGAGGGTTCAGAAGGGACAACAATGTTGGCTTCAGCAGCCTGCAAATGGGTCGACATAATCAACATGTTAGACATGGGATGTGGTCAGTTAAGAAAACACCAAAATTAACAAATTACCTCATAGGAAATTGCATGAGATTTTTCAGCAGAAGCAGAAACAACAACACTACTAATAGCCTCCCTAGCATGCTTCTTATGCTCAACTGCTGAATAAAACAAAAGCACCAGACAAAGTTTAAAGGTTGAAACATGAAGAAGCGAGAAAGCAAATAAAGTGATCGACAGTCACAGTAGTAAGTCATACCTTTCTTAAATTGCTGATTCATAGCTTCGAAAGCAATGGCGAATCGATGCTTGAAAGATTTGAGGTTCCCATTTTTCTTTACGAACCTCACGGTCCACCAATCAAAAAACTCATTCGTTGTATATAAAATGGGTTCTAAGGAGATGAGGTTTAGATTGGGGGCGTCAACAGCAAAGTGTTGGAGGCATTGAGCGCACTCTGCTTCGTTGTAGCTTTGGGATGAAAGACATATTTCATCTGATGGCTTATAAAATCTGTGAGGCAAAGGTTGGCACAAACCAAATTGCATAGCCACCAGATTGGGTTGGTAACACAGAAGTGTTACCCCATCATTAGCGTCCACCCTAGATTCTATAAGCCTAGGGTTAGAAAAGCTTGTCAAATGGTTGTGGATTCAGGGACCTGCGTAGGCTCAACATGAGGAAATGGTAGAGTAAACCATTCAGGACCACATGGTCTTGAAGCAAATGGCGCCATACTGGGGTGAAAAGAGGTACATCTGAAGAAAAACTTCAAGTACATTTCAAACACCTCCTCTCGATTCAGGTTGTTGTTGGACAACGTCATTGCAGCAAGACAAGGACCTTCAATGGCACGATTGGAAAAGAATGTCTCATGTGCCTCTGAAAGTTTCAATTTAAGCTGATTCCAAAAGGTGGCACTTAGCCACAATTGCAACAGCCAAAACGGCCCAGCAAGTAGATAGCTGACATTCGATGCAAGAGAAGTCATCTGGTCGACCCCCACACTGAGCGATTCATAAAGCGACCCCAGGATGAGTTTGCTCAAGAAAGTGTTTCGACCAATGTGAAGGTGATGCACCAATGCAATAAAACGTTTGGCCACCTTCAGAGATCTACTGCAGAAAATATACTTAGAGAGCCACAAGGCCAAAAAGGCGACGTGCTCTTCATCAGACACCGTGATGACATCCTTAGCGTGAAAACGCTCCATATGCTTGGTGAATCCAACAACGTCCTTATCAAAAGGAATAACGTCTTCATCAACTTCAGTAGGGATGAAATTTTCACCTATAGGGAGAAGGCTAGTGATAATCGTAACATCAAACATATTGGGAGGCAGCATCCCAGTCGTGAAATGGAAAGTGTTTGTGGAACTCTCCCAGAAGTAGAGGGCATAAATCATCATATAGTTGCAATAACTAGGGCCAACCCTATAAAGTTGAATCAAGTAAAAAATTCCATGGGATCTCCAGACATCACCTTTAACTTTCTCTACCTTATTTAACCATGCATTGTAATCTTGGTTAATAGTAGGAGCGGAGCGAAAAACTTTTGAGGTCCTATAGATGTGGGAGAAGGACACTTTTGGGCGATGGGGGGCCTTGTGCTTCTATGAACAAGGAAGCACTTTTTTCAGATCTTTTGGTGCCCTAATCTCATCAGGGGTAGGTACCATGAGAGCATATGCAGTTTTGTTGCAGATAAATGGAAGCAACAAGTTAGAACGAAAAGTAGCAATGTTGCATGATGAGTTTGGCTCAAGCACAAAAGTTTGTCCATCAACAACAAGGAAATAAAGAATGGTGGAAAATAGTTCAACTGCGTGAGAAGTGTTAATGTGTTCAACAACTTGGATTGGACACGCCATGGAAGATGAATGGAAGCTTTGAATAAAAATGAAGGTGGGGTTTTTTGCTGAGTTTGAAAGCTAGGAGATTAAGGATGCAAAGAAAGCGTAAAGAGAAAAATGAAGGAATGAAATGGGTATTTATACCACCAAAGAAACTAAACATCTGGGAAGAAGGTGGGAAAAAATTGTGGCTACACGACCGACACGTGTCAAACAGATGGCAACTGAGGTGAGGAAGTTGGTAAGTTAGAGGCCACGATTATCCTAGGAAGTTGAAGCTAGAAAGTAGGGAAGTATCTGTGTGATCGCTGATGTAATGTTTGAAGAACAACATCATGATTACAATGACGTCACTTCACACTAAGAGAAAAAGATTAAAATGTCTGTTTCCATTCTTTTAGTCGAAAAAGACATTTTGGGGAGCAATTTGTTGGCTAGGATTTTCATAAAGAGAGAAATCCAAACCAAAAATTAAAAAAGTTCTTTTAAGAGCATTACATTATGAAGAGTCAACTACATAAGCATGTCAACCATGGATGATCTCACAGATAATCGGCCAAGGTTTCGTAAGTGCAGTCAATCAGAGAAGGGTCCATGGTGAAGGATTGGGCCCGAGAGGTAAGAAGCCCAAAAGGGTTAAAAGGTCCATAAGCGCCCAAACTGCAAAGGCAAAGTGTTATGGAGGGAAAATGTGGGTTTGATATCAGGAGTGATGAACGTGGAATCATGGAGGGAAGTTATGAAGAACACGTGGAACGCAAGGAAACGAAGCCTACTTAAAAAATAGTTATTTCTGTGTATTATAAATAAAGCACTTAGTGCACTTTGTAAAGGGTCAAACTTTCACATTCATGTATACTAGTCACTCAGAGTAACCAAGCGAACGAGTGAAATGAGTCAGACAAAGGCAATGTATGTTTGAACCAACCTATTTTCAACCTTTCTTTAATGTTATGTCATTACCTTTTACAATTTAAACGCTTTTTGTCTTATTTACTTTATCTTTTATCGAGCCGTTTTGCTCTCAGTCGAACAAACCTTTTAGAAAACACTTTAACTATACACACGAACTGAAGCAGTGTACCGAGATTCCCTGGTCGATCTCGCCAGTAAACTTATTTTAAAGATAACGGCGTTGTTTACCAAATCCAGAGATAAACAGTTTCACATAAAACTCTCAAGATTCTCCTTGATTTCAAACACCTAATTTAAATTCGATGGATTAGATTCCCTTCAATTTTTCAATAATCTAAAAATTAATCCACAGTTTTCAATTCAAAAATAAATCTTTTCAACCTTAAATAAGACAATTTTGGAAGTGACAAAGATATTTATATTACTTGAGGTATACCAAAATATATATTGCTTTAAATAATGATATTATTATATTTACTTTTTAAAAAAATTAAACTTCTATTATTTATATATATCTCTAATATTTTTTTCATGATTTGAAAGTGATAATGATATTTATGTTCTTTGATGCATGTCAAAATTTATTTTCTTTAAATAATTAAATATGTTATCTTTATCATGTCTTCTCATATATATATCAAATAAGAGACTATCATATTTTTATGTCATATTATTATTTTAAAAATATTAATTAATTTATAAATATTATCACAAAGATTAAATTATTAATAAACATTTTACATTAATTTAATAATATTGTACACTCATATAATTCAACTCTTACTGTCTTACACACTCCGCTGAGAAAGGTTTGGGTACAAACTCCGAATCCTACGTGACAAATGGCAAGTCTTTGATTGGTTAACAGAACTCAAAGTTACGTAGTTCTGTTCATGTTTACTATCACAGTAACTAACCGATCTTTTTCGTCACACACTTCTTCACACCTCGCCACGTAATCACAAACGGTTCTCTCTTCTCATAACACACCAGGACGAAACAACGGTTTCACTTTACCTTCCTCTTTGACCTTTGACTCTCTCGGTAAAACTCTAAACCCTAATAAAATCATTTTCTCTTCCTTCTTCTCCGATCTCTGCATTTTCTCTCTTCCGATCGGAGGTTTAATAACCGTTTTTTCCGGTGAAATGTGTTTCTGATTCATCGATCGATTTTCCTATTTTCAATTTCTGACATTCTCGTTTTTTCTTGATCGCAGTGGAGGCAATTCTCCGAACGGTTATTTTCAGTAGATCTATAGTTTTTGTATCGCATTAGGAAGAATGAAGAACACCGAGCGAATTGCGAATTTGGCTTTGTTAGGTTTGCTTCAGTTTATACTCTAAGTTTATTACTAAACTTCGTGCATTCATCGATTATACTATTCTACAATGTAATAGTAATTTTGTTAAACTGTATGCTAAAACAGAAAATGGATAAGGTGTTTTTGAAATTTGATTCGGAATTGTTGTATCGGTTTAACTGGTTTGTAGAATTTTTATGTTTCTACCTTGTTTAGTCATGTTGATGGTAGGAATTAGTCCGAAATTGAGCACTCGATATTAATAATAACGGCATTTTATATGTCATGGCAGGTTTAACGTTAGCACCCCTTGTTGTGAAAGTAGATCCGAATTTAAATGTTGTTTTGACTGCTTGTATCACTGTGTTTGTGGGATGTTACCGATCCGTCAAACCAACTCCACCTACTGTAAGTAGTAGGCAATGCTGATTCACTTATTTATATATTGCATTTTTTAAAATCTTGAGATCTGATTTATCTGAATTATGCAGGAGACAATGTCAAATGAGCATGCTATGCGTTTTCCATTTGTTGGGAGTGCGATGCTATTATCGCTTTTCTTACTGTTTAAGTTTCTATCTAAGGACTTGGTGAACACTGTGTTGACAGCCTACTTCTTTGTACTTGGGATTGTTGCACTATCGTATGTTCTTTTCTTTGCACTTGTTATTTAGTCAATAGAACCTTTTTTTTTTGACGTATTTTCTATTATAACACACATTTTCTCTTCCACTGTCTGCAGCGCCACATTGTTGCCATCTATTAAACGCTTTCTACCAAATCATTGGAATGAGAACCTCATAGTCTGGCGTTTTCCATATTTCCGCTGTATGTGACACTGTGTCGTTTTTTTTCTGTTGCCGATACAATAGAAAACTGTGACATCAGAAGTTATCTACTAGTATCTTTCAACTAATTAGTCATTCACGACAGTTTTTGACTATTTTAACAATGTTACCTCTGATAGCTACTAGTGGTTTTGTGGTTTACCAATTGAACATCAATAAGTTTGAGAGTTTGCTAAATTTACATTGCATATATCGTGTTATCTATATGAAAGTATTAACTCCAGTTAGCGATTATATATTTTTCAATGCTCCTTGCACAGCTATTATACCATTAGATTCTACTTTCATTCTTAAATGAATTTTGAGTGATTTTCTAGAGAAGGGATAATAAATTTAACCCAATATAATACAGGATAATATTTAATGCTTTCATGCGTTGGTTTTAGGTTTGTTGTTGTTGTTGTTTTTTTTTGCTACTTTTAAATGTTTGCACTTGATGTACTTGACATTAACTTCCTTCACCCATGCAGAATGATTTTTTCCTTATACTTTCTTACACAGCTATCGAGATTGAGTTTACAAGGTCACAGCTCTTTGCTGCAGTCCCTGGCACTTTTTTTTGCGCCTGGTATGCTTTGAAGAAGCATTGGCTGGCAAATAATATATTGGGTCTTGCTTTCTGTATTCAGGTTTGACACTTTACCTATACATATGCATGTCTGTAATATCCTCTATATAGATGACAACCAATTAACGATAAAAATTCTGTACCTGGAAAATAATTTTATACTGAAATATAGTATCTAATTGGTAAAAAAAATTGAAAGCACCATACAAGGTTTAATATGTTGAGGGAATTAAACATTCTATCTTAATGCTATGAGTTTGTATAAAATTGTGAACCAGTTTTAATTAGTAAACTTAAAACTGTAATTAACGCATGTTAAACATTTACAGGGAATTGAAATGCTTTCTCTAGGCTCTTTCAAGACCGGTGCTATTCTTTTGGTAGGTATTTGTTTTTCTTTTTAATTGAACTTAATGGTACTCAAAGCTTCATTACCCTCAATAGCATTTTATTACTAGTTTTGACTTTTGAGACATCTTGCTTTCTATACAAAGTCCTTTGGTTGCAGAAAAATCTCGGCACTGCTCTTTATCTTTTCATGTTAAAAAATTCAAACATGGTTGTGATATATTACAAAGTCCTTGAGCTTGATTTACTTGTTCTTTCTCTTTTGGTTTCTCTATTTCCTTTTAAAATTTTCAATCAAATCTAATATCAGAAAATGCCTCTGGTCAAGAATTATATTTTATTTTATTCCATGCAAATATGTTAGGTCTTACCACGAGTTAAAACATATGCTTTTTGTTAGACCAGTCTTTTATTTTCCAATATGATCTTTGACTCTTTTAATTCATGTAATTTGCAGGCTGGTCTTTTTGTATACGACATTTTCTGGGTTTTCTTCACTCCAGTGATGGTCAGCGTCGCAAAATCATTTGATGCTCCTATTAAGGTTAATTTTTTTTTTGCTAAATGTAAATGCAATGGAAATATTTGTTTATATGTCTTCGACTCTTTGTATATGTTCGTAGTCTAAGTGCCATGATAACTATCTGATAAAAAAACTTATTAATTTATTCTTAATTTTGTCATTTAAATTGTTTTGCAGCTTCTGTTCCCCACAGCAGATTCGATAAGGCCATTTTCAATGCTTGGACTTGGTGATATTGTTATTCCCGGTAAGATGACTCCCTGTTGATCTATTGATGTCTTTCTTTTGTGAAATTTGACCTATAATTATACACTTCAGTCATTAGTATATATTTAGTGTTAGATTATATTAAAACAGAAAGGGATGTAATGGTAAGGAATGCTTCTTCTTCCTGTTTGGATGATTAACTCACGGAACAAAGAGGAAGGGAAAGGGTCAGAAATGTATAGTTTCATTATAGATTCTACAACCCAAAATTTTAAGGGAGACAAAAAGTGAGGGTTCTAAGGGGAAGGGCTACCCCAATTTTCCCTCCATTCAAAAGATTTTAAACTCCCAAACAACTAAACTTCCCCCCTTTTCTATCTTTCTCCCCAATGCCCCCATTACCGCTCATCCAAAAACAAACTCTTTAAGCCAAATTTAATGTCTGGTGATGATGCAATCTGATGCCCTTTTTATCTTGAACTTCAAAGTTTTATCCTAGTAGTAGCGGCTGCACGGTGTACTGGCTGCATAGGATATAGGCCAGTTTTTCAAAAAAATTGAAATGATTATGCATGCAAATAATTGATGCAGATTGATTTTCACATGTGCGCGCGCACACACACTTAATCACAACCGCACATATTTTAGGCTATAGCATAGAGTTGATCCTGTCTATAGAGTTGATGTACAAGGATGGTCTAACATTAGATGTGCATGTTTAGGTAAATAGGTTATTTGAGCTTTAGTTGGAATAAGGGCTCATCAGCTTATGTCAATTAGCTATCTTGCATGAGCTAATTTTCATAAACTTCTCCAAGAAGCTTTTTGACATAAGCTCAACAGAGCTTATCTTATAGGTAGAGTAGGTCATAAGTTTTTTTATATCTATTTACATGCGCACCTACATGCGCATTAAATATGGCTCCTTCAATCACGTGGTTGGTACTTAAATACTTATTGACCTTATTTTTTTCAATCAGGTATTTTCGTGGCATTGGCTTTGCGGTTTGATGTGTCTAGAGGAAAACCACCCCAGTACTTCAAGAGTGCATTTTTAGGATACACTTTTGGCGTGGTCCTTACAATTGTTGTGATGAACTGGTTTCAGGCTGCTCAGGTGACTGATAAGTGGTTTCATTTTATTTTATTTTTTCATTTGGGGATATGGCGTGAGGGTTGTGGTCACTAATGCCAATCTCACTGCTAATAACATTTGGAGATCAACTTTCTCAACTAACGGTTTCCCTTTTTATTGTTGTCCCTGTTGTCAGCCCGCACTTTTGTATATTGTACCTGCTGTAATTGGATTTTTGGCTGCCCATTGTATTTGGAATGGTGAAGTCAAACAGGTTTGTTCGATACTTAATTTTTCCATTTCCACATTATCATATCTTTTTTCTGCGTCTGGTTTGATTTCAAGCATTAGTTTTGCTGGAATATGATATTAATATATTGTTTCCTGTTATGTATTATATATTATTTTGCCAGGTATATAATATGTATCTCTTTTAAAATTAGCTAATGAAGGTTTTGAAATTAGCTAAGGAAGATATGCATCTGCTTTCAAATGTACTTAAGGCAACAGAAGATAAATAGATGTGACCAAATATTATATAATGCTTTCAAAAGTATTATAGGAATAAATATTTTGGAAGTTATTGGAAACATATTGTATAACTATGCTTTTGCTAGGTGTGGTTTGGCTAAGTTCTAACAACTTTTTACATTTTATAATATTAATGCAGTTGTTGGAATTTGATGAGTCCAAGGCTGCTAATTCATCAAAAGAAGAGAGTGATGCCAAATCTAGCAAAAAAGATGAATAAGTTGAAGCATTCCGATTACTAATGCTTCTGATTCACAATAGAAATACTGTTGTTTTCTTGGAAAGTCCATACTTAAGTTAACTTGTTCAGCAGCATACCTGTAATTGTGATTATAAAATATATGTTAATCTTATTTCTCAAAATGCCATTTTGCTTTTGCTCCTTGACTGTCCAATCTGGGCTTCCATAGTAAACTTTCCAATGGTTTTCTCCCCTTCCCTTTTTCTCTCACAGCACAATACGGGGGTGGACATAAGCTTGCTTTATAGTAGTCGTAAGTATTCTTTTGATATTTTATACGGTTCAATTATATTTAAATTAAGAATAATATTTATGGATTAAATAATTGATTTTGTTCCGTGCCATACCATAAAATATTCCAATAGCATTTTCTAACATTAGAAATAACTGCTTATGTGAATTTGATAGTATCTGATCTAACCTGATCAGACTTGGACTGTCACGGCTGGCTCCGAGCTGAAAGTTTTGAGCGAGGTGGGGGTACCTGCAAGACACTCCGATGCTGAAGTAAGTAAGAGCACGAGCAGACAATAGTAAGTATGGGTAGAATGATGAATACCTGACCCTCTGGAAACAAAGGGTATTTATAGCCCCCAGCGCTGGGCCAAGGTTCCTTCATTGGGCCGGGCAGGTTTGGCCCAATGGAGGAACTGCCAGGTTCTACGTGCGTAGTGGGAACCCGCACGTGGTCCCCTCCCTGGATGTTCGGCGTGAAGTGCAGGCGGACAGAGACGCGGTCTTTTCGGGGTCTCGTTGGGAGTGCAGTGGAATGAGTCTGCCCTAGTTGGGGTACTCGCGGTGATGTCGAGCTGGACGGCAGGATGTCGAACTGGACAGTTGGAGGTCGAGCAAGTAACCTCAGGGAGCACGTCGGGCACGACTGTGTCCCTTTGGTCGGCGTGGTCCTCAGCAAGTCCATTTGGATTGGGCCTTATCAATGCTATTGGGCCTGTCGGGCCCAGTCCAGAACAGGAGCCCCCCAAGTCGTGGTTCCTTGGGTTAGGAGCCATGGCTTGATCTCAGGTCGTTCCCGTTTCGGGGTCTCGCGCCCGGGTCAGAGATGCAGGTCCTCGAGGGCTTCTCCGTGTCGTGCTCGGAGACAAATCTTTCGTGGTGGATGCTCGGGGAATCCTCACCGGCGCGCGTCTGTCGAGCACACGGGGTATCTTTCGGGAACTGCGCCGCCACCCTATGATGATAGGGTCATCATTGCCTTGGGAGCCGTGCGTCGAGGAGAGAAACTCCGTGGTTGCCCGAGGCGACGTTTGGTATTCCACGTCATCACTATAAATAGGATCCTTGGGCCCCATAACGCGTTACTACTCTTTGCGCTCCTACTGCTGCTGTTCTTCCAGATTTTCATAGCATAGCTGCGATTCCCGACACAGATTCCTTTCCTCCGTTGCAGAACTCACTCCTTGATTGCAAGTGACTTATCTTCTTCGTTTTCCTGTTGTGATGCATGATTTTCACCGTTGTAGACGTTTTAGGGACTGTGCGCGTGGGACTAGCCCGGTATATTCATGTTTAGCTCGACAAATTCATGCTTAGGACCGGCAAACATATGCTCGTGGCCGGTAGATACATAGTTTAGGTTACAATCTGAAGTGCTGTCCGGGGTCTTCATGATCCAGGGCGCCTGATTCATGATCGTGCCCGGTATGTTCATGGCTCTGGCCGTAGATTTTATGATGTTGCTCGCCATGTTCATACCTTGGATCGGCATACTCGTGAATGACCGCGTTGTCGGTTTGCTTAGGCGGTTTGGAGAAAGTCTCATCGAGTTATCCGGACGTCGGGGAGGCGACTGCTATTTTGTTGCAAACTAACCCTTGTGGTCGTGCATGGAGCGATGTGGTTTGTCGTACACTGTCTCTGGTCCGTTACGTCGAGCGTATGGTTTCGTGCCCAATTGACTGGTTTCCCGTGCTCTGCAGGTAACCATGGCGAACGAGCCGTGCTCCTCTGGACGCCCCGAACGGGAGGAACAAAGTGCCGATGAGGCGGTGAGTTTGATCGACACTCTCGACGACCCTTTGTTGGATTGGGTGGGCGACGAGACCAGAGGAATCGCGTCGATCTATAGCCGGCGTAACCGAAAACCATATGCTGTCCTCGAGGCGGGCCACGGTCAGCCTGATTTTCAAAAGAATTTCGTTGTTACGCGGCCGACCTCCAACGCCCGGATCTGCTCGGTGTACCCCGAGTATAGCTTCCCCATGTACGAAATCACGTTCAAAGATCTTGGGCTGCAGCTGCCCTTTAGTGACTTTCAGACCGGGGTCTTCGCCCATCTGGGGCTGGCCCCGTCGCAGCTACACCCGAACTCGCTCGCCTTTATCCGGGCGTTTGAGCTGACATGTCGTTTTCTGAGGATCGGGGCGACTATACCTCTCTTCTTCAGAATTTTCCATCTGCAGCGCCAGTCCCGAGGAGGGAAGCACAGCTGGGTCTCCTTAAAACAGTCGAGGAGACTATTCAAGATGTATATGGACTCCGTAAGGGGTTTTAAAGACAAGTGGTATGTCGTGAGGCCAGTTACCACGTATGCTTTAGAATCCCTGTACGAGGAGGAGGCGCCCATACGCGACGATGACGGGGAGGCGGTTTTAGACAACGATGGGTATCCCGTGATGGCCCGCACGGCCAAGTTCCCCGTGCATTGGATGTTCATGCATTATGAGCACGTGACTGGATACTATCATACCGCTGCGGGCGACATGTGTTCGGAGGACGAGAAGGCGTACGCCACTCTTTGTCGATTCGTCGACAGCTTCCACCCCGCCCGGTGGGCCACGAGGGAGGGGGAAGATGTCTTGGACGAGGAGGGTTATCCGACATTCGAGTCCCGACCAATCGATACTAAGGCGCTCGTGGAGTGCCAGTCGTTCAGACAGGCTGCTCGTCTGCTAGGTCGTTTATTGCTTGAATTTCTTTGCTCGTCATTTGTTTATGAACTTGCTCGACACTAACCCGTCTTTTATTTTGTGCAGGTTCGATGGCCGGGCGACGGGAAAGACTCTTGAAGCTGTCTTGCGACCAGAAGCGGGGTAGGAGGGTCGTGAAGGCTCCCCAGGCAACGAGGATGGGCCCGCCGCATAGTCCGGGCGCTCCTCAGGTGGTGAGGGTGGATTCGTCGCCCAGCTCGGGGGCCGCGTCAGACGAGATCCCAGAGGTTCAAGAGGTCGAGCCACATGCCGACCTGATACAAAGAAAGAGGAACCGGGTGGAAAGCGGGCCGGCGGTCGGCGAGGACACCAGCGCCGTCAGGTCCTTCGGGTTCCCCCCTTGCTTCAAAGAGGAGGGTTTCTTCGAGAGATTCCCTCTGTCAGTGGTTGCCGACGAGGCTGAGACTATCAAGAGGATGAGTAAGGAGGATCGGAAGAGGCACCTGGCCGCCAGCATGGCCGGGCTGGTGAAAATGGCCGAAATGGCCCTGGTGCTGTCCGAGGAAGGGGAGGATCCTGTCCGTATTGAAGAACTTGAGCAGGAGAAAGCGGCTCTCACCTCGAGCTCGCAGAAGTTAAGGACTGCCCTGGAACGCTCCGAGGAGATGTTCCGCGAGCAGGCATCGCTGCTGGCCGCTGAGAGAGAGATGCTTGTCCTGGAGAAAGAAAATTCGGGGAAGCTAGCCGAGGAGGGAGAGCTTCTCCGCGCGGACAGGGATCGTCTGGAGACCGACATCGGGCGCCTGACCCAACAGATCGAGGACATGAAAGTCGCCATGCTTCCTGCCGAGGACGAGCCGGAGGATATAACGGCTTTGAAGAGTCGATCGAAGCTGGTCGCCCATATCCGGCTACTCGAAGCAGACTGCGTCGGTGCTCTGGAGGAGGGGTTCGACTCCGCAGTCGGCCATCTTTCCTTGTTAAACCCTGGTTTGGTCACTGAGGGGACGGGCTACACGCATCAGATCGTGGATGGCGCGATCGTGCCCCCGCCCGACTCTCCAGTTGTCGACAACGATGGTTCCGGGGAAGCCTGATTGTAGGATAGCGGGCCTGCGTGCCTTTGATATTTGTATTTTTTGGGCCTGCGTGCCCGTTGGTTGTACTTTATGAACATCGCCGACCTTCTTGGTCGGTTTATAATTATTTGCTTTGTTGCCTTCGGGCATTTTTTTGAATGAATGCTGTTTTACATTTGATCGTTTGCCCGTGCTTGAAATCTTATATTTTTGCATAAAATTTAGCCTAAGTTACGGGCCCGAGGAGTGCCCGTAAGTGGCTGTGACTTAGCTGGCGCGTTTGCCCGCCTTTCGTTTGCATATGTGCTCGGCCTTCTCTCGATGGCCAGAATCGCCTAAGCGTTGCACTCGAGGGGAGAGACTTCCTTTTGACCCTTTTTTAGATGGCCCGTCATTCTTGACGACTTGTCGGGCAGATGGAGCGGAGTTGCTCAGTCGGGCGCGAAGCCCGGTAGGGACTGTTTGTCCTTGGTGTGAACTGCCCATCGCGAGCTGGGTGTTCTGCCTTACAGGTACTACGACGGTGAAGCTCGGTGTAGTTGTCCACGTCGGGCACTATCGATTGGTCTCACTTGTCGAGCGATGCTGTGCGATTTAGCCGTATGTCGGGCTTGTACCTCAGCCTTTATACGGAGTCGGACGTTTTTCCTCGTTGACCGAGCGCGGGTGCCGTTGGTCGAGGGTCCTAGGTGTTGGTAGTTTTTAACTGTAGTACTGCTTTAGCTTAGCAGCGTTTCAGGGTCGTGGTAATGGCTCTCCGTCTAATTACTCGAGATAGTACGCCCCGGTACCAGTGGTGCCGTGGACGCGATAAGGTCCTTCCCAGTTCGCGGCCAGCTTCCCTTCGCGGGAATCCTTCTGGTTCCTACGTAATACCAGGTTGCCGATTTCGAACTCGCGCTTGATGATCTTGTCGTTGTGGCGTAGAGCCACTCGTTGTTTTAGGGTGGCTTCGCGCAGGGCTTCACCAGATCGGATTTCCTCGACTAGATCGAGTTCGTCCCTTAGTGCCTCGTCGTTCATTTCTTCGTCGAGGGGAATTTCGGTCCGTCTGGATGGTTCCATGATTTCGACCGGGATGACGGCCTCGGTGCCATATGTCAGTCGAAATGGCGTCTCACCCGTCGTTGAGTGGGGCGTGGTGCGGTATGCCCATAGGACGCTGTGAAGTTCCTCGACCCATCCCCTCTTCGCTTCGCCGAGTCTGCGCTTGAGTCCTCGGAGGATGACTCTGTTCGCGGCTTCGGCTTGCCCGTTGGTCTGAGGGTGCTCGACCGACGTGAAATGTTGTTTCGTTCCTAGTTTGGTGACGAAGTCTTGGAACCCGTGGTCGGTGAACTGGGTACCGTTGTCGGTCACCAGGGCCCGCAGAATTCCGAATCTGGCGAGGATGTTTCTTTTGTAGAAACAGAGGATATTGCGCGAGGTGATCTTTGCGAGGGCCTCGGCCTCGATCCATTTCGTGAAGTAATCCACGGCGACGATGAGGAATTTGTTCTGATAGGTTCCTTGCACGAAGGGCCCGAGGATGTCCATACCCCACCAGGCGAATGGCCACGGGGACGACAGTATGTTCAGCTCGTGCGGAGGGGCGAGGTGCATGTCCCCGTGTCTCTGGCACTTATCACATTTCTTGACGTGTTCCTTGGCATCCTGCTGCATCGTCGGCCAGTAGTATCCCGCTCGAAGGGCTTTCCTTGCTAAGGATTTACCGCCCATGTGCTGGGCGTTGATCCCTTCGTGTTTCTCCCGCAGTACTTCGGGGACTGCGGACTCGTCGATGCATTTCAGGAGGGGGATGGAGAATCCTCTTCGGTACAGTTTCTGCTCGAGAACCACGTAGGAACATGCTCGTCGCTTTGTGACGGTAGCTTCGGCCTGGTTCGATGGGAGTTCGCCTTTTGTCAGGAAATTATAAACTGGGGTCATCCAGGACGTCGCATCCCCGATGGTATGGATCTCGACTGTAGTCGAGGGTCGTTCGATACTTCGACGCGCTAGAGATTCCTGGATGACGGATTTGTTCCCGCCCTTCTTTCGTGTGCTCGCGAGTTTGGACAATATGTCCGCCCTCGTGTTTTGCTCGCGAGGAACATGTGAAATTTCTGCTCGTACGAACTTTGTCATGTATTTTTTGACTAAGTTCAAATACTCGATGAGGTTGTCGTTTTTGGCCTGGTAGCTCCCCTGTACTTGAGAGGCGACAAGCTGGGAGTCAGTATAGATCTGTACCTCGCGGGCTCCCAGGACCTCGGCCAGTCTCAGTCCTGCGAGCAGGGCTTCGTATTCTGCCTGGTTGTTTGACGTCGGGAAGGAGAGAGCTAAGGAGTGCTCGATTACTACGCCTTCTTCGTTTTCCAGGAGGATTCCTGCGCCGCTTCCGGACGAGCTGGATGCTCCGTCGACGAAGATGGTCCACTTGTGTTCTTTCCCCGGGGGAGGGTCGTGAGTGGTCATTTCCGCGACAAAGTCGGCCAAGGCCTGTGCTTTCAGGGCTTTCCTGCTTTCGTACTGAATGTCGAATTCAGAGAGTTCCAAGGACCACTTTAGCATTCTGCCCGCCCTATCTGGCCGACCCAAGAGTTGCCTCACCGGTTGGTCGGTTCGCACGATGATGGTGTGGGCCAGAAAGTAGTGTATGAGCCTCCTCGCCGCGTTGACGAGGGCCAGAACAACCTTTTCTATCTGCTGGTATCTGCTTTCGGGCCCCTGTAAGGCCTTGCTCGTGAAGTAGACGGGTTTCTGCCCGTCGGGGGTCTCGCGGACAAGAGCTGCGCTGATGGCTTCGTTCGAAACGGCCAAGTACAAGTACAGCGGTTCCCCGTCGTCTGGTCGAGATAGCACGGGCGGCTGAGACAGGCTTTGCTTTAGGTGGCGTAGTGCCTGCTCGCATTCCTCATTCCATTCGAAGGCTGCTTCCTTTCGAAGGAGTTTGAAGAAGGGGAGGGCGTGCTGGGCGGATTTCGCGACGAAGTGGGACAACGACGTGAGCATGCCGTTCATGATTTGTATCGACTTCTTCGACGTCGATGTTGGGAGGTCGGAGAACGCCCGACATTTGTCGGGGTTGGCTTCGATTCCCCGTTCTGTTAGATAGAATCCAAGGAATTTTCCTGCCTTAACCCCGAACGTACATTTCTCGGGGTTGAACCTCATTTTTACTGTCTTGCTTGGGCAAAGACTGTCTTGAGATGAGCTGCATGGTCGGTGTCCGCTCGGGACTTGACGATCATGTCGTCCATATATACCTCGAGCATGTCGCCTATCTGTTTGTTGAAAACTCTGTTCATCATGCGCTGGTAAGTTGCTCCGGCATTTTTCAGTCCGAAGGGCATTACGTTGTAGTAATAGTTGTCCGAGCTGGTCATGAATGCCGTGCAGTGTTTGTCGCCCAGATCCATTGGGATCTGGTTATAGCCCGAGTAGGCGTCCATGAACGACAACGTTTTGTAGCCGGCCGAGTTGTCGACCAGCATATCTATGTTAGGCAAGGGAAAAGCATCTTTCGGGCAAGCCCGATTGAGATCAGTATAATCAACGCACATTCTCCATTTTCCATTATTCTTTTTCACGAGTACAACATTTGACATCCAGGTGGAATACCGGGCTTCAGAAATAAAATTTGCCTCTAGGAGGTCTTTTACAGCTTTTTCAGCAGCCTCCGTTTTTTCTGGAGACTGCCTATGTTGTACTACGGCCTTAGCGGCTGGATCAATGGCGAGGTGGTGACAGGCGACCTCAGGGTCGAGTCCGGGCATCTCCGCAGTGCTCCAGGCGAACAGATCAGCATTCTCGCGCAGACAGACCTTGATTTGCTTCCTGGCCAAGTCGGGGAGGTCTTTGCCAATCTTCACTCCCTTGGTCGGGTCTATGCCGAGGGGAACGAGTTCAAAATCCCCGTCCGGTATTGGTCGGAGTGGGATTTGCTCGCTGCTGGATGGCTCGTCCTGATCGAAGCGGGTGTCCAGGGCTATGGAGTCGACCTTTGGTGGAGCTTTCTGGACTTCTTCTTCGGGGGATGCTTTCCTGTCGGGCTCCTGTTTTGTCCTTTTGGCGGGTCTGGTCCCTATGTCGACGGTATCCCATCCCTTAGAAGCGGCGTTGAAGCACCTACGGGCAGCGGCTAGGTCTCCTTGGATGGTGGCTACCCGTGCCCTCCTGGTGTAGAACTTCATCTTCAGATGGACGGTCGAGGGCACCGCTGTTAGCTCTGCCAGAGTCAGTCTCCCCAAGATGCAATTGTACAGAGACAGGCAGTCAATGACGAGGAAACGGACTTTAACTTGTCTCGTAGCCGTTCCTTCGCCGAACGTAACCAGGAGCTCGACATAACCCCAAGGTTTGGAAGTCGAGCCGTTGAAGCCTTGTAGATCCGACCCCACATACAGAGAGAGATGTGAGTCGTCCAGCTGTAGGGTTCGAAAGAGTTGGCTGTACATCACGTCGACGGAACTCCCCTCGTCGACCAGGATGCGATTCACGTCGAAATTGGCCATTCTTGCCCTTATCAGTAAGGGGATGACCGCGTTCGGGGCTCCGCCGGGGAGCTCTTCTAGGTAGAAGGTGATGGGATCTGACCTGCCCTTCACCCTTTCGAACGTTACTGTTTGCGGGGGAGCCGCGTCGACCAGCTCATCCAACTTCCTCTTAGCTGAATTGATGGTGAGGTCGTTGAACCCGCCCCCATTAATGACCATGGCGGAGGGAAAGTATTCCCACCTGCTGTGCGTTGTCAGCGATTCCTGCGGGTGCTCGGGAATGTCGAAGTCCTCGGGCCTGGTCACCGAGAAGGCGGTCTGGATAGGCACCGACTCGTCTGATGGTCGGGCGTCTTCTTCTGGCTCCTTGGCTTCATGGGCGTCACGACGAGGAGCGTCGTTTCGCCGATACTGCGCGAGCCTCCCTCCCTTGATGAGGGTTTCAATGGCGTCCTTGAGGTGGACGCAGTCCTCTGTCAGATGGCCATGACTCCGATGGTATTGACAGTATTTATTTTTGTCCGCCCCAGGCTTGGCGGGAGCAGGTCGGGGACGTTTGACGCCGCCGTCCTTTAAGTCTGTATTGGCACACTCCGCCAGGATACGCTCGCGGGAAGCTGTGAGCGGAGTGTACTCGGTGAAACGGCCCGAGGGGCCCCTTTGTTCCCGGACTTCCCGGGGTCTGTCTTCTTTCCTTTTCTCCCCGGTTCGTCGAGGAGGAGCCTCTTGGCGCGAGCTGCTGTTGCTGGGACCCCGAGTCCTGGAATCTCGGGCCCTGTTGGCCGCTTCTCTCTCCTCGTAATCAATGTATGCCCGAGCTTTTTCGAGGAGGGCGTCGAAAGACCTGGGCGGCTCGATTCCCACGGCTTTTCTGAACTCTGTGCCGGGGAGGAGCCCCCTCTCTAGCAGATATCTCTTCATGTGGTCCGTGCAGGGGACCTGTATCGCTTCTCGGTTGAAGCGGTTGATGAACTCCCTCAAGGTCTCATCCTGTCTTTGGATGATGGCCTCGAGCGTCGCCTCGGTCTTTGGATGGCGTCGAGAAGCGGTGAAGGAACTGATGAACTGGTTCTTCAGGTTCCGCCACGAGGTGATTGAGCCCGGGGAGAGCCCTTTGTACCAGTCCATGGCCGCCTTTCTGAGAGTCGTGGGGAAAAGACGGCACTTGATAGGCCCCCCGACATTATGATAATGGAGCATAGCCTCGAACCCGTCAATGTGGTCGACCGGGTCCGCGACTCCATCGTACTCCTTCAGATGTGGGGGCTTCTCCATGCCCGGGGGGATGGGTGCATCCATGATGGCCTGCGACAGGGGACCGCGGGGGTCGTCCTCGTCGCTCCTCTCCGGAGATAGGGATGGGGACCTGTAGTATTGTCTGGCACGGTGGTCGTGCTGAGTCTCCCTCGAGCGTGATGCTCGTTGGTTGAATGTTACACGGTCGTCTCCGGCGTGTCTCTTGTCGTGCCTCGCCGGGTCGCGACTGGGTTCTCCGGCGGGGATGACGGGATCTCTCTCTAAATAGGGTCGCCTCTGCTTTGGCCGGGGAGAAGGGCTTCTGGAGGTCTCCCTGTAGTGTCTCCGCGGGGGAGAAGGGTGTCGGGCCTCAGTCACTCGAGGAGGGGGAGTATGTGGTCTCCGATGCCTCCTCGAGGGTCTTCGCTCGTCTTCAAGCGCCTTTAATCTCTCTCCTTGGGCGAAGATGAGATAGTTCATTTGGTTAATTGCTGCGAACAACGCTTGTGTGGTGGCATCTGCCCCGGAGGGGACGGGGACTTCCTAAAACCGGACGGCTCTATAGTGGGCGAGGGTCGCCGGGTCGTCCTCGAGTGGTGGTGGGAGCGAGGAGGATGATGCTGTAGCCCCGTCCATGTATGAGGAAGTTTCGGGGACGGTTGTTGCAGGAATGGTGTTGTGGCCGGGATTGCCGGCGTTGTCGAGATGTCCGTTCTTGTCCGTCGTGCCGTTATTAGTGTCGGCGACTCGGACGTTCTGCTCATCACGAGCTGGATCAACCATGACAGGTAATTGAATATGAGCTTTGGTCTTTTGAGTTGTATGTAAGACGGGGAAGCTAGTTTCCCACAGACGGCGCCACTGATCTAACCTGATCAGACTTGGACCGTCACGGCTGGCTCCGAGCTGAAAGTTTTGAACGAGGTGGGGGGGGGGGGTACCCGCAAGACACTCCGATGCTGAAGTAAGTAAGAGCACGAGCAGGCAATAGTAAGTATGGGTAGAATGATGAATACCTGACCCTCTGGAAACAGAGGGTATTTATAGCCCCCAACGCTGGGCCAAAGTTCCTTCATTGGGCCGGGCAGGTTTGGCCCAATGGAGGAACTACCAGGTTCTACGTGCGTAGTGGGAACCCGCACGTGGTCCCCTCCCTGGATGTTCGGCGTGAAGTGCGGGCGGACAGAGAAGCGGTCTTTTCGGGATCTCGTTGGGAGTGCAGTGGAATGAGTCTGCCCTAGTTGGGGTGCTCGCGGTGATGTCGAGCTGGACGGCAGGATGTCGAGCTGGACAGTTGGAGGTCGAGCAAGTAATCTCAGGGAGCACGTCGAGCACGACTGTGTCCCTTTGGTCGGCGTGGTCTTCAACAAGTCCATTTGGATTGGGCCTTATCAATGCTATTGGGCCTGTCGGGCCCAGTCCAGAACAGTATCTATATAGTTGATAAACTGGAGAAAAAATTAAAGAATAATGAGATAAAAGATAGTATCTAAATAGTTTTAATGGTTAAGTTATGCAGAAAAAATGATGTGGAAAGTGGTCATAAAACTATCTTTAACAAATGAGATATAATATAAGGTAAATTCATTACTTTTACACACTTAAATGTAGTGGCTAGTGGTCATAGAACTACTTGATTAAAAGGATTAGGGTTAAATGCCCGAGATATTCAATAATTTAAATGGGCAGCTAGGAATTCCCTCAAATTATATTTATTCCCTGAGATATCAATACATAAATAAACCGTTGATTAAACTAAATTTTAAAGTTTTATATTGTACTTTCATATGGTTGTGTCAACAATAACATATTTTTGATGCAGTTCAGCATGAGTTTTGGTGGAAATCCGGTCAATAATGGAATTAATGAAGTAAACAATACTTTTCTTAGAGCAGAAAATAAAATTCATTCAAAATAATTGTGGCAAAAAAAAAATCAGTGCGACTTCCATGATAAAAATTCACATCAGGTTTTCATTTTAGTAAAACGAAAGAAATTCCATAGACGGCACGTAACCCTGAAGAGAACATAAAATCAGATAGCACTGTGGACTGTTAGTTGTTTTAATTACTAATCTAAAAAAAGATATTCATCTTTTACTACTTGCCACATATTTTACAAACAAACCAACTAGTTATACGTGACGACTAACTACAACAGACAAAAATTATGATGATAAACAAAGATAGGAAGAGAAAATTATGTAAAACTCTTCTGAAGGAGTTTATGCTTACAACTGAATGCTTGGAATATATAGCCTTCCACGCCATTGCAGAGAACAAGTGACCTTTTTTGGAAGTCCTAGCTGCCCATTTAAATTGTTGAATATCTCAAGAGAATAAATATAATTTGAGGGAGTTCCTTTATAAATAAAAACTGATAGTCTAGTAGTTGGGTATTTGGCCTTTGTGAAGATGTTTTTAAGTTCGCATCCCACTGAAATTTGTTTTTTTGAGACAACATGGCAACTTGTTTGCAGTCAGCCACATTGAATTGACTACGTAAGTCAAATAGACAGAATCTTGAACAAAAATCTACATCAAAGTTTTTTGATAGAATCTAGAAATGTTGAGGGGAAATCACAATTTTGGTAAATCAAATTTCACTAGGGTATAAGACATTTAACCCAAAAGATTATTGTCACCAAAAGCATATATTTTAATACGCAACCCACTTCAGCTAAGTTTTAGAAAAAATAGTGGAACTTCACAAGCAGCATATTAGTGTTCTACTTATCTTTATGATAGAAGTAGCTAATACATAAGAATGTGGTATTTAAAGAGTGGCTAATAATATAACCTGCAATTATGTGGTAATGACATCAAAATAATTTTTTAAACAACTACCATATGCAACAGTTTGGAATTTTGCTATTTGACATTGTGATACATCAACATTGAGTATAATTAAGCTAACTAAATATATATAATTGTTTATAGTTCATTGAAAGAATAATGGAAAAATTACAAAGTACAAAAATATGTTCTGAAATGAATGATGCCATGAGAGTGTAATACTTTTAGACCAGAGCCTACTTAACATAATTCAATTGAATCGGTGTTAATTGTGAAATATGGTGCAGATCAGAAAACACGTGTTTTGCAAAATTGAACATTGGTATCTTAATCACAAGTATCATTATGTTCAACTATTACCTATGGAAGTGTAATATATATTTCTCCAATTGATCCATGAGTAATTTTTTAATTCCTCTAGATTGCTTTATGTGTTTACCCAAAAACAGAAATCCATGACAGCCAATTAAACCATTGATCCAATACTATTGACACTCTTGAGTATGAGTAGTATTAGGTATAAATACGGTACTGTAAACGTCCAAATGGAAGAAGCAGCCTGCATGTTCCATTTTCCTTCACCATCTGGAACTGACTCAAACACAAGTTTGTGACCTGCAGTGCACATCATAAATTTTGTTAAAAGCTAATTCTTGTTTCTAATACTAACATTCTCAATTTCATACAAACAGAATAATACCATTTTGGATACTGCCTGTACTCACAGACAAGTTCAGCACTCACAACAGTATGCGAATAAGCTTAGTTATGACCTATGAGGTGCTCATGTGAAACTTAACTCATTTCCACCCTGTCATCATGAACATATATAACATAGAAACAATACCTCTAGAATGCAAAATAAATACTTGCAAGGCTATATTAGAAGCCCGTCACATAAGTACATGAATTACACTGTAACAATATAGATAATGATGCTTTAAGCAATGAATCTTAGCTGAACAATCAATTCTCAGCTGAACAATCAAAATTCAAAATGATTGTTAAAATCAAAATGCAAAATTCATATCTACCAGTCCATCTATGCCTAAAGTAGAAAATAATAAATAAACATCAAAAGGATAGTTACAAAATCACTATTTCAATCAAACTTTGAGAAAGTGAAAGAGGGGTGAATGAAGTTTTACCTTGTGACACCTCTATACTGTGAAATTATCTATCCAAAAGTGTCTATAGAATGTAGCATCACCTCTTTTTTAGCTTCCAGGGTTACTGATTCAGCACCTACAATTTCAATTAATGGTTTTTTAGCTTAACATGACATTTGGATGCACTTTGGATTATTTTATGAACTAAATCTTCATCCATAAGTGTAATTGATATTGTTTTACATGCATGCTTAGCTTCATGTCTAACATATAATATTACAGGACATTAAAGAGGATTAGCCAACAAAAACACCAATTCTCATAAATATGCTTCAGAATCACTTGACAATGTAATCTTAAACTCTATTTGGTGTGCTTTTAACCTCTATCACCTTAAAATTCAAAATGATTGTTAAAATGACAATTGTATCATTTCAAACATTAAATATTAACAGTTGAAAACTCTTGTTCAGTGTAAACTCATATAAAATCAAACTCATAAAAATGAAAAATGCATAGAAAACTTCAAAATAGAGTCATTTCGTGAAAAAAAAATTCATTATAAAGAAAAGACAACACAACGCGTAATAGGAAAAAACAAAGACACTTAGATCTTTTATCAAACAGTTATAATGCATAAAAAGGTAAAACAATACATAAACTAAAAGGTAAACATAAAACATATGAAGGATATGCTTACCGAGATTGGATCGTTCTTGTTCAAACTTAAATTTTTATCTACTCAGAGAGTCACCTTGCCACCAAAACATTTGTGCTTCTGCAATATTGAAAATAACAATAATGATATTCACTATAACTTTTCCACAAACACATTAAATGCAACAATTTTTTTTTATTGGATGGCTTTAACGTAACTCCAATCTTCTGATCATTGACATTTAGGGATGCAAGCGTTTTTCCTAATGCCTTGGCAAACAGCTGCGCTACATCAATATAGTTCCCCTATGGTGACGTAAAAGAAATAAAATAGAGACATTAGATTTTATTGGCGTGGTGGTGATGATTTCCGCGGTGGATATGATTCCCGTTGCGGTGGTCGTCCGAAAAAATATTTTGATTGAGAAATTTAATTGTGAGTTTTATAGAGAAGACAAAGAAGAGTATTTGTATGGTGATAAATTACTAAAAAATGACTTGTAGTCGTCGAGATGTGACTGAGAAAGTTTGTAAATTAGAAAATAAAATGGGTGTACAACAATGGCAATATACCTTGTGACCGTCGCTGAAGGAGAAATTGTGGTCGCTGTCGAAACTGTGAGAAAGGGGACGGAGGCGGCAGTGCTAAGGTTTATGCAGAGAAAGGGAGAGAGAAAGGTTGTAGAAGTGAAATGAAAAATGAAGTGAAAAGTAAGAAAATTTTTGAGAAGGGTGTTGACATGTGTAGCTTTAGGATTTGTTTTGATGTTGGATAATTGTATTGATTATGAAGAGACAAAACTAACCTTTTGATGTGTGAATTTTTGGAAAGGGAAGGATATTTTGGATGGAATGGTGGACTTGTCTTTTAGTTGCTTCATAGTAGACTAGTCACACTTCTTCCCTTGTTCTTGAAGAATTCAATTTGTAACTGAATTCAATACTTCTTTTGAGTTGCAATAAATACAATAATCACTTTAGTTAACGTATAAATTTCAAGTGAATGTTTCTAATAAAACATGAGTCCAATAGGAGCTAGATAGGTAATAAGTAAATATTCAATATAGAATTTACACTTCATAAGTTGTTAGTTAGTTCACCACGGTGAAAAATTACAAGTATTTCAAGATTTTGGAGATGTATATTTGGACTCGTTTATATTATACACTCTCAAGGTTTACGTGAGTGAGCCACTTCATTTTATCTAAAAATGTGTTCGGAGATGCATCTCCATAATAACTTTTATTTTAAAACTCAGTGTTTTATGCTTAATGAGTTTTACGGACTTGTATCTCCAAACGAATTTTAATTAATAGAACTCGCGCCGAGCCCTTCCCCCTTCCTTCTTCATTTGCTACACTTTCACAAACCCTTCAAAGAGCTCATGAGCAAGAATTAACTACACTATTTTTCAAGCTTCAACACTAGTTCTATCTCATTTCAATCAATCCCAAGACATTCCATTCACATAATTCAAGGTTTTGCACAACAACTCACAATCGGTAAGTTTCTCATTTCCTTTCTATTTTTGAGTTGTGCGTATTAGGTAAAATAGGTTGTTTAAAATGCATTAGATTATAGTTACATTCAAAATAGGTAGTTTGTATACACATGCATTCACATTTGTTAATGTTTAGGAATCATGGGGGATTTTCTACATTTTCTGCAATCACGCATTTTTACGAAGATGCATCTCAGAATTTTGCCTTTCTTGTTTTACGGAGATACATCTCTAGATTTTAGTTGGATTGATTTTGATATGATTTTCTGGTTTGTATTATAGGTACAATGACTGAAAACCAAGACATAATAAGACATGATCGTGTATCCCATCATGTGTTTGTTCGCAATGAGGATAGTGCGATTGTGTATCCCAACTTCATCCGTTCGTAGGGAGAGAGGTAGTTTGTTTGACGCGGAAGCGTCGACTTCAAAAGGTCGCAGGTCTTAGACTTCACAAGATCGTGTATATTAGACTTCAACTTCCTGAAGGCACATGTCTCCTACCGACCCTCTAACTTATAAAGCATATTAGGAGAAACCTGTTGTTCCTGATAGTTATCTATGAGACCCCATGACACCTCCTTATTTCATATCTATGCAAAAATATTGTTGGGCATGTGTGGGTAGGAGAGGTATATTTATTTGCTTTTATGTTACATTTGTTTCATACTTATTGAATTGCGAATGATGTTGATATTTTCATTTTTACAGGAGCATGAAATGATAAAATATGTAAACCATGCCAAGAAGATTTTGAACCTGTAACAAAATGAAGACACATGGTTTCAAGATGTAGTTTGTTACTTTGGGTTGAAAGGTTTATGCGTCACTGGGTATAAGATGGCATTCAGAGATGTCACCTTCCACATCTCTCATGGTGAGATGTGAAATTCTTGTATGGCAGAACTCATATATCCTATGACATGTTGGGACATCTGATTCGACATAAACAAACATGTAAAGTATTAACAATAAAAACAGTACTGAAAAGCATAAACAACACACCCGAATTGTTAACCCAGTTCGGAGCAACTCTCCTACTCTGGGGGCATATCAAGCCAGGGATAAGTCCACTAAAATAGTATCAATTCATAGACCCTAAAACAAACCTCCAATTTACGGCCTAATCACTTAATCACTACCCTTACTAGACTTCTATCTTAGACTTACCTAGATATGAGGCCCTCCTTAATGCCTCTTCAATCACAGACAACGATTGGATCAACACAATTATGAAGAAACAGGAAGACACACTTTCATGACAATCACTAGCCAAGACTCTTGACTAAGACCACAACTTGGAGTTGCTTCAAAGCATCCTCCAGGAACAATACTTAACTCATTACTTCACAGTTTCTAAGTGAGAATATAGTGACCATCTCACAACCTAAGTGGTTCACTAACACCACCTCTCCTAGAGAGCGACACAAAGACAAAGCCTTAGACTTCTACATCTTGAACCTCGTGCCTTTCCTAGGTTACAAACACTTCTATTTATAACCTATACCCAACTGGATTTGGGCCTTTAAAATACAACATATCAGTTATAACAACCGGCAGTAACTTCTGCTACAAACAAGGTCTTCAATCAAATCTTCCTAAATTATATGCAAATTTAGAAACAGTGTATTCTTCAATATTCTGATTAGATTCTTCTTGACCTCTAATATTCCCAAAATATTCTGCATCAGTTAAATCATAACAGAAACTAACTGTCCACTTCAGCTCAGGCGCGATGTCGTATGCTCCTTCATAGGACATCTTATACGATATGTTGTTCCAGATGTTGAAACTCTTCAACTCAACATGTCCTAACATAATATAGGACTTCTTGCTTAACCTATTCTTGTTAACAAGTTAATACATCCTATCTAACATATTGCTGCTATATTTATTTTACAAAAAATAATGTCAATCCTTAAAACTAAGGAACTTACAATCTCCCCCTTTGGTAAATTTTGGCTAAAACAAATACATAAAAATTACAACCAAATTACAAAAATAAACAAAAACATCCATCAACAATAATCCTCAGAAACTACTGATCACATCAGCACAACAACATAGATTCAGTATTCAGTAAAGATGTTGGGACATCTTTGTTTGACATATACTTTCCATCATTTTGAATGAACTCCATTGTAGTACCAACTCCAGCATAAAAGGAAGGAAAGTTCTGAAGATATTTGATGCAACCAATCTAGACAAGGAAGATGATATGCCTACACTGCCCCTTAACCCAACAGCCTATTCTTGATACAGATGAATAGATCTTCCTTTCAACTGGTGGAAAAAGAGGAGCATGAAGCATCCAACCACCACCCTGGGTAACTCGGAACACAGGTCATAATTGTGTTCCTAACTCAGATCACAAGTCACAAAACAATGCACCAGACATGATAGAATATTCTTATCCAACATATTTGAAAGATACTTGTTAGAACAGACTCCAAATTATCCATCTAAGTAAATCCTTTCTCCCCCTTTTGGCCAAAAATTGAAAAAGAAGGACATCATAAAACCAAACCCAAGCACATCTCACCCAAACCCGAACAAAAGCCATAAAAATTATAGACACAATAAATCCTTACAGGGGAAAGATGAAAGGAGAACCCTCTATAAATAACTGGTCAATTTACTTGGGAAATAATGATCCTTGAATGTAGCAATAATCTTAGTCAAAAGGAAATGTTATTTGAGGAGAAACTTCCGCCAAAATCAATATGCATCGTCCAAAAACAACATTGAACGTCTTAACAACTCTGGACTATTTCTTCCGAGTAAAACAAGTCCCAATAAATGCAAATTCTTAGTCAAACATGCTTATTGACCCGTGTTTTATCAAACTGTCCCAAAACTCCTTTGTTGATCATACAGGAAACATGTCCTGAATAATGTCCTGACATCCAGTCAGACATTATCTTCTTCTGCTTGCATATTGACCAACATATATCCATCCACACCATCTTCCACTGGATTCTAAGTATTATCCTTTCATTTAGACTTATTGATATACACCAAGATATAAGAAACATCACATTTGTGACATTTCTTAATAATATAGACCTGAAGAGTCCTTTTAACATCTTCCGAGAAAAATAAATTCTCCCAAACATAACCATTAATCACCAAAGAGATATGTGAACTTATGATCCACCAGCTTCACATGGATAAGACCAACCACGCCTTGTCAAGATCACCAATAATTTCATAATGTCGTAACATGTTGTCTAACATCATACCCTTATAAGAGGCATGAGATCTCTACAAGCTTTGAATAACATACAAACAATTATATGTACCATTGCAACAACAATCCACAGACACCTACATGACTCCCCATGTCATGGATAACCAATGCTTCAATTGAAGATGAAAACTTGAGCACTAGTTGAAAGACTTCAGCACTTCCCCGCATATGGTGAACCTTGACTCTCTCAGTAGAGTCAAACCAGAGTCAAATATTCTCACTCCTTGAGAATACTTCCAGGAATTTTGACTTCTTCAAGAACACATCTAGATATTGTCCTTTCATAACCACACTATGTATCGTGACCTTTTGAATAGGCAGGATGTCATGCATATTAGGTGTGAAGTCACTCACAAACTCTATAAACTCTTAGTTTGCTTAAAAGATTTACCAAGATCCATATCATCAAACCTTTTATGGAGTGACTTGCAGTAGAAGAAAAAAACTTCATCAAAACACTCTGCTCATACCTTAGTATCTGTTAGCAGTCTTCTGCCCTTTTCATCCACTAGTAGTTGTTGATACTAGTGGAGTCTTCAAAAAGGTAGTCATGCATTCACCAAGCATACTATCGTAAACATGACCATAATCTCCACATTCTAATCCATAAAGTAAGAAATTCCACTTCTGACAATAATGCTCGAGCATCCAACTCCATATGCATAATCTCAAGCATTCAAAATAGCCATCAACAATCATGATGTTAAGATATCATGTGAGACATCAGCTTCATGATACAGAACCCAGTTACATTGGTTCTTGAATCATTATTCAAAGGACTTATTATGCATAGAAATCCTTTAAGAAGCTCCCAATATAACACAGCCATAGCAGCTCATCCAAGTTATTCCAGACACCTGAATGTTATAGAGAGAAATAAACTGTCACATACTCTTTGAAACACAATGGTCAGAATGCATAATAACATAATTCTTCAAACAAATACTTAGTCTCTCGCCAAAGTATTCACCATATGTCTCATGCACAACCTCCTTAGAGGATAAACAAATACTTAACTCCCATCAAAGTATTTATCATTTGTCAGATAAGATTACCTTCTCACACAAGGTGGAACATTTGGTCTGACAATCTTCTTCTGCACACATCTGGAACCTGATGATGACATTCATTTACATCCCAGATCATTCCAGATTTGGTCAGTGGCTTGACCTTTCACTCCATTCTGGACAAAAAACACACTTCCTTGGTTGAATAAATAAAACACACTTTGAGACGATGTTCCAACATTTTATCCGACACACTCTCAAACACTTGGATTTCACCATTAATTATGGTCTGGAGACACCATAGTAATCCATAACTCTTATAAGGGATACAAGAGGATCAACCATCAGTAGTTAATCAATCTTCAACACAGACCAAAATACATGCAAAGTTGTTGTACCCTAAAATTTTCCTTCCCATTTTCTTCAAGATATCTCCTTATGCTCCTAGGGTTTTCAATTACTCAAGGCTACTCAAAGTTTGATTAGACAAATTCTCCTCCTAAGCAATTAACCTACAATTAAGGTTTCACTTTTCTCAAGGAAATTTGAGCTTGTAATGCCTCAATTGGATTTCAAGATTCCTCATATGTATCAAGGTACCCTCATGACAAGTTTCAAGCCTTGCATCACAAGTTTGCTCAGTCAATTGCTCAGATGACTAAAAATTAACTATGTTGAGTAAAAAGTTAATTATGGCTAACATACAGTCAAACTTCAAGATTTTTGGTCAACATTAAGATGTTGAATTCATATTCATCATTTGATCAAGGGTTGATCATGAGTCCTCAAGAAAACTCTCAATTCACCAAAAGTCAAAAGTTACCAAATTAGGGTTTTCTTCAGGAGAAGTCAACTGAACTTTGACCAAGCATAACTTCCACATGCTTCATCATATTTTTCTCAACCAAAGCTCATTTTGAAGAAAATTCAATTCTATACAACTTTGTCTCTCTAAGATCAAGTCCAAAAAAGGTTTCATTTGAGAGATATGGGCCAAAACATTACAGGTCATTTCAAAAGTCAACAAAAAGACATTTTTTGTCAAGGAAACTTACACCAAGATAAAGTATTCAAATGAAAACATGATCAATATAGAGATTGTATGGGACATCTTGAGCTTTCCAAAAAGTCCAAGATCAACTTCATATGACAAAAATTGATAGAGTTATGATTGGTGCAAGTTGAGCAATTTTTGAGAAATGCATGAAACCTCAAATGAGCAATTTTGAACTTTTTAGCTAATGAGCTTAACTTTTGAGGTTCAAACGTGTTTATGACATGTTAGAGGACCTATAAGTCATTTGGTACATGGCCATCTTTTTTATTTTATTTATTTTAATTTTATACAAATATTATTAAAATAAATCAAATAAAATAATAAACTAAGGGACCAAGGCATGTGGGCTTGGTTTTGGATCCGTTTGAGGCCCAAAAAATACATGACAAACATGCCAAACCCGTGTGATACATATATGGAAGCATATCCTCATTATTTTGGAAAGTTTTCAATTGGTTTTGGAAACAAATTATGCCATGATTGTACAAGATTCTTGCCATGTTTATTTGAACTATTCCTTCCTCTATATAAACATAACACATGCAGACCTAAAGGACACGCTAGCTGCCTCCAAAAATAGACCCAAAAATTCTTCAAAATTTCATAAAACTAGGGCAAAAGCAAACCCTTATTTCCATCCCTCCTCAAGCGAAACCAGGCATCACATTAGCTTCCTGAAGGTCTCAGGGTTCCATTCCACCCTTTACTCGAATCCACAACATCTCAGAACACTCTCTTCACCTACGCCGATTTAGTAAGTTTGGTGAGTTTCAATTTTTTTTTTGTTTTCGTGCAGTTTCAATTGTTGCTAACATGTTAGATCTCCTCATACACATCATTAGAACATGATTGATGCATTACATGTAAGATTCGATGCAGGAACTAGATAACGACATTGTTAGGGCATGAAGCTCCAGCTTCGTCGTATCTTCATTTACAAGTATTTTCGGGCTAAACGAATGCCACCACTGAGTTCCAGACCTTATTTTATTGGGGGTAGGCTTAACCATTTGTTTCAAATCACGTTGTTTTGCAGGATAGGTTTTTTTTTTGCAATCGGAGAAGAAGGTGGTCAACCACCGTGTGTGATGGTTTGACCCCCCTGAGCTGCGTGGCATTCCCTCATTTGTCTATTCAAATCACGGAGGTCCCACTCATACGCGCGTTTTATTTTTTCTTGATTTGTAATGTTCATGTTATTATATAATGATTCGTTGATGGATGAACAACAAATAAGCAGTACAACTCAGTTGACAAGGGGAGTGATTGATGAAAGGAATGACACGAGTTCAAGCCCGAACGCCTGCATCCTATTTTTCTGCTTCATCATTTTCAATCTTTTTTTCCTATTTTCTTTTTATTTTTCTTTGTTAAATTTCTTTTATTTCTTTTAATTAATATTAAATAAAAAAATCCATAGAAATATAATAAAAATCAGATTTAGGTTTTTGGTAGATTAATTTAATTTTAGGCAGTATTTTTTTAACTAATTAGATCTAGGTTTTTTTAATTAATTAAGTATTTAATTTAGGTTTTAAAATCTATTTATTTTATTATTCAAATCAAATAAAAAAACACACAAAATTTAATTTCTAATATTTTAGATGTTAAGACTTTAAAAAAATAATTTTGCAAATATTTTTGTTTACTTTTGCAATTTATTTTCTTAGAAACGATTGTATAGGTCGCATGAGTTTTTTGCAATAGCTTATTGTTTAAATTCCCGCAGAGTTTTAAATATTGTAATTCTCCCGAAGCCATGTAATAGTTGTAGGTCTTTACTTTCTCGCATTTTATTTTTTCGCACTTATACTTTATATGCCTTATATATATATATATATATATATATATATATATATATATATATATATATATATATATATATATATATATATATATATATATATATATATATATATATATATATATATATATATATATATATATATATATATATATATATATATATATATATATATATATATATATATATATATATATATATATATATATATATATATATATATATATATATATATATATATATATATATATATATATATATATATATATATATATATAACTGTTAGCTAATAGGATTATATGGAAAGATAATAATCAAACATAGAAAAATCCTAATCCAAGATAACATAACTGAATCAATACACTGCACACACTCGCACCTTTAGGGTAACCTCTCTTTGTTACCTTTTAGGAATAACGATCATGTCCCTCGAGCATAGGGATGCTTTAGCAAGAGACCCTCAATACAAAAGATCGTAAGTCTCTCAATGACCCTTCGACGTTGCCTACGAAAAATGATCAAGTCCCCTACGGAAATGCTAAAGCATCTTTACAAGTTGCCTTCAATGATCGTACGATGACCCTTCACTTATCCCTTCACATCCAATAGATAGGGCTACTTACCAACTAATGGTATGGATAGCACTATCTCTAAAGCAAAAGGAAAAGAATAAGAATGACTTTGAGTGGGTAAGATACTTTTAATCGCTTGCTCACAATTTTTTCTAAACAAGACATTTCTCACATCACACCTTCAAAGATAAATATTTTTCAAAACACTTTGTACGCATTCTTGAGGACTGATACAAGAATCATTACAAAGTCAGCCTTACATTGGGATTTCAAAATATTTTCAAACAAATCACACACAAAAAAGAAATTTTTAAAAGTGAGCTAAGCGATTAAGAGCTTGTAGATAACTATAGACGAAAAGGGTGCTAACACCTTCCCTTTTCATAATTTACCCCCCGAACTCAAAATCTTCAAGGTCTTTCCTGTTCTTTTCACCTTTCCTCATTAGATAAAAGAAAAGTTGATGGTGAGTTTTGTTATCTGCAACATTTGCGATAAATCACAAAACAAGTCAGTTTTTCCACCGTATTACAGAACTGGCGACTTTGCTGGGGAAAATACTCAAAAGAGGGGTTACCTTAGAGTCTTAGATCACTTTTACTTACTTCAAATTATTTGCATTGTTTTCTTTATTTTAATGGTTGTTTAGGTTTAATTTCTTGAAAAGATCATACACTCGGATCTAGGGATACCTTAGGTAAGTATAATAGATCATGGAAACTGTACGACATAGAACGATATGGTTAAAGTGATGGCTATGTTAGTGTGACACTTTGGTTTGTACCGATGTTCCTTGAGTCAGTTGAGGATAACATTGGGCTTCTGCGTAGTGTCATAAGCATTAACTGACTTTTAGAACCTTAATTGACCCATCTTGGCCATTAGAAGGTAGCGAGATCGCCGACTTTGGTGCAGCCCAAGATTGGTTGATACTCGAAGCTACACTCATTGAGATTTGACTTTCAGGATATTTTGGTGGCAAGTCAGTTGTCGTGCTAAAATAAAACCTGTGAGAAAGATCGGTGATATGAGATTCCTAGAACCCGGTTATTATTTTTAGGACAAGTTGAGCCAACTTAACTTCAATAGAGAAGGGTACTTATCTATGGACCCCATGCAAGCCTTTAAACCTAAGGCTCTTGGGTGATTTGTTTGTGTTTGCTATTTATTTAAACATGAACATAACATCACAACATCATATCATCATAACATGGAATTTTTCCTAACCATTTCAAGGACCTAGGGATTTATCTTTGTCCTTTATTGCAGGTCATGGATTCCGCTCGCAAAAATACTATCTGAATCAACTTTGCAAGGGTACCTTCCAAGCTTGAGGAATTAGTCTCAAAGGTTCCCAGAAATTCTCAATTTGCTAAAAAGCATGGCTATCTACTCAGTTTGGTTACTCCCAGTTTCAAAGAAGATATGATGAGTGTATTGTTCCAGTTCTTTGATCCTAAGCATCATTGTTTTACTTTCCCAGATTACCAGTTTGTACCACAATGGAAGAGTTCTCTAAGTTACTCGGAGTGCCTATTCTTGATCGTACACCCTTCACTGGTCTAGAGTAAGTTCTAAAACCTGAAGATATTGCAGCAGCCTTACATCTGAAACGGCCAGACATTGTATCTAGTTTGGAAACAAGAAGTGGAGTTAAAGGTCTTCTTGCTAAATTTCTGATAGAAAAGGCTCAGTTTTTTCTAGATGCCATGAGTTTTCATGCTTTTGAAGATATTTTGGCTTTGCTGTTCTATGGTTTAGTGTTATTCCCTAATTCGGACCAACTAGTAAATGTGAACGCCATCCAGATATTTCTTACTCATAATCCTGTGCCTACTTTTATCGGAGATATTTTGCATTCTCTTTACACTCGTACTATCATGAAGCAAGGGACTCTCATGTGCTGCATACCTTTACTTTCAAGGTGAAACAACCGACAGAAAATCATCAAACAATAAAGTCGCCATCGAACATATTTTATCCCACATGAAGAGAAAGATAAACATCAAGAAAACCTAAGAAGGGAGAAGTCATAGTCTTGCGATTGAGATATCGGGAAAGGGAGTCTATTACGCGAGGGGAAGATATTAACACCCCACACACCCGTAGTACTCTATGGCATCCACTCTTGTTGTCTATCTTATGGGTGTGTTAGGATCTATATCTAGGATTAAAGGCTAAAATAAAATAAAAAGAGGGAATGCATGCAAAAGAAAATAGAAAATAATGTAGGGAAAAATAAAGTTGTGCTCGTTCGGGCCCTATCCTAATGCCTACGTATTCTTTTTAAGGAATCAGAGCAGCCGTAGTTTGGCTCACATGTTTTAGTTTATTTTGTGTTTTTTAATTGAACAATGTTAAGTTCAAATCAATCCACCACGACTCGACCTTTGGAGACTCACGACCTGTAGCGGAAGGGAACTAACATGTTATTAGAAAAGAAATGCCGATTGGCAAAAAGAAAGGTGTTGGTTTGTCTTTTTTACCTTGAGAAAGGATTTAAAGGTTTTAAGTGTTTTATGATTTGCAAAGAAAAAGAAAAGAAAGGTTTTTGTTTTATTATGCAAAGGATGCAAAAGAAAAGAAAACATCTAAGGGAGACTAACCTAAATCTATCCCTAATGTTATCACATAAATGATTGAGCCTAAATTTGAGTTTTGAAGGGGAAACTCTAACATATGTTGACATGCATGGATAACAATCCTAATGTCTATCTCAAATCATCATCTATAGATGAATCAAGAAGTCCTAAAGGAGCATAGCAAGGGTATATCACCTAAAACTATGTCCATCTCGAATCATCATCTATAGTTGAAACGAGAGCTCCTAGGGGAACATGTCGGGGGTATATCATCTCAAAACATGCACACAAAGACGAAATCAAGAAAGTAAGCTAACAAGCTCAAGAGAGCACAAACAATATATCAGGAGCAGCACATGCTAACTCAAGTCAAATGCCTAACACTGATATAGACGATCTACGTAGTTATAAAATCAGGTAGGGATGCTTTAGCCAAGGGGTCATATCAACCGAGGCAAACAAGCGGAGAAAGGATAAAATAAAATAGCACGAAGCGTCAATGTAGACCAATGCGAGCTCAAGAAAAAATGCGGGGGATTGATTATAGATCCCTTTTCCACTTGACGACCCGATAACCATGATCTTCATAACTCCTAAGCATCGACATACAATGTGAGCTAAGGATGACACGAACTAGAATGTGCGGAGGTCGATTGCGGACCCTCCCCGCTTGTCTGCTTTTGAGGACTTATTATCTGTAATATAATGCAGCACAAATGTAAACACGTGTACAAAATACCTACTTCAAAGGTAGGATTTTAAACAAACCAAACACAAATAGTATACAGAAAGTTGTGCCTACTACAGGTCTTTAAACAGATACTTCGAGCACATGCTCTTTATTTCCTGCTTCCTACTTCTCATGATCTCTAGAAAGCAATAAAGAATTCGATAACGAATGCGGTAAAAAGGTATGAGAGAAATACCAAACATATATCAATCCGTAAATACCCAACAATAGCAAAGAAACCCATAAAACTTCATAAGCTGCTAGCATCAACAAAGAAATCCAGTGAGAATATGCGTCGAAGCATCAATAAGCAAGATCGAAATATGTGGCATACACATCTGAGTATCAATGGAAAACTTGCACTGGATAACCATCCTAGCAATGCAAACAAATAATATGCACAATGGCGCATGTACAAAACAAGGAATATGTGTCGGACATATCCGAGTCAAATCAAACACTTGCACAAAATACATTGACCAATGTACCATGGCAAACTAATTACAGAATATGTATCGACACATCCGTATAACAAAGTACTTGCACAAAATACATTATACAAAACCAAAACGAAATGTGTATCGACACATATGTATCACAAAGTGCCTACACAAAATACAATTATGCAAAATACGGGGCACAAAATAGAAACATGCGCGTCGAATGCAAAATTGGACCTTAAATCGATAGTCCAAATAAGTTTTCTGATCACATAATCAAGCGATAATTACATGATCAGAAACTATCCCAATGTACCTTTCACAATTAACAAACATGTCAAAAATAACAAGGAAACTATATGGAAGATAGAGTAGAAGAGTGCTTGGAGAAAGCAAGGCCAAAGCAAGGCAAAAGAAACGAGAAAAAAGCAATGCTGGCAATTTGAGTCGACTCAGAGATGGGATGAGTCGACTTAAAAAATGAGTGGACTCAAAGGGTCAGCGCGACACTTCCTGCAAGTGGCCAAAAATGGTTTTTGTTCAGTTTGTGTCGACTCAAAGCACTGTATGCGTCAACGCACAGGTTTGAGTCGACTCATAGGGTCAGCGCAACACTTCCCGCGGGTGGAAAAATGGTTTTTGTTCATTTTTGCATCGACCGGAGCTAAGTTTGAGTCGACTCAAACTTCCTAATAGTGCAATTTTGTGCAATTTTGAAGCAACATAAATTTTGCATCAAGTATCCGTTTTGTGCGTGGTTCGAATCGCTGGAAAGCTTGAAAATTGTAGAATATCCACGGCATGAAACGAAAACCAAAACAACAAAAATTATACGACAAATTCTCCGACCTTATCACGACCGACATGTGAATTCATGATCTGATTTCATGAGTTTCAACATATTTTTATCGGATCAAAAACCAAATTCACATCAATTATGCTATGACCATAGCACAAGGAAATTTATACGCAACCAAAAATCAATTGAATCACGCGGTAAGATCAAGGCATAATGGCTCAAGCATTTTGTCAAACACATAATCTCTGAAATTCAACTCATGATTTTTGTACAATTAGAGATCCAAATTATACCACACATAATCAATCAAGAGTCATCAATTAAGCTTGAAATAACTTCAACATTTTGTTTTATCAAATAAGCACTTTCATGAAAATCAATTAATTGTATAAGCACTTACTTAATCATACAATTCCAGATTTGCACATCATGATTCAAGATTAATTCACATTTTCATAATCGAAATTACTTCCACAATTCAAATTAGATCAAGGTTCAATTTATTGATCCACAAAAGTGCTTATTTAAGAATCACTTATTTGAAAAGTGCTTAAATCAAGAAAAGCTTACCGTAGACTTGAAGAGGAATCTTAGGTATAGAGATCGCAACAATCAGATTCAAGATCGGAGAAGAATTGAGCTTCTTTGACTTTTGGATCTTGAAGAAGTTGTTGGAAAAGTTGTTGGTGTTCTTGATGAAAATGAGAGAAAGTTGTTCTTTGATCCTTGAACAAGATGAGATAAAGTTTTTGAGTATTTTTGAGAATTGGTCAATTATGAGAGTCCCTCTTGAAAATTGGAGTGAATAAGAATATATAGTGTGCCCTTTTTTGAGTGAATGAGCCTCCAATAAACACAAGCAAATATGCAAATTTTGAGTTCATCAGAGTCCGACACCTTAAGATCAAATTCGCAGGTCCCCCAGCGTGACTTTCGAAGTTAAAATGTGAATCTAAAATATAGCCAACATCGAAAAAAACAACATGTCCGGAGATGGGCTCAATCGGATAAATGGTGATTTAGTTATGATTTTTTGAAGTTTCGTCTCAGATGAAAATATTTCTCGGTTCAGGATTTTCAAATGTGTTGCGCGCATTTTAGACCAAAAACGAAGGCCTTCGGGATGCCTTTTGAATTGGAAAGCTGAAATAAATATTTAGCCAACTCAATTTATGAACCAATGCAACCGGAACCAGATCGATACGATAAGAATCAACTGATTTATGATTTTCTGAAGATGAAGCAGGTGAACATTTGTCACAATTTTCTTGTGCGAACATATTTGATAAATTCATATATTCGAAGACTCTCTGAGTAGAACTGGCTTCCGGCCGTGAGATACAAAATGTAGGTGACATCAAGATGGAATTTTGGCTCTCGGAACTGGTTCAAAATGATAAACGGTCTTCGAGTTATGAATTTTTTAGTGTGCGAAAACCGCACCTTTAACACTTTTTCACAATATTTTCACTTGTACATTTTCAGAAGATCTGCTTATTTCGGAGGCTTTCTCTGAGGAACTGGCTCTTGGTCCAAACATACAAAATGGAGTACGTATCAAGACGATTCTTTTGATGCAAAAACCATCTTGATATGATGAACCAAATCTGAGTTATGAATTTTGGAATATTTGCAAGACAATGAATCGCCAGTCGATTACAATTACACACTGTCTCAAATTCACTAAAACGTCCAATTTCTTTTCAACTCTAAGCGCACTGATACACCTAGAAACCGGAAAAATGATGACTCGCTTGCTTGTTGATCAGATAGCCCTGATCCCATGAAATGCATGCATGCAATATGATAATGCAATATAAGCCAATTAGGATCGCAATGAAGAGGGCAAATTTTAGGGTGCAACAGCTGCCTCTATTTAATCGTCTTAAACCTGGAGGTGATATTGGCGGATGCCTTTCGAAATTTCTAGGTGGAAGAAGATTAAATACTAAAAGAACCCGAAAATTTGCACTTCGAAGCCAATCATGCATTATTATATTTTTTTGGTTTTCTGTATTTTGGTTTTTGCTTTTCTTTCTTTGCTTTTCCCTCTTTCTTTGGTTGCAATAGTAATATGGGTAAATCTCTTGGATGTCAGGTCAAGTATAGACATATACAAGAAAGAGACCGACCGGAGAAGGCTCTAACGGAGGAACGCCAATTGAAGGCAAACTTACCGGGGATACCAACATACAATGACTCTGAATAGAACGCCGATTGAAGACGAACTTACCAACAAAGACGAGCGAAGACACCGGGAGAAGGTGAATTCTAGAGGAAAGAGAACGTCGAACGAAAGCGAACTTTAACCAACAAAAAAGGGGACACCAGGCAAAGGTGGACCTAATATGGAAAGACATCGGGAGAATGTGTACCTACCGAAGAAAAGAGAACATCGGGCGGAGACGAACCTTAACCAACAAAAAGGGACATCGGGCAAAGGTGGACCTAAGATGGAAAGACACCGGGCGAAGGTGAACTTACTGAAGAAAAGAGAACATTGGGTAAAGACGAACCTTAACCAACAAAAATGGACATCGGGCGAAGGAGGACCTAAGATGGGAAGCCACCGGGCGAAGGTGAACTTACCGGAGAAAAGAGACGTCGGACGAAGACGAACCTTAACCAACAAAAAGGGATACCGGACGAAGGTGGACCTAAGATGGGAAGCCACCGGGCGAAGGTGAACTTACCGGAGAAAAGAGACGTCAGGCGAAGACGGACCTTACCCAACAAAAAGGGACACCGGGCGAAGGTAGACCTAATATAGGAAGCCAACGGGCAAAGGTAAACTTATCGGAGAAAAGAGACGTCGGGCGAAGACAAACCTTAACTAACAAAAAGGGACACCGGGCGAAGGTGGACCTAAGATGGGAAGCCACCGGGCGAAGGTGAACTTACTGGAGAAAAGAGACGTCGGGCGAAGATGAACCTTAACCAACAAAAAGGGACACCGAGAGAAGGTGGACCTAAGACGGGAAGCCACCGGGCGAAGGTGAACTTACCGGAGAAAAGAGACGTCGGGTGAAGACGAACCTTAACCAACAAAAAGGGACATTGGGCGAAGGTGGACCTAAGATGGGAAGCCACTGGGCGAAGGTGAACTTACCGGAGAAAAGAGACGTCGGGCAAAGACGAACCTTAACCAACAAAAAGGGACACCGGGCGAAGGTGAACTTACAAGAGAAAAGAGACGTCGGACAAAGACGAACCTCAACCAATAAAAAGGGACACCGGGAGAAGGTGGACCTAAGATGGGAAGCCACCGGGAAAAGGTGAACTTACCAAAGAAAAGAGACGTCGGGCGAAGATGAACCTTAACCAACAAAAAGGGACAACGGGTGAAGGTGGACCTATGATGGGAAGCCACCGGGCGAAGGTGAACTTACAAGAGAAAAGAGACGTCGGGTGAAGACGAACCTTAACCAACAAAAAGGGACACCAGACGAAGGTGGACCTAAGATGGGAAGCCACCGGGCGAAGGTGAACTTACCGGAGAAAAGAGACGTCGGGCAAAGATGAACCTTAACCAACAAAAAGGGACACCGGGTGAAGATGGACCTAAGATGGGAAGCCACCGGGCGAAGGTGAACTTACCGGAGAAAAGAGATGTCTGGCGAAGACGAACCTTAACCAACAAAAAGGGACACCGGACGAAGGTGGACCTAAGATGGGAAGCCATCGGGCAAAGGTGAACTTACCGTAGAAAAGAGACGTCAGACAAAGACGAACCTCAACCAACAAAAAAGGACATTGGGCGAAGGTGGACCTAAGATGGGAAGCCACCGGGCGAAGGTGAACTTACCAGAGAAAAGAGACGTCGGGCAAAGACGAACCTTAACCAACAAAAAGGGACATCAGGCTAAGGAGGACCTAAGATGGGAAGCCACCGGGCCAAGGTGAACTTACCGGAGAAAAGAGAAGTCAGGCGAATACGAACCTTAACCAACAAAAAGGGACACTGGGCGAAGGTGAACTTACCAGAGAAAAGAGACGTCGGGTGAAGACAAACCTTAACCAAAAAAAAGGGATACCGGGCGAAGGTGGACCTAAGATGGGAAGCCACGGGGAAAAGGTGATCTTACCGGAGAAAAGAGACGTTGGGCAAAGACGAACCTTAACAAAAAAAGGGACACCGGGTGAAGGTGGACCTAAGATGGGAAGACACTGGGCGAAGGTGAACTTACCGTAGAAAAGAGAGTGTACCGGGGAAATGGAAGATACCAAAGATCCGACTTGTAGTAAATCAAACTGACTCTGTTGGGGAAGCGTAATAGTATCACCCTAGGCATGTTGCGGCGATAATTCAAATCTGAGCATATAACAATTTGGTTACCAAATGTGAACACAATTGGCTCATGCTTATGCATGTTTGAATTTTTTTATATATAGCGTAATGCTCCATACAATGAAAATGCTACGCGTTTGGGTAGATGTAATATAATGATGCATGTTTAGAAATGTACTAGGAAAACACATCAATAATCGGCTACTGAGAAGACAATGAACTTCCGAATGATTATTCTTGCACATCTGATCTTCTGTAGAGAAAAGGCAATTTGAACCTCAATGAGGAACCGAAATTCGGATCCTCTAACCTCTAAAAATAGATAACATTGAGGAAGTAACTTCGTGGGGAGAATACTGCAAAAATAAATTGCAGTTCAGAGAAAATCTTGAATTCTGATCAAACCTCCAATTTTCTGGGGAATAATTTTTTTATCTTCTGTTAGAAAGGGGATAGCTTCACTAGGGATGAAAACTTTCTTGCATAGAATTTCTTGACGAAGATAGCTTCTACCAGAGAGTATAAAAATTCTTAAATAAAAATAATTCTACTCAGACCACACTGGGGATAAAACCGTCGAGGGGAAAATCTTCACTTGGGGAAGAAACAAATATCCTAGGACAAAAACTCCACTAGGGATATCTCAACAAAATCTGCTATCATCGAGGAAGAAAGAGTTTTGATTGACACTCCCATATACACCACACTGGGGAGACATGACACTTGCTCCACTAGCGAAAGAAAGTTTTCTCCACTGGAGAATAAGAGATCAATTATTCTGGAAGGTCCTCGAAATTCGACTTCGACTGGGGATAAAGACTGCCTTTTTACACAGGGGATCCGAAAACTTTGGATGGTAACATCAATAATACCCATTGTACTGGGTGTAGCCCTCTCTAGAAGATTTAAGCCGGCAAGGAATTTTGTACTGAGGAGTAGAAATAATTTCATTGTGGATGATGATCGTCCTCACGAGGATAACAAACTAGAATCTCCCGTAGGTAAACATAAGTCTCTTCAAGAATTCTGATATAGCAGGCCGCATTGGAGAGAGAGAGTGCATCCCTCACTGAGTAGAAGAATGCATACTTCATGGGGATAATGAGTTTGAATCTCACTGGGGAAGCCGTATAAAGTCAACTTCAAAGGGAGTATATCAATAATCTCCAATTAGTGAATTTAACATTTCTTTTTAGAAAAACATGGAAAGAAACAGACTGCATTGAGAAGGAGGAATACTCGGGCGAAAGTACGCCTTTACTGAGGAAATACTGCAAAAATAAATTACAGTTCAGGAAAATTTTTGAACTCCGATCCAACTCCCAACCTCCTGGGGAAAAGATCCAACATTTCTTTCCACAGATGAAGAGAATCTTGTTGGGAACTTAGACCTTCTGATGTAAGTCTTCGATAAAAGTGACTTCAACTGGGGGATCACATGAATTCTTGAATAAAAGAATTCTACCCAGGCCACACGGGGGGATACTACCGTCGAGGGTAACAATATTCACTTGAGGAATGGGAGGGCATCTTTGAATCATAAGCTTGAGGTTCAGAACTCCACCGAGGAAGTATTTCAGCAATACTCCATCACCAGGGATAAAAGAGCCCTAAACAACACTCGTCTATGCACGACGCTCTAGAAAAATAGGAGACTTGCTCCACTGGGCATAAAAAACGTGTTAATCAAACATCTTTTTAAGAAAACATGACTTGGACAAAACTTCCCTGGGAGAAAATATATAAACTTCATGGAGACAATGAACGACAACCTCACTAGGGAGATGAATGCCAACCACGAAGACGTAGGGTATCAACTTCAAGAGGATATAATAAAGGTATCCAGTCCAATGAAGCGATCCTTCCCAGATTCTTCGAGATGGAGTAGACTGTATTGAAGAAGAAGATTGTATAGAATCATGCTGAAATGCACTTCTTCGGAGATAAGCCTTCTGGAAGGGATGAATTCTTAAACAAACTCTTATCAAGAGTGTTGACTTCAGTGGGGATTACTCATGGGTATATTTTCACTGGAGATAAAGAATTTTTGTCTGGGTGAGAGTACGCCTTTACTGGGGATACAGGATCCTGTCTTGGGCAGAAGTGAGCACCCATTGGGGATATTGGATCCCATTCTACAAAAATCCTCATGTTGGTTGCATACAGACCCTTCTTGATTCATTTTCACGTATGCTTCTTGTCATAAAAGACCAACAACACTTGCAAAAAGAGAAATTGTGGAAATATGCCCCTATTTGGAATGGCAAACTTCACTGAAGAATAAACAATTTGGACTACCAACCACTGGGTAAAATCTATGATGAAATATTTCAACTCCATCATGGCAATTCTGAGGAGAAATGCCACTAAAAAGTGGACTTTAGAGAAGATACTGCAAAAATAAATTGCAGTCCACTGAAAAGAAATCATCTTGACTTCAAATAGCCTCTAAATTTCTGGGGATAAAATCCGTTCTCCTCCTACATAGAAAAGAGGAATGCTTTGCTGGAGAATAAAGATCTCGGAAGAGAAAATCCCTTGGCAGATAAACTCTTGTCAAGTAGCAATAAATACTTTACTGGGGAAAGGAACCCTCATAGGAAACAACATTTCCATCATGAACCATGTATGGGTAACAACCTCATATGCTATTTGCTTTCCTGCTCACATACCGCTGAGGATAACAATCCAAACTTCAATTGGAGATGATAACCTCGACTTCTGATGAAGGGACATCAATAAATGGACCTAAGTCTTTGATGAGCCGAGGATAACAATCCTGAATTCTCGACATACTTTTCAAATTCACGAGTCATTTAGCCTGCGTATGAACTTGATCTGACCAACCCTTAAAGAGGAGAAAATGCCCCTGCATAATGCCTTGCCCCAGTATGTAGGGTCTTTGAAAAAATATGCCCCGAGAGGACTTCGTGAGATTTGTACCATAAAGAAAATCTGCCAGAGTGTTATGAACTTCAGAACACTGCCCCTGACTGACCAATGTTTGATATGATTTTAACCATGCTTGAGTGAATTCTCGTGCATCTTCAGATTCTGAAAATATTCTCTTCTACTCAATGAATTCTCAAAGAGATTTGTCAAATCTCGACATAATTTCCCCAGTTTGACTGTACTTTGAGGGATAAAATCCCGACTTGAATGCCTCAGATTTGTTGAACACCTACTCGACGAAGTATTTAACATGCTTGCCCCTGCTCAATAGAGTCTTGACAAACCTTTTCTTTATCTCATGCTCGTGGAGAAATGAGAAGCTCGCGGAGTTATGAAGACAACACAACCTTTGGGTGGCTGACTTACATCTTGAAAGTAGGTTAGTACACAACAATACTTCTCAACTTGGACTGCTTCATGTTTAAGCAAATACTTGAAGCAATACGTCCCTCGGGATCAACTGAAAGTAATGCGCCACTACTCGACAGAGACTCTGGGAAATCAACTTTTGCAATCTACTTCAGATCATTTCTCAAGCTGGTATTATTTTACTCAGTGGAGTCAATAGAAGGTCGGCCCCCTATTAAGATCATTCTCGAAAATGATTCACCTTTCAACTGATTGCTGAAGCAATTTGTCCCTTTGGGATAATCAAACTTCTATCTGATTCTTATTATGCAAGCTTACTTAATGTTTAAGCACTTGACCATATGCAAATAATGTTTATTCTAAGAATGATAATTATAATACAAAGCTCATGTTTGTCTTGAAGTTTAAAAAACTTTTATTGAAACTGTTGTACCCCAAAATTTCCCCTCTCATGTTTTCTAAGATTGTCTCTTACATGGGTGGTTACAAACACTTGATTAGAGAAAATATAATTTTTTTGAAGGTAATCAAGTGTCTTTCGATTGGCATATGAACAAGGTACTTCAATTGGGCGTTTGGCACTCTTGGATCATGCTTTATCAGTAAGTTTCAATTGGGTATTTGGCATCCTTCGAGCAAGCTTTGGCCCACAAATATCATTCCAACAGTGCCCTCTAGGCATGCCTTCAGTGCACAAGACAAGAACCCCCTACAAGTTTGCTTTAATTCACCAGCAGTGGACTCCTGCATACAAGCTTCGATTGGGCGCTGAGTCTCCCTCGATCAAGCTTAATTCACAAAGCTTCCACTAGGCAAGGCCCCTTCAGCTTTCTATCAGCACACGTAGGCAAAAGCTCCCTCATGCTTGCTTTGGATTCACAAGGCAAAGGTCCATCACCTTGCCTTCGATCTACAAGTCAAAAGGCCCCTTTCACTGGTCTTTGATTCACAAGACAAAAGGCTGCCTCAGGCTTGCCTTCGATCCATAGGGCCAAGACCCCTTCAACTTGCCTTTGCGTTTACTTTCGACCCACAAGAAGATGACTTCCTCTGGACTTGCCTCCAATTCACAAGGCAATGGTTTCCCTTCATGCTAGTGCCCATAAATCAGTGGCTTCCTTTCATATGTGCTTCAATTCATTAAGCAGTTGGCCATCCTTTATAGGATCGAAGGCCATCCTTTACAGGATCGAAGGCCATCCTTTATAGGATCGAAGGTTTTCCTTCGCATGGATCGAAGACCACATGTCTTCACAAGATCGAAGGCCATCTTTTTTCTTTATCGAAGGATCCTTTCCCTTGCATTTTTTTTTTCATTTTTATTTTTACTCACTTCTTTTAAATCAAAAATCAAACAAAATCACAAAAAAACATTAGGGGATCATTTTTATAATTAAATTAATTAAATGAATTAATTAATTATTTTAACATCTTTCTTAAAATTAAAATTAAACAGACTTAGGTTTTATTTTCTTTCATAAACAAAAACAACCAAAAGATTTTTATTTCTTAGGATTTTTAGGCGTTATTTTCAATTTACACGCATTTATTTATCTTCGCATTTTTCATATTTTTGTATTTGCTGATGGGATGTAATAGATTAAAATAGGACTTTACCGCTTTCTTTATTTTTTTCCCATTTGGACATGTAAATACCCCCTCCCGAAAGCATTGTAATAGCGTAGGTTTAAATTCCCACAATTTAAATTCTTGCACATATTAACTGTTAGTAATTAGGCTTGTATGGAAAGACTGAAAATCAACGTTATCAAACCTAACTCAAGACTAAAATAACTGAAACAAACACAATTGCACATATACACCTCTAGGGTACCCCACTTCGGTTGCCTTCGAAAAACAATCACAATTCTCTAAACGTGAGAAGTTTTAGTGGTTGTCCTCTAGTTTGAAAGATCACAAGTCCCTCGATAACCCTCTCGATGTTGCCTCGGTTAAAAGTGATCTTAGAACTTTAAGACAATTACTAAAATTTCTTGCCAAGTTGCCTTCGTGACCATAACGTTCCTTCGAATGTCTCTCATACATCTAACGATGGGGCTACCTACTCACTAATAGTAGGATAGCACTGTCTAAAGGATAAGGAGGAAAAGAACAAACCTTTTTTCGAGTATAAGTAGATAATTCTTAGATGCTATGCTCAAAACAAACCTTTCTGCACCTACACAAAGAAACATTTCAAAACAACTTTCAAAAACATTTGCTTTGTCCAACACTCTTGAGGACTGATACAAGAGTTATCACAAAGCGAATCGCCGCACTAAGGAACTTTCAAATACTTTTCAAAAAACACAAAGCACAAGGTATTTTTTTCAAATAAGCTAAGCATCTAAGAGCCCGTAGATAACTACAGATGGAAATGGTGTTAACACCTTCCCTTTCCATAATCTACCCCCTTACTCAGAAAACTCTCGAAAAGGTCTTTTTCTATTCTTTTCACCCTTTCCTTAATTTGGATAAAAGAAAAGTCGGTGGCGACTCTTGCTTACCATAACATTTGCAATAAAACGCAAAACCAGTATTAAACAGTCAGTTCTCCCACCGTATTACAGAATTGGCGACTCTGCTGGGGATATATAAAAGCGGGGTTACCTTAGAGTTTAGTTCATTTTAAATTGCTTTACATTATGTGCTTGTATACTTTACTTTTGAGGGCTTGTTTGGGTTGCTACAAAAGATCTTGCACCTGGATCTGGGGCACCTTTTAGGTAAGTAGCAATAGATTGTGAAAACTATGCGGGATATACCGACACAGTTGAAGTGATAGCTACGTTGATGTGACACTTTGGTTGGTACCGGTAGCCCTTGAGTAGTCAAGGAGAATACGGAGCCGTTACATGGTGTCATGAAGCATCAACTGACCTTAGAACCTTTAATTGAACAAACTTGGCCATTAGGAAGTAGTGAGATAGCCAGATTTGGTGCAGTCCAAAGTTGGTTGATACTCAATACTACACTCATTGAGATCTGACTTCCGGGATATTTTGGTCGCTAATAAAGAGGCTTGCGCTGAAACAATGCCTGGTGAAGAAAGATCAGTGATATTGAGATTCCCTAGAACCCAATTACTATTACTAGGACAGGTTGAGCCAACTAAACTTCAAGAGGGTACTTACAAACCTCATGCAAGCCTGAACCTAAGGCTATTTGTGTGACTTGCTTGCTTTCATTATCTAACAAACTTGAATTTATTACAGGGCTTTGTTTGTACTCCTTGCAGGTTTTATTTATATCCATTATCCAATAACCTGGATTTCTTGAAGGATTTACTTGCTTACGCCACCTTGCATTTTGCCTAACGCATATCATACACATCATAACATCATACCATAGCAATTCCTTAACCATTTCAAGGATCTAAAGGGTCTGTGATGCAGGTTATGATGAACCAAATGTCTAGTAAGGGGCAAGGGGATTTATTTTCCTCTAGCTAAGACCATAACACAACAACTTGAGTCAGGGGCTATGACCCACTTGATATGGTGAGCTTGATTCTCGTAGAAGGACCTTCAACGATACGGAATTTATTTAATCAAAGCTGCAAATTTCAACTTCTGACATTTTCTTGTTTACCCCGCGAGATCCTTGAAAACATTGCATGCATTCCATTTCATAACAGGTCTTCCAGTACTGGTTTCTCATCTTTTCGCTGTTTATTTCAGCAAAAGAAATGGCTCTTGAATAAACAGTAAAGGATATTCAAGCTCAAAATGCTCAGTTCTAACAAATGTTTATGGCTTTGGCCCAGGGGCGGAAAGAACTGAAAGCTCTTGTCATCAAAGAGAAGAAGAAGAAGGCAAAGAAATCGGATTGAATATAGGAAGAAGACTCAGAGGACCAGTTAAACGAGCTCTAGATCTCACAACTCCATCAAATGAGGGGGATAATCATGAATAAGTCAACAACCCCGAGACTGATGAGGAAGAGGCTGACTACTCTAAGGACAATATCCTCCCACTGATGACAAATACAAACAGCTGGAGGACCGTCTCAATTCTATGGAGATTTAGCAGGTACCCGGCTTGGACTTTGAAGAGTTAGGGCTGGATTCTGGAGTAGTCATCCCACCAAAGTTCAAGGTTCCCACATTTTCTAAGTACGACGGTGTCTCATGTCCTAAGTTGCACTTAAGATCCTATGTTAGGAAGATTCAGCCTCACACTGCTGACCGGAAATTATGGGTCTATTTCTTCCAAGAAAGTTTAGCTGGCACGCAACTGGAGTGGTTCTATCAGTTAGAAGGAACCAACATTCATACCTGGGAAGACTTGGTTGTTGCCTTCTACAAGCAGTACCAATACAATGCTGACCTATCACCGACTCGAGTGCAGTTGCAAAATATGTCCATGGACTCAAAAGAAGGGTTCAAGGAATATGCATAGAAATAGAGGGACTTAGCTGGCAGGGTGCAACCTCCTCTGACTGATCGGGAAATGGTAGACATGTTCATGGGAACTCTGACATGCCCGTTCTTTAATCTGCTGATTAGGAGTTCCTCATCCGGTTTCACAGAGATGGTTCTGACTGGAGAAAGGATCGAAAGTGCTATCAAGAGTGGGAAGATCCCGATGGCTGCATCCTCTAATGCTGAGAAGAGGCCATTTGGTGGTAAAAAATAAACTAATGTTGTCTATGGTCAAAGGGGCCATAGTAAAAAGGACCACCATCAGTCCGTGGGAGCGGTGTTAATGTCTAATCCTACACCTGCTCAACCATAACAACACAATAGGCGTAGGATAAAGTATCAGGAGAGGCAGTACACCGACATCAATATGCCATTGTCTCAAGCGTTACAGCAATTTCTAAAAGTGGAGCTGATTACCCTAAAGGATCCTCCTCAAAAACCTGACACTTCTTCTCCTAAGTACAATCCAAATGTAAAATGTGCCTACCATTCTGATAGTCCTGGGCACGACACCGACAACTGCTGGACTTTGAAGAACAAGATTCAGGATTTGATCAACAACAAGGAGATCAAATTTGACTCTCCAAAGGCCCTAATGTGATCACTGCTCCCACGCCAAGGCTTGGCCAAAATTGAGAGCATTTATTTCATTTGAACTATCAGTTATAATTTCTTTGTTGCTTAAAAACATTTATCTTTATGTCAGACTTTGTCTATTCATATTAATGCATTGCATATGTTTGTCTTGAATCATTTCATTCATATTCATTATATTCAAACTGTGTTTTTACTTCCTTTCTATGATATTCAACCCCTGATTAAAAATCTCTAAGCCTTTAGAGGGAGGATGACGAAAATGATACCACAATCTCTACAATATGCTTTTGAACAGACCTTGCTGACGATGTACAAGCGTTCTTTCAAATATTAAACAGTGGATTTATAAGGAAGATAATACCTAGTCAACCCCTTTGAGCCTATGAAGTAGGAGTTTTTCTTTTCACATAAATTAAAACCCTTAATCATAACTTGGGGCAGGGTAGTTTTCTCAGTTAATTTAGACATGCATTGAATCGCAAGATTTCCCGTCATACACGACAAATAGTGTAGAAGAGGATCTCCAAAAGAGGGTGATGGTTCCTGCGATACGGTGGGAGAACTGACTTGAGGTTTTGCGTTTGTATTCGCACTTGTTCGGTTTAGCAAGAGTCGCCACCGACTTTTTATTTATCCTAAGGAAAGGTCAAAAAGCACAGGAAAGACTTTTGAGATGTTTTCATGGGTTCGGGGGGTAGATTATAGAAAGGGAAGGTATTAGCACCCTTTCTATCCATGGTTATCCATGGGCTCTTAGTTACTTGCTTTAGATCACTTGCCTTTGCTTTTCAATTGTTTGAAATGGTGCTTTGTGTGTGTGGTTTTGAAAATGTTTTGAAAAAGATGCCTTGTCTAGGCAACCTATTGTAACAATTCTTTACTCGAATGTTTTACAAAGGTGTTTGTCTTTTTGAAAAGATGTTTCAATGTTTTTGAAAGTTTGTTTTTGAAATTGTGTTTGAAAATGGAAAGTGTGTTTTGCAAGTTTTGATCAAGTAACTAAGAGTCTTGTCTACCCTATTTTACTCAAAGATCTTTCTCATGTTTTAACCCTTTTAACAGTGTTGTTTCACCATTGTATTTGGTGAACAACCTTGTGTTAGGATGTTAACGGGACGGGCGCGGGTCATCGTATACAATCATTGAAGGCAACTTGTGAGATGCTCTAGCAATTTTTGTAAGGGACGAGATCGTTTTATCGAAGGCAACATCGAGGGTCATCGAGGGACTAACGATCTTTGTTTATCGAAGGGACGTTTGCTAGAGTGTCTCATACTCGAGGGACATGATTGCATTTTTTCGAGGCAACAAGCGAGGTTACCCTAGAGGTGCAAGTGTGAATTGTGTATTGATTTTCATGCATTTGTCTTGTGTTAGGTTATCTAGCGGTTGATTTTGAATCTTCGCATACAAACCCTAGGTCTATCATGGCATAATTTGAAAGCTTTTAAATGCGGAAATTTAAAGTCCTAAATTATTACAACATGATTATGGGGATGGAGATACAAATATTTACAAATGGGGATGAGACTTATCGGAATAGTAGTGTCCAAATATTATTTACAACCAAATCGAATCACATTCTCAATGTAAAATATAATCAAAGTATAAGAATCAAAGATAAACAAAAATATTGTGTCATGCATATAATTATTTACAAATGATGCAAGTTAAGTATTATTATTTATTTTTGTGTTTTTGTTAATATTATATAAACAAAAGGTTTAATAATAGAAAAGTATTTAACTTAAAAAAATCTATTTTTTTATGTATTTTAAGTGTAATAAAAAAAGTATTGTTAAAAAATCTTAATATGAAAAATTAATACACTATTTTTATTTAACAAGAAAGAAATAGGAGTTAAGTTATAAAAAAAACAAAGTGATGAAAATGTTAGCATTAATTTGTAGACATGAGAAAAATAGAAAGAAAATTAAATGGGCCTAAAATGGTGTGTTTGGCCCAAGAAAACAAAATAAAAACAAAAAAATATAAGATAAGAAGAAAAACAGGAGGGGTAAGACACCAGAATGTTTGGGCTTAAGGGTTCATTCTGTTGGGGACAGGCCCAACGCGTTTTGACAATTTTTCTTAGGGTTGGGACTGGTTTTGTTTAGAATTAGGGATACAAAGTTTGGCTTCGAACGGCGCCGCTCCCTTCTTCTTCTTCGTCTTTCTCGTTCTCAAACGAAGGCCATTGATGCTCCCTCTACACCTCAGCTGCCAGAGCGCCACCGTCCATCTCACTCTCTCCATGGTCGTGCAAGGCAGTGATGAGAAAAGGTAACGATTTCTGTTTTAGGGTTTTGGATTTTAGTCTTGCATGCTTTATTTTTGTATGTTCTGATCTTTATGTGTTACATGTTTATGTGAGGTGTGTAAAAATGGAGAAGGAATTACTACCTTTGGAGAGGAGACAGAGGAGGACGGCAGCGCTTCTCAGGTGGCCAAGAGGCGGAGAGACGCGGTGATGTGCTTGCTGGCCTCCCTGGTACTTTGTATCTTGCTTTATATTTTTATGATGAATCTTTTCTGAAAACACGACTTTTAGTTCTCTCTTCTTCTTCTGATTTCCGGCCTCTGAGTATTTGAATGCTTATTTTTTGATGAAGATGCTTGCTTGTTCCTCTTCTGCTTGCTTGCCTTGTTGTTTTTTTTACTTCTGGATTTTTTCAATGATGATTATTCTGAGATTGCTTTTCCTCTCTCTTTTGGCTTTGATTCTGAGTTGGTGTTTTGCTACTGTTGCTACTGATATGTTGATGTTGGCCCTATGATGAAGTTGTTCTGAGGGCTTTTTGACTTGAATGCTTGCTTGTTGTACAGTTTGTTGGGGTTTAGGCTTTGACAGGCTTGTTGGAGTTTAGGCTTTGAAAGGCTTGTGTTTTAGCTTGAAGCAGGCTTTTGGATGAACAACCTTTTAGGCTTGCTTCTGTTATGTTTTTTACAGGCTTTTTGATTGCTTGTTTGTACAGTATTGAAACAGGTTTGAAGTTTGGTAACTTTGGCTTTGAAAGGTTACAGGTTACGCAGTTATATGTTTGAGTTGGTTTTGTGTGGATGCAGGCAAGCTTGGAAGCAGGCTTGTTTTGAAACAGGCTTGAGGCAAGCAGGTTTCTGGATCCTGAGTTTGTTCAGGTTTTAGGCAGGTTGCAAGGCTTGAGGCAAGCTTTGGTTTGCTTGCCTCTGTAACAGGTTTTGAGGGCTTATGGTAGTTTCTGTAACAGGTTTGAGGGCTGCAAGGCTTGAGGTTACAAGCTTATTGGCTTGTATTTGCTTCAAGGCTTGTGTTTTATGCATGCTTGTGCTTTTGTTGTTCACAAGTTTGAAGCAGGCTGTATGTTTTAAAGCAGTTTTGAGGCCACTTCTGGTTTTTGTATATTGGTACAGGCTTGCTTTAAGCAGGCTTGGATTTCTGTAACAGGTTTAAAGCTTGAGGTAGTTGGAAGCTTATTTGTTTTTTTGAGAGGCTTTTTATGCAGGATCTGTTTACAACTTTTGTGTTATCTTTTTCTATGTGGTTCTGCCCCTTTTCTTAACAGTGTTGATCTGTTATATTTATTTGTCTTAAGCCTGCCCACTGTAAGCCTCTACTTCTCTCTCTCTTTTCTCTCTCTCTCTCTCTCCAGAAAAGTATATTTAATTACTTAAACTGTACTTTCTGTTCTGAAAAGGTTTTTGGCCTGGAAAATGATGAATAAAAAATGCTTTTACAAGTTGGCTTGCATTTTGTCTTTCCTCTGCATCTCTTCTTACCTCCAGATTTTCTGCATTGCTTTTGATATCTTGTTAACAGCCTTTTGACAGTTTCTTTGGACAGCTTGGTTGACATCTCTTTTTGACAGTTTGACAGCTTTGCACTTTTGACAATTTGGTTTGCCTAGTTTGATAGTGTAATTCAGTTTGAACTTTGTAATTGTTTGGCATATTCAATTTGTCCATGTGCAGTTTGTTTGAATTTGTGCACCTTTGTATTTGATTAATTCATATGCTTGCAAATAATTTGCTTTCCTCTTTGTGAACCAAGAAGATACATCTTCTTGCGATTTGCAGAGAGGACGAACGAACTGATTCCGGCCAAAACCTTTAATGATGAGTTTTTTGATTATCTGTCTGAGAATGCCCTTTTAATTTTAACTGTATTGACTTCTTCCTTTTTTGTCTTTGAAGGTAAATATCAGTTGAGCAAAGGAAGCAGCAGTAGCAGACGAAGACTTCAAGAAACTTAGGATATAGATTTAATGTATTTTTAATCATTGTAATAAATGTCATTGTAACACTGTAAATAAATTTACAGTATTCAAATAAACATTTGTAACAACAATTGCAAATGAATAAAAAAAATCCTTTGTCAGTTAATCTCTTTTATTTCTTCTGCACTTGTTTATTTAATTACTTAAATTTCTTGAATTATAATAATTGGAAATTATCCAATAATTTTAACTTAGAAATTATAAATAATCAATAAACGCCCGACGTTTCGAATAACCAAAAGCATTGCACAGTTAAACAACAAACGTCCATATGTCCTTTATCTCACTGATCAAACTTAAAATTCAAACTTTCAATCAGAGGCCTCAACCCATATCCCAGAGTCAATTGAAAAGAACTGTAGAATTAATTCCTTCTGAGAATGCGCGCGCAAACCCTAATTCTGGATTTACTGTCAAAGAAACGTCCGCTTGGTCAAACCCTGAGCCAAACTTAACCAAATCAATAGAAACCCTAATAATCTGCTTGGACTGATTCAAAAGTTAATGGAAACCCTAATTTTGTGTGACTGATAAGAAAAGTCTATTTGACCGATTCTTGAGCCAATCTGAAAAATCAGGAAAAGCCCGAAGCTGTGATTTCTTGTGAAAAAGAGGAGGGCAAATTTTGGGGTACAACAGTTCCATATAATCATCAGAACAGGAAGTCATTATCTTTCAAAATAAAAGCCCGTTAAGTCAAAAACCTATGAAGGAGACTTAAGAAGAAAAAAACAGGGCATCCCGCTGACTGTAATCACAAAAGAAATAGTTCAGGAAAAAGACAGGGATAACAAAAAAAAAGAGAGGTCCTACAAATCCTCAAAAAAAAATATTGCAAAAGGAAGGATGACTGCCTTCTCAAACAAACGTTCAATTTATGAACCATCACCGGAATATCAGGGCCAACATTCCAGAACTCAACTGGGATTCGAAATGCATAATTGACTAAGCATATGACTGAAGAACATCACGAAGAAAGGGTGGGTACAAATAAATTTTGAGCCTTTATCTTTTTTTTCTTAAACCGTGAACCAGGCCACGTTACAACCCTTAAAAGTCCTAGCTGAAGCATGGGTTAGTTCGAGAGCATACTGTTACAAAGGTATCCTGACTCCTATAAGGTTTGCTATGAATCCTGTGTTGATATCGCACTCTTACAAAATTTGTTTTTTTTACTAAAAAATGAATTTTCAAACTTCAAGACAGACATACGCTTTGCATTCTTTAAATGACATTGTTTGCAGATAGCTAATTGTTCAAACAAGCAGAGAAATTTGCACAATGAATATTCAGTGAACGACGATCCTCTCAATGGACAGAATCACCTCAAACAGAAAACACTTCCAATCAAGGGGTATGACATGGTGTCTAACTAATCTGGGGCAGTCAAGTAAAGATTCGAGGAATCTCTCAAAAGTGCCAAATAGCCAGGGGCAGACCTCCGTTTGAATCACTGGGGGCGTTGGACATGATTTCCAGCAACGAATCGCGTGCAATCAAGTAAACATCTTTCTGACAGTGTGACAACACTTACCACTATAGACAGTGACAATTCTCTATACCCAATGAACGCGGACATTGTCAAAAGATACTACGCATGAACAAAGACCTGCTAGGTCGACTGGCCTAGGCAAAAATAAGGTCATCCCGGCGAACCAAAAGGTTCGGGAAAAAATTAGGGATATACATACAAAAATTGTACACCCGGAAAGTCGAAAACCTGAAAAGGAGGCTTGGGCAAAAAAGGGTATCCCGGTGGACTGAAAACCTGAACGGGCAGTCCAGGCAAAAGTTAGGGATTAAAGCGTACGACTATGTCCCGTCATCTTATCATTTATCCATCAGTAGAAGGCTTATCACCCTGATTAACATCTACTTAAAACCCCAGGAGTTGGGATGAGACTCAATCCATCCATAAAATCTCCGTAGAAACCTTCTCCAGCAAGTACAAAGGCAGGGGCATCCTCCTAAAAAGTCACTGCCATATCTTCAGCTTACAGCCTAATGATGTCAAAGTTTCTGATATCCCCGGTAGAACAAAAATTTCTAACTACTACTCTGATATCTAAGAAGGATTCCCCAGTAAAGTCATCAAGCTTTTCGGATTCCCCAACAGGATTTCAATAAAATCCCCAAGAAGTTCATGGAGCTCTCCTTCCCTAACAGAGTTTATTTCTCTAGCAACAGAAGTTCATCTCCCCGCAGTCCAACTTCAACAAATTTGAAGACCAATCGGGGATTTATTTTCCCTAATTCAACAATATAGCAATGGAACAACCGACACGTTCATATATTGCATTCATACATCATTTTACAAATGTCATAGCATATGCAGCACATATGCATATATTACTGTTGTACCCCAAAATTTGCCCTCCCATTTCTCATTGATTTCTCATCACAAAGCCCTTGGAGATCAAGATCCAGTTAGGGTTTCATCTGCTCAAGACTTCTCCTTGCACTGTTGACCCAAATTAGGGTTTGTGTTTGCACAAAGATGTTTTGACCAAAATTGCCTGAGATGACTTTCATACTTCATATTGGACTCCCAAGTTTATCCACATCAAGTTTCAAGCCTTGATTCCAAGTTTTGCCCAGTCAATTGGACAGTTGACCTAGAAATCAGCTGTATTGGGGAAAAAGTCAACTGTGGCCAATTGACAGTCAAATCTCATGAAAATTGACCCACATCAACATTATGAACTCATATGGACCATTTGATCAAGTTTGGATCACAACTCCACAAGAAATTTGATCAGATCACCAAAAGGGCAAAATGGTCATTTTTAGGGTTTTGACTGCACAAAGGCAATTTTTGACTGTTTAACCTAGACAATGGCAAACCAAGCTCACATATGGACTCAAGGACCCCATGGAATTGTCTTGACATGCTCAACAAGTTCAAAAGATCCCAAATGCACAAGATTGACAGTTGAATTTCCCAATCAATTGATCAATTTTGACTGTATACTGAAAAGTCAAACTTTGACTTTTTGGTCAAAATCATGTGTCAAGATTCATTTTTCATCAAAACATGCCAAATCATGAAACTTGTTCATCAAGAAATCAAGAATTGCAAATTAGGGTTTGAAATGAGAATTTTTCATAACTTAGAATTTTTTTAAGTTATGAAAAACCCTAATTTTTTCCTAACTTTGCCCCACTTTCTCACCAAGATTCATTTGGATTCAAGCAAAAGTCAAAACATAAAAGTTGTAGCCTATTGCATAATCTACAACTTTTATACACAAAGTTTTCCCAAAAGAAGCTTGTATCTCAAGTTACAATTTTTGGAATAAGGGTACCAAACCATTCTTAACTTAGTGAAAATTTGACCTATTTTAGGCAAGATTTTTACCTAACTTCAAGACCATTTTTCACATACTTCCACTTGGAATTTCAATTTGCATTTCAAAGATGGATTGTATTACACATTCCAAGCTTTCCAAAATTTCCAAGAACTCATCAAACAACCTCATGGTTAGGGAGAATCGAATTTGGCAAGTTGGGCAAAAATCACTTTTGTTCTTGACCAAGACATGTTCATACACATTGCCATTTTCAAGTCAGCTTGGTTTATGCTACATTACAGGCCTATAATCCCATTTGCACTCAATAATTTAATGCATACTCATTGTGCCAAAGTCTTATTTTGTGTGTCCAAACATTATTTGCAAGATTAAGCCATTTATAGATAAAGCATAATATCCATTTTTGAAAAGTTAAGCTTTATGTCAAAGTTGCAAATCAGCAAGTACAGATCAAATCTCTTTGGCACAAGTTTAGGAACTAATCACACTGATCAATGCCAAGGTTTGCAGCATATTATGGGGGCCTCTACCTGTCTAAACACCAACTTGGCCTTTGGTTGCTTAAAGTGTAAGAAATGTAGCATATCACAACTAAACTTTCATCTCAGCACAAAAGAGCTTAAGAAAATACTTTATACACTTCCTAAACATCCATCCTAAGCTAGAACACGAGCTAACAAAGTCCCAAACACTCTCACTCATAAAATCACCATTGAACTGCACAAAAACAGGGCTTGCTGCAGTTTGAGTTCCAACTCTCATCCCTTTCATGCACTCTTGCTAAAACCACCTCAAATACATCCCATAACATCCTTTGAAGCTAATCCAAACCTCAAACACGACCTGTAACACTCCCAGGCAGGATCACCATTTTCATTTTCTTGTTTTGCAGTTGAAGTTCCATAGCTCGATTCAAAAGGTTTCAAGACCAAGTAAAGCTTGGAATAGCATCCCTGGACATCAAGGAAGCTGCATCAATCATCACCTTGCTCTGAAAGTACCTCCATCATCAGATACAACTTCAACTGAACAGGTATATTCTTGAACTTCTATCTCTCAATGTAGGCATCATTAGCTCTAAGTTTGTGAATAAGAAGTGTTCTACTCATCCCCCTGAAACTGTACATACCTTTACTTTTCATTTATATTATGTATGCTTAGAGAATTTGATGTCTGAACTTGGAATAAATATTAGGTTAAGAATTGGGGGAGAATAAATTCTCTCTCATTTCTGAGAGTTAAATCATGTTCTTTATATGTGTGAATTCGTGAGAAGATGCTTAACATTTTTGATGTTGTAAGTTTTTGCTAAAACTCAAAGAATCAGGACCTTGCAATGGAAGAAAGAGGCGCGTGTTTTTTGTTCAAATAGAAGTCTGGAGGTTGAAGAAAGACTTGGTGGGCTGGGCTTGTGTTGTCACTTCTTTTTACACCCTGATTTTACTTTCACACCCCCTAGGCCCATTTGGCTTATTTTCATATTTTTTTGACTTTTGTTTTTTATTCCTGACTTATTTATTTTTCCTCATGATATTAAAAATATAAAAATAATTTTTTAGACCATTTTTGAATTTTTTAGGTATTTATTTGTTTAGATTAGTTATTTGTACATAAATAAATAAATAAACACTTTTTTACTTAAAATACTAACAAATAATGTAAACACATTTTATTTTGTTTTATCTTCTTAAAATATTTTATATAAAATATACTTTTTTTATAAATATTAAATATTATTATTTTTGTATATATAATACATATTTAGAAATTAATACATATATTTAGAAATTAATACATATATATATATTTTTATTAGAATATTTAGTAAATAATACAAAAATATATACAATTTATTTTATTAATATTTAATAGTAAAAATACCATTTTGACAAATATACTTCATTTTTATTTTTATTTCATATATAATTGATAAATATTAGTATATATTAAATAATTAATACTTTTATCTAAGAAAATTAGGGTTTTGCCCTAAACATAAAAAAGCTCCAAAAATAATACTTTTTTTATTTTGTTTATTTGACATAAAAAATACCTTTTTCCATACATATAAAAACCCTTTTTTACATCTTGCATATTCATTTTATTTCCATTTAATTTGTGCAATCATTTACCTTGTAAATAATTCAATTGATGTAATAGCTAGGTTTAAATTCCTTGTCAAATACCCCCCATTTGAACATTTGTACCCCCCTTCCCATATTGTGTTGTAATAGTGTAGGAACTTTACTTTTCGCACTTTAACGCTTTCTAAATATACCATGTTAGAATTAGGGTTTGTATGCAAATAAAAAGAACAAAATAGTTTGACCTAATTTCAAGATAAACAAGCATGAAAATGGACAACACATATCACACTTGCACCCCTAGGGTATTCCACTTATTGCCTTCAACAAATGGGCCATATTGCATGCTAGGTCTCTTTGGGCAAAACACAAATTCAAATGATCATAGTCCCTCGATGACGGTTTCGAAAAGTTGCCAAAAATGATCAAGTCCCTTAAAGGAAAATTGCCCAAAGATACTTGGCACCATTGAAATTATGGTCTAAACGATGACCCGCGCCCGTCCCTTTCACATCCTAACACAAGATTGTCCACCAAATGCAATGGTGGAACAAAATTGTTAAAAGGGTTGAAGCATAGAAAAAATCTTTGAGAACTTTAGGGTAGATAGCTCTTAAGTACTTGTCAACTTGCAAAACAAAAACACTTGCCTATTTTTCAAACCACACTTCACTACACTTTCAAAACAAACTTTCAAAAAACCTTGAAACATCTTTTCAAAAAGACAAACACCTTTCGTAAAACATTCGAGTAAAGAATTGTTACAAGGGTAGCCTAGACAAGGCATCTTTTTTAAAACCTTTTCAAAACCACGCACAAAGCACCATTTCAAACAATTGAAAACCAACGCAAGTTGATCTAAGCAAGTACCTAAGAGCCCATGGATAACCATGGATAAAAAGGGTGCTAATACCTTCCCTTTCTATAATCTACTCCCCGAACCCAAGAAAAATCTCAAAGGTTTTTGCTATGCTTTTTAAACCTTTCCTTAGGATAAAATAAAAAGTCGGTGGCGACTCTTGCTCAACCGAAACATTTGCGAAAACAAACGCAAAACCATAGTCAGTTCTCCCACCGTATCACAGAACTGGCGACTCTGCTGGGGAATAATTTAAAAGTGGAGTAACCTTAGGGCTTAGATCACCCTCTTGCATGACTAATTGTTTGTTTTGATTGCTTTATATCTTGGCTCTCTTGTTTGGGTTTGCAATCCTACACCCGGATTTTGGGAAACATTTCATAGATAGCAATACGTTGTGGAAATTGTGCGGGGTATACCGACACAGTTGAAGCAATAGCTATATTAGTGCAACATATTTGTGAGTACCGGTAACCCTTGAGTTCAATCAAAGAGAGTACGGGGCCGCTGAGTGATGTCACTAAGCACTAATGACCTAGAACCTTACTTGACCATCTTGGCCTTTTATTAGGGGTAGTGAGATGACCGGCTTTGGTGCAGTCCGAAGTTGGTAGATACTCGATACTACACTCATTGAGGGTTGTTTTCTTGGAATATTTTGGTCGCTAGTTAAGTGGCTAAACCAAAACAATGAACAATGAAAACAATCCAGTGATATTGAGCTCCTTAGAACCCGATTACTATTTATAGGACAGGTTTTTAAGCCAACTACACTCAAGAGGGTACTTACCTATGAAACCCCATGCAAGCCTGAAACTAGGGTTTGGTGTGATTTGCTTGTACATATGTTTGTGCATACATCATAAACATCATAAAGCATCATATGCATTCACTAACCACTTCAAGGGTTTAGATCTTCATCTTTGTTCTTGTTTTGTAGGTCATGGAAATTCCTCGCAGAAAAACCATCCAAGTCAACCTTGTGAGAATCCCTCCTCAACTCAAGGAGCTCACCTCAAGAATTCCGGAAAGCTCATCCTTCAGTGAAAGACATGGTAGACTGCTCAGCTTAGTCAACACCAACATTGAAGAAGACATGATGAAAGTGTTATTCCAGTTCTTTGACCCTCTTCACCACTGCTTCACTTTCCCCGATTACCAGTTGGTGCCCACTTTGGAGGAGTTTTCTCAACTCCTAAGAATCCCTATCCTTAATCAACTACCCTTCAACGGTACGGAAAAGGAACCAAAGCCGGAAGATGTTGCTCGAGCATTACATCTACAACCATCCGACATCAAGGGGCATTGGGAAACCAGAAGCGGCGTCAAAGGATTCTTAGCAAAATTCTTGTTTGAGAAGGCACAAGAATGTTGGAATTCATTGGACCTACAAGCCTTTGAAGAAATTGTGGCACTCCTTATCTATGGGTTGGTCTTGTTCCCAAATTCTGACCAATTGATAGATGTCAACACCGTCAAAATCTTCTTGTCCAGAAATCCAATACCAACATTGCTTGGGGACATCCTTCACTCATTTTACACACGAACAATGAGATAGAGGGGTGTTCTCATGTGCTGTACTCCTCTCCTTGCAAGGTGGTTTATTTCGCACCTTCCACAATCTGTCTTGAAGAATGACCAAGGTTCAAGGTGGTCCCAATGATTGATGACTCTTACTCACTCTGATGTACATTGGTGTTTTCGGTCCAGAGAAAATGTCATCATCGTCGATCGTTGTGGAGAGTTTCCTAATGTTCCTTTACTTGGAATCAGAGGAGGTATCACCTACAACCCTTGCCTAGCTTTGAGGCAATTTGGATATGCACGGAGGGATGGCCCTCATGACATGTTGATTCCTGACCTAGTTTTTGACTTCGACAACGATGCGCAAGGACTTCGCCAAAGATTCATCAGAGCTTGGGGGAGGCCCAACAAGGTTGATAGCAAGACTCTGGGACACAAGAACACCATCCCTCTTGAGCCTTATCTCAAGTGGGTACGAGCCCGAGCCCAAAGTCTAATGATGCCTTATCCTCATGTACTCCCTGTGATTAAAGAGCCCGTCAAGGAAGGAGAGGTTCCCTACACCATCCTACATCCTGACATGCCTACATCGTGGGAGGAAATGCAGAAAAGTTGGATTCAGCTCAAGGAGGAACGGAACACTTTTGAAGCCAACTTCTACGCTAGCGAGAAGAAGGTTCTAGAGCTTACCCGCCGACTCCATGAGCAAGAGGCCCTCAACACCTACATTGCACCAAAGAGGATGCGCAATGTCTTTTTACCTTGAGAAGTTGTTTTGTAATATTTGGCCCATGGGGCATATATGTACTAACAAATTTCTTCTTATTAATATGACGTGCGTTCCTTTTTGTCTACAACAATTTTGAATGTCCCAAATCCTTGAATGCATTGCATACATAAGCATATCATTCATCATGTGCATAAGCAGGTCTCACGCCAGGTTTCCTTATCTGTCTGCTGTTTATTTCAGTAGGATGGATCTCGAGCAAACAGTCAAAGACCTACAAGCTCAAAATGCACAGTTCCAGCAACTCCTGACGACCTTGGCTAAAGGTCAGGAGGATCTCAAGACCTTGCTGGGGAATAAAGACCCAGTGAAAAAGAGGAAAAAGAGACTCGGGGTGGCTACTTTAGGGAGAAGATTTGACGGAGAGGCCAGGAGAGTGCTTGAATTTCCTCCTACTTCTGATGAAGGGACCAGTAAAGGAGGTGGAGCTGCGGTACCTTCCGAGTCCGATATGGAAGAAGAAGAGGTCGAAGAGGATGAAGATTACTCTGATCAACAATACCCTCCAGCTGATGATAAATACAAAGGTTTAGAAGACAGGTTGGCCGCCATGGAGCTACAAAGAGTACCGGGTTTGGATTTTGAAGACTTGGGTTTGGTTGCCAGGATTGTGATTCCCCCAAAGTTCAAGGTGCCAGTTTTTGTGAGGTATGATGGGCTGTCCTGTCCAAAAATGCATCTCAGGTCCTACGTAAGAAAAATCCAACCCTATACGGCAGATAAAAACCTTTGGATTCATTTCTTTCAAGACAGCCTTTCTGGGGCTCAACTGGAGTGGTTTTAATAGCTAGAGGGAACCAGCGTCCGAAACTGGGAAGACTTGGCCACCGCCTTCTACAAACAATATCAGTACAATTCTGACCTTGCTCCTACTCGTACCCAACTTCAGGGTATGTCATTGGGAACAGGCGAAGGATTCAAAGAATATGCACAAAAATGGAGGGATTTGGCTGGCAGGGTGCAACCTCCTTTAACCGACCGTGAACTTGTTGATATGTTTTTAGGAACCCTATCTGGGCCATTTTTCAATCATCTAATTGGTAACTCTTCCGCGGGGTTTACCGATTTGATCTTAACAGGCGAAAGAATAGAAGCTGGCATCAAGTCAGGAAAGATTCAGAAGGGTGTTACTGCAAGTGTTGAGAAGAAGCCTTTTAAGAAGGAAACATTTGTGGTATATTCTCAGAGAAGAGAAGGGAAGAATGAGCGCCGACCTACCGTGGGGGCCGTAATGATTCAAAACCCTTCATGTGAGCAGCCTCGCTATAACCAGTCCAGACCAAATCAGCAACGGGTGGAACGGCCACAACGGCAGTTCACCCGCATTAATATGACTCCAGCGCAAGTACTTCCCCATCTGTTGAAGTTGAACCTCGCCACTATCAAAGAGGCACCAAAAAATGTGAATATGTCCTCTCCGCATTATCATCCTAATGCTAAATGCGCCTACCATTCTGACAGTGTCGGGCACGACACCAATGATTGTTGGGCACTCAAGCATAAAATCCAAGACCTGATAGAGGCGAAGGAGGTGGAGTTTGACGCTCCGGAGAAGCCGAACGTGATATCTGCTCCAATGCCGAAGCACGGCCGAAATGTCAATGCCATTGAAGAAGATTTGTATGTTGCTGATGTCAATGATCTGATAAATCCGTTGCTAACCATCAAGTTGAATCTGTTAAGGGCCGGGATCTTCCCGGGATGTAAAGAAGACTGCTATTGTTGTTACTCTCTGCCGTTTGATTGTCCGTTACTGAAGAAAGGCATCCAAGGCCTAATGGACAGTCGACAAATTTTGTTTGAAAAAGTTTCCACTATTCCAACTCATACTGAAGATGTCTCAATCATAACCATTCACGCCAATCTTTCCAAGGCCGTCAAAAAGCCTGTTAAGATTACACCAGCTACGAAATCTGTTCCTTTGAAGATAACAATGCCAGGGCATGTCCCCTATGTTTATGAGAAGTCAATACCATGGAACTACGGCGGTGACGTCTACTACCATGGTATCAAACAAATCGAAATAAATGAAGAAAGTTCGGATGATGAAGAAGCCAACATTGGAAACATTGCAGGCACGAGCAAAATCACCCGGAGCGGGAGAATATTTTCTCCAGAGATTGCCCCTCCAAGAGCAATCTTTGGAGCCTCATCAGTTGACAAGGTTATCCCTACACCAATAAAACTCTCTGCTAGAACCCCTTTGATTGAAGATGTTGTTGTTCCTAGTATTGTCCCTCCTACCGCTGTTGATAAAGGTAAGGGAATCCAAGATGAGTTCGTCAGGACGAGGGCTCAACCCTTGGTCATCCCGGAAACCTCCAAGAAGGAAATGGATGAGATCTTGAGAATAATCAAAAGGAGTGATTACGATGTGGTAGAACAACTGGGGCAAACCCCCTCAAAGATCTCCATGCTGGCACTACTAGTTTGCTCGGAAGCGCACGCTAAAGCTTTGATAAAATTCCTGAAGGCAGCCCATGTGCCCCAGGAAACCTCTGCAGATCAGTTCCAAAATTGCGTGGCCAGCCTTACTGCGAACAATGGATTAGGTTTCTCTGATGCCGACCTAACTCCTAAAGGTAGAAACCACAATGATGCTTTGCACATTTCAGTCGAGTGCCGAGGAACTACTCTCGCACATGTCTTGGTCGACACTGGTTCGTCGCTGAATGTACTGCCTAAGAAGGCCTTGGACCGACTAGATTGTGAAGGGTTGGAGTTGAAACCGAGTGATATTGTTGTCAGAGCTTTCGATGGTTCGAAGAGAATGGTCCATGGGGAGGTTGAGATTCCCGTCAAGATAGGCACTGAGGTGTTTAAGTCTACTTTCTATGTGATGGATATCCGTCCGTCGTACTCTTGCTTGCTGGGTAGGCCTTGGATACACCATGCTGGGGCAGTCACCTCCTCCTTACATCAGATGTTGAAGTATCCTGTCAAGGGAAAGATCATTACTGTCCATGGCGAAGAGGAGTACATGATTAGCCACTTGAATTCCTTCCGGTATGTGGAAGTAGAAGGGGAGTTCATTGAGACGCCTTTCCAGCATTTCGAAGAAGTCCTTCCTGAAATAACAGTAGCAAAGTTGGCAGCTGAAGTACCGAGGCAGATGGCCAGGATGGCATCCCTGGAGGATGCAAAAGCCGCATTAAAGGAGGGGAAGAATTCAGCATGGGGGAAGTTGCCTGATATTCCACATAAGACAGACAAATTCAGATTAGGGTTCACTACCGCGGTCCAGAAAGCTATGCGCCGTTCGAAGATTGAAAGAGCGCCAGTCAAAATTTCTCCCTACGGAATCAACGCTTTGGAGGATGAAGACAAAGAGAGCAACATCGAAGAGTGGATCTACCCAACTGTCAAAGGAGGATTGTGCAACTAGGAGGCAAAAGACTTTGTCCCCATCACTTTTATTCATCAGTAATTTACCTGTCAAACATTTCCTTTTGGTCTGTAATATTTATTTTCAAACAATCCGTACACTATCTTTTTCACCTCATGCCTTGCCCGGGGCATGTAGGTCCATTTGTAAGGGTTTTGATTATTTTTCATATCCATATGCCATGTTTAATGATTCATTGGACGTTTTTCATTTGATAAACTGCTTGTGTTCATTTTCTTTCCTTTTGCATTTTTTGTTTAAGGATGGCTATCCCTTACACACACCTACACTCACAAATGCAGGTACCCATCCACTCCAGATTCCATGGGTGACGATTCTGCTATATCCTTCAATAACTCTGAAGATCTGGTCAATCAAGCCGAGTATGAAGATGACGAAGGTTGTGAAGTACCAGGGGAACTAGCCAGACTTCTACAGCAAGAGGAAAGGGCCATCTTACCGCACGAAGAGTCATTGGAGACTGTCAACTTAGGGACCGAGGAGGACCGAAAGGAGGTGCAAGTGGGTGCCAATCTGGAACCGAGTGTCAAGGAACGCCTGATACAGTTGTTGAATGAGTATGTTGAAATCTTTGCTTGGTCTTATGAAGACATGCCGGGTTTAGACACAGACATCGTGGTTCACCGTCTCCCCACAAGAGAGGATTGTCCACCGATCAAGCAAAAAGTCCGCCGAATGAGGCCTGACATGTCTGAAAAGATCAAAGCAGAAGTGATGAAGCAATTCGACGCTGGATTTCTGGCTGTTACGTCCTATCCTCAATGGGTCGCTAACATCGTGCCAGTACCTAAGAAGGATGGCAAAGTCAGGATGTGTGTGGACTACCGGGATTTGAACAGGGCCAGCCCCAAAGATGATTTTCCGCTACCTCATATTGACATTTTGATCGACAACACAACGCAGCACAAAGTGTTTTCCTTCATGGATGGATTCTCGGGCTACAATCAAATCAAAATGGCCCCCGAGGATATGGAGAAAACAACTTTTGTCACACAATGGGGCACTTTCTGTTACAAGGTGATGCCGTTCGGGCTGAAGAACGCAGGGGCAACTTATCAACGCGCCATGGTAGCTTTGTTTCATGATATGATACATCATGAGATTGAAGTTTACGTAGACGATATGATAGCTCGGTCACAAATAGAGGAGGAGCACCTTGAACATCTAGAAAAGCTGTTTGCCAGGTTGAAAGAATACAAACTCAGGCTGAATCCAAGTAAGTGCACTTTTGGAGTTAGGTCTGGTAAACTTCTAGGATTCATTGTAAGCAGCAAAGGCATTGAAGTCGATCCAGCAAAAGTAAAAGCAATACAAGAGATGCCTGCTCCCCGTACCGAAAAGGAGGTTAGAGGGTTCTTGGGGCGCTTGAACTATATTGCCAGATTCATCTCTCATCTGACTTCTACCTGTGAGCCAATTTTCAAACTCTTGAAGAAAGATCAGGTAGTTGAATGGAACGACGATTGCCAAGCTGCTTTTGATAAAATCAAGGAGTATTTTCTAGAACCTCCTATTCTGATGCCACCCGTCGAAGGGAGACCATTGATCATGTATCTGACCGTCTTGGATAACTCAATGGGGTGTGTTTTGGGCCAGCATGACGAGTCTGGTCGAAAAGAGCATGCTATTTATTACCTTAGCAAAAAGTTTACCGACTGTGAGACTCGCTACTCGCTGCTCGAGAAAACTTGCTGCGCTTTGGTATGGGCTGCTCGCCGACTAAGACAGTATATGTTGACTCATACTACCTTGTTGATTTCCAAAATGGATCTTATCAAGTATATCTTCGAAAAGCCCGCCTTATCTGGAAGAATAGCCAGATGGCAAATGATCCTGACTGAGTATGACATCCAGTACACCACTCAAAAAGCTATAAAAGGGAGTGTACTAGCTGACCATCTGGCTCATCAAGCTATCGAAGACTATCAGCCCATGAGATTCGACTTCCCAGACGAGGACATCATGAATTTGGACAACATTGAAAGTAACGGACCGTATGACGGACCCGAAAAGGGATCCCGATGGACCCTGTACTTTGATGGTGCTTCAAATGCACTTGGAAACGGTATCGGCGCGGTACTCATTTCTCCGGAAGGTTGTCACACACCTTTCACGGCCCGACTTTGCTTCAGCTGCACAAACAACATGGCTGAGTATGAAGCTTGCATCTTTGGTCTCAAGGCTGCTATAGACTTGGGGATCAAATCTTTGATCGTATTTGGGGACTCAGCTTTGGTTATCAGTCAAATCAAAGGAGAGTGGGATACCAAGCATCCTAATCTTATCCCATACAAAGAACATGTCCTGACATTGTTGCCTCATTTCGAGCAAATTACCTTCGAGCATTTCCCGCGAGAAGAGAATCAGCTAGCAGATGCTCTAGCCACAATGTCCTCCATGTTTAAACTCAACTGGGATAACGAGGCTCCCCAAATCACCATCGAGCGAATGGATGAACCCGCACATTGTCACGAGATTAATACCGAAGAAGTAGTCGAACAACCTTGGTTCCATGAAATCAAAAGGTATCTCGAGACTAGAGATTATCCCGAAGGAGCTTCCGTAAATGACAAGAAGTTCTTAAGGAAATTCGCTGCTAAATTCTTCCTGAGCAACGACATCCTTTACAAACGAATCCATGATTGTGTATTACTCCGATGTGTAGACAAAGCTGAGGCAGAGTTGATCATGACTGATATACACAGCGACACATTTGGCACTCACTTGAGCGGGCATACAATGGCTAAGAAGATCCTAAGGGCAGGCTATTACTGGTCTACCATGGAAGCTGACTGCCATCAACATTCCCGTACTTGCCACAAATGTCAAGTCTACGCTGATAAAGTTCATATCCCTCTGGTTCCTCTCAACGTTCTGACTGCTCCTTGGCCATTTGCAATGTGGGGCATTGACATGATTGGAGAGATCAAGCCCACGGCTTCCAACGGACATCGCTTCATCCTGGTTGCCATTGACTATTTCACCAAATGGGTCGAAGCAACTTCCTTCGCCTCTGTTACTAAAAATGTGGTTGCCCGCTTCATCAAGCAAAATCTCATATGCCGGTATGGTGTTCCAGACAGGATCATCACAGACAACGGTACAAATCTGAATAACACGATGATCACCGCATTGTGCGAACAGTTCAAGATTTATCATCACAATTCATCTCCCTATCGGCCGAAGATGAACGGTGATGTTGAAGCTGCGAACAAAAACATTAAGAAGATCATTAAGAAAATGACAGTCACTTACAAAGACTGGCATGAGATGTTACCGTTTGCTCTACATGGATATCGTACGACGGCACGTACTTCAACTGGGGCAACCCCATTTTCTTTGGTATATGGCATGGAAGCTGTCCTGCCTATGGAAGTTCAGATTCCTTCTAAGGATTATGAAGGACGCAGGTTTGAATGAAGATGATTGGATGTAGACCCGACTTGATCAACTCAATTTGATCGACGAGAAGCGACTCGCTGCTATATGCCATGGTCAGACGTATCAAAAACGGATGATCAAGGCCTTCAATAAGAAAGTCAGGCGTCAAGTGTATCAAGTCGGAGATCTCGTAATCAAGCGGATTATCTTGCCGCAAAGTGATCCCAGGGGAAAATGGACTCCTACATATGAAGGACCATTTGTGATCAAGAGCATATTTTCTGGTGGTGCAATGATTCTGACCACCATGGACGGTGACGATTTGCTGCACCCTGCGAACGCAGACATAGTCAAAAGATACTACGCATAAAATAACTCGACAAGTCGAAAACCCGAAAGGGCGGCTTGGGCAAAAATGGGCATCCCGGTGAACCGAAAAACCGAAAGGGCGGTTCAGGCAAAAATTAGGGATAAAAACAAAAAAATTTGTACACCCGGCAAGTTGAAAACCCGAAAGGGCGGCTTGGGCAAAAAAGGGGTTTCCCGGTGGATCGAAAACCCGAAAGGGCGATTCAGGCAAAAGTTAGGGAATTAAAGCGTATGACTATGTCTCGTCGGATCACTTCAAAGACAATCTCTTCATCAACCAGTTCCAGGCTTCTGATCAATCCAGTCATCGGCAGACGAAGCATCGAATGGACAGATATTCAGAGTTGTGAAGGCTATAGCGGAATGGAATCCCATGGAATTATTTCACATAACCATCTTTATTTTGTATAAATCTTGCAATATTTACGACAAAATCCTCTTACTAGGATGATTGTCTCCTTTGTATAAATATACTCATAGAAAGTCAATACAAATACTTTTCCCAGAAATTTGTGTCATTTCCTTCTTCTTTTCTCTTGCACTATTTGTTTTATTTTGAGAAACGTCCAATGTTTTGTTAAATAGGCATATGCATTTGAACATAATCATTTCCTTATGAATCAGGAAAGTGGACTACTGATAGGTTGAAGGTGCAGTTGGATATCTTGATACCCTTTCAAAGGAAACCCCCAGGAGATTTGGAATCCATGTCCCCAGCAAGTCTTGAAGCTTATCCCCAGTAGATTCTGGAAGCTTATCCCCTGCAGATTACGGACGTCTCTCCCGAGCTTTATTCAAAGTTATTCCCCACAAGGGCTTATAACTGGGTTATCCTCAGCTTATTGCCATGGAAGATCGCACTCGGCAAAATTCTTCCTATCCCCAGCGGAGTTCATCAGAGTTCCCCAACATAGCTTATCAATACAATCCCCAGCCAGAGAATCCTCCGGAACTCAATTCCCCTCAGAACTAAGTTTCAGTATCCCCAGCGGAACCAGACTAGTGAACCCTCTCCCCACAGAAATACTTCCCACCAAACTGAAGATTCTCAGTCTCACCTCCCCGACATGAGTCTATTAGATTGGAACTCCCCAGTAGAAGTCATCAGGAATTCTCTCCCCCAACAGCAGCCAAGGAATTATTCTTCCCGGCAGCAGTCAAGATGCTTCTATCTTCAGCCATCGCGGATTCGTCTATCCTTTGCAAGACAGCTCTCCAGCCTACATGCGCATTCATTTACATTCATATCATATGACATACATTGCATCATACATCATGACATTGCATATAACTAACTCTCTACCTTTTCAGGTAAGATCAGTCGACAGACAAAATCATTATCTTCCGAGAGTCTTTCCAGGGATAGTTCAGATGTGACCCGGGCATGGCAACATTCTAATGCTTATTCCAGATTCATCCAGATGCAGTTTTTACACGAGCTCATCATCAGGGAACCCTACACCGGTTCTTCCTCCAAATTCAAGACTTCTGAAAACAGTTTATGGATTCTTCCCAACAACGGATGTTAATCTATCAACTTGTTCAGATGCAACTTTTGAAAACAGTTTATGGACGCTTCCCAACAACGGATGTTGCTCTATTGCTTATTCAACTTCAAGACTTTTGAAAACAGTTTACGGATTCTTCCCAACAACGGATGTTAATCTATCGCTTGTTCAGACTCTTCTCAACTTCTGAAAACAGTTTACGGGTTCTCTAAGTAACGGATGTTAACCTATCGCTTGTTCAGTTTCTTCTCAAGACTTCTGAAAACAGTTTATGGATTCTTCCCAACAACGGATGTTAATCTATCAACTTATTCAGATGCAACTTTTGAGAACAGTTTACGGACGCTTCCCAACAACGGATGCTGCTCTATTGCTTATTCAACTTCAAGATTTCTGAAAACAGTTCACGGGTTCTCCAAGTAACGGATGTTGACCTATCGCTTGTTCAGATTCTTCTTAAGACTTCTGAAAACAATTTATGGATTCTTCCCAACAACGGATGTTAATCTATCGCTTGTTCAGACTCTTCTCAATCTCTGAAAACAGTTTACGGATTCCTCCCAACAACGGATGTCAATCTATTGCTTATTCAGACCCCCAATTCAGATGTGGTTCAAAACATGGACACCTTTCTGATACTCATTCCATATGGCATCTTTAAGCCCATCCCCGACAAATTTCTGTCACTCTTCCAGATGGCATCGTTAATCCCATCTCCAAATGGCATCTCTAAGCCCATTCCCGCATCCATTGCTTCGACGAGTGCAAATTTCCGGGCACTCTAGTGTCCAATCTCCTTTTACCCTCGAGTCGCGAAAGGCAAACTCGCCAATCTAACTCTTCGGATTCAAGAAGATTGAACAAGGGCAACTGTTGTACCCCAAAATTTGCCCTCCCATTTCTCATTGATTTCTCATCACAAAGCCCTTGGAGATCAAGATCCAGTTAGGGTTTCATCTGCTCAAGACTTCTCCTTGCACTGTTGACCCAAATTAGGGTTTGTGTTTGCACAAAGATGTTTTGACCAAAATTGCCTGAGATGACTTTCATACTTCATATTGGACTCCCAAGTTTATCCACATCAAGTTTCAAGCCTTGATTCCAAGTTTTGCCCAGTCAATTGGACAGTTGACCTAGAAATCAGCTGTATTGGGGAAAAAGTCAACTGTGGCCAATTGACAGTCAAATCTCATGAAAATTGACCCACATCAACATTATGAACTCATATGGACCATTTGATCAAGTTTGGATCACAACTCCACAAGAAATTTGATCAGATCACCAAAAGGGCAAAATGGTCATTTTTAGGGTTTTGACTGCACAAAGGCAATTTTTGACTGTTTGACCTAGCCAATGGCAAACCAAGCTCACATATGGGCTCAAGGACCCCATGGAATTGTCTTGACATGCTCAACAAGTTCAAAAGATCCCAAATGCACAAGATTGACAGTTGAATTTCCCAATCAATTGATCAATTTTGACTGTATACTGAAAAGTCAAACTTTGACTTTTTGGTCAAAATCAAGTGTCAAGATTCATTTTTCATCAAAACATGCCAAATCATGAAACTTGTTCATCAAGAAATCAAGAATTGCAAATTAGGGTTTGAAATGAGAAATTTTCATAACTTAGAATTTTTCTAAGTTATGAAAAACCCTAATTTTTTCCTAACTTTGCCCCACTTTCTCACCAAGATTCATTTGGATTCAAGCAAAAGTCAAAACATGAAAGTTGTAGCCTATTTCATAATCTACAACGTTTATTCACAAAGTTTTCCCAAAAGAAGCTTGTATCTCAAGTTACAATTTTTGGAATAAGGGTACCAAACCATTCTTAACTTAGTGAAAATTTGACCTATTTTAGGCAAGATTTTTACCTAACTTCAAGACCATTTTTCACATACTTCCACTTGGAATTTCAATTTGCATTTCAAATATGGATTGTAGCACACATTCCAAGCTTTCCAAAATGTCCAAGAACTCATCAAACAACCTCATGGTTAGGGAGAATCGAATTTGGCAAGTTGGGCAAAAATCACTTTTGTTCTTGACCAAGACATGTTCATACACATTGCCATTTTCAAGTCAGCTTGGTTTATGCTACATTACAGGCCTATAATCCCATTTGCACTCAATAATTTAATGCATACTCATTGTGCCAAAGTCTTATTTTGTGTGTCCAAACATTATTTGCAAGATTAAGCCATTTATAGATAAAGCATAATATCCATTTTTGAAAAGTTAAGCTTTATGTCAAAGTTGCAAATCATCAAGTACAGATCAAATCTCTTTGGCACAAGTTTAGGAACTAATCACACTGATTAATGCCAAGGTTTGCAGCATATTATGGGGGCCTCTACCTGTCTAAACACCAACTTGGCCTTTGGTTGCTTAAAGTGTAAGAAATGTAGCATATCACAACTAAACTTTCATCTCAGCACAAAAGAGCTTAAGAAAATACTTTGTACACTTCCTAAACATCCATCCTAAGCTAGAACACGAGCTAACCAAGTCCCAAACACTCTCACTCATAAAATCACCATTGAACTGCACAAAAACAGGGCTTGCTGCAGTTTGAGTTCCAACTCTCATCCCTTTCATGCACTCTTGCTAAAACCACCTCAAATACATCCCATAACATCCTTTGAAGCTAATCCAAACCTCAAACACGACCTGTAACACTCCCAGGCAGGATCACCATTTTCATTTTCTTGTTTTGCAGTTGAAGTTTCATAGCTCGATTCAAAAGGTTTCAAGACCAAGTAAAGCTTGGAATAGCATCCCTGGACATCAAGGAAGCTGCACCAATCATCACCTTGCTCTGAAAGTACCTCCATCATCAGATACAACTTCAACTGAACAGGTATATTCTTGAACTTCTATCTCTCAATGTAGGCATCATTAGCTCTAAGTTTGTGAATAAGAAGTGTTCTACGCATCCCCCTGAAACTGTACATACCTTTACTTTTCATTTATATTATGTATGCTTAGAGAATTTGATGTCTGAACTTGGAATAAATATTAGGTTAAGAATTGGGGGAGAAGAAATTCTCTCTCATTTCTGAGAGTTAAATCATGTTCTTTATATGTGTGAATTCGTGAGAAGATGCTTAACATTTTTGATGTTGTAAGTTTTTGCTAAAACTCAAAGAATCAGGACCTTGCAATGGAAGAAAGAGGCGCGTGTTTTTTGTTCAAATAGAAGTCTGGAGGTTGAAGAAAGACTTGGTGGGCTGGGCTTGTGTTGTCACTTCTTTTTACACCCTGATTTTACTTTCACACCCCCTAGGCCCATTTGGCTTATTTTCATATTTTTTTGACTTTTGTTTTTTATTCCTGACTTATTTATTTTTCCTCATGATATTAAAAATATAAAAATATTTTTTTAGACCATTTTTGAATTTTTTAGGTATTTATTTGTTTAGATTAGTTATTTGTACATAAATAAATAAATAAACACTTTTTTACTTAAAATACTAACAAATAATGTAAACACATTTTATTTTGTTTTATCTTCTTAAAATATTTTATATAAAATATACTTTTTTTATAAATATTAAATATTATTATTTTTGTATATATAATACATATTTAGAAATTAATACATATATTTAGAAATTAATACATATATATATATATATTTTTATTAGAATATTTAGTAAATAATACAAAAATATATACAATTTATTTTATTAATATTTAATAGTAAAAATACCATTTTGACAAATATACTTCATTTTTATTTTTATTTCATATATAATTGATAAATATTAGTATATATTAAATAATTAATACTTTTATCTAAGAAAATTAGGGTTTTGCCCTAAACATAAAAAAGCTCCAAAAATAATACTTTTTTTATTTTGTTTATTTGACATAAAAAATACCTTTTTCCATACATATAAAAACCCTTTTTTACATCTTGCATATTCATTTTATTTCCATTTAATTTGTGCAATCATTTACCTTGTAAATAATTCAATTGATGTAATAGCTAGGTTTAAATTCCTTGTCAAATACCCCCCATTTGAACATTTGTACCCCCCTTCCCATATTGTGTTGTAATAGTGTAGGAACTTTACTTTTCGCACTTTAACGCTTTCTAAATATACCATGTTAGAATTAGGGTTTGTATGCAAATAAAAAGAACAAAATAGTTTGACCTAATTTCAAGATAAACAAGCATGAAAATGGACAACACATATCACACTTGCACCCCTAGGGTATTCCACTTGTTGCCTTCAACAAATGGGCCATATTGCATGCTAGGTCTCTTTGGGCAAAACACAAATTCAAATGATCATAGTCCCTCGATGACGGTTTCGAAAAGTTGCCAAAAATGATCAAGTCCCTTAAAGGAAAATTGCCCAAAGATACTTGGCACCATTGAAATTATGGTCTAAACGATGACCCGCGCCCGTCCCTTTCACATCCTAACACAAGATTGTCCACCAAATGCAATGGTGGAACAAAATTGTTAAAAGGGTTGAAGCATAGAAAAAATCTTTGAGAACTTTAGGGTAGATAGCTCTTAAGTACTTGTCAACTTGCAAAACAAAAACACTTGCCTATTTTTCAAACCACACTTCACTACACTTTCAAAACAAACTTTCAAAAAACCTTGAAACATCTTTTCAAAAAGACAAACACCTTTCGTAAAACATTCGAGTAAAGAATTGTTACAAGGGTAGCCTAGACAAGGCATCTTTTTCAAAACCTTTTCAAAACCACGCACAAAGCACCATTTCAAACAATTGAAAACCAAGGCAAGTTGATCTAAGCAAGTACCTAAGAGCCCATGGATAACCATGGATAGAAAGGGTGCTAATACATTCCCTTTCTATAATCTACTCCCCGAACCCAAGAAAAATCTCAAAGGTTTTTGCTGTGCTTTTTAAACCTTTCCTTAGGATAAAATAAAAAGTCGGTGGCAACTCTTGCTCAACCGAAACATTTGCAAAAACAAACGCAAAACCATAGTCAGTTCTCCCACCGTATCACAATTACAATCTCATTTATTTTGAGAGCATCATTTGCACTTCATGCATCATGACATTACATACAACTAAACCTTTATCTTTTCAGGTAAAGTCTATAAACAGACGAATATCGTCAACTATTTACATAACCAGACGAATTTTTGGTGCTCTGTTAAGGTAACAATCGTCCAAGATTCCTTCATTATCTATTGAGGTAGCAATCGTCAGAGATTCCTTCATTATCTGTTGAGGTAGCAATCGTCAGAGATTCCTTCATCATCTTTTGAGGTAGCAATCGTCAGAGGTTCCTTCATTATCTGTTGAGGTAGCAATCGTCAGAGATTCCTTCATTATTTGTTGAGGTAGCAATTGTCAAAGATTCCTTCATTATCTGTTGATGTAGTAATCGTCAGAGGATCCTTCATCATCTGTTGAGGTAGCAATCGTCATAGATTCCTTTATTATCTATTGAGGTAGCAATCTTCAGAGATTCGTTCATCATCTATTGAGGTAGAAATTGTCATAGTTTCCTTCATTATCTGTTGAGGTAGCAATCGTCAAAGATTCCTTCATCATCTGTTGAGGTAGCAATCGTCAGAGATTCCTTCATTATCTGTTGAGGTAGCAATCGTCAAAGATTCCTTCATTATATGTTGAGGTAGCAATCGTCAGATATTCCTTCATTATATGTTGAGGTAGCAATCATCATAGATTCCTTCATCATCTATTGAGATAGCAATCATCAGATATTCCTTCATTATCTGTTGAGGTAGCAATCGTCAAAGATTCCTTCATTATTTGTTGAGGTAGCAATCGTCAGAGATTCCTTCATTATCTGTTGAGGTAGCAATCATAAAAGATCCCTTCATTATATGTTGAGGTAGCAATCATCTAAGATTCCTTCATTATCTATTGAGGTAGCAATCGTCAAAGATTCCTCCATATAACCCTCCAGAGGCAGTCCAACACTGACTCATCCTGAAACAGCCCTACACAGGTTTCTTCTGATACATTTCCAGATAGCAGTTAATTTCATTCTCCCCAGCAAATTACTACGAAGCCTGGATTTCAACTAGAAAATAACAAAATTTCATCTCTCCAGTATAGAGATAACACCTCAGTAGATCCTTGGACGACTGAAGTTCCTAGACTCTATTCCCCACAGAGTTTTCCTCAAGCAGGAAAACAACAGAAATCAACATCCCCCAGTGGACTCCTCCTCATACAGCAGGAACAAGAATTCCCCACAAAAGGGACCTCTTAGGAAGTCATAACCTACTCTGGATGGCATCTTTAAGCCCATCTCAGACAACTCTCAGTCGTATTCTCCAAATGGCATCTTTAAGCGTATTCCATACACGATCAATCATAACATTATCGAGTGCAAATTTATGGGCACTCTAGTGTTCAATCATCTTCCACCTTCAGATCACGAAAGGCAAACAAGCCAATCTACATCTTCAGGTTCAAGAAGATTGAACAGGGGCAGTTGTTGTACCCCAAAATTTGCCCTCTCATGTTTTTCAAGATTGTCTCTTACATGGGTGGTTACAAACACTTGCTTAGAGAAAATTTAATTTTTTTGAAGATAATCAAGTGTCTTTCGATTGGCATATGAATAAGGTACTTCGATTGGGCGTTTGACACTCTTTGGTCATGCTTTGATTAGTAAGCTTCGATTGGGTATTTGGCATCTTCGAGCAAGCTTTGGCCCACAAATATCATTCCAGCAGTGCCTTCTGGGCGTGCCTTCAGTGCACAAGACAGGAACCCCCTACAAGTTTGCTTTGATTCACCAGCAGTAGACTCCTGCATACAAGCTTCGATTGGGAGATGAGTCTCCCTAGATCAAGCTTAATTCACAAAGCTTCCATTGGGCAAGGCCCCTTCAGCTTGTCGTTAGCACACATAGGCAAAAGCTCCCTCATGCTTGCTTTGAATTCACAAGGCAAAGGTCCATCAGCTTGCCTTTGATCTACAAGGTAAAAGGCCCCTTTCACTGGTGTTCGATTCATAAGACAAAAGGCTGGGCTTGCCTCCAAGAAGATGACTTCCTCTGGGCTTGCCTCCAATGCACAAGGCAATGGTTTCCCTTCATGATAGCGCCTATAAAGCAGTGGATTCCTTTCATATGTGCTTCTATTTATTAAGTAGTTGGCTTCCCTCATGCTAAGCTTTGACTCCACAGTACTTCACCTTTTGAGACCTGGTAAGGCCTATTCGAAGGGCACACAAGTGATGCCTTCGAAGGACATGCACTTGGTCCAGTCAAAAGACATACAATGGTTGGAAACAATTTTTTCTTGCTGGCCAAAGTCTTACATACTTCCAGACCCAAGCCTCATGCACAAGCGCATTCATGCCAAAGGAAGCTTTGACTGGCCAGAATGAGGTATTTCGATTGGGCTAGTTGGGCAATGTTTGGAGCCATTCGAAGGAGATAACGCAAGGCTAATCGAATAGTAATGTTTGGAGCCATTCGAAGGAAGTAACTCAAGGTCCATTCGAAAAGTAGTCAAAAGGCCCACTCGAAGGGTGCAGAAGAGGACCACTTGAAGAACATGAAGAACACCCACGTGGTCCAATCGAAGGGCAGGGACTGAAGGCATTCGAAGGTGAAACATGTCCAGATTCACTCAATATTTCAAAGAGGCATGAACGTTTAAAAAACAGAAGTCTTTTAATGTGTCAGATTCTTGTCTCATGGCCTTCAAGGCGTAGTTAATAGCCGTCCCTTGCCATTTCCATGCATCCTCACACTCCTATAAATACAGGCCTGAGGCATATTGCAAAGGGCGGAGAAAAAATCATACAAATATCAAAAACACTCTTGCCACACTCAGGCGCTGCATCACACACAACCAATTCAAACGAGCATCAGATCTGTGTTCCTAAGACATCCAGGAGTCCACACTAGTTCATAAGCAAGCATCTCCATGCCCAGAAGTGCCAAATTGAAGCTTCCCAGTGTTAGTAAGAATTGGTAAAAGATCAAATTTACATTTGCATAATATAGTAACACCTGCAGTGCATTCGATTTGTATTCAATATTAAGGACATGGGTTTCGAAACCCAGGACTGCATTTGTTTTATTGCTAACACTTGTTACAGATCTAGCTTGAACAGGCCAATGCGTGCAGAATCGAAAGACCTGGGTTTGGCATCTAGGTCACACTTTTTGTTTTTCTAACACATCTTTGAAGATTCAGTGCCCTCACAAGCAATTCATCAAACGCCTGCAACAACAGTCTTGGCTGGATCGAAGGCCATCCTTTACAGGATCGAAGGCCATCCTTTATAGGATTAAAGGTTTTCCTTCGCATGGATCGAAGACCACATGTCTTCACAAGATCGAAGGCCATCTTTTTTCTTTGATCGAAGGATCCTTTCCCTTGTATTTACTTTTTTTCATTTTTATTTTTACTCATTTCTTTTAAATCAAAAATCAAACAAAATCACAAAAAAAACATTAGGGGAGCATTTTTCTAATTAAATTAATTAAATGAATTAATTAATTATTTTAACATATTTCTTAAAATTAAAATTAAATAGACTTAGGTTTTATTTTCTTTCATAAACAAAAACAACCAAAAGATTTTTATTTCTTAGGATTTTTAGGCGTTATTTTCAATTTGCACGCATTTATTTATCTTCACATTTTTCATATTTTTGTATTTGCTAATGGGATGTAATAGATTAAAATAGGACTTTATCGCTTTCTTTATTTTTTTCCCCATTTGGACATGTAAATACCCCCTCCCCGAAAGCATTGTAATAACGTAGATTTAAATTCCCGCAATTTAAATTCCTGCACATATTAACTGTTAGTAATTAAGCTTGTATGGAAAGACTGAAAATCAACGTTAGCAAACCTAACTCAAGACTAAAATAACTGAAATAAACACAATTGCACATATACGCCTCTAGGGTACCCCACTTCGGTTGCCTTCAAAAAACGGTCACAATTCTTGAAACGTGAGAAGTTTTAGTGGTTGTCCTCTAGTTTGAAAGATCATAAGTCCCTCGATGACCCTCTCGACGTTGTGTCGGTTAAAAGTGATCTTAGAACTTTAGGACAATTACTAAAATTTCTTGCCAAGTTGCCTTCGTGACTGTAACATCCCTTTGAATGTCCCTCATACATCCAACAATGGGGCTACCTACTCACTAATAGTAGGATAGCACTGTCTAAAGATAAGGAGGAAAAGAACAAACTTTTTTTTGAGTATAAGTAGATAATTCTTAGATGTTATTCTCAAAACAAACCTTTCTGCACCTATACAAAGAAAATTTCAAAAACAACTTTAAAAAACATTTGCTTTGTCCAACACTCTTAAGGACTGATACAAGAGTTATCACAAAGTGAATCACCGCACTAAGGCACTTTCAAATACTTTTCAAAAAACACAAAGCTCAAGGTATTTTTTTCAAATGAGCTAAGCATCTAAGAGCCCGTAGATAACTACAGATGGAAAAGGTGCTAACACCTTCCCTTTCCATAATCTACCCCCCTTACTCAGAAAACTCTCGAAAAGGTCTTTTTCTGTTCTTTTCACCCTTTCCTTAATTTGGATAAAAGAAAAGTCGCTAGCGACTCTTGCTTACCGCAACATTTGCAATAAAACGCAAAACCAGTATTAAACAGTTAGTTCTCCCACCGTATTACAGAAACGATTAAACATCAAAAACTTTGTAAGAAAGAAATTGAAAAGATGATGTGATACCAACTCAAAAGTTTTAGCAAGACTCCTAGGAGTCATATTATCGTATTCTCGTTGCTGTTTTGCTTTTAAATTAACCCATTCTTCAGTTAGGACTTTTTAGGATTGTAACGCAGTCTGGTTCACGGTTTTAGAAAAAAGGATTTAAGGCTCAAAATTATTTGGTGCCCACCCCCTTCATGATGTTCTCCAGTTCTAAATTTAGTTAACTTGACACAGACATTCATATCTCAAGAGGAGTTTTGGAATGATTGAGGAGTCTAACGAGGATTTCTGGAAAAATTCAACCATATACTGCTGATAGAAACCTTTGGGTTCATTTCTTTCAAGATAGTCTGTCAGGGACTCAGCTTGAATGGTTCTATCAGTTGGAAGGAGCTAATGTCCGCAACTGGGAGGATCTTGCTATTGCTTTTTATAAGCAATACCAGTATAATGCTGACCTTGCTCCCACGCGTACTCAACTTCAGGGTATGTCTATGGGTGCGAGCGAAGGTTTTAAGGACTACGCTCAGAAGTGGAGAGATCTAGATGGAAGAGTACAACCCCCTATGTCTGATAGAGAGTTGGTGGATATGTCTCTTGGGACTTTATCTGGTCCATATTTCAACCATTTGATCGGTAGTTCATCGTCTGGGTTCACTGAATTGATTATGACTAGGGAGAGAGTAGAGGCTAGTATCAGAAGTGGCAAGATACAGAAAGGTGCTTCTTCAAGTATAGAAAAGAAGCCTTTCAAGAAAGAAGCTAGTGCTGTTTACAGCTCAAGAAGCCAAAACCGACCTGAACGCTGCCAAGCAGTTAATGTGGTAGTAATATCAAGACCCACTGTTGCTCCACAGCGTAATAATCAGCAAAGAGTAGAGAGACCGCAAAGACAATACACTCGGCTCAGTATGACTTTATCTCATATTTTACCGCAATTTTTGAAGATTAACCTGATAACTCTGAGGGAAGCCTCGAAGAATCCCAGCACCACCTCTCCGTTGTATAATCCGAACGCCCGTTGTGCCTATCACTCTGATAGCCCAGGGCATGATACCAACAACTGCTGGGCCTTGAGGAATAAGGTGCAAGATTTGATTGAAGCTAAGGAGATTTAGGTTGTCTCCGCCACGGAAGATGCTGATGAAAAAGAGTCAAAGTTCGACAGTTGGATTTACCCGACTACCACTGGTGGCTTGAACAATTGGACGGCGAAGGACTTCGTGCCCATTTCTTTTATTACACAGTAATGGACTTTTGTTTTGAGACTTGTAACATACAATTTGAAACTTTTATGGCCCGATGCCTTGCCTAAGACATCGTGGTTTTGTTTGTGAGGGCTTATTATGTGCCATTTCCATATATCATCAATAAAGCATTGGACGTTTTTCTTGCATTACAAATATTGCACTCCTTTTCTTTTCTGTCTTGCACTTTATCAAAACAGCTATTAGTCTTACACACACTCACATATCATAATACAGGTCTACATCCACTCTGGATCCCACTGATAATGACTCTGCTACTGCCAGTTATGACTTTGAAAATCCAATCAACCAAGCCAAGGACGAAGGTGAAGATGATTGCGAAGTGCATGGGGAACTTGCTAGACTGTTACTTCAGGAAGAGAGCGCCATACAGCCACATGAAGAGCCAGTGGAAACAGTAAATCTGGGTACAGAAGAAGACAAGAAAGAAGTCAAAATAGGTGCAAATATGGAGCCTAAGGTCAAGCAACGGTTGATACAAATGCTGCGTGACTATGTTGAGATCTTTACCTGGTCTTATGAAGATATGCCTAGGTTGGATACAGACATTGTGGTACACCATTTGCCAACAAAGGAAGACTGTCCTCCAGTGAAACAGAAGGTTCGCCAAATGCGCTTGAGATGTCTGAGAAAATTAAAGCTGAGGTCATGAAACAGTTTGATGCCGGTTTTCATGCAGTTACTTCTTACCCGCAGTGGGTTGCCAACGTGGTCCCGGTGCCGAAGAAGGATGGTAAGGTACGTATGTGTGTAGACTATAGGGATATGAACAGGGCGAGTCCCAAGGATGATTTCCCTCTGCCCCATATCGATGTTTTGGTTGACAACACCGTGCAGCATAAAGTCTTCTCTTTTATGGATGGTTTTTCGGGTTACAATCAGATTAAGATGGCTCCCGAAGACATGGAGAAGACAACTTTTATTACACAGTGGGGTACCTTTTGCTACAAAGTCATGCCTTTCAGGTTGAAGAATGCTGGGGTAACGTATCAGCGCGCCATGGTCGCTTTGTTCCACGACATGATTCACCATGAGATTGAGGTATACGTTGATGACATGATTGCAAGATCCCAGACTGAAGGAGAACATCTTGACCATCTCCAGAAGCTATTTGACAGATTGAAGATGTATAAGCTAAGGTTAAACCCGAACAAGTGCACCTTCGGGGTGAGGTCTGGTAAGCTGTTGGGTTTCGTCGTTAGTGATAAAGGTATTCAAGTGGATCCCGCAAAGGTGAAGGCTATACAGGAGATGCCAGCTCCCCGAATAGAAAAAGAAGTCAGAGGCTTTTTGGGACGTCTGAGCTACATTGCCCGATTCATTTCACACCTGACTGCTACTTGTGAGCCAATCTTTAAGCTGCTGAAGAAAGATCAAGTGGTAAGATGGAATGATGAATGTCAGGTCGATTTTGAAAGGATCAAAGAATATCTCCAAGAGCCACCTATTCTGATGCCTCCAGTTGAAGGGAGACCTTTGATCTTATACTTAACAGTACTCGACAATTCAATAGAGTGCGTGTTGGGGAAGCATGACGAGTTTGGCCGAAAAGAGCATGCTATTTACTACCTTAGCAAAAAGTTTACCGACTTTGAGACTCGATACTCACTGCTTGAGAAAACTTGCTGCGCTTTGGCATGGGCTGCTCGCCGGCTAAGACAGTATGTGCTAACTCACTCTACTATATTGATATCAAAGATGGACCCAATCAAGTATATCTTTGAGAAGCCTGCCTTGTCCGGAAGAATAGCAAGATGGCAGATGATCTTGACCGAGTATGACATCCAATACACAACCCAAAAGGAAATCAAGGGGAGTGTGTTATCAGATCATTTGGCGCATCAGGCAGTGGATGATTACCAGTCTATGAATTTCGAGTTTCCGGATGAAAGCATCATGTTGGTGACTGGCTGTGAACAAGTTGGACCGGATGAAGGACCTGAGGAGGGATCCCGATGGTGTATGTACTTTGATGGAGCCTCAAACGCTTTGGGTAATGGCATTGGCGCCGTGATCATATCTCCTGAAGGCTGTCATACTCCGTTCACCGCCCAATTATGTTTTAACTGCACCAACAACATGGCGGAGTATGAAGCATGCATCATGGGCCTTCGAGTAGCTATTGACCTAAGGATTAATGTGATCGGTGGAATTAGAACTGACTGTTTTTAGCTGGTTCGCGAAATGTCGCGGTAAGCAAGAGTCGCCATCGTCTTTTATTTTCTCCAACATGGACAGGACAAAAGCACAACAAAATTCCTTATGAGAACGTTTCTCGGTTCGGGAGGTAGATTTATAGAAAGGGAAGGTGTTAGCACCCTTTCTATCCATGGTTATCCATGGGCTCTTAGATACTTGCTCTTATGTTTTCAAAATGTTTGCTTTTCAAAATGTGAGTGGGTTTGAAAAAGTTTCTTTGAAAGATTTCTGAATAACTCTTGTATCTGTCCTCAAGAGTGTTTGAAAAATTTGTTTTGAACGCTTTTGAAAGTGTCAGTGTGAAAAGGATTTTGTTTTGTTTTTTAGAGAGCAAGTATCCATGAGTCATCTACCTACCCTAAGGAATTAGGCTGTGTAAAAGTCCTTAAGGTAGTGCTATCCCACCATTGAAAGGTAGGTAGCACCACCGTTGGAGGTGTTCGGGTCAATTCGATTTTAGGGACAATGTGGTCACCGAAGCAACAGTTAGGACACCTTAGAAGCAACCCTAATGTCCTAGATCCTTTTTAATCTGAGGCAACCGTTTCAAGGCAACTGTTTCGAGGCAACTAGATCATGGACATAAGAGCGACCGCTAAAACGTCCTATACTTGACGACCACGTTTCGAAGGCAACGAGTGAGGCGTACCCTAGAAGTGGTGTGTGTATTGTGTGTTGTTTTCATGTTAATATTTTATCTTTGATCATGGCATTGTGAACTACGAGTTGTTTTTAATTAACATACATTCTTTCATGCAATTTAGAATTTAAGAGTGCGGAAAGTAAAATACGGAAAGGTAAAAGCTACGCTATTACAAGGCGCGGGTCTATACATCGCCAAAATACAAAGACCCGTTTTTGATAAAAGATGCGGAAAGTAAAAGAAAAGCGATAAACCTAATTACTATTACATCCTTGAACAGTTACATAATAATCAAAAATAGCGCGCGAAAAGAATCAAAATCAGGACGTCCGAGGGTTTTGACCCTTTGCTTGAAATTAAATCAAATTAGGACCTAATTAATTATTTAAAGAAAGAAAAGAAAGTGTTTTTATGTTTTTTGTATTTAATGAAATAAAGAAAATAAAATCAAGAGAAAACCCTAATTCTAAGTTTATTTTAATTATTAATGAAAAATATTAAAGTTACCCTAATTTAAGCTAATTAATTAATTTACATGTTATTCACAAAAATAATAGTAATAATAAATAATGATGAAAATAATTAATCAAGAAAAAAGATAAAAATGTCAAAACCTAATCCTATATGATTTTTATTTAAGAAAAAGATTGAATTTTAACCTAAATTAAACTAAAGTTAATTGTTAGAGTTTATTTACAAAAATAAATTAGTGAAGAAATTAATAAATAATTAAATATATTTACAATTTTGATTTCTGATTTTTATTATGGAAAAAATTATTTTATGGTGAATTAAGAGAAATAATTAAAAGAATTAAAAGAATTAGAAAAGAAAAGAAAATTAAAATTATACAAACCAAGGGGGGTGTCAGGCCCAAAGTGGAGGTTTTTGCTGGAATTCAGGCCCATTAGACACAAGGCCTCGTTGACTTTCAAGAATCATGCATATGCTGTCTGACTGGGGTACACCCTGGAAGTTACCTTCTGCCCATTAGATGGATCCTTGAAGCCACTTGGCAGGCTTAGGCGTGAGGGCGCATGATGGGCCATTGAATGAAAGCTGCATTGGAATGGGTTAAGACAAAAATTATGAATTATGTGGGGGGACCTGGGAATCGAACCCAGGTCCCAGCGTTTGCCAAGCATGTCATCCACCATCCAGCCATTCAAGCGCGTTTGTAGTGTAACTGGACAACAATTATTATATATAAAAAACAAATATTAGTGGTATAAAACAAAAAAAACGCGCCAGATTTAAACTACCCAACCATGCACTTCCACGCTATCTCCTTCTTCGTTTGTACCTGTAACATGAACAAGATAGCGGGGGTTTTAAACCCCCACTAACTATAATAGTGAAAAATAGCGAATAGAAGAGGAATCAATATAAAAAGGGCGCAATAGGTTGGTTGAATTCGTCTGGCCTTGACGAATTCAACCATAGTCATGACGTGATCCAATTTTTCCTTATGCCTAAAGCCCTAATTTGAAGCTTCAGAAACCCTAGGTTTCGTCCATGGTGAATTTTGATTCAGGCAACGTTAATTCAATTGAACTGTACCAATCGCTTCAGAAGGTCACTATTAGTGTAAATCAAACAAGAAAACAAATTAAAAGCACGTGAAACATGATATGCAGGTTTGAAAAATAAGGCAAACTGTGTGGCCTATGTTCTTTGATTCTTCGCGTGTTAGGATTGGTTTTTGATGCCAATAGACTCCTGGAGACTCAGGCAAGGTGATTGAATCCTTTTTAGGCGTGGAAAGGCACTGCAAGTAGGAAATCAGTTTCACACTTTTTCTCTATTTTTTGCAAATTGATTCTATGGCTTCAACAGCTTTCACGTGTATCTTTGAGTAGGGTTAGCTCTTGCATATGTATGTGATCAGAATTAGGTCAAAACCTTGGCCCAAAAGTCCATGAATTATGACTTGAATATTTGATTTTCAATTATGTGATTTTCAATCTTTTTTCAATGAAAACCTTTCCAATTATGGAAGATCTTGTCCCCTTGGATGATGCACGAAATCTTTAGCATGTGTGGAGTGTATTTGCTTCATAAAAAGATTTGCCAACCATGCTTTGATATTTTTCTACAATTAAAACCAATTAAATGAATTAATAATAATAAAAATTCAATTAATTAATTAAAAATAAGAAAATAAATCATTTTAAGCTCAATGGGTCGTGCATAGGCCTTGGGTAATGATTCAAGAAAGAATTTGAGACCCATTAGCAAAATTGAAGCTTTTTAGGCAAAGTTGACTTTTGAAAGTTCCCAAAAATTTCCCAACTTCTCCAATGCATATCTTGCTCAATTTTGAAGCTATGATCATGTTCTTGGACATTTTGGAAAGGTCTTGAAGTTCTATAACCAATGCCTTTGGTTCCATGCCATTTTGATTTACCAATCTCAAGTTATGGTCTTTGACTTAAAGTGCCTTTTTGTTGACTTTTGAAAATGACCTATAATGTTGAAATTGATAACTTTTTGTGAGAGCATTTCTTGGACTTGGAGTGTGAAGATGAATTGTAGGAAATGTCATCCCCTTCAAAATGAGCATTGGATGGGATTTTTCTGGTGAAACATGAAGAAGTTATGCCTTGGTCAATTTGCAGTTGACTTTTCAGCTGTCCAGAAATAACAATTTTTGCATCTTGAGACTTTTTGAGCCATGCTTGTGGAATCATGATCAAGAATTGATCAAATGATGATTGTGGTCTCAAAATGAGATGTTGACCAAAATTTTTGACTTTTGACTGTCAAATGACCATTTTGCCCCTGTAGTTGACTGTGAAACATTTAGGGTTTTTAACTGTGCAACCTGATGCTGTGAGTCTTGAAACTTGACATATGGATGCTTGACAATGTATACAGGCATATGGGACTTGATTAGACCCTTGGAAACCTCAATTTCTTTGCAGGAACCAAAACCCTAATTTTGACTGTGTTAGGAGGTAATTGGACTGTGCAACCCTTGAGAGATTTTGAGGCTTGATCTTGACAAGTCTTGAAGAGTATGGGAAGGCAAATTTTGGGGTACAACAGTTGCCCCTGTTCAATCTTCTTAAACCTGAGGATGTAGATTGGCTTGTATGCCTTTCGTGATCCGAGGGTGGAAGATGATTGAACACTAGAGTGCCCAGAAATTTGCACTCGCATAGTAGAGTATCAGCAAGGTGATGTCGGGAATGGGCTTACAGATGCCATTTGGTGGAATGATGGATAGGAGGATGGGCTTATAGATGCCATATGGAAATGTGACAGAACCTTGTCGGGAATGGGCTTATAGATGCCATTTGGAGATTGTCGGTATGTGGATGGGCTTATAGATGCCATTTAAGTGTCGATCGCGTAAGAGATTCCTTAGCGAGAACTTGCGTACCTGAGAAAGAAAGATAATTACCTGGCCTGTTACAGAGGTTAATCTTCGAACTCTTTATGTAGATGTGCCCTGGCTGGATACAGGAATCGAATCTGGAATTAGTCGTCAACAAATACACCCTGGCAGGATACAGGAATCGGATCTTCAAACTCTTTAGACGTGCCCTGGCAGGATACAAGAATCCAGTCCGGAAAATAGTCGTCAACAGATACACCTTGGCAGGATACATGAATCGGATCTTCAAACTCTTCAGACGTGCCCTGGCAGGATACAGGAATCGAGTCCGGAAAATAGTCGTCAACAGATACGCCCTGGCTGGATATAGGAATCGGATCTTCAAACTCTTCAGACGTGCCCTGGCAGGATACAAGAATCGAGTCCAGAAAATAGTCGTCAACAGATACACCCTGGCAGGATACAGGAATCGGATCTTCAAACTCTTCAGACGTGCCCTGGCAGGATACAGGAATCGAGTCCGGAAAATAGCCGTCAACAGATACACCCTGGCAGGATACAGGAATCAGATCTTCAAACGTGCCCTGGCAGGATACAGGAATCGAGTCCGGAAAATAGTCGTCAACATATACGCCCTGGCTGGATACAGGAATCGGATCTTCAAACTCTTCAGACGTGCCCTGGCAGGATACAGGAATCGAGTCCGGAAAATAGTCGTCAACAGATACGCCCTGGCTGGATACAGGAATCGGATCCTCAAACTCTTCAGACGTGCCCTGGAAGGATACAGGAATCGAGTCCGGAAAATAGTCATCAACAGATACACCCTGGCAGGATACAGGAATCAGATCTTCAAACTCTTCAGACGTGCCCTGGCAAGATACAGGAATCGAGTCCGGAAAATAGTCGTCAACAGATACACCCTGGCAGGATACAGGAATCGGATCTTCAAACTCTTCAGACGTGCCCTGGCAAGATACAGGAATCGAGTCCGGAAAATAGTCGTCAACAGATACACCCTGGCAGGATACAGGAATTGGATCTTCAAACTCTTCAGACGTGCCCTAGCAAGATACAGGAATCGAGTCCGGAAAATAGTCGTCAACAGATACACCCTGGCAAGATACAGGAATCAGATCTTCAAACTCTTCAGACGTGCCCTGGCAGGATACAGGAATCGAGTCCGGAAATAGTCGCTCACAGATATGCCCTGGCTAGATACAGGTATCGAATCTGGAATTGCGACAATTGATAGTAATCATCTTTGTATTGATCTTGGTCCTGAAAAGACAAAACGTTAGTTGTATGCAATGTCATGATGTATGGCATGCATGATGTTCTCAGAATAAATGAGATTGTATGTCCATGATGCGTATGTGCATGCTATAATGTATGAAGATGTGATGTTTATGATTGTATTTTTGTCTAGGAAAATAAATCCTTGACGAATGCCGGGAAGTTTGGTCCTGGGCTGAATGTTTGAAGAGTAGAATTCTTTGTTTCTGCTGGGGATGATGGTTGCAAGAATACCGGTAGGAGAAGATGACTTCGTTGGGAAATAAACTTGGCGAATAGATTACTCTGCGGGGAGTGAACTATTGAGGGAAAGAGAGGTACTTTGCTGAGGTTGATGATAACTCCGCTGGGGATACCATTGTTGAGCTCTGTTGGAAGATTTGATGAACTCCGCTGGGGGTAGGAAGACTTCGCCGGGGACGATCTTTCCGTGGCAACTGGCTGAGGATAACCCAGTTATAAGCTCTGGTGGGGAGTAACCTTCTGAATAAAGCCGGGGAGATGCTTTCGTACTCTGCAGGTGATAAGCTTCCAGAATCTACTGGGGATAAGCTTCCTGAATCTACTGGGGAGATTGATTGAACTCTCCTGGGGAGATCTTTTCAGATTGGACCGGGGAATGGCTCCACTGGTTGTCCGGTATTCCACCGGGGAACAATCTTAGATCAAGATTGCCGGGGATGCTTGCTAGGAATGTTTGTATACTCCGTTGGGGAATGTTGAGATCTTATGAGGATACCCACTTCCTGGAGGTTGACTGAGGACTAACCCTGCTTGGGGAGAGTGTTGCTGACTTGCTGGAGATACTGTGCCTTGCTAGGGAGGCCAACTCTGCTTGGGGAGAATTGTTGAATCTTGTTTTACTCTGCAGGGAGTGAAGGTATCTGGATTACATTCTTCAGCCGAACTTACCTTGGTACCTTGGTGGACAGAGCAGCTTGTACAGTTCGAACGATTCTTATTGCCCCAGCTTCTGCGGGAGAAGGTACCTGTGGGAGATGCTTGACAACTGCCGATTGACAAATCTTCTTCTGGTAGGCAAGTGACGAGATGACGGGACATAGTCGTACGCTGTGATCCCTAATTTTTGCCTGGACCTCCCTTTCAGGCTTTCAGTCCACCGGGATACCCATTTTTGCCCGAGCCGCCTTTTCAGGTTTTCGACTTGCCGGGTGTACAGATTTTTCATTTTTCATCCCTTATTTTTGCCCGAACCCTTTTGGTTCGCTGGGAAGCCCTTATTTTTGCCTAGGTGTGTCAACCTAGCAGGTCTTTAGTTATGCGCAGCATTTTTCCGACTATGTCCATTCCCTCAGGATGTAGAGAGGTGTCACTGTCAGTAGCGTTGCCATATTACCAGAAGATCTTCGTTTGATCATCCAATGCCCCAAGTGATCCAGATGGAGATTTGCCCCAAGCTGGTTGACCTTTTGAGAGATTCTCCGAATCTTGACTTAACTGCCCCAGATGATGGACAATGATCATGCCATGCCCCTTGCTTGGAGGTGCTTTTGTTCATTAGACATTCATCGTGCGAACTTCTATGCTGTTCAAACAAATAGTCATATGCAAGCAATGTTATATTAAAAATGCAAAGCTTATGTCTATCTTGAAGTTTTTGTGAAAATGCATTTTTTTTTCATAAAAATAAGTGAATTTTTTGTAAACTGTGATGTCAACTCGTTATTTTGCCGCAAGCCTTAAGGAGTCAGGATACCTTTCGTAATAGTATGCTTTCGAACTAACCCATGCTTCAGCTAGGACTTTTACGGGTTATAACGTGGCCTGGTTCACGGTTTAAGAAACAAAGGATAAAGGCTCAAAGTATATTTGTACCCACCCGTCCTTCGTGATGTTCTTCAAACCTAAACTCAGCTGATCGTGCGTTAGACCTTGTTTAAGTCTTTTGCTCTGATATACCAGTGATGGCTCGGATATTGACAGTTTATTTTGAATAGGCAGTCATTTTCTTTTTTTGTTGAGGGTTTATAGGACCTCTTTCTTTTTTATTTTTATTATCCCTGTTTTTTGCCTGAACTGTTTCTTTTGTGATTACAGTCAGCGGGATGCCCCAGTTTTTGTAAGTCTCCTTCATAGGTTTTGACTTATTGGGCTTTTGTTTTTGAAAGATAACGACTGCCTGTCTTGACGATTATAGGGAACCATCACTGTTTTTTTTTGTAAGGACCTCTTTGGTGCCATTTGTTATGCACTTGGATCAACTGAGAGAACTACCTTGCCCCAGGTTATGATTAAGGGTTTTAATTTTCGAAAAGAAAACTCCTACTTCTTTGGCTCAAAGGGGTTGACGAGGGATTATCTTCCTTATAACTCCAATGTTTAGGGATTGAAACAATGCCTGTACCTCATCAGCGGGGTCTGTTCAAAAGCATACTGTAAATATCGTGGTATCGTTTTCGTCATCCTCCCTCAAGAGGCTTAGAATTATTAATTGAGAGTTGATCATCACAAAAATATGAAAGCAGTTTGAATATAGCGAATGCGAATATATTGATTCAAAACAGACATATGCGATGCATTGATAAAGTAATAAAGTTTGCTATGACAATAATTGTTTGAACAATCAAAAGAAAATTACAACTTGAACATTCGAATGAACAAAAGTTTTTCTCATCTCAGGACTTGTTACTTTAAATGGTGAATCCTGTAGGGATGGTAGAAGCACTCAGCCTGGCCCTCTCAGGTGAAATCCACTACTCCTTCATTAATCAGGTCTTGTACTTTGTTCTTCAGAGCCCAGTAGTCGGCAGTGTCATGTCCAGGACTATCAGAGTGGTATGCACATCTTTTGTTGGGATGATAGCTAGGAGCAGAGACGTTGGGGTTCCGGGGAGGAGCCCTTAGTGTAATCAGATTCAATCTCAATAGGTGTTGTAAAGCTTGAAACAGCGATACGTTGAGCTGGGTGAATTGCCTCCTGGGCTTGTTCGGCTTACTCTGATCAACCTGTTGCTCTGGGAAAGGTTGTGGTTGGACCTGTGAAGTGGTAGCAATTTGGAGAGATCCATTCTTTACCATACCAGACTCTTGTCCTCTTGGGAGCTGATCAATGACCTGGTCCCTGACTTGGACTGGTTGCTTCATGTCTTGATGAAGCTGACTGATCATGGTCCTCAACTCTTCTTGCTCCCGAGCTAAGCCTTGGATGAGAGCCATTTTCCCCAGCATCTGGGTTCTCATTGTATCTACCTCATCTTGCAGAAGTTTCAACCGTTCGTCCTTGTCATCCTCGGGCTTTTTCTTGGCCAGATTCCCCATGAGGAGTGTCCTCAACACTTCTTGCCCCTTGGATAGGCTTAGGAAGATCTCCCTGAACTGAGCCTCTTGAGCATGAAGACCCTGGTTATCTTGTTGGGAAGCCATTGCTGAAATGAACAGCGAAGAAGGTAAGTGACCTGTAACAAGGATACCTGTAATGCAATGATGTGTATGTATGCATGCAATGTTTTCAAGGATCTCGCGGGGTAAACAAGAAAATTGTTAGAGTTTGCATTTTGTAGCTTGATGGAAGGCACTGCATATTGTTGAGAGTCCTTCTTCAAGGGTCAAAGGCTCACCATATCCAGTGGGTCATAGCCCCTGACAACCTTGGCTAGAGGAAAATAAATCCCCTTTGCCCCTTGCTAGACACTTTGATTCATCGTGACCTGCATCACAGACCCTTGAGATCCCTGAAATGGGTTAGTCCTTATGCAGGATGTATGCAATGGTATGATGTTATGCTATGCATGGAGTGATATAAGTAGGCCCTGTAATGAGTCCCAATTAAGGACTATAAACAAAACCTGCAAGGAACTCGCGTTGTAGATAACAAGTATGCAAATAGTCAAGTTTGAAGGCACACAAGTCACACAAAGAGCCCTTAGAGTTTAGGCCAGCATGAAGTTCAGGTACTACCCTCTTTCAGTTTGTTGGTTAAGACCTGTCCTATCAAAAGTAACCGGGTTCTAGAGGATCCCAATATCACTGACTACCCTCAATCGGTCATAACTCCAGCATCGCAATCTTTTCTTGCGGCCAGAACCATCGTGAGAGTTTAGCCTCAATGGGTGTAGCATATTGCTACTATTCTATGGCCAAGTTGGGTCAAATTAGGGTTCTAAGGTCGGTTGGTGCTTAATGACTCCTCAGAAGACCCATATTCTCCTCGTTGCAACACAAGGGATATCGGTACAGACCAAGGTGCCACACCAACGTAGCCACTTCTTCACCCGTGTCGGTCTACGCCGGACAAGTCCCTCACAGCTTATGCTACCTAACAGGGTATCCCCAGATCCGGGTTAGGATCTATGAAGCTCCAAGACAATGCCCACAATAATAAAGCAAACAAAACAAAGCAATTAAAAACACAAGTATGAGCTATCCTAAGGTACACCTCACTTTAAGTATCCCCAGCAGAGTCGCCAGTTCTGTGATCGGTGGAATTAGAACTGACTGTTTTTAGCTGGTTCGCGAAATGTCGCGGTAAGCAAGAGTCGCCACCGTCTTTTATTTTCTCCAACATAGACAGGACAAAAGCACAACAAAATTCCTTATGAGAACGTTTCTCGGTTCGGGAGGTAGATTTATAGAAAGGGAAGGTGTTAGCACCCTTTCTATCCATGGTTATCCATGGGCTCTTAGATACTTGCTCTTATGTTTTCAAAATTTTTGCTTTTCAAAATGTGTGTGGGTTTGAAAAAGTTTCTTTGAAAGATTTCTGAATAACTCTTGTATCTATCCTCAAGAGTGTTTGAAAAATTTGTTTTGAACGCTTTTGAAAGTGTCCGTGTGAAAAGCTTTTTGTTTTGTTTTTTAGAGAGCAAGTATCCATGAGTCATCTACCTACCCTAAGGAATTAGGCTGTGTAAAAGTCCTTAAGGTAGTGCTATCCCACCATTGAAAGGTAGGTAGCACCACCGTTGGAGGTGTTCGGGTCAATTCGATTTTAGGGACAGTGTGGTCACCGAAGCAACAGTTAGGACACCTTAGAAGCAACCCTAATGTCCTAGATCCTTTTTAATCCGAGGCAACCGTTTCGAGGCAACTGGATCATGGACATAAGAGCGACCGCTAAAACGTCCTATACTTGACGACCACGTTTCGAAGGCAACGAGTGAGGCGTACCCTAGAAGTGGTGTGTGTATTGTGTGTTGTTTTCATGTTAATATTTTATCTTTGATCATGGCATTATGAACTACGAGTTGTTTTTAATTAACATACATTCTTTCATGCAATTTAGAATTTAAGAGTGCGGAAAGTAAAATACGGAAAGGTAAAAGCTACGCTATTACAAGGCGCGAGTCTATACATCGCCAAAATACAAAGACCCGTTTTTGATAAAAGATGCGGAAAGTAAAAGAAAAGCGATAAACCTAATTACTATTACATCCTTGAACAGTTACATAATAATCAAAAATAGCGCGCGAAAAGAATCAAAATCAGGACGTCCGAGGGTTTTGACCCTTTGCTTGAAATTAAATCAAATTAGAACCTAATTAATTATTTAAAGAAAGAAAAGAAAGTGTTTTTATGTTTTTTGTATTTAATGAAATAAAGAAAATAAAATCAAGAGAAAACCCTAATTCTAAGTTTATTTTAATTATTAATGAAAAATATTAAAGTTACCCTAATTTAAGCTAATTAATTAATTTACATGTTATTCACAAAAATAATAATAATAATAAATAATGATGAAAATAATTAATCAAGAAAAAAGATAAAAATGTCAAAACCTAATCCTATATGATTTTTATTTAAGAAAAAGATTGAATTTTAACCTAAATTAAACTAAAGTTAATTGTTAGAGTTTATTTACAAAAATAAATTAGTGAGGAAATTAATAAATAATTAAATATATTTACAATTTTGATTTCTGATTTTTATTATGGAAAAAATTATTTTATGGTGAATTAAGAGAAATAATTAAAACAATTAAAAGAATTAGAAAAGAAAAGAAAATTAAAATTATACAAACCAAGGGGGGTGTCAGGCCCAAAGTGGAGGTTTTTGCTGGAATTCAGGCCCATTAGACACAAGGCCTCGTTGACTTTCAAGAATCATGCATATGCTGTCTGACTGGGGTACACCATGGAAGTCACCTTCTGGCCATTAGATGGATCCTAGAAGCCACTTGGCAGGCTTAGGCGTGAGGGCGCATGATGGGCCATTGAATGAAAGCTGCATTGGAATGGGTTAAGACAAAAATTATGAATTATGTGGGGGGACCTGGGAATCGAACCCAGGTCCCAGCGTTTGCCAAGCGTGTCATCCACCATCCAGCCATTCAAGCGCGTTTGTAGTGTAACTGGACAACAATTATTATATATAAAAAACAAATGTTAGTGGTATAAAACAAAAAAAACGCGCCAGATTTAAACTACCCAACCATGCACTGCCACGCTATCTCCTTCTTCGTTTGTACCTGTAACATGAACAAGATAGCGGGGGTTTTAAACCCCCACTAACTATAATAGTGAAAAATAGCGAATAGAAGAGGAATCAATATAAAAAGGGTGCGATAGGTTGGTTGAATTCGTCTGGCCTTGACGAATTCAACCATAGTCATGACGTGATCCAATTTTTCCTTATGCCTAAAGCCCTAATTTGAAGCTTCAGAAACCCTAGGTTTCGTCCATGGTGAATTTCGATTCAGGCAACGTTAATTCAATTGAATTGTACCAATCGCTTCAGAAGGTCACTATTAGTGTAAATCAAACAAGAAAACAAATTAAAAGCACGTGAAACATGATATGCAGGTTTGAAAAATAAGGCAAACCGTGTGGCCTATGTTCTTTGATTCTTCGCGTGTTAGGATTGGTTTTTGATGCCAATAGACTCCTGGAGACTCAGGCAAGGTGATTGAATCCTTTTTAGGCGTGGAAAGGCACTGCAAGTAGGAAATCAGTTTCACACTTTTTCTCTATTTTTTGCAAATTGATTCTATGGCTTCAGCAGCTTTCACGTGTATCTTTGAGTAGGGTTAGCTCTTGCATATGTATGTGATCAGAATTAGGTCAAAACCTTGGCCCAAAAGTCCATGAATTATGACTTGAATATTTGATTTTCAATTATGTGATTTTCAATCTTTTTTCAATGAAAACCTTGCCAATTATGGAAGATCTTGTCCCCTTGGATGATGCACGAAATCTTTAGCATGTGTGAAGTGTATTTGCTTCATAAAAAGATTTGCCAACCATGCTTTGATATTTTTCTACAATTAAAACCAATTAAATGAATTAATAATAAAAAAAATTCAATTAATTAATTAAAAATAAGAAAATAAATCATTTTAAGCTCAATGGGTCGTGCATAGGCCTTTGGTAATGATTCAAGAAAGAATTTGAGGCCCATTAGCAAAATTGAAGCTTTTTAGGCAAAGTTGACTTTTGAAAGTTCCCAAAAATTTCCCAACTTCTCCAATGCATATCTTGCTCAATTTTGAAGCTATGATCATGTTCTTGGACATTTTGGAAAGGTCTTGAAGTCCTCTAACCAATGCCTTTGGTTCCATGCCATTTTGATTTACCAATCTCAAGTTATAGTCTTTGACTTAAAGTGCCTTTTTGTTGACTTTTGAAAATGACCTATAATGTTGAAATTGATAACTTTTTGTGAGAGCATTTCTTGGACTTGGAGTGTGAAGATGAATTGTAGGAAATGTCATCCCCTTCAAAATGAGCATTGGATGGGATTTTTATGGTGAACCATGAAGAAGTTATGCCTTGGTCAATTTGCAGTTGACTTTTCAGCTGTCCAGAAATAGCAACTTTTGCATCTTGAGACTTTTTGAGCCATGCTTGTGGAATCATGATCAAGAATTGATCAAATGATGATTGTGGTCTCAAAATGAGATGTTGAACAATTTTTTTGACTTTTGACTGTCAAATGACCATTTTGCCCCTGCAGTTGACTGTGGAACATTTAGGGTTTTTGACTGTGCAACTTGATGCTGTGAGTCTTGAAACTTGACATATGGTTGCTTGACAATGTATACAGGCATATGGGACTTGATTAGACCCTTGGAAACCTCAATTTCTTTGCAGGAACCAAAACCCTAATTTTGACTGTGTTAGGAGGTAATTGAACTGTGCAACCCTTAAGAGATTTTGAGGCTTGATCTTGACAAGTCTTGAAGAGTATGGGAAGGCAAATTTTGGGGTACAACAATTAAGTTTCTGAGTGTATTCGGAGATTCCACTCTCGTGATCAGTCAGATTAAAGGCGGGTGGGATACGAAGCACCCAAATCTTATTTGTTACAAAGAGTATGTGTTGACGTTTCTTCCACACTTCGAGGAGATAACCTTTGAACACTTCCCAAGAGAGGAGAACCAGGGCAGACGCGCTAGCTACCATGTCTTCTATGTTCAAGGTCAGGTAGGAATAAGAGGCTCCCCGGATTACCATTGAAAGGTTAGACGAACCCGCACATTGCTGTGATATCGAGACTGAAGAGGTAACAGATAAACCCTGGTTTCACGAGGTAAAGAGGTATCTTGAGGCTCAAGAGTACCCCGAGGGTGCATCTGTTATTGATAATAAGTTTCTGAGGAGATTTGCGGCAAAGTTCTTCATCAGTAATGGTATCCTTTACAAGCGTAACCATGACTCAACCTTACTGCGATGTATGGATAAGAACGAGGCAGAAAGGATCATGGCGGAGTTACATGAAGGTACCTTCGGAACTCATTTCAGTGGACATACCATGGCAAAGAAAATCCTACGGGCAGGATATTGTTGGTCCATAATGGAAGCCGACTGTTATCAACATTCTTGAACCTGTCATAAGTGCCAAGTCTATGCTGATAAGGTGCATATACCTCTAGTTCCTCTGAATGTCTTGATGGAACCTTGGCCTTTCGCAATGTAGGGCATCGATATGATTGGCGAGATCAGACCTACTGCATCCAACGGGCATCGTTTCATCTTGGTAGCAATTGATTATTTCACGAAGTGGGTTGAGGCAGCTTCCTTTGCTACAGTGACCAAGAACGTCATGGCACAGTTCATTCGACATAATCTGATCTGTCGATATAGTGTACCAGAGAGGATCATTATGGACAATGGTACAAATCTCAACAATACAATGATCACCGAGCTCTGCAAGCAATTCAAGGTTCAACATCATAACTCTTCTCCCTACCGTCCGAAGATGAATGGGGCTGTTGAAGCGGCTAATAAGAACATCAAGAAGATTGTGCAGAAGATGACGGTGACCTACAAAGAATGGCACGAGATGTTACCATTCGCTCTTCATGGGTACCGTACCTCAGCGCAGACGTCAATAGGGGAAACACCCTATTCCTTGGTATATGGCATGGAGGCAGTCTTGCCCATTGAAGTCCAGATACCCTCTCTTCGGATTATGAAAGATGCAGGTTTGAGTGAGGACGATTAGATTCAGACCCGGCTTGATCAGCTGAACTTAATCGACGAGAAAAGACTTACTGCTATTTGTCATGGTCAGATGTATCAAAAACGGATGATCAAGGCATTTAACAAGAAAGTTAGACGACAAGAGTATCAAGTTGGGGATCTAGTAATAAAGCGCATCATACTACCACAAGGTGATCCTAGGGGAAAATGGACCCCTACTTACGAAGGGCCATTTGTGGTTAAGAACATTTTCTCAGGAGGAGATATGATTCTAACCACCATGGATGGTGACGACCTTCCTCACCCCATCAATGTAGACATAGTGAAAAAATACTACGCATAATCAAAGACCCGCTAGGTTGACTGGCCTAGGCAAAAATAAGGGCTTCCTGGCGAACCAAAAGGGTTCGGGCAAAAATAAGGGATGAAAATGAAAAAATTTGTACACTCGGCAAGTCGAAAACCTGAAAAGGCGGCTTGGGAAAAAAAGGGTATCCCGGTGGACTGAAAACCCGAAAGGGCGGTCCAGGCAAAAATTAGGGATCAAAGCGTAACACTATGTCTCATTGGATCATCCTGCAGCCAGACTTCGGTATCGACTATCAAGCTCGGACGACACCAATCAATCTGATCTACCTTCAACCAAGTAGCAAAGTGATGAGACACTCAAAGATATAAAGGCAATAGCAGAGTTGGAACCCATTGGGATTGTTTATATAACTGTTTTTCTTTGTTTTTCACAAATTGTGTAAATTATATCATTCGGCGACGTTCTCTTACTAGGACGTCAGCCTCTTGTACAAAAAACGCCTATTTTACAGGCCAACTTCAAAATCAATATAATTCATTTTCACAAAGAAATTTCAAATTGTTTTTCCTTTTTCTGTTTTGTTTCGCAAGAACGTCTAATGTTCATTTTTGATATATGCATTTGACAATAATTGCTGCTCATAAATATTTACATGCGAAACAAAAGACAATTACGCGTAATATCAGAAACAGGGGCAAACAAGAAATGTCCGAGCCTTACAGTTGCTCTATTCATCAGGTACAAGGATAGACCTAGCTGAAGAATATGACTAAAAAATGCATACACTCCCCACAGAGTAAGAAAAGGACAGTGGTGTTAATTCTTCCCAGCTGAGGCTTGCAACCGCGAATAAGTCGGTAAGATTCTCCCCAAGCAGAGTTTATCTATCACCAACACTGGAAGATTATCCCCAATGGAGTCTGGAAGATTATCCCCAGTAGAGTCTAGAAGATTATCCCCAGTGGAGTTTATTTCTCATCCCCAACAAAGTTTATCACCGCCAACAACGGTAATTCGTCCACAGCCGAGGGTATTTCTCCAAAGTCAGCAAATCCTCAGCAGAGCATCTCTTCCCCATAGAGTCATTCTCTCACCAATGTATTCTCCAGCAGGATTATTCTCCCAATCACCTTCAATCGTTATCCTCAGCGAGCGAAATTATTTACACTCTCCAGCAGCAATCTGGGATTTATTTTCCCCAGCTAGAGAACATCATAAAAACATTGCAAGTCCATACATCATGACATACGCATACGCATCATACAACACCGTCTCATTTATTTTGAGAACATCATTGCTTGATACATGTCATGCATTACATACGACTAACCTTTACCTTTCAGGAAAGATACAATCAAATTCTCTCAAAACTCAAGCTATGAAGCCCGGGTAAGACCGGATAGTATCTTCATTTCTACAGCATATTATGAAGCCCGGAGAATGACCAGATAACAGTATCAGACTACCGCGAAGCCTGTATTACAACCAGACAATGGTATCTCTTAAAAGCAAGCTATGAAGCCCATATTCAACCGGATAATAGTTTAATCCATAGCAAGCCGTGAAGCCCAGATTACGATCGGATAGCAGCTTAGCAAGTTACCATGAAGCCTGGATTCGACCAGATAGTGGTATATCATAAACACAAGCCGTGAAGCCCGGATTACGACCGGATAACAGCTCAATAAGTTATTGTGAAGCCTAGATTACGACCAGATAGAAATACAAGACCATGAAGCCTGGATCACGACCAGATAATGGTAGAAGACATTGTGAAGCCTGGATTACGACCAGATAGCAGCCAAGAGTACTACAAAGCCTGGATTACGACTAGATAGTGGTATATCTTTAACACAAGTTATGAAGCCTGGATTCGACCGAATAATGTCTTGATTCCTCCGAACACCATGAAGCCTAGATTTCGACCAGATAGCGGTAAGAGACACTGAAGCCTGGATTACGACCAGATAACAGTGAGGGACACTGTGAAGCTTGTATTACGACCAAATAGCAGTTTTCTCGGCCAATTACTATGAAGCCCGGATTCAACCGGATATTAGTAGGCCCAACGGTCAAAGGGAAGCCCGGATGCGACCGGATAACCACTTGATTTCTTCAGAAGCCTGGATTTCGACCAGATAAGAAGTAAGGTATTGTGAAGCCTGGATTACGACCAGATAGCAGTACAGGACACCATGAAGCTTGGATTCGACCAGATAATGATATGAAACATCGTGAAGCCTGGATTATGACTAGATAGCGGTACAAGACATTGCGAAGCTTGGATTTCGACCAAATAGCAATTTCACTTGGACAATTACTAAGAAGCCCGGAGTCGACCGGATATTAGTGTGCCTTGAATTCAAGTTGAAGCCTGGATGCGACCGGATAACAACTTAATTCCTTCTGAAGCCTAGATTACGACCAGATAAGAATTGAGAAATTGCGAAGCCTGGATTACAACCGGATAGCAAGTTTAATCTCATCTCCCCAGTAAATCACTGTAAAGCCTGGATTACGACCATATAACAGTCAATCTTATCACTATGAAGCCTGGATCACGACCAGATAATAGTTCATTCTCACCTCTTCAGCTAAGAGACGATTCCTCAGTAGAATAACGAACGACTGAAGCTCATAAAATTCAACTTTTCTTAAGACAGAGACGATTCATCAGTAGAATAACGGACGACCGAAGCTCCTAAAATTCTATTTCTCTCAACAAAGATCAACATTCCCCAGAGGAATCTTCCTCAACAACAGGTACACAAGCTCTCGCTAAGGAATCTCTTATGCGATCGACACTCCTTTGGAAGGCATATTTAAGCCCATCTCCCATCATCAATCTCCAAATGGCATCTTTAAGCCCATTCCCGACATCACAAGACAAATACTACTTCACGCGAGTGCAAATTTCTGGGCACTCTAGTGTTCAATCATCTTCCACCTTCAGATTACGAAAGGCAGACAACCAATCTACATCTTCAGGTTTAAGAAGTTTGAACAGGGGAAGCTTTTGTACCCCAAAATTTTCCCTCCCATATTTCTCAAAAAAAAACATTTCAAGAAAGATCCTCAAGTTGCTCAAGGAAGTCAAAGGTTGACCAGACAAGCTCTCTCCTAAGGCAGTCTACCTCAAATTAGGGTTTCATGTTGCATCAAGATACTTGAGTCCAAGGGATCCCAAATGCTCACCATTGTCCTAATATGCTCTCAAGATCATCCATGTCAAGTTTCAAGCCTTGCAGAGAAAGTTTGCTCAGTTAATTGCTCAAAGGCCTGAAAATCGAGTGTGTTAGGGCAAAAGTCAACTGTGGCCCATATACAGTCAAACTTCAAGATTTTTGGTAAACATCCTCATTTTGAAGTATATTTCATAATTTTATCAAGGGTTGATCATGATTCATCAAGGATTTCTCATAATTCATCAAGAACCAAAAGTTGCTAAATTAGGGTTTTGTAGGAAAAGTCAACTCGACTTTGACCAAGCATAACTTTCTCATACTTTATGAGAAATGACCCATCCAAATATCATTTTGAAGAGGATGCAATTCTATACAATACATATTCATCTCCAAATTTCAAAATATGCACTCACAAGAAGTTATGAATTTGGACATTATAGGTCATTTTGAAAAGTCAACAAAAACACCTTTTTTGTCAAAGCTTCATACATGAACATGGAATACCAAATTGAGATGAGACCAAAAGGGTTGCTTATATGACATCTCAAGCTTTCTAAAAAGTCCAAGAACACCTTCAAAGAGTCAAAATTGAGGAAGATATGCATTGGTGATGTAGGCCATTTTTGCAAAATTGTCAAAAGTCAACTATGCCTAAAATTACAAATTTTGTTAAATGGGCCCAATCTTTTGCACTTGTTTTGAGTTGGAAACATGGTCCACGAGCCCTAGCCTTTTCCACTTGTCATTATCTTGTTTTTATTATTTATTTTTATTTTTATTTAAATTAAATCAATTTAAATCAAAACAAATCATAGAAAATCCAAAATATTGAAATCTCAAGATTTGGTACATGTTTCAGGTCTTAAATTCCAGCTAGCATAAGATTGAATTCGTGTAAAGGCTTGGAGTGCACAAAAGATTGGTTTTAGGCTATTTTTGGAAATATATTCAAAGGAATCAAATCAAAATCAAAAGCAATAATGGAGGAAGATTGTGATCATATTGACAACCCTAATTCATTCCTCAGTACATAAGGAGTATTGGCAGACCCAAAAGAAGGCTAGAGAGAGGCGTGGGAAGAAGAACAAAACTTGAAAAAATCACAACAAAGTGCTGACACAATTTCATTGTTCCAGGCAATTTTAAAGCCTCCTGACCACCCCAATCGCTTCCTGGGATCCCCAGCAAGCAAAACCAATCAAGAACAAGCACTCCCAGGCCCTGAATACCACTGTAAGTCATCCACGATATTGAGTTATTTTTGAAATCGAACTACATCATTCTGATACTTATAGCCAGAAATAATTGTACATTCTTGTTCCTTAACACATTTGCAAGTTATCCATATCATCCAATTGCATTTTTATGGACTGAATCAAGAATTGCCATTGTTAGGTTTTCTTGGTGTGTTTTAGGGTCTTTTCATACAGGGACAATTGATCCAAAAGGAGGAGACCATTATGATCAGCAGATCAAACCCAGTTGATCCAATGTCTTGAATTTTATTTATATTGCTTGTGTGTGATTTCTGAGACTCACAGGGTTACAGTTACAGCTCCATATCCGTAGGTAAATGTTCTGAGTTTTAAACGACGGATCCAGGGAAGAAGACGATAGCGTGTCACCACTTTATTGGTCGGTTTAAATTCTGGCGCGTTTGTTCTAGCCAGAAATTCATAGTTCTGATCTGTTTGTTTATTATGTTGTATTGTTAAACTAACACCCAGCGCAGTTGGTCAGAAGAAGGAAGTCAGAAATTCGTGATTCTGGGTTCGATCCCAGGAGTGACCCTCTGGCACCTTTCCCCTTTGTTTTCACCAGATCCAACGTTTACATCTGCTGGAGATTATCTTCTGATTTCATCAAGCCGACCAGATCGAGCGTCCCCTGGACATTATCCTCTGGATCCATCAGTCTCAGCCAGATCCAACGCATCTTATCTTCTGACAATCACAATCTGCTGGATCCACTATTCAGGAGTAGGCCCAATACCACCATCCTCTGGACCGTCATCTTCTGGATCTTCATCCTCTGGACCGTCATCTTCTAGACCTTCATCCTCTGGATCATCATCCTCTGATCAGAGCCGCTGGCAGTGATCCCTTGGGTTATTTCTTTTTACTCTTTTTTTTATCCTTTTTCAATACTAATTTTTTTTATCCAATCAAAAAATCATAAAATCAACTTTTCACCAAATTAGGTTTAGATTTTATTTTTTATCAAAAAATTAATTAATTAAATTAGGTTATTTAATTTTAGATAACTTTAATTATTTTGTAAATATTTAAAATTAATTAGAACAATTAGGGTTTTGTCTAAATTTAATTCTATTTTCTTTTTTTCTTGAAATAACAAAACACAGGCCATGTAATTATTTTATTTAATTAATTTAATTAATTAATTAATTTTGTACTTAAGTTAAAAACCTAATCCTTTTTATAAAAACAATTAAAAACAAAAACAATTTTCCTTCCGATTAGGTTAGAAGGGGTCAAAACCCTAGTTCTCTCCCGATCTAAATTTCCTCGCGCGCGCTTTATCATTTATTTTATCCTATTAATGTAATTGCTCACAAGTTGTAATAGCTTAATTAGGACTTTTACTTTTCATTTATCGCTTTATTTTTAAGGGTTTGTTTTTGGCTATGTAAATACCCGAAGCCTTGTAATAGCATAGTTTAAATTTCTGCACTTTAAATTCCGCAAAATATTAATTGTTAGATGTATGATTAGGGTTGCATGATAAGAATGTATGATCAACTTTAAAATAGTTAGATAACCATAAAATGTGCAAAGATAATAATTTGAAATTGAATCACTCGCACATGCGCACTCCTAGGGTACACTCCCACTTCGGTTGCCTTCAGTAAACGGTCATTAAGTATAGGATGTTTTAGTGGTCGCCCTTTTGTCTCAAAGATCAAAGTTGCCTTGGAAAGGTTGCCTCGGATATTGTTGCCTAAAATAATTGATCTAAGACATTAGGGTTATTACTAAGACGTCCTAACGTTGCTTTAGTGACCGTATGTCCCTTTCGAATTGACCCTCAAACTCTAACGACGGTGATACCTACTCACTAATAGTGGGATAGTGCTGTCTAAAGGAAAAAAACATAGAACGATTCTTTTTTTCGAGTAGGTAGATTAGTTCTTAAGTACTTGCTCAATCCAAACAAACTTTTTCACACTTACACTCCTTTCAAACAAAGTTTTCAAAAACACTTCGTAACACTCTTGAAGACATAAGCAATGGTTAAATCGAATTCAAAACAAAAACTTTTCAAATCACACAAACACAAAGAAGCAATTTTGAAAATGATGAGCAAGTACCTAAGAGCCCGTAGAAAACTACGGATAAAAAGGGTGCTAATACCTTCCATTTCTATAATCTACCCCCCGTACTCAGAAATATCTCGAAAAAGGAATTTTTCTGTGCTTTTTTCCTTTCCTTGTTGGATAAAATAAAAGTCGGTGGCGACTCTTGCTTACCGTGACATTTTGCAAACACAAACGCAAAACGCAAACCAGCATTCCTAAAAAATAGTCCCGGTTCTGGCCACCATATCACAGTTTATAACCTTCATCTGAATGGCCAAGTTCCCTAGCATAGTAATTGCATCAGATTCCCTTAACAGATGTGTTGAATGCTTAATCAAGTTCCAGACTTCATACTTCAACCCCTTACAGTCTTCAATATCATACCCAAGTGCCGCAGAATGGGAGACGCATTTGCATTGAAGTCAGAAGAGAAATTTATGGGAGGATGCCCAAAGCATGAAGATTAATTAACTGAGCCTCCAACACACGAGGAAGTAAATGGATGCAAGGTATAAAGATTGTATAAACCTGCTTCTCAGGTTTCTTCTATCCTTACTGATGAGTTTTGCCCTATGGTTTCACTTGAAGACAAGAAACTAGCTGCTGATGAGAGAATCTGGGAACACGAAGTTCTGGGTGAGACCCACAAAGTATCTCATGATCTGAAAAAAATGTCCCATAGGATGAGGATGACAGCTCCTGTTGCAACAACGTATACAAGACCACTTTCCTTTGCTGACACTGTCTTCAAAACTTCCATATATCTGACTCAACTGAGTCTCTAACTGGTTATATTTTCCCCTTTAAGGATTTCTGACCATGGACCAAAACTTGCATGTCCATGATAAACATCCCCATCTGATTGATTTTTTCATCTCACCCAATTCCCCACGAAGTCATTCCATAACTTTTTCGGATAACGGATCAGTGAGAAGTCAAGATTCACAATTCTGAAGAGAATAGCAGGCCTGAATAAGAATTCCCCACTATGAGTACCTATTATGAATGTATGAAGATGCATGAGGTGAATGAGCGGATGCGATGCCATGTTCAAACATTTTCAAGGAACCCACATGCTTCGATTCTTTTATGAGTAAGAGATAGACAAACACAAAATAATGTTTACATGCACGATTTCTTGGAAATGGAAATAACATGTGTGTTAACTCTTTTCATGCATACATTTTTTACACCTTTCTCTTTTGTGAAAATAAATATGCTATGATGCACATCGCAATAACGCATGTTCAAAAGTTCAGCATAGCAACTTTACAATCCTCTGGATAATTATTGTATAAATCTGCTGAATAATCCGAATATCATAGGATCAAAGGTTCAACACCAATTTAAGAACCAAGTACCATGAATAACCGTTGTATAATCTCTGGCCAATTTGAATATATCAGGATCAAAGGTCCAGAACATAACCAAGGAAAACCAAGTCACTAACAGAACATACAGTCACCGTTAGAACAAAGTCACCACCTGTGCCTATAAAGATTATTCCCTCCCCACTCACGGGTAAAAACTATGTCAAGGTAAGGTCGGATAACCCAGAATCGAGGGTACTCCTGAGAAACTATCGCCATATCACGTACGTGAAAATGATAGCCCCTCATTTGTACCTCATCTGAGTGTGAACGACATGGCGACAATAGTGAAACCTAAGTCAACTAGGCATTCATGTTCCACTATATTCCTAGGGTTTTTATGGTTGTCACTTAGCCTGGGTATTGGGCCTTTTACCTCATAGTAACACCCACCCAATCATGAAAACAGATCCAGCACAACAATATCACCAATATATAGAAAGCAATAAAATGCAATGCAAACATATGCTCAAATAAACATGTACAAAATGAACAAGATATAAAGCATAAAAATAAACACCCAAGGAAAAGAGAACATGAGCTAAGATTGACTCTGGGATGGACCAGCAATAGGTCAATCTTTCCCCAGCGAAGTCACCAGCTGAAACAACCGGCGGAAAATCATCAAACAATGAAGTCGCCATCTAACTTATTTTATCCCACATGATGGGAAAGGTAAACATTGAGAAAACCTAATAAGGGAGAAGTCACGGTCTTGCGATCGAGAGATTGGGAAAGGGAGTCTGTTACGCAAGGGGAAGGTATTAGAACCCCATACGCCCGTAGTACTCTACGGTATCCACTCTTGTTGTCTATATTATGGGTGTGCTAGGATCTATATCTAGGCTTAAGGGCTAAAATAAAATGAAAAGAGGGAATACATGCAAAATAAAAGAGAAAATAATGTAGGGAAAAATAAAGTTGTGCTCGTTCGGGCCCTACCCCAATGCCTACTGTGATACGGTGGGAGAACTGACTTGGGTTTTGCGTTTGTGTTAGCAAATGTTTCGGTTTAGCAAGAGTCGCCACCGACTTTTTATTTTATCCTAAGGAAAGGTCAAAAAGCACAGGAAAGACCTTTGAGATGTTTTCTTGGGTTCGGGGAGTAGATTATATAAAGGGAAGGTATTAGCACCCTTTCTATCCATGGTTATCCACGGGCTCTTAGTTACTTGCTTAGATCACTTGATTTTGGTTTTCAATTGTTTGAAATGGTGCTTTGTGTGTGGTTTTGAAAGATGTTTTAAAAAGAGGCCATCGTTGTGGCAACCTTTGTAATGATTCTTGTTTGAATGTATACAAAGGTGTTTGTCTTTTTGAAAGGTTTTCAATGTTTTGAAAGTTGTTTTGAAATTGTGTTGTGGAGTGTGTTAAAAAAAACAACAAGGATGTTTTGCAAGATTTTTGATCAAGTAACTAAGAGTTGTCTACCCTATTTTACTCAAAGATCTTTCTTATGTTTTTAACCCTTTTAACAGTGTTGTTTCACCATTGTATTTGGTGAACAACCTTGTGTTAGGATGTAAATGGGACAGGTGCGGGTCATCGTATGACCATGATAGCAATGTTGTGAAATGACTTAGCACTTTTCTGTAGGGACCAAGATCATTTTGAAAGGCAACTTTGATAGCGTCATCGAGGGACTATGATCTTTTTTCAATTCGTTTGTGCTAAGACATCCCACATGCATAACATGGCCATCTTTGTAAGGCAACAAGTGGAATTACCCTAAGGGTGCATGTGTACAAGTGTGTTTGATTACATGCATTTTGTCTTTGATTTTTTTGGGTTGTCTACTGTTGATTTTATCTTGCCATACACACCTATTTACTAGCATTTGTATAAAGCAATAAAAATGTAGCAAATAAATATCCTACACTATTACAACCATATTGAAGTGCATAGAAATGTAAAGGAAAAAATAAGATAAAAGTAAGAAAAATGAATGTATTTCGACCCAGGCAGTAGCAGCCTTCGATTGGCCTTCTGTTGGCCTCCTTCGATTAGGGCTGGCAACATCAAAGTCATGTCTTTCGATTGGGCCTTGGCAGGGACGAGGTCCTGTCCTTCGATTGGGCGAAAGCAGCAGCAAGTTGTGTCCTTCGACTGGGAGTTCGCGCCGGTGAGGTCATGGCCTTCGATTGGGCTTTGGCACCAGTCAGGTCATGTACTTCGATTGGAGGCTGGCACCAGCATGGGAGTGCCTTTCATCTGAGCCTGGACTTAGTGCAAGCGTGCCTCTGGCTGGGCCTTTCAGCCTTGTTGCCTTCTTCGATTGGGCCTGGAACCTGTGCAAGATGCAATCTGCCTTTCTGTCTCCTTCGACTGGGCCTGGAGTCAGTGAGGAAGCCTGAGGCTTCGCTTCATATTCCTGTCTCCTGCTTATTTCGTTTGAGATATTAAATAGCAACATGGCCCAAGGCCATGCTATCATTACCTCAGGGCCAGGTTAGTTCTTAGAGCATTTGTAACAAACCAAAGAACGAAACCAAAAGGAGAGACAATAAAAACAAACTAAAAGAATGGAAACGAAAAGGTAACAAACACTATGTACATGTTTGAAATGAAAAGGAAGCTTATTTACATGTTATGCCAGAAATGAAGGGTTCAAGGTTAAGAATGACTTACCTGGCTTGAGGTTGGAACGTGTGCTGTGGGACCTTGAGTGGAGGCCCAAGGTTCTAGATTTGAAAGAGGGGACCAACAGCTGCGCTTGGACTGCTGGATTCGAAGGAAGGAAAGAAATAAGTCTTATGTTTCTTTCCAAACCGGATTCAAAGGATACTGAAGAATATTTGTTCTTCAGAATCGAAGGAAGCAAGTGTTTGCTATTTGGTTTGATACAGGCAGGTCTGAGTTTTTGTTAGTGTTGATACAGGCTTGCTTGCAGTTGCAGCTGGACTGGCTTTAGGCAGGTTTGTTTGCAGTTGCAGTTGAACTGGCTTGAGTTTTCTGGCTTTGGTAAGGAAGGCAGGTTTTGAGGTTATGCAGGCCTCAAGGCTTGTTGTGCCTTAGGCTTGTATTTGTAACACAGGTTTGATGTTCTGATGTTAGGCAGGAGGATGCAGTTCTGGATTTGTTGTTTGGATTCTGGGTATGTGTTTGAGTGTTTAAGTGTTTAAGTGTTTAAGTGTTTAAGTGTTTGAGAATTTTGTGGTGTGTGAGAATTTTGAAGATACGTTCCTCTGGCCAAAAATCCTCCCTCAGCTTTGCAAAAATTCCTCTATTTATAGAGAAAGAATGGACATGCTGTCCAAAGCCAGCCTTGCAAATAAGTGATAAAATATTGTAACGTGACAGTACCTGTGGGGGCCTCCTGGTAGTTAGGGGGCAGAAGATAATAATAAAATAAGGGCCATCTGGAAAGTAAATGTCCAACTTGTGCCACAAAAGCAAGATGAAAGGTTCAGGATGAGTTGCTTCATCCTGAAGGAAAATAAGTGCAAGAACCAAGTCAAACTTTTCCAAAAGGTGGTACTGTGCTATGCAAGTGGTCTTAGACAATAAATGGGTACATGCCTAAAAAGGTTAGACACGTGGCCTAGCCTATGGGTCTGAATGTCCAACTTGATCTTTTGAGTCGAATCCCCCCTCTTTCTACACCTTTCAACCAGACTGGAACAAAACAGCATTCGTTTTCACCAGCTGTGTATCCTTCGAATGGACCAACTGTGTGTTCTTCGAATGGACCAACTGTGTGCTCTTCGAATGGCCCCTTTCAGAAGGTTATTAACTTCTGAATCGAAGGAAGCCTTTGCCTCAGTCGAAGCTTGTGGTCGAAACAAGCTAATGCGCAGGAAGCTATTGCCCAGTCGAAAGCTCATGCTCAAAGGAAGCATATTTTCCAATCGAAAGTCCGTGTTCGAAGGAAGCAATGTTGCCCAATCGAAGCATGCTTGTAGGCAGTAAACTTGTCCAAATCGAAGCAGGCTTGTAGGCAGTACGCTTGGTGAATCGAAAAGGGTTTCCTTGCAGGGGGCATGTGTGGCCAGTAGGTCATGGCCTTCGATTGCAAGCACGCAGGCAGCAAAAGGCACAAACGAAGCAGGTTTATAGGCAACAAAAGGCACAAACGAAGCCTACAACAAGAAGTCACATGCCCATGCGAAATAGGCACGCTAGCAGCCACTTTGAGCAATCTAAAGAGGCCAAGAGTCAATCAAAGTATGCTGAATCGAAGGAGACATGTTTTCCACCAAATTTGTCAAAATGTTATTTTTATCTGTTTTCTCCATTTTTGACAGTTTCCTTTTAATTTTGGTACTGGAAAATCCCAATGCACTTGTTCAAGCTTGAACCTTGACAATCCTTGTGAGAAAGGCCTTGGAGAATGAGAGGGCAATTTTTGGGGTACAACAGCTGCCCCTGTTCAATCTTCTTGGACCTGAAGAGTTAGATTGGCAGTTTTGTCATTCGCGACTCGAAGGTAAAAGATGATTGGACACTAGAGTGCCCAAAACATTTGCACTCGTCAAAGCGTAGTTTGAGGGAATGGGCTTAAAGATGCCATTTGGAGATTGTGGAATCTTGTTGGAGATGGGCTTAAAGATGCCATCCAAGAATGTTTGTTGAATTGCAATGTTGTAGGTCAGAAGAATGAGCATCAAAATGGTATCCGTGTTTGGAATGCCATTGAACTGTATATGGGGACTGAGTTTGTATGAGCAAAAGAATGGCTTCCGTGTCTGGCGCGTATCTGAGCTGTAACTGTATTTGGATTTTGAATGAATATCATAATGACTGCCGTGTCTGGAGTGTATTTATATTCTGAATGGGTAACAGAGAAAAATCTGTGTATGGAGCAACTGTGTGCTGAGGATAAGTTCTGAATGAGTGATAGAATGGCAACCGTATCTGGAGCGTATCTGGATTGTATCTGAAGTTTGAGATCTGTATGAGTAGCAGAATGACTTCCGTGTCTGGAGGGTATCTGAGACTGTAACTGGGATCTGAATGAGTGACAGAATGAAATCCGAATCTGGATCGTATCTGGACTGTATCTTGGAAAGAGAAGGAACCGGTGTAGGGTTGCCTGATGATGAGTCAATGTAAAACTGCATCTGGAATTTGAGAAGGAACCGGTGTAGGGTTGCCTGATGATGAGTTAGTGTAAAACTGCATCTGGAATTTGAGAAGGAACCTGTGTAGGGTTGCTTGATGATGAGTCAGTGTAAAACTGCATCTAGAATTTGAGAAGGAACCTGTGTAGGGTTTCCTGATGATGAGTCAGTGTAAAACTGCATCTGGAATTTGAGAAGGAACCTGTGTAGGGTTGCCTGATGATGAGTCCGTGTAAAACTGCATCTAGAATTTGAGAAGGAACCTGTGTAGGGTTGCCTGATGATGAGTCCGTGTAAAAATGCATCTGGAATTTGAGAAGGAACCCGTGTAGGGTTACCTAATGATGAGTCCGTGTAAAACTGCATCTGGAATTTGAGAAGAAACCTGTGTAGGGTTGCCTGATGATGAGTCCGTGTAAACTGCATCTTTGAAAGAGAAGGAACCTGTGTAGGGTTGCCTCATGATGGTCAAGTAGCTAATTGTCCTGTCTGGTTTCAGGTATTAATTTGGAACTCGAAAAGGTTGATGGTAGCCATCTGTTAATTGACCTTTTTCTGAAAAAGGTAAAACATTAGTTGTATGCAATGTCATGATGTATGAAATGCACGATGTCATGATGTTCTCAAAATAAATGAGATTGCGTTGTATGCACTTATCATGTATGTAAATAGGATGTATGAAATGCGAAATGTTAATGAATGTACTTTTGTCTGGGAGAATAAATCCTTGACAAGAGTTGTGGAGTCATTAAATCCCGGATTGCTGTTGAAGAGTATGTGTGTCTTCAAACGTTGCTTAGAATATTTCCAAAGGATTCCTGTTTTGTTGTTTGAGGAGAACTCCGCTGGGGGAAGTTGAAAACTTTGTGGGGAGTATGTTTATTTCTGCTTGGGGAAAGAGTTCAGGAGTCTCAGTTGTCCGTTGCTCTACTGGGAAGTCGAAGTTGAACTGATATCTGGTCGGGTCCAGGTTTCACAGTAACTTGCTGGGGATTGTAGAGTAGTCTACTGGGGAAGAGGAGTTGTGGTCCTTTGATTTGTAGTAGTCGGAGAGGCAAACTCAAGCTGGGGAATCCTGGTGTTGTTGGGGAAATAAACCCTGTCGTTAGTCCGCTAGAGAGGTGACATCTTCGTTGGGGGAAGTCCTCGAGGATTCTTGAGGTTGATTCAGCTGGGGAAAGGGGGTCAGAGATTATACTCTTGCTGGGGGATCATCCTATGAGAAAGATTTTGGGGAGATTTGTCACTGGCCATAGTAGAGAATGTTTGTGGCATTGCCAAAAAGTTTAATTGTATGTAACCCTTTGTTGGGGTTGACGTTCAATGCCCCAAGTGACAGAGATGGAGACTTGCCCCTGGTTACTCTACAATTCTTCAGAGATTTCTTGAAATCTTGACTGGACTGCCCCAGGTGTGCTGGATAGTGACATGTCATGCCCCCTTGTTGATAAGAGATTTGTCAATGGAAGTGTCATCCTTTTTGAAGTGATTTTGTTCACTGAGAGGGCTTTCGTTCATCGGAACATTCACTATGTGAATTTCTTCGCTGTCAAACAAATAGCCATATGCAAACAATGATATTTAAGTAATGCAAAGTTTATGTTTGTCTTGAAGTTTTTTGAAAATGCGTTTTAGCGAGTAAAGAAATTTTGCTAAGAAAATTCAAACTCAGGATTTAGAGCAGAGCCTTACAGGAGTCAGGATACCTTTTGTAACAATATGCTTTCAAACTAACCCATGCTTCAGTTAGGACTTTTGAAGTGTTGTAACGTGGCTTGGTTCACGGTTTAAGAAACAAAGGATAAAGGCTCAAAGTGTATTTGTACCCATCCGTTCTTCGTGATGTTCTTCAATCCTAAGCTCAGTTAATTGTGCGCTTGAACTCCAATTGAGTCTGGAATGACGTTTTGGTGATGGTTCAGACAAGTTAAGTTTGTCGGAAGGCAGTCATCATCTTTTTGCAACATTTTTCATGTTGTTGAGGATTTGTAGCGACCTCGTTCTTTTGATTTGTTATCCCTAACTTTTGCCTGACTGTTCCTGTTTTCGAGATTACAGTCAGCGGGATGCCCCATCTTTCTTAAGCCTCCTTTATAGGTTTTGGCTCAATGGGCTTTTTTTTTTAGAGATAATGACTGCCTATGAGATAAGGAACCACCACTGTCTTTTGATTCCAGAGGAATGCTTTTGATGTCGTTCGTTGTATTATGAGCTGAGAGTTTTGTGACTTCAATGCGCATCTTTTGAATTAACTAAGAGACTACCCTGCCCCGAGTTTAAATCAAAGGTTTCAATTTGTGTAAAAAGGAAACTTCTACTTCTTTGGCCCGAAGGGGTTGACTAGGGATTATCTTCCTTATAACTCTGGTGTTTAGGATTTGAAAGAACGCCTGTACATCATCAGCAAGGTCTGTTCAAAAGCATACTGTATGAGATTATGGCATTGTTTCGTCATCCTCCCTCTAAAGGCTTGTAACTTTTAGCAAGAGTTGAATGTCATAAAGAAAGCATAATTATAGTGAAAATGAAAGGATGAATTCAAGACAAACATATGCAATGCATTAATGAAACAAAGTTTGACATTAATAGATAATTGTTTGAATAACAAAAGGAATTACAACTTGAAAATTCAAATGAAACAAAGATGCTCTCAATGATTTGCCAAAGGAGCATTGATTATGCTGGAGTCTCCGGAGGACTAAACTCAATCTCCTTGGCATCAATTAAATTCTGAATCTTGTACTTCAATGCCCAACAATCGTTAGTATCATGCCCGAGACTGTCAGAATGATAAGCGCAGCTCGCATTAGGATTGTAGTTAGCAGAAGAAGTCTTGGGGTTTGGATGAGGTCCTATCAATGTAATTAGATTCATCCTCAACAAGTTTTGCAACGCTTGAGACAACGACATGTTGATGTTGGTGAACTGTCTTTTAGGCTCATCTGGCTTTCGTTGATTTCCCTTTTGCTGTTGTCGGTGTGACGCAGAACCAGAGACCAGGACTGCCCCTACGTGCTGATGACAGTGACTTTTTTGAATGTACACAGCATTAGACTCCTTCTTCCCACTGTAAGGCTTTTTATGAGCATCAGAAGGTGTAGCTTCTTGAATCTTCCCACTTTTGATGCCAGCTTCGACCCTTTCGCCGGTCAGTATTAGCTCGGTGAACCCGGCTGAAGAGCTTCCGATCAAGTGTTTGAAGAAAGGACCTGTCAAAGTTCCCATGAAGATGTCAATCAGCTCCCTGTCAGTTAAAGGGGGTTGCACCCTACCAGCCAGATCTCTCCACTTTTGGGCGTATCCTTTGAAGCTCTCGTTGGAACCCATGGTCATGTTCTGCAATTGCACACGAGTTGGTGCAAGATCAGCATTGTACTGATACTGTTTGTAAAAGGCAGCAGCTAGATCCTCCCAGGTGTGGATGCGGGAACTCTCCAATTGATAAAACCACTCGAGTTGAGTTCCTACCAGGCTTTCTTGGAAGAAATGGATCCAAAGCTTTAGATCAGTTGTGTATGGTTGAATCTTGCGGGCATAAGACTTTAAGTGCATCTTAGGGCAAGAGATTCCATCGTATAGGGAAAAGGAAGGGACTTTGAACTTTGGCGGGATGACCAATCCAGAAACTAAACCCATGTCTCCTAAATCCAAGCCAGGTATTTGTTGAATCTCCATAGCACTGAGGCGATCCTCCAACTGTTTGTACTTGTCATCAGCGAGAGGATATTGTTCTTCGGGGTAGTCAGCTTCAACATCATTGATCTCCAAATTGTGGTCTTCTTCAAGACTATCCCCTATGTTGGGTGGAGTTTAAAGATCTAGGGTTTTAGGTCTTCTTCTCAAGTTCAGGATGCTCGCTATCTTCTTGGACTTCTTCTTCTTGTCTTTGAGAAGGAGAGCTTTCAGATCCTCTTGCCCTTTACCCATAGCCAGAAGCATTTGTTGGAATTGAGCGTTTTGAGCTTGGAGATCTTTCACCGTTTGTTCCATATCCATCTTACTGAAATAAACAGTAAGAAGATAAGGAGACCTGTATGGGAGAAACCTGTCATGATATGATGCATGGTATGTGGATGCATGTTTTCAAGGATCTCGCGGGGTAAACACAAGAAAAATGTTAGAGGTTGAATTTTGATCAACATCTTTGATTGGAGAACTTTGTATCGGTGGATGTCTTTCCATGAGAATCAAGCTCACCATGTCAAGTGGGTCATAGCCCCTGATTCAAGTTGTTGCACTTGATCTTTGATGGCATTTGTTTAGAGGGGAACCCTCTTGCCCTTTGGTAGATGTCTGGTTCAACGTGACCCTGCATCAAAAGACCCTCGAGATCCTTGAAATGGTTATTGAAAATGCTATGGTATGATGTTATGATGTTATGATGTTATGTACATGTATGCAAAAGTAAGAAAGTGTATATACAGACAGTTATATTCACACAGAGCAAACAAGTCCTTAGGTTTAGGCTTGCATGGGGTTTATAGGTAAGTACCCTCTTGAAGTTAGTTGGCTCAAACCTGTCCTAGAAATAGAAACCGGGTTCTAAGGAGCTTAATATCACTGAATTATTTTCTATGTTCATTGTTTTGGTTTAGCCACTTAACTGGCGACCAAAATATTCTAAGAGAACAATCCTCAATGAGTGTAGTATCGAGTATCTACCAACTTCGGACTGCACCAAAGTCGGTCATCTCACTACCCCTAAAAAAGGCCAAGATGGTCAAGTAAGGTTCTAAGAGTTCGTTAGTGCTTCATGACATCACTCAGCGGCCCCGTATTCTCCTTGACTACTCAAGGGCTACCGGAACCCACAAATATGTCACACTAACATAGCTACTGCTTCAACCATGTCGGTATACCCCGCACAATTCCCTAACAGTTTATTGCTATTTACCTAAAAAGGTGCCCCCAAATCCGGGTGTAGGATTTACAACAAACCCAAACAAGGAACCCAAAAAGTAAAGCAATCAAAGCAATTAAAGCAAGCATGTAAAGGTGATCTAAAACCCTAAGGTAACCCCACTTTTAGAAATAGTCCCCAGCAGAGTCGCCAGTTCTGTGATACGGTGGGAGAACTGACTTGGGTTTTGCGTTTGTGTTTGCAAATGTTTCGGTTTAGCAAGAATCGCCACCGACTTTTTATTTTATCCTAAGGAAAGGTCAAAAATCACAGGAAAGACCTTTGAGATGTTTTCTTGGGTTCGGGGAGTAGATTATAGAAAGGGAAGGTATTAACACCCTTTCTATCCATGGTTATCCATGGGCTCTTAGTTACTTGCTTAGATCACTTGCTTTTGCTTTTCAATTGTTTGAAATGGTGCTTTGTGTGTGGTTTTGAAAGATGTTTTGAAAAGAGGCCATCATTGTGGCAACCTTTGTAATGATTCTTGTTTGAATGTATACAAAGGTGTTTGTCTTTTTGAAAGGTTTTCAATGTTTTGAAAGTTGTTTTGAAATTGTGTTGTGGAGTGTATTAAAAAAAATAGCAAGGATGTTTTGCAAGATTTTTGATCAAGTAACTAAGAGTTGTCTACCCTATTTTACTCAAAGATCTTTCTTATGTTTTTAACCCTTTTAACGGTTTTGTTTCACCATTGTATTTGGTGAACAACCTTGTGTTAGGATGTAAACGGGACAGGCGCGGGTCATCGTATGACCATGATAGCAATGTTGTGAAATGACTTAGCACTTTTCTGTAGGGACCAAGATCATTTTGAAAGGCAACTTTGATAGCGTCATCGAGGGACTATGATCTTTTTTCAATTCGTTTGTGCTAAGACATCCCACATGCATAACATGGCCATCTTTGTAAGGCAACAAGTGGAATTACCCTAAGGGTGCATGTGTACAAGTGTGTTTGATTACATACATTTTGTCTTTGATTTTTTTGGGTTGTCTACTGTTGATTTTATCTTGCCATACACACCTATTTACTAGCATTTGTATAAAGCAATAAAAATGTAGCAAATAAATATCCTACACTATTACAACCATATTGAAGTGCATAGAAATGTAAAGGAAAAAATAAGATAAAAGTAAGAAAAATGAGTGTATTTCGACCCAGGAAGTAGCAGCCTTCGATTGGCCTTCTGTTGGCCTCCTTCGATTGGGGATGGCAACAACAAAGTCATGTCTTTCAATTGGGCCTTGGCAGGGACGAGGTCCTGTCCTTCTATTGGGCGAAGGCAGCAGCAAGTTGTGTCCTTCGACTGGGAGTTCGCGCCGGTGAGGTCATGGCCTTCGATTGGGCTTTGGCACCAGTCAGGTCATGTACTTCGATTGGAGGCTGGCACCAGCATGGGAGTGCCTTTCGTCTGAGCCTGGACTTAGTGCAAGCGTGCCTCTGGCTGGGCCTTTCTACCTTGTTTCCTTCTTCGATTGGGCCTAGAACCTGTGCAAGATGCAATCTGCCTTTCTGTCTCCTTCGACTAGGCCTGGAGTCAGTGAGGAAGCCCGAGGCTTCTCTTCATATTCCTGTCTCCTGCTTATTTCGTTTGAGATATTAAATAGCAACATGGCCCAAGGCCATGCTATCATTACCTCAGGGCCAGGTTAGTTCTTAGAGCATTTGTAACAAACCAAAGAACGAAACCAAAAGGAGAGACAATAAAAACAAACTAAAAGAATGGAAACGAAAAGGTAACAAACACTATGTACATGTTTGAAACAAAAAGGAAGCTTATTTACATGTTATGCTAGAAATGAAGGGTTCAAGGTTAAGAATGACTTACCTGGCTTGAGGCTGGAACGTATGCTGTGGGACCTTGAGTGGAGGCCCAAGGTTCTGGATTTGAAAGAGGGGACCAACAGCTGTGCTTGGACTGTTGGATTCGAAGGAAGGAAAGAAACAAGTCTTATGTTTCTTTCCAAACCAGATTCAAAGGATACTGAAGAATATTTGTTCTTCAGAATCAAAGGAAGCAAGTGTTTGCTCTTTGGTTTAATACAGGCAGGTCTGAGTTTTTGTTAGTGTTGATACAGGCTTGCTTGCAATTGCAGTTGGACTGGCTTTAGGCAGGTTTGTTTGCAGTTGCAGTTGAACTGACTTGAGTTTTCTGGCTTTGGTAAGGAAGGCAGGTTTTGAGGTTATGCAGGCCTCAAGGCTTGTTGTTCCTTAGGCTTGTATTTGTAACACATGTTTGATGTTCTGGTGTTAGGCAGGAGGATGCAGTTCTGGATTTGTTGTTTGGATTCTGGGTATGTGTTTGAGTGTTTAAGTGTTTAAGTGTTTAAGTGTTTAAGTGTTTAAGTGTTTAAGTGTTTGAGAATTTTGTGGTGTGTGAGAATTTTGAAGATACGTTCCTCTGGCCAAAAATCCTCCCTCAGCTTTGCAAAAATTCCTCTATTTATAGAGAAATAATGGACATGCTGTCCAAAGCCAGCCTTGCAAATAGGTGATAAAATATTGTAATGTGACAATACCTGTGGGGGCCTCCTGGTAGTTAGGGGGCAGAAGATAATAATAAAATAAGGGCCAGCTGGAAAGTAAATGTCCAACTTGTGTCACAAAAGCAAGATGAAAGGTTCAGGATGAGTTGCTTCATCCTGAAGGAAAATAAGCGCAAGAACCAAGTCAAACTTTTCCAAAAGGTGGTACTGTGCTATGCAAGTGGTCTTAGACAATAAATGGGTACATGCCTAAAAAGGGTAGTCACGTGGCCTAGCCTATGGGTCTGAATGTCCAACTTGATCTTTTGAGTCGAATCCCCCCTCTTTCTACACCTTTCAACAAGACTGGAACAAAACAACATTCGTTTTCACCAGCTGTGTGTCCTTCGAATGGACCAACTGTGTGTTCTTCGAATGGACCAACTGTGTGCTCTTCGAATGGCCCCTTTCAGAAGGTTATTAACTTCTGAATCGAAGGAAGCCTTTGCCTCAGTCGAAGCTTGTGGTCGAAACAAGCTAATGCGCAGGAAGCTATTTCCCAATCGAAAGCTCATGCTCAAAGGAAGCATATTTTCCAATTGAAAGTCCGTGTTCGAAGGAAGCAATGTTTCCCAATCGAAGCATGCTTGTAGGCAGTAAACTTGTCCAAATCGAAGCAGGCTTGTAGGCAGTACACTTGGTGAATCGAAAAGGGTTTCCTTGCAGGGGGCATGTGTGGCCAGTAGGTCATGGCCTTCGATTGCAAGCACGCAGGCAGCAAAAGGCACAAACGAAGCAGGTTTGTAGGTAGAAAAAGGCACAAGCGAAGCCTGAAACAAGAAGTCACATGCCCAGGCGAAATAGGCACTCTAGCAGCCACTTTGAGCAATCGAAAGAGGCCAAGAGTCAATCGAATTATGCTGAATCGAAGGAGACATGTTTTCCACCAAATTTGTCAAAATGTTATTTTTATCTGTTTTCTCCATTTTGACAGTTTCCTTTTAATTTTGGTACTGGAAAATCCCAATGCACTTGTTCAAGCTTGAACCTTGACAATCCTTGTGAGAAAGGCCTTGGAGAATGAGAGGGAAAATTTTGGGGTACAACACCTACGTATCCCTTTTAAGGAATCAGAGCAGCTATAGTTTGGCTCACATGTTTCGGTTTGTTTTATGTTTTTTAATTGAACAATGTTAGGTTCGAATCAATCCACCACGGCTCGACCTTTGGAGACTCACTACCTGTAGCGGAAGGGAACTAACATGTTATTAGAAAAGAAATGCCGATTGGCAAAAAGAAAGGTGTTGGTTTGTCTTTTTTACCTTGATAAAGGATTTGAAGGTTTTAAGTGTTTTATGATTTGCAAAGAAAAGGAAAAGAAAGGTTTTTTTTATTATGCAAAGGATGCAAAAGAAAAGAAAACATCTAAGGGAGACTAACCTAAATCTATCCCTAATGTTATCACACAAACGATTGACCTTAAAGTTGAGTTTTGAAGGGGAAACTCTAACTTATGTTGACATTAATGGATAAAAATCCTAATGTCTATCTCAAATCATCATCTATAGATGAATCAAGAAGTCCTAAAGGAGCATAGCAAGGGTTTATCACCTAAAACTATGTCCATCTCGAATCATCATCTATAGTTGAAATGAGAGCTCCTAAGGGAACATGCTTAGGGTATATCATCTCAAAACACGCACACAAAGACGAAATTAAGCAAGTAAGCCAACAAGCTCAAGAGAGCATAAATAATATGTCACGAGCAGCACATACTAACTCAAGTCAAATACCTAACCATGATATAGACGATCTAGGTAGGTATAAAATCAGGTAGGGATGCTTTAGCCAAGGGGTTATATCAACCGAGGCAAACAAGCGGGGAGAGGATAAAAGAAAATAGCACGGAGCGTCAATGTCGACCAACGCGAGCTCAAGATAAAATGTGGGGGATTGATTACAGATCCCTTTTCCACTTGACGACTCGATAACCATGATCTGCGCAACTCCGAAGCATCGACGTACAACGTGAGCTAAAGATGACATGGACTAGAATGTGCGGGGGTCGATTGTGGACCCTCCCAACTTGCCTGCTTTTGAGGACTTATTATCTGTATTATAATGCGGACACAAATGTAAACACACGTGCGAAATACCTACTTCAAAGGTAGGATTTTAAACAAACTAAACACAAATAGCATACAGAAAGTTGTGCCTACTACAGGTCTTTAAACAGATACTTCAAGCGCACGCTCTTTATTTCCTGCTTCCTACTTCTCATGATCTCTAGAAAGCAATAAATAATTTGATAACGAATTCGGTAAAAAGGTATGAGAGAAACAAACGAATATCAATCAGTAAATACCGAGCAATAGCAAAGAAACCCGGAAAACTTCGTAAGCTGCTAGCATCAATAAAAAAATCCAGTGAGAATATGCACCAAAGCATTAATAAGCAAGACCGGAATATGTGGCGTACACATACGAATATCAATGGAAAACTTGCACCGGATAACCATCTTAGCAATGCAAGCAAATAATATGGACAATGGAACATGTATAAAACAAGGAATATGTGCCGGACATATCCGAGTCAAATCAAACACCTGCACAAAGTACATTGACCAATGTACCATGGCAAATCAATTATAGAATGTGTATCGACACATCCGTATAACAAAGTACCTGCATAAAATACATTATGCAAAACCAAAACGGAATATGTATTGACACATTCGTATCACAAAGTGCCTACACAATATACAATTATGCAAAATACGGGGCACAAAATAGAAACATGCATGTCGAATGCAAAATTGGACCTTAAATCGATAGTCCAAATAAGTTTTCCGATCATATAATCAAGAGATTAATTACATGATCAGAAACTATCCCAATGTACCTTGCACAATTAACAAACATGTTAAAAATAACAAGGAAAGTATATGGAAGACATAGTAGGAGAGTGCTTGGAGAAAGCAAGGCTAAAGCAAGGCAAAAGAAACGGGAAAAAAGTAATGCTGGCAGTTTGATGGGATGAGTCGACTCAAAGGGTCAGCGTGACACTTCTTGCAAGTGGCCAGAACTGGTTTTTGTTCAGTTTGCGTCGACTCAAAGCATTGTATGCGTCGACACACAGGTTTGAGTCGACTCATAAGGTCAGCGCGACACTTCCCGCAAGTGGAAAATGGTTTTTGTTCATTTTTGCATCGACCGGAGCTAAGTTTGAGTTGACTCAAACTGCCTGATAGTGCAATTTTGAAGCAACATAACTTTTGCATCAAGCATCTGTTTCGTGCGTGGTTTGAATTGTTGGAAAGCTTGCAAATCATAGAATATCCACGACACGAAATGGAAACCAAAACAAAAATGATTATACGACAAATTCTCTGATCTTATCACGATTGACATGTGAATTCATGATCCAATTTCCTGAGTTTCGATGCATTTTTATCGGATCAAAAACCAAATTCACATCAATTATGCTATGACCATAGCACAAGGAAATTTATACGTAACAAAAAATCAATTGAATCATGCGGTAAGATCAAGGCACAATGACTCAAGCATTTTGTCAAATACATAATCTCTGAAATTTAACTCATGATTTTTGCATAATTAGAGATCCAAATTATACCACACATAATCAATCAAGAATCATCAATTAAGCTTGAAACAACTTCAACATTTTGTTTTCTCAAATAAGCACTTTCATGAAAATCAATTAATTAAATAAGCACTTATTTAATCATCCAATTTCGGATTTGCACATCATGATTCGAGATCAATTCATATTTTCATGATCGAAATCACTTCCACAATTCAAATTAGATTAATGTTCAATTTATTGATTCATAAAAGTGCTTATTTAAGAATCACTTATTTGAAACATGCTTAAATCAAGAAAAGCTTACCGTAGAATTGAAGAGGAAGCTTAGGTATAGATATTGCAATAATCGAATTTGAGATCGGAGAAGAATTGAGCTTCTTTGACTTTTGGATCTTGAAGAAGTTGTTGGAAAAGTTATTGGTGTTCTTGATGAAAATGAGAGATAATTGCTCTTTGATCCTTGAGCAAGATGAGAGAAAGTTTTTGAGTGTTTTTGAGAATTGGTCAATTATGAGAGTCCCTCTTGAAAATTGGAGTGAATAAGAATATATAGTGTGCCCTTTTTTGAATGAATGAGCCTCCAATAAACAAAAGCAAATGTGCAAATTTTCAGTTCATTAGAGTATGACACCTTAAGGTCAAATTCGCAGGTCCCTCGGAGCGACTTTCTATTGTACCCCAAGTAGGAATACCATCCGAGTTAACTTCCAGAAATTGCATCCTCAACTTCAAGAGTTAGCATCAAGAGTGCCTGGAGATTATCCCTTCACCAAGAAATATGGTCGACTTCTCAACTTGGCTACCTCAAACTTCCAAGAAGAAATGATGTGTGTGCTTTTCCAATTCTTTGATCCTATGCATCATTGCTTCACCTTTCTCGACTACCAATTGGTGTCTACATTAGAATAATTCTCTCAATTGTTAGGAGTGCCCGTGTTGGATCAAATACCATTCACCAGTTTAGAAGAGACTTAAAAGCCAGAAGTTATTGCCAAAACCTTTCATTTGAAGAGACCTGGCATTGTGGAAAATTGGGAGACAAGAAGTGGAGTTAAGGGTTTCTTAGCAAACATTTTGTTGGAGAAGGCTCGTTTATTTTGGGAAGATATGGACTTTCAAGATTTTTAGGATGTCTTGGCCCTTCTAATCTAAGGTTTGGTTATATTTCCCAACCCAGACCAACTCATAAATGAGAATGCCATCAAGGTTTTTCTCTCTCGTAATCCCGTACCTACTTTGCTTGGAGACATTCTACATTGTTTCCATACTCGCACCATGAAGAAAATGGATAATCTTTTATGTTGCATTCCATTACTCTCTAGGTGGTTTATTTCACACCTACCTCGATCAACATTGAAGAATGAGCAAGGCTTGACATGGTCTCAATGGATGATGTCATTCACGCATTCTGATATTCATTGGTGTTCTCGATCCTTGGAGGATATTACTATTATTGACCGTTGTGGGGAATTCCCTAATGTCCCATACTTGGCATTAGGGGAGGTATTACCTACAATCCTTGTTTGGCCTTACGACAATTTGGATATGCTAGGAGGGATGGCCCTCATGATGCACTTGTCCAAGGAATTGCATTCGACTACGAGAACGATGTCCAAGGTTATCGTCAGAGATTCATATGAGCTTGGGGGATGGTTAACAAGGTTGATAGCAAGACGTTGGGGCATAAGAACTCCATTCCTTTGGAGCCTTATATCAAGTGGGTGCAAACTCGCGCCCAATACCTCATGATGCCTTATGAATCCACCCTACCTATCATCACGGAGCTTGTTGCTGAGGGAGATATTCCATATATTGTCCTTTATTCTGATATGCCTACTTCTCTTAAAGATTTGCAAAGAGCTTGGATTCAGCTAAAGGGGGAGCGAGGCACCTTTGAAGCCCAGTTTTATGCAAGCGAGAAGAAGACATTGGAGCTCACGAGACAACTTCATGAGGAGAGGAGCCTGAATGCCTATATTTCTCCAAAGAGGAAGCATCCATAAGAAACTTGAGCCATTTTTATTGTATATTAGTTCATTTTGTTTCTTTTGTTTCAATGTAAGCCCAAGAGGCATGTTGTAATCAATTTGAACTTATTAATACAATTAATGTTTGTTCACTTTTGACTAAACAAATTTAAATCTTCTAAGTCCTTGAAATCATTTGCATATGCATTTTCATGCATCATAACATAAATAGGTTTTCCATAACAAGTTTCCTTATCTTTCTACTGTTTATTTCAATAAGATGGATATCGAACAAACAGTGAAGGACTTGCAAGCGCAAAATTCACAATTCCCCGAGATTCTGTTTAAAGCAGACAAATTTGGACCAGGTTTCACCATCAAGGCTCAAAGAGAGGTCAGGCGCACTCGCGTGGGAAATCCACCTCTTCGCATCAGAAATTCTGAAGTAAATTTCGTCGAAGACTTTGATGATGAATGCGCTTTTGAAGAGTGGATCTACCCTACTTCCAGAGGAAAGCTCAAAAACTGGCATGCAAAGGTTTTCACTCCCATCTCCTTCATTGAGGAGTAATTACTGTTTATTATTTTCTGTCAATGCAAGAACTTTTGTCTGAAATTTTAAATTCCAAACAATGACTTTTAAGCCACGTGCCTTGTCCGGGGCACTTTGGTCCATTTGTTAAGGGTTTTATTCATGTTCATTTATCATATGATCATTTAATATAAACCATTGGACCTTTTGCATTCAAATTTCGTGTTTATTGTCTTTATTTTTTCTTTATTGAATTTTTTCAATAGCCATGTATCTTACACGCGCGCACACACACACACACACACACACACACACTTGTAGATCTTCATCCACTCCGGATCTCATTGCCAACGACTCTACTATTGCTAGTTATGACTTCGAACATCCAATTAACCAAGCCAAAGACGAAGGCGAGGAAGATTGTGAAATACCAGGAGAACTAGCCAGGCTGCTGATGCAAAAGGAGAAAGCTATTCAACCTCATGAAGAGCCAGTCAAAGTTATCAACCTAGGTACTAAGACAGACAGGAAATAAGTCAAGATCAACTCCAACCTAGAAGACGGTATCAAGAGCAGATTGGTTCAGATGCTACATGACTATGTCGAAGTGTTTGCTTGGTCGTATGAAGATATGCCAGGGTTAGGTACCAATATTGTGGTTCATCGTCTGCTAACAAAGGAAGATTGTCCTCCTGTTAAGAAAAAGGTTCGTCGCATGTGGCCTGACATGTCTGAAAAGATAAAAGCTGAAGTGATGAAACAATTCGATGCAGGTTTCCTAGATGTGACATCTTATCCTCAATGGGTTATGAACTTGGTTCCCGTTCCAAAGAAAGATGGGAAGGTTCATATGTGTGTAGACTATATGGATTTAAATAGGGAAAGCCCCAAAGATGATTTCCCTCTACCTCATATTGACGTCTTGGTTGACAACACCGCTCAACATAAAGTCTTCTCCTTCATGGATGGATTTTCTGGCTACAACTAAATCAAGAGGGCTCCCAAAGACATGGAAAAGACCACCTTTGTTACACAATGGGGCACCTTTTGTTACAAGGTCATGTCGTTCGGATTAAAGAATGCAGGGGAAACATATCAAAGGGCTATGGTAGCTTTATTTTATGATATGATCCATCATGAAATAGAGGTATATGTGGATGATATGATTGCCAGGTTGCAAACTGAAGAAGAGCATCTCGATCACCTACACAAACTATTTGAGAGGCTGAAGAAGTACAAGTTGAGGTTGAACCCTAATAAGTTCACATTCAGAGTAAGGTCTGGAAAGCTTTTAGGTTTTGTCATCAGTTGTAAGGGCATCGAAGTTGATCCTGCAAAGGTAAAAGCCATTCAAGAAATGCCAGGTCCCCGCTCTGAGAAGGAAGTTAGAGGATTCTTGGGTTGTCTTAATTACATTTCCCGTTTTATATCTCATCTAACTGCTACTTGTGAGCCAATCTTTAAACTCTTGAAGAAAGATCAAGTAGTCAAATGGAACGACGACTGCCAAGCTGCTTTTGATAAGATCAAGGAATATTTGCAAGAACCTCCTATCCTTATGCCTTAAGTGGAAGGAATACCATTGATCATGTACTTGACGGTGCTAGAGAATTCTACGGTGTGTGTGTTGGGACAACATGACGAGTCTGGCCGAAAAGAGCATGCAATTTACTACCCGAGAAAAAAGTTTACCGACTGTGAAACCAGATATTCACTGCTCGAGAAAACTTGCTATGCTTTGGCATGGGCTTCTCGCCGGCTAAGACAGTATATGTTGACTCACACCACTTTGTTGATTTCTAAGATGGACCCTATCAAGTACATCTTCGAGAAACTCGCTCTCTCTGGACGAATAGCTAGATGGAAAATGATTATGACTGAATACGATATTCAATATACAACACAAAAGGCCATCAAAGGAAGTGTATTGGTAGATCATTTGGCCCATCAAGCTGTTGATGATTACTAGTCTATGAATTTTGACTTCCCAGATGAGAATATCATGTTAGCGACTGACTGCAAAACCTGGACCGTATGACGGACCTGAACAAGGATCCCGATGGACTATGGTTTTTGATGGAGCTTCTAACCCTCTGGGCAATGGAATTGGTGCTGTGATTATTTCTCCTGAGGGTTACCATACTCCTTTCACTGCTAGATTGTGCTTCGATTGTACAAACAACATGGCTGAGTACGAAGCATGCATCTTGGGTCTAAAAGCTACCATTGACTTAAGGATCAAGCATTTGAATGTATTTGGAGACTCTGCTCTAGTGATTGGCCAAGTCAAAGGAGAATGGGACACTAAGCATCCTAACCTTATTCCTTACAAGGATCTTGTGTTAACTCTGATACCCTACTTCGAGGAAATCACTTTTGAACATTTCCCTAGAGAAGAAAATCAGCTGGCTGATGCCTTGGCAATACTGTCTTCCATGTTCAAGATCAAATGGGACAATAAAGCTCCCATGATTACAATCGAAAGATTTGACGAACCTACGCACTTCTATGAGCTTGACACTGACGAAGAGAAACCATGGTACATGAGGTGAGGAGATATCTTGAGACACAAGAATATCCTGAAGGAGCTTCCATCAATGATAAGAAATTCTTGCAGAGATTTTTAGCCAAATTCTTTCTAAGCAACCGAATCATATACAAGCGCGACCATGATTCTACTCTACTCCGATGTATGGACAAAAAGGAGGCAGAGAAAATTATGGAAGACATGCATGATGGCCTCTTCGGGACCCACTCTAGTGGATACACTATGGCCAATAAAATCCTGAGGGCTGGTTACTATTGGTCCACAATGGAAACTGATTGTCATCATCACTCAAGGACTTGCCACAAGTGTCAAATTTATGCTGACAAGGTCCATGTACCTCCTATTCCTCTAAATGTCATGACCGCTCCGTGGCCGTTTGCAATGTGGGGCATTGATATGATTGGAGAGATCAAACCTACCGCTTCCAATGGACACCATTTCATCCTTGTTGCCATTGATTACTTTACCAAGTGGTTCGAAGCTGCCACATTTGCCTCAGTCACCAAGAATGTTATAGCCAGGTCTATCAAGCACAACCTCATCTGCCATTACGGTATCCTTGAAAGGATCATCACTGATAATAGGACCAATCTTAACAATTCTATGATTACTGAACTCTGCATGCAGTTCAAAATCAAGCATCACAATTCTTCTCCTTACAGACCCAAAATGAATGGCGCAGTGGAAGATGCCAATAAAAATATCAAGAAGATTGTGAAAAAGATGGTGGTGACCTATAAAGACTGGCATGAGATGTTACCATTTGCTCTCCATGGCTACCATACGTCAGCTCGAACATCAATTGGGGCAACTCCGTTCTCCTTAGTCTATGGCATGGAAGTCGTCCTGCATGTCGAAGTTCAGATTCCTTCTCTAAGGATAATGAAGGAAGAAAATTTAGGCGAAGACGAATGGATTCAGACTAGGTTGGATCAATTGAACTTGATTGATGAGAAGAGACTGACTGCTGTCTGTCATGGTCAAATGTATCAAAAGCGTATGATCAAGGCATTCAATAAGAAGATTAAACTTCGAGTATATCAGGATGGAAACTTGGTAATAAAGCGCATCATTTTACCACAAGGTGACCACAGGGGAAAGTGGACTCCCACTTACGAAGGGCCATTCGTTGTAAATAAATTTTTCTCTGGTGATGCCATGATGCTAACTACTATGGATGGCGAAGACTTCCCACATCCCGTAAACGCGGACATAGTTAAAAAAATACTACGCATAAAATGACCCGTTAGGTTGACACACCTAGGCAAAAATAAGGGCATCCCGGCAAACCAAAAAAGGTTCGGGAAAAATTTAGGGATATATACAAAGGATTATACACCCGGAAAGTCGAAAACCCAAAAGGGCGATTTGGGCAAAAATGGGTATCCTGGTGGGCTGAAAACTCGAAAGGGCAGTCCAGGAAAAAGTTAAGGATTAAAGCGTATGACTATGTCCCGTGGGATCTTTACAGCCAGCTTTATTACCAAAGTCCAAAGTTCAAATGGTCCAAGATCAATCCAATCAACTCCTATTCAAGGACAAGGGACAATGTTCAAAGACATAGGGACAATAGTTGAGTTGGAACACAATGAGATCACTTTCACATGGCTATTATTTTTTGTTTTCACTTTGTATTCTTTCCATTGTTTCAACAATTTCCTCTTACTAGGATCTCAGTCTCTTTGTACAAAAATGCCTATTCATGGGCAAAACATCAATATAAATATACTTTGAAGTGCAAACATTCTATTTTTTCTATTTTAAGCGCAAAAGTGTCCAATGACTAAAATTGAATGAATATATGCATATGAACATGATTAAACTTTTAACAAAGATATGCTTAAAAATAGTGACAAGCATCTCCTTAAATGCATTTGAGATATCCCCACAGAGTTATTTCAATAACATTATTTGGATTCATAAAATCCCCAGCCAGAGTTTCAACCTCCAGAAAACCCTCTCCCCAGCTGAGTTGGTCTTAAAAGGAAGCCTTATGGAATTCTTCCTAAAAAATATCCTCCCCAGCAGTTCGTTAAATATCCTCTTCAACAGGGTTTATTTCTCCAACAAACTACGAACTCCCCAGCTTGAGTTTTCCTCTCAGATTATTACAAATCAAAAGACCGCAACCTGTAATCCCCAGTAAAGCCATTGCAATCCCCAACGGAGTCGTTACTATTTATGAAGCCTGGAACCCGAACAGATAACAGTTGACTCCATTCCTCCAAAACAAGTTACTATGAAGCCTGAACCCGACCATATATAGTTCAACTTCATACATTCAAATCATTACTGAAACCTAGACCTGACTAGATAACAGTAAATCTCAATTCCAAGTTACTAAAGCCTGGACCCGACCAGATAATAGTTTAACTTCTCAAATTGCTTAAGCCTGGACCCGACAAGTCAATAGTTTAAGCCTGAACCCGACCAAATACCAATTAACCTCAAGTATAAATTGCTGAAGCCTGGACCTGACCAGTTAACAATTTAAAATTCTGAAGCCTGGACCCCACCAGATATCAGTTCCAATTTCTGAAACCTGGACCCGACCAGATAACAGTAAATCTCAAATTTAGTTGCTAAAGCCTGGACCCGACCAGATACTAGTTTAACTTCTTCAATTGCAGAGCCTGGACCCGACTAGTTAACAGTTCAAGTTACTAAAACCTAGACCCGACCAAATAACAATAAATCTCAAATTTAGTTGCTAAAGCCTGGACCCGACCAGATATTAGTTTAACTTCTTCAACTGCAAAGCCTGGACCCGACCAATTAACAGTTCGAGTTACTGAAACCTAGACCCGACCAGATAACAGTAAATCTCAAATTTAGTTGCTAAAGCCTGGACCCGACCAGATATTAGTTTAACTTCTTCAACTGCAGAGCCTGGACCCGACCAGTTAACAGTTCAAGTTACTGAAACATGGACTCGACCAGATAACAATTGATGTTAAGTTCAAATTGCTGAAGACTGGACCCGGCCGGATAACTGTAAATTTGAATTTCAAGTGGCTAGATCCTGGGCCGACCCGATAATAACTTAACTTCTCCATCTACTGCAAAGCCTGGACTCGACCAGTTAACAATTCGAGTTGCTGAAACCTGGACCCGACTAGATAACATTTTAATTCTTACAAATCACTAATAAAACTCCTCTTCCCTAGTAGAGTTTGACACCATCCCAGCGAGTTGCTGCAAATCCTGGAATACGACCAGATAACAATCAACTTCATTATCCCCAACAAGTTACTGTAAAGCCTGGAATCCAACCAGATAACAGTTAATTTCATCTTCCCCAGTAAGTTATTATGAAGCCTAGATTCGGCCAGATAACAACTAACTTCCATTCTCTCCAATCAAGAGATAAATCCCACCAGAGCAATGGATAACTAAAACTCATAAACTCTGTCCCCCAAACAGAAATCAACACTCTCCATAGAGTCTCCCTCAGGTAAAGTCAATGTTCCCCAGCGGAGTTTTCCTCAAACAACAAAACAGGAATCCCCAGCAGAAACATTCTAAACAAGGCATAGAGATGTGCATACTCTTCATCTCCAACAATAGTCCGAGATTTAACTTCCCAAAGGCTCCCCAGCATTTGTCAAGGATCTATTTTCCAAGACAAAAATACATTTCAATAATATTTCACATTCATGCATCGCATTACATACATGCATACATTATAATCTCATTTATTTTGAGAACATCATTGCAACATGCATACATCTGCATGCAACCAACCCTTTTCCTTGTAGGAAAAGTCGACCGACAAGAAAAAGACATCTTCTGGATATAATGGTCTCCCCAGTGAAGCCACCAAACAACATACCTCTTCCGTCACACTGGATAGCATCAGTAAGCCCATCTTTGACAAACTCTCCATCACCTATCCACATGGCATCTATAAGCCCATCCCCAAATCAACATATCGTCGAGTGAAAATTTCTGGGCACTCTAGTGTCCAATCATCTTTCACCTTCAAGTTACGAATGGCGGATCCACCACTCTAACATTTTAGGTTTAAGAAGATTGAACAGGGGCAGCTGTTGTACCCCAAAATTTTCCCTCTCATTTCTTAAGATATTTCCTACATGATAATTTCATTTCTTCATGCCAATTTTTCACCGTGATGCAAGATGATTCAAGGAAAACTTCTACCATGAAAGTTGTAGATCTAAATGAGATATAAAACTTTGTAGGACATGACTTTTCTAGAAATTCTTGGATTTTGAGTTATAAATTCATGAAGTCATGGCATTTTTGAATAAACACTTAGGGAAATTTTCAGCAGTTTTGGTCAGGATTTTATCCCAAATTCTTGGCATTTTTGTACATAGTTCCAAGATGATTTTGTCAAAATGGACAACATGAAAGTTATAGAGGGTGTTTCAAGCTTTCCAAAACATCAAATAGCATGAATTTATCATACTTGAGCTAGGAGATTCAAGGGCCTGAAGTTGGGCATCCATTCTTGAATTGCAAGTCATTTTAGTGAAGAACACATAACAAAACCCTTATGCTATGCTGCATAATCTTGTGTTGCAGGCCTTCTTACTTACAAATCCCATCATAATTTGATGCTTACATCCACTCTTGAGCTATTACCCAAGTGTTTAAGCCATTGTCCAAAAGATCTTTCCATTTATGACATAAAGTCACCATTGCTATTCTTGAAAAGTAAGCTTGTTGGCACAAAACTTGTCTTGAACCTATACCTTGTTTGTTTATGATTTTACTCCACCATAAATCATGGAAATCAGCCCCTCTAAACCAACAACTTTGGTACTTCATCTTGGGACCATGACATAACTTGATATTTGCAATCCAACCTAGCCATAACTCAATAGTTTGTAAGCCAAATCAGCTTGTTCACAAACCTCTTGCCTATAAATAGAAGAAGCATTTGCAAGAAAAATAAAGAAAAATAGAGAGAAAATCCAGAAGTTTTTGTTGATAAACCCTCAAAAATCTCGTATTCACAAAAACCATAATAGTCCGCAAAGCTTCCACTCTTGAGTTTTGAAGTCCAACCCTTTGAACCTACATACTTTGCGAATTCTGTCCAAACATCTAAGCATCTCACATACATCACTTAGAAGTTGTTCAAACTCAAGAACAAGCTTCTATAACATCTATATTTTTCCAAGCTCAAGAACACTCAAGGCAATAACTCGAGCTCAAGACACAAATTCCAGCTTCCAGGTAAGTCTCCTTGACTTTAAACCCTTCATTTCAAGCATCATTAGTTGATTCATCTTTAAAGATAAAATGTAATAACCATTCCCCTTGAAGCTAACCTTTGTTTATCTTTCACTCTTGTCATTTATGTATTGAGAACTAACCCATGTGAAAAAATGATAGTATGAGTCGACACATAGCCTTATGAGTCGATACATCTTAGTGGAAAAATAGGTTATGAGTCGACACATAGCCTTATGAGTCGACACATACTGCTATACATGCCCAAAATAGAAAAAAAAATAGTGTATGAGTCGATATAAAGCACGTATGAGTCGACACATGCAGGGTACGAGTTGACACATACCATTATGTATCGACTCATACTGAGTTGATTTGGCAAAACAGGGGCATGGGAAGGTTATGTGTCGATGCAAAAGATCATGTGTCGACACATAATGTTCAAAAATGCATTTTTCTTTCTTTTTCCTTTGTTTTTATATGTTCCACATAGTTTATTCATATCTATTCAATATGGTTGTAATATTTAAGTTCATATCCATCCCCATTTGTAAACTGTACACCGATCCCCCTAAATGTTGTAATAGCGTAGGACTTTATTTTCCGCAATTTACCGCTTTCAAATACAAATGCTAGTAACTAGAGTGTGTATGGGAAGACTAAAATCAATCCTAGATAACCCCAAACCAAGACTAAACAATGCATGAAATCAAAACACTTTCACACTACACCTCTAGGGTTTAACTCCGCTTATTGCCATGAGAAAATGGTCATGGTATGCATGTGAGACACCTTATCAAAAACAAACAAAATACAAGATCATAGTCCCTCGATGACGCTTCGAATGTTGTCTTACAAATGATCTTAGTCCCTTAAGAAAAATGCTAAGGTATCTCACAATATTGCATCTTATGACTATACGATGACCCACGCCCGTCCCGTTACATCCAAAGATAGAGCTTCTTACCAATCAATGGTAAGATAGCAATGTCAAAGGAAGAGAGAAATGAACAAAACACTTTTGAGTAGGTAGAACGTTATTAGTTGCTTGCTCACAATACATCTTCAAAACAAACATATTTTCAAACACACCAAACACTTTCAAAAACATGAAATATTTTCAAAAGTCCAACACATTGTATGCATTCTTATAGAGACGAGAATCATCTAAAAGTTTGCCTAAACGAAGGCGCTTTTCAAAAATACTTTCAAAACCCACCACAAACACATTTCAAACAAAGCAATTTCAAAAAATGATCTAGCAAGCAACTAAGAGCCCATAGATAACTATGGATGAAAAGGGTGCTGTTGTACCCCAAAATTTTCCCTCCCATATTTCTCAATAAATGTCATGCGAGGTCCCCAAATTGCTCAAGGGAGTTCAAGAGTTGACCAGACAAACTCTCTCCTAAGGCAGTCTACCTCAAATTAGGGTTTCATTTTTCATCAGGATATATGAACCACAAAGAACTCAAATGCTCACAATTGTCCTAATATGTTCTCAAGATCATCCATGTCAAGTTTCAAGCCTTGCAAAAGAAGTTTTCTCAGTCAATTGCTCAAAGGCCTAAAAATCGACTGTGCTAGGTCAAAAGTTAACTATGGCTCACATACAGTCAAACTTCAAGATTTTTGGTCAACATCCTTATTTTGAAGTATCATTCATCATTTGATCAAGGGTTGATCATGATTTATCAAGGATTGCTCACAATTCATCAAAACCCAAAAGTTGCCAAATTAGGGTTTTGTAGGAAAAGTCAACTCAACTTTTACCAAGCATAACTTTCTCATACTTTATCCTAAATGACCCATCGAAAGCTCATTTTGAAGAGGATGCAATTCCCTACAATTCATCTTCATATCCCAAGTTCAAAATATGCACACACAAAAAGATATGAATTTTGACATTATAGGTCATTTTGAAAAGTCAACAAAAAACACCTTTTGGGTCAAAGCTTCATATATGAACATGGAAGACTCAATTGAGATGAGACCAAAAGGCTTGCTTAGAGGACATCCCGATCTTTCCAAAAAGTCCAAGAACATCTCTCTAGGGTCAAAATTGAGAGAGTTATGCATTGGCCAAGTTGACCTTTTTTGCAAAATTGCCAAAAGTCAAATGTGCTCAAATTTGCATTTTTTGCTAAATGGGCTCAACATTTTTATGTTTGCGCTTCACTTATAATCTGGTCCAAGACCCAAATGTGCACTCACATGTTATTTGCTTCATTATTTATTTTATTTTGATTTTTTATTTATTAAAAACTGAATTAAATCAAATAATTGGTAAATAATAGCAAATATTTGTTTTGATTGGATTTTTGGACAGAATCACAAGCTCATAATGCTGACATATCAAAATCAAATCACATCAATGGCAATTGGTACAAGAAAGGCACGATTGGCATGAAAATAGAAAGATATCCTATGCATTTAAAATCTAATCAAATCTTGGATAAATGCAAAGATTTAATCCAAGTTTGTTAACCTATTTCATGCTAGGTTATATAAGAAAGGTTTGCAGATCAAAGAAAGGGGTTGGAGGCGTGAAACTGCCAGAAAAGAAACTCAGAATTCTTGATAAAAAGTGGGATCCAAATTCTGGAATAGAAGGCTAATCAAAGAGTTTCAAAGTCAGAAATCAATTCCAGGATATCTGAGGAATCATTCCCCAATCAATCACAGGAATCAGAACACCCAAAATCACTGCCTTTTCACTCTCACGGTTTGCAAAATTATCCACCTTCAATTGCTATGATTCTTGCATATTCAGCACGTTTAAATTGCATATTTGTATTCATCATCATATTTGCAATGTTTCTGGATAGTTAGATTTGAGTTACAGTGCAGGAATAAGCTTTTGCCATTGCTAGGGTTTCGTGCTCTAATTTGGGATTTTGGTTTTCAAGTAAAATTAGACAGAATAATGGGTACCATGATGATCAGAGTTTCAAATCTAGTTGATCCATAGTCCCCAATTGAATTCATATTGCATATACTTGATTTTTGAATGATACAGGTTTCAGCAACAGACCTGCGCCTGTAGGTAAAAGAATCAGAACTTAAAACGACGGTTCCAGGGAAGAAGACAACAGTGTGTCACAACCTAATTGGCTGATTCAAATTCTGGCGCGTTATTCTGGCCAGAAACCTGTTGTTATGATATATTTTTTCTTTTTATTGTATTAACAAATTAACATCCAGCGCAGTTTGTCAGAAGAAGGAAGTCAGAAGCTTATTGTTCTGGGTTCGATCCCAGGCGTGAGCTTTTGGTATTTTCTCCTTTGTTTTCACCAGATCTAGCACGTGCACCTTCTGAGGACTATCACCTTCTGGATCCACTAGCCAGGACCAGATCCAGTGCATCATCCTTCTGGAACCATCAGCCAGGATCAGATCCAACACGTGCATCTTCTGAGGACTATCACCTTCTGGATCCACTAGCCAAGACCAGATCCAGCGCATCATCCTTCTGGAACCATCAGCCAGAATCAGATCCAGCGCCCCTCATCCTCTGGATCATCATCTTCTAGATCCATCTCCAATCAGAGCCGCTGGCAGCAGGCCCTTGGGTTATTTCTATTATTTTTTCTTTAATTTCTTTTCTTTAATTATTATGTTTTTTTATCAACACCAAAATTATTTTCTAAAATTAACCAACCAAAAAATCACAAAAAAGAAGATTTATTTTCTTAATAAATGTTTTTTTAGTTAATTAGTTTATTTGATTTAGGGAAATTTTAATTTCTTTCACAATTAAAATTTAATTAGAAAATTAGGTTAACTCTAGATTTAATTCTTTTATTTTCCTCAAATAAATAAAATACAAAAACAGGTTTTAGGGTGAATTAATTTATTTGTTAATTTAAAATTAATTAGAACTTAGGATTTTCTTTTTAATTCAGTTATTTCATTATTTTCTTAAAAACAAAAATGACAAAAACATGTTTTCTTTATTCAATTACAATTAGGTTTAGTCAAGGGTCAAGACCCTAATTGTCTCGCATTTAATTCGTCGCGCGCTTATTATTTATTTTTGCCAATATTGTTGTAACTGCTCACTAGTTTGTAATAGTTTAATTTAGGGCTTTTTACTTATCGCTTTTTTCCCGGTTTTTTGGCTATGTAGTTAATCCCCCTCCCCGAAGCCTTGTAATAGCGTAGATTTATTTTCTCGCATTTTTAATTCCTGAAAATATTTAACTGTCTAGATGTATGTTAATAGGGTTGTATGACAAGAATGCATGACAAATGAATACGGTTAGAAAACCTAATGTGCAAAGATAAATAACTGAAACAAATCACTCGCACATATCACTCTTAGGGTATGCTCTCACTTCGGTTGCCTTCGATAAACGATCATTAAGCATAGGGTGTCTTAGTGATTACCCTCCTGTCTAACAAAGATCAAATGTCCCATTCGAATGTTGCCTCAGAAATGTTGCCTCAAATATGATCTTAAGACTCTAGGGTTATCACTAAAGTATCCTAACGTTGCTTTGGTGACCGTACGTCCCTTTCGAATTGACCCTTACAACTCCAAACAGTGGTGCTACCTATTTCTCAATAGTAGGATGGCGCTGTCTAAAGAAAACGAGAATAGAAACGATCTTTTTTCGAGTAAGTAGATGCTAGTAGGTACTTGCTCCAAAACAAAACTTTTTCGCACTTATACATTTCAAAACAATTTTGAAAACAACTTCGTCATACCCTTGAGGACTGATACAAGGGTTATCACGAAGTTAAAACTCTTTTCAAAAACAAAGCACATACACAAGAAATTTAAAAAGATGAGCAAGTACCTAAGAGCCCATGGACAACCATGGATAGAAAGGGTGCTAACACCTTCCCTTTCTATAATCTACCCCCCGTACTCAAAATCTCGAAAAAAGGTTTTTTCTGTTCTTTTTCCTTTTCCTGATTGGATAAAATAAAAGTCGATGGCGACTCTTGCTTACCGTGATATTTTGCAAACACAAAACGCAAAAACGCAAACAAGCATCAAACAGTCGGTTCTTCCACCGTATCACAGAACTGTAGACTCTGCTGGGGAATGCTTAATAAGTGGGGTATACCTTAGGATCTAGTTCATCATAATTGCTTCTCTTGATTGCTTTGATTGCTTTACTTTTAAGGGTTTTGTTTTAGAGTTACTATAGATCCTAACCCGGATCTGGGGACACCTTTTAGGTAAGTAGCAATAGACTGTGAGGGAACTGTACAGCGTAGACCGATACGGTTGAAGTAGTAGCTACGCTGATGTGGCACATTGGTTGGTACCAGTATCCCTTGTGGAGAAACAAGAAGAATACGGGTCCGCTGCATGGTGTCGTTAAGCATCAACTGACCTTAAAACCTTTAATCGACCAACTTGGCCATTAGAAATTAGTGAGATAGCCGGCCTCAGTGTAAAGTTTGGAACTGGTTGATACTCGATGCTACACTCATTGATACCATACTCTCGAGATAGTTCCGGCTGCAAGAAAAGATTGCGTGAGCTGAAACCATGACCGATGGAGGATGGTCAATGATATTGAGGTCCTCTAGAACCCAGTTACTTTTTTCTAGGACAGGTTAAAACCAACTTAACTTCAAGAGGGTACTACCTTTGACCTCATGCAAGCCTTAAACCTAAGGGCTTTGTGTGATTTGATTGTGTTGGCAATACTTGTGTTTGCTATACCTATGGTTTATCATGACATCATGCATCATAACATGGCATTCATGTTTCATTACACTAACCATTTCAAAGACCAAGGGAATTTATCTTTGTTCTGTTTTGCAGATTATGGCTTCCGGGCGCAGAAATACCATCAGAGTCAACTTTGTGCAAATGCCTGCCCAACTTAAAGAGCTAGTCTCAAGAGTTTCCGAGACTTCTATGTTCATTAAGAGACATGGTCAACTTCTCAGCTTGGTCACTTCAAATCTTGATGAGCAGATGATGAGTGTACTTTTCCAGTTCTTCGATCCTGTGCATCATTTCTTCACCTTTCCATATTAACAGCTGGTTCCCACCTTGGAAGAGTTCTCTCACCTATTGGGCATATCCATTCTTGAACAGGTACCCTTTACAGGCATGGAAGAAGTTCCTAGACCAGAATACATTTCCTCAGCTCTGCATTTGAAACGGGCTGATGTAGTATCCAATTGGGAAACACGAAGTGGGGTCGAAGGTTTTCTAGCCAAATTTTTGATAGACCAGGCTCAGCTATTCTGGGATAATTTGGATTTTCAGGCTTTCGAAGATATCTTGGCTCTCCTTATCTATGGGTTGGTTCTCTTCCCGAATCCAGATTCCTTTGTAGATGTGAATGCTATCAAGATTTTCCTTTCTTGCAATCCTGTGCCTACCCTGTTGGGTGATATCTTGCATGCCCTCTATACTCGTACCGTGCGAAGAAGATGGACTCTTATGTATTGCATGCCGCTGCTGCTGAGGTGGCTTATTTCCCACCTCCCTAAGTCTATACTGAAGAACGAAAAAGGTTTGGGTTGGTCCTACAGGATAATGTCACTTTCCCATACAGATATTCTTTGGAGTTCCCGGGCTATGGAAGACACTGCTGTTATTGACCGTTGTGGGGGATACCCTAATGTCCCATTGCTTGGAATCAGAGGGGGTATAACTTATAATCCTTGTCTAGCTTTACGACAATTTGGTCATGCTCGGAGAGATGGTCCCCATGAGCTACTTCTTGAGGACATTATATTTGACTACAAGGAGGACGTTAAGGAGCACCGCCGGAGGTTTATACGAGCTTGGGGAATGGTGAACAGATCTGACCCCCAAGAGTTGGGACCAAAAACTTCCCTTCCTATGCAGCCTTACCTCTAATGGGTCCGAGCTCGTTCCCAGAAGCTTGGGATGCCCTATGAATCCGTATTACCAGTGATTGTGGAGCCCGCTAATGAAGAGGGCATTCCTTACATGGTTCTCTATCCTTACATGCCCACTGATCCTGGCGAGTCGCAGAGGTCTTGGATTCAGCTGAAGAATGAGCGGGATACTTATCGAGAAAAGTACCATGAGCAAGAAAGGAAGATTTTGAAGCTCACCAGGCAGCTCGAGGAAGAAAGAGTGATCAATGACTACATCGGCACCAAGAGGAAACGTCCATGGGAATTTTGATTTTGCTTTTTCTAGTTTTAGATCTTGTTTTATTTACTTCTTTGTAACGCCTTAAAGGCATTGTTTAACCTTTCAAAGTTAATCTAATAAAGTTTGTTTATTTTTGGTTTGCAAACTTAAATCTCCCAAACTCTTTGAAATCATTACATGCGCATCCAATTATCATGCACATCATTACAGGTACCCTTACAGGTTTCTCATCTTCTTAGCTATTTATTTCAGTAGAAATGTCTTCCGATCAAGCTATCAAAGATCTTCAAGCACATAACACCCAATTTAAACAGATGTTCATAAGTCTGGCTAAAGGGTAAGAGGATCTGAAGACCCTTATTCTGAATAAGAAGAAGAAGAAGAAGGTCGGTATTCTGAACATGGATAGAAGATTCGGAGAAAGTTTGAGACAACCAGCTGATCTGACCTCCTCATCCAAGGACGGGGAGAACCAAGAAAGAGTAAAGGACCCTAGTCCTGCAGTTTCTGGAGACGATAAGAATTACGACGATGAGAAATATCCTCCTACTGAGGATAGGTACAAGCAGCTAGAAGACCGTCTGAGTGCTATGGAGATTCAGAAGATCTCTGGTTTGGATTTCGGAGAACTGAGACTGGTATCGGGAGTGGTGATCCCTCATAAGTTCAAAGCTCCGGTTTTTGTCAAGTACGATGGAGTATCCTGTCCAAAACTACATCTCCGCTCTTACGTCAGAAAAATCCAACCCCGCACTGCTGATAGAAATTTGTGGATACACTTCTTTCAAGATAGTCTGTCAGGGACTCAGCTTGAATGGTTTTATCAGTTGGAAGGAGCCAGTGTTCGAAACTGGGAAGATCTTGCTGTTGCTTTCTACAAGCAGTATCAGTATAACGCCGACCTTGCTCCCACTCGTACTCAACTCCATGGTATGTCCATGGGTGCAGGTGAAGGTTTTAAGGACTATGCTCAAAAGTGGAGAGACTTGGCTGGAAGAGTCCAACCCACTTTGTCTGATATGGAGTTGGTTGACATGTTTCTAGGGACGCTATCTCGTCCATTTTTCAATCACTTGATCGGAAGTTCCTCATCTGGGTTTACTGAATTAATTTTGACTGGAGAGAGGGTGGAAGCTGGTATCTGAAGTTGTAAAATACATAAGGATGTTTCGTCAAGTTCGGCAAAGAAGCCTTTCACCGGTAAGAAGGAAGTTAGTGCAGTCTATGGCCCGAGGGGCCAAAGCAGACCTGAACACCGTCAAGCAGTAAATGCTGTAATGATACCAAGACCCACAATTTCTCCACAATACAATAATCAGCAAAGGGTAGAAAGACCACAACAAGAATTTACCTGCATTAACATGACTTTGGCTGAAGTTCTGCCTCATCTGTTAAAATCCAACTTGGTAACCTTGAAAGAGGCTCCCAAGAATCCAAACACTGCTTCTCCCAGATACAATCCCAACGCGTGGTACGCCTACCATTCGGAGAGTCCAGGCCATGATACAAACGATTGCTGGGCTCTGAGGAATAAAGTACAAGATTTGCTGGAAGCTAAAGAGATTGAGTTTGATGCTCGGGAAAAGCAAAACATTATAAATGCTCCTATGCCCAAACATGGTCGTGGAGTCAATGCTATGAACACTAATTCGTTTGTGACCTCTGTGGAAGAAATTTCTACTCCTTCGATGATGGTTAAGAATAATTTGTTGTTGGCCGGTTTATTTCCGGGTTGTGGTGAAGGTTGTCACATATGTTCAATTCTGCCTTCCGGTTGCTATTTATTGAAGTCAGGTGTTCAGAGTCTGATGGATAATAAAGAGATTTTGTTTGAAAAGACTATGATTCCGTTTGAAGATGTTGTCATCATAACCATTTCCGCCAATCCTTCCAAGGTTTCCTCGAGAAAACCTGTTAGGGTTACACCTGTTCCAAGAATTGCTCCATTAATAATCACCGCTCCTGGTCCCATCTCATATACCTCAGAAAAGGCTATCCCATGGCACTATGGTGCTAATGTATATTACCATGGTGTTAAATAAGATCTGAAGGTTGAAGAAGCCGATATGGACATCGGTAATATTGTTGGGGCAAGCAAAGTCACCAGAAGTGGAAGAGTCTTTTCTCCCGAGATTTCCCCTCCGACTGTCCAGAAACCTGTTGTCATTATGTCTGCTGGTACGTCAACTACTGCCCAAGTTCCTATTCCAGTTATCACCCCTGTCGCCGAGCCATCTGGGACTCGGGGCAAAGAAATCATAGGTGAGCCTTCCCGGACGGAGGCACCGAAGAAGATCGTTGTAGAAACCTCTAAACAAGAGATAGAGGAAATACTGAAGATTATCAAGAAAAGCGACTATAATATGGTCGAGCAACTGGGGCAGACCCCGTCAAAGATCTCCATGTTGTCCTTGTTGTTATGTTCTGAAGCCCATGCGAAGGCTTTGATTGCGTTTCTCAAGACTGTGCATGTGCCGCAGGAAACTTCTGCAGATCAATTCAAAGATTGTGTGGCTAGCCTAACTGCTGACAATGGGTTAGGGTTTTCAGATGCGGATCTGACTGCTAAGGGGAGAAATCATAATGATGCTCTGCATGTCTCGATCGAGTGCAGGGGCACCACTATGGCCCATGTGCTAGTGGATACCGGGTCCTCACTGAACGTTCTACCGAAGAAGGCGTTAGACCGTCTGGATTGTGAAGGTTTGATTCTAAAGTCGGGTAACATTATGGTGAGGGCTTTTGATGGATCAAAAAGAATGGTGCACGGGGAGGTGGAGATCCCTGTCAAGGTGGGTTCTCAGACCTTTGGGTCCACCTTCTATGTGATGGATATCAAACCATCATATTCTTGCTTGTTGGGTCGTCCTTGGATTCATAAGGCTGGGGCAGTGACTTCCACACTCCATCAAATGCTGAAATATCCGATGAAGGGGAAGATTGTCACGATATGAGGTGAAGAGGAGTATATGGTGAGTCATCTCAATTCCTTCCGCTACGTAGAGATGGACGGGGAATTCATAGAAACGCCTTGTCAAAATTTCGAATAGGTCCCTCAAACTTTTGCATCAACTGAAATTACTACCGGAAAACCTCTATTGAAGATGGCTTCTCTCAAAGACGCCAGGGCTGTAATTAAAGAAGGTGGGTGTACCAATTGGGGTCAGCTCCCTGATTTCACTCACAAAACTGACAAATTTGGTTTGGGCTTTACTACAGGGGCTCAAAGGGCTGTTAGGCACGCACGGATTGGAAGACCTCCTCTACACATCAGTAATCGGGGAGTTAATGCAATTGAAGACAATGAAGAGGATTCAGACATCAACAGCTGGATCTACCTAACAACCAATGGTGGACTGAACAACTGGACGACGAAGGACTTCATACCTATTTCTTTTATTCCGCAGTAATTGAATTTTGTTTTTAAGATTTTCAATAAACAAGTTTGAAACTTTACGGCCCGGTGCCTTGCCCGAGGCACCTCGGCTTTGCTTGTGAGGGTTTACTATTTGTCATTTTCATATATCATTAATAAAACATTGGACGTTTCTTGAATTACAAATTTTTCGCTCCTTGTTTTTCTTTTCTGTCCCTCACTTTATCAAAACAGCTATTCTCTTACACACACTCACGTATCATACTCCAGATCCATATCCACTCTGGATCCCATTGATAACAACTCTGCTACTGCCAGTTAAGACTTCAAAGATCCGATCAACCAAGCCGAGGACGGAGGTGAGGATGATTGTGAGGTACCTGGAGAACTTGCTAGACTATTACAACAGGAAGAAAGGGCCATACAGCTTCATGAAGAGCCAGTTGAGTCAGTGAATTTAGGTACATAGGAAGACATGAAGGAGGTCAAGATAGGTGCGAATCTGGAGCCTAGTGTCAAACAACGGTTAATACAGATGCTACGCGACTATGTTGAGATCTTTGCCTGGTCATATGAAGACATGCCTGGTTTGGACACTGATATTGTGGTACATCGCCTGCCGACTAAAGAAGAATGCCCTCCAGTAAAACAGAAAGTCTGCCGTATGCACCCTGAAATGTCAGAGAAAATCAAGGCAGAGGTTATGAAACAATTCGACGCAGGATTTTTAGCTGTCACTTCTTATCCACAGTGGGTTGCCAATGTCGTTTCGGTACTTAAGAAGGACGGTAAGGTACGAATGTGTGTGGACTATAGAGATTTTAACAGGGCAAGCCCCAAGGATGACTTCCCACTTCCTCATATTGATGTTCTGGTCGACAACACCGTGCAGCACAAGATCTTCTCCTTCATGGATGGTTTTTCTGGCTACAACCAGATCAAGATGGCTCCTGAGGACATGGAGAAAACAACTTTCGTTACACAGTGGGGCACCTTCTGTTACAAGGTAATGCCTTTCGGGTTGAAGAATGCTAGGGTAACTTATCAGCGCGCCATGGTCGCTTTGTTCCACGATATGATTCTCCACGAGATCTAGGTTTATGTTGATGAGATGATAGCTAGGTCCCAGACTGAGGAAGAGCACCTTTATCATCTCCAGAAACTGTTTGACAGGTTGAAGACGTACAAGCTGAGGTTGAATCCAAACAAGTGTACCTTCGGGGTAAGGTCTGGTAAGCTTCTGGGTTTTATTGTCAGTGACAAATATATTCTGGTGGACCCTGCAAAGGTAAAAGCCATACAAGAAATGTCGGTCCCCCCGCACAGAAAAGGAAGTTAGAGGTTTCTTGGGACGTCTAAATCACATCGCCAGGTTCATTTCACATCTGACTGCTACTTGTGAGCCAATCTTTAAGCTGCTGAAGAAGGATCAAGTGGTAAAGTGGAATGACGAATGCCAAACCGCTTTCGAGAGAATCAAGGAATACCTTCAGAAACCACCAATTCTGATGCCTCCAGTTGAAGGAAGACCTTTGATATTATACTTGACAGTGCTGGACAATTAATTGGGGTGTGTGCTGGGGCAGCATGACGAGTCTGGCTGAAAAGAGCATGCTCTTTACTACCTTAGCAAAAAGTTTACCGACTGTGAGACCCGATACTCATTGCTCGAGAAAACTTGCTGCGCTTTGGCATGGGCTACTCGCCGGCTGAGACAGTATATGCTGACTCACACTACCTTGTTGATATCAAAGATGGATCCAATTAAGTATATTTTCGAGAAGCCCGCTCTCTCCGGAAGGATAGCAAAATGGCAGATGATCTTAACCGAGTATGACATCCAATACACAACCTAAAAAGCAATCAAGGGGAGTGTGTTGGCGGATCATTTGGCGCATCATGCCGTGGATGACTACCAGTCCATGAATTTCGAGTTCCCGGATGAGAACATCATATTGGTAACCGATTGCAAAGAACCTGGACCGGGTGAAGGACCTGAGGAAGGATCCTGATGGTCTATGTATTTTGACAGAGCTTCAAACGCATTGGGTAATGGCATTGGTGCTGTAATCATATCTCCCGAGGGCTGTCATACTCCATTCACCGCCTGATTATATTTTAACTGCACCAACAATATGGTCGAGTATGAAGCGTGTATCATGGGTCTTCGAGCTGCTATTGACCTGAGGATTAAGTTCTTGAATGTATTCGGAGATTCCGCTCTGGTGATAAGTCAGATCAAAGGAGAGTGGGAAATGAAGCACCCGAATCTTATTCCTTACAAAGAGTATGTACTGACATTGCTCCCACACTTCGAGGAGATAACCTTTGAACACTTCCCAAGAGAGGAGAATCAGTTGGCGGAAGCTCTAGCTACCATGTCTTCTATGTTCAAAGTAAGGTGGGACAATGAAGCTCCCCAGATTACCATTGAGAGGTTGGATGAACCCGCACATTGCTGTGACATTGAGGCCGAAGAGGTAGCAGATAAACCTTGGTTTCACGAGGTAAAGAGGTATCTTGAGGCTCGGGAATACCCCGCGGGGGCATCTGTTAATGATAAGAAGTTTCTGAGAAGGTTCGTTGCGAAGTTCTTCATCAGTAATGGTATCCTCTATAAGCGTAACCATGATTCAACCTTACTGCGGTGCGTAGACAAGAGCGAGGCAGAAAGGATCATGGCAGAGTTACATGAAGGTACCTTTGGAACCCATTTCAGTGGACATACTATGGCGAAGAAAATTCTACGAGTAGGATATTACTGGTCCACTATGGAAGCCGATTGCTACCAGCACTCTCGAACCTGTCATAAGTGCCAAGTCTATGATGATAAGGTACATGTACCTCCGGTTCCCCTAAATGTTTTGATAGCTCCTTGGCCTTTTGCAATGTGGGGAATTGACATGATCGGCGAGATCAGACCTACTGCGTCTAACGGGCATCGCTTCATTCTGGTAGCAATTGATTACTTTACGAAGTGGGTCGAGGAAGCTTCATTTTCTACAATAACCAAGAACGTCGTGGCGCGGTTTATCCGACACAATTTGATCTGTCGATATGGTGTACCAGAGAGGATCATTACGGACAATGGTACAAATCTCAACAATACAATGATCACCGAGCTCTGCAAACAATTCAAGATACAACATCACAACTCTTCTCCATACCGACCGAAGATGAATGGGGCTGTTGAAGAGGCTAACAAGAACATCAAGAAGATTGTGCAGAAGATGACGGTGACGTACAAAGACTGGCATGAGATGTTACCATTCGCTCTTCATGGGTACCATACCTCAACACGGACGTAGACATGGGCAACACCTTATTCTTTGGTGTACGGCATGCAGGCAGTCCTACCCATCGAAGTTCAGATACCCTCTCTTAGGATTATGAAGGATGCAGGTTTGAACGAGGATGACTAGATTCAAACCCGGCTTGATCAGCTAAATTTAATCGATGAAAAGAGACTTACTGCTATCTGTCATGGTCAGACTTATCAAAAGCGAATGATCAAGGCTTTTAACAAGAAAGTCAGACGTCAAGAATATCAAGTCGGGGATCTAGTGATCAAACATATCATACTGCCGCAAGGTGATCCCAGGGGCAAATGGACCCATACTTACGAAGGGCCATTTGTGGTTAAGAACATTTTCTCGGGAGGAGCTATGATTCTAACCACCATGGATGGTGACGATCTTCCTCACCCCGTCAATGCAGACATAGTGAAAAGATACTACGCATAATCAAAGACCCGCTAGGTTGACCGGCCTAGGCATAAATAAGGGCTTCCCGGCGAACCAAAAGGGTTCGGGTAAAAATTAGGGATAAAATGAAAAATTTGTACACCCGGCAAGTTGAAAACCTGAAAAGGCGACTTGGGCAAAAAAGGGTATCCCGGTGGGCCGAAAACCCGAAAGGGAGGTCCAGACAAAAATTAGGGATTAAAGCGTAACACTATGTCTCATTGGACCACCTCGTAGCCAGACTTCGATATCGACTATCAAGCTCAAACGGCGCCAATCGATCAGATCCACCTTCTACCAAACAGCAAAGTGATGAGATGCTTGAGGATATTAAGGCAGTAGCAGAGTTGGAACCCAATCGGATTGTTTCACATAGCTATTTTTTTCTTCTTTCTTTTAGACAAATTGTATAATTTCTGTCTTTCGGAGGCGTTCTCTTACTAGGACGTCAACCTCTTTGTACAAAATGCCTATTACTGGCCGACTTCAAAAAATCAATACAATTCATTTTTACAAGAAATTTCGAGTTGTTTTTCTTTTTCTGTTTTGTTTTGCAAGAACGTCCAATGATTCATTTTTTGATATATGCATTTGGAAATAATTGCTTCTCATAAAATATTTACATACAAAAAAAACAAAAGGCAATTACTCGTAATTCCAGGAACAGGGACAAATAAGAAGTGTCCAAGCCTTACAGTTACTCTTCCCATCAGGTACAGGGATAGAGCCAGCTTGAGAATATGAGTAGTGGTACATACACTCCCCACAGAGTAAGAAATATCCAAAGACGGTGATGTCAGCTTCTCCAAGCAGGAAATGACTCTCCCCAGCTGAGGTTCACAATTGCAAGTGAGTCGGTAAATTATTCCCCAAGCAGAGTTTATTTCTCCCACAAGCAGAAATTCAATCTCCAACAGAATTCATCATCACCAGTAATGGTAATTCATCCCCAGCTGAGTTGTTTCTCCAAGTCAGTAGATCTATCAACATAGTATCTCCTCTCCAACAGAGTTATTCCTCACAGAGTTATCCTCAGACGGAGTCTTGTCCGACAGAATATTTACCAGTCAAGGGGAAAATCCCCAGCACATTCATCTTTGTTCACCATCCCCCAACAGAAGTAGAGGAACTATGGTTTTTATAGCAATCAAGGATTTATTTTCCCAGATTCAGATTGTTATGTCAGCATTTCATGTTCATACATCATGACATGTGCATACATCACATATAACATAGTCTCATTTATTTTGAGAACGTCATTATACAATGCATCTCGTGCATCACACATAACTAACCTTGTATTTCTTTCAGGAAAGACAGTTATTATCAACAATTTCCAGCAGGTCCATGATCAACACTCAAAGCTAAACAGAGTAATCATCGGCAACAAATGAAACCTCGTCCAGGTTCCTTCTCACATCCCTACTATCCAGGCTTTCATATCGAAGTAATCCTACTATCCAGGTTCCTTCTCACAACCCTACTATCCAGGCTTTCATATCAAAGTAACCCTACTATCCAGGCTTTCATATCGAAGTAACCCTACTATCCAGGTTCCTTCTCACAGCCCTACTATCCAGGATTTCATATCGAAGTAACCCTACTATCCAGGTTCCTTCTCACACCCCTACTATCCAGGCTTTCATATCGAAGTAACCTTACTATCCAGGTTCCTTCTCACAGCCCTACTATCCAGGCTTTCATATCGAAATAACCCTACTATCCAGGTTCCTTATCACAACCCTACTATCCAGGCTTTCATATTGAAGTAACCCTACTATCCAGGTTCCATCTCACAGCCCTACTATCCAGGCTTTCATATCGAAGTAACCCGACTATCCAGGTTCCTTCCCACAGCCCGACTATCCAGGCTTTCATATCGAAGTAACCCTACTATCCAGGTTCCTTCTCACAGCCCTACTATCCAGGCTTTCATATCGAAGTAACCCCGCTATCCAGGTTCCTTCTCCTAACCTTACTATCCGGGTTCGGCCTCCCTTATCCCCAGACAGCAGTCCACAACACTGTAAGACTGGGACCCAATCACACACAATTGATTTCACATTTCCCCAGTAAGTCGCGGTGCAGTATATACCCCGACTAAACACACAATTCACTTCCGTTTCCCAAACCATAATTATTCCCCAGTAGAGTAATGAACAACCGAAGCTCCTAAAAACTCTATTTCTCCCAAGACAGAGACCAACATTCCCCAACGAAGTCCTCCTCAACAATAGGTATACAGGTTCTCACAAAGGAATCTCTTGTGCGATCGACACCCCTTCGGATGGCATCTTTAAGCCCATCTTCCATCATCGACTTCCAAATGGCATCTATAAGCCCATTTCCGATATCGCAAGACAAGTATCACTTCATGCGAGTGCAAATTTCTGGGCACTCTAGTGTTCAATCATCTTTCACCTTCAGATCACGAAAGGCAGACCAGCCAATCTACATCTTCAGGTTTAAGAAGATTGAACAGGGGAAGCTGTTGTACCCCAAAATTTTCCCTCCCATATTTCTCAACAAATGTCATGTGAGGTCCCCAAATTACTCAAGGGAGTTCAAGAGTTGACCAGACAAACTCTCTCCTAAGGCAGTCTACCTCAAATTAGGGTTTCATTTTTCATCAGGATATATGAACCACAAAGAACTCAAATGCTCACAATTGTCCTAATATGTTCTCAAGATCATCCATGTCAAGTTTCAAGCCTTGCAAAAGAAGTTTGCTCAGTCAATTGCTCAAAGGCCTAAAAATCGACCGTGCTAGGTCAAAAGTCAATTGTGGCTCACATACAGTCAAACTTTAAGATTTTTGGTCAACATCCTTATTTTGAAGTATAATTCATCATTTGATCAAGGGTTGATCATGATTCATCAAGGATTGCTCACAATTCATCAAAACCCAAAAGTTGCCAAATTAGGGTTTTGTAGGAAAAGTCAACTCAACTTTGACCAAGCATAACTTTCTCATACTTTATCATAAATGACCCATCCAAAGCTCATTTTGAATAGGATGAAATTACCTACAATTCATATTCATCTCCCAAGTTCAAAATATGCATACACAAAATGATATGAGTTTTGACATTATAGGTCATTTTGAAAAGTCAACAAAAAAATACCTTTTGGGTCAAAGCTTCATATATGAACATGGAAGAATCAATTGAGATGATACCAAAAGGGTTGCTTAGAGGATATCCTGAGCTTTCCAAAAAGTCCAAGAACATCTCTCTAGAGTCAAAATTGAGAGAGTTATGCATTGGCCAAGTTGACCTTTTTTGCAAAATTGCCAAAAGTCAAATGTGCTCAAATTTGCATTTTTTGCTAAATGGGCCCAACTTTTTTATGTTTGCACTTCACTTATAATCTGGTCCACGGCCCAAATGTGCACTCACATGTTATTTGCTTCATTATTTATTTTATTTTGATTTTTTATTTATTAAAAATTGAATTAAATCAAATAATTGGTAAATAATAGCAAAGATTTGTTTTGATTGGGTTTTTGGACAGAATCACAAGCTTATAATGCTGACATATCAGAATCAAATCACATAAATGGCAATTGGTACAAGAAAGGAAAGATTGGAATGAAAATAGAAAGATATCCTATGCATTGAGAATCAAATCAAATCTTGGATAAATGCAAAGATTTAATCCAAGTTTGTTAACTTAGTTCATGCTAGGTTATATAAGAAAGGTTTGCAAATCAAAGAAAGGGGTTGGAGGCGTGAAACTTCCAGAAAAGAAACTCAGAATTATTGATAAAAAGTGGGATCCAAATTCTGGAATAGAAGGCTAATCAAGGAGTTTCAAAGCCAGAAATAAATTCCAGGATATTTGAGGAATCATTCCCCAATCAATCGCAGGCATCAGAACACCTAGAATCACTGCCTGTCACTCTCACGGTTTGCAAAATTATCCACCTTCAATTTCTATGATTCTTGCATATTCAGCATGTTTAAATTGCATATTTTTATTCATCATCATATTTGCAATGTTTCTGGATAATTTGATTTGAGTTACAGTGCAGGAATAAGCTTTTGCCATTGCTAGGGTTTCGTGCTCCAATTTGGGATTTTGGTTTTCAAGTAAAATTAGACAGAATAATGGGTACCATGATGATCAAAGTTTCAAATCCAGCTGATCCATGGTCCCCAATTGAATTCATATTGCATATACTTGATTTTTGAATGATACAGGTTTCAGCAACAGACCTGCGTCTGTAGGTAAAAGAACCAGAACTTAAAATGACGGTTCCAGGGAAGAAGACATCAACGTGTCACAACCTGATTGGCTGATTCAAATTCTGGCGCGTTGTTCTGGCTAGAAACCTGTTGTTCTGATATATTGTTTGTTTTTATTGTATTAACAAATTAACATCCAGTGCAGTTGGTCAGAAGAAGGAAGTCAGAAGCTCATTGTTCTGGGTTCGATCTCAGGCGTGAGCTTTTGGTATTTTCTCCTTTGTTTTCACCAGATCCAGCACGTGCACCTTCTGAGGACTATCACCTTCGGGATCCACTAGCCAGGACCAGATCCAGTGCATCATCCTTCTGGAACCATCGGCCAGGATCAGATCCAGCACATGCATCTTCTGAGGACTATCACCTTCTGGATCCACTAGCCAGGACCAGATCCAGCGCATCATCCTTCTGGAACCATCAGCCAGAATCAGATCCAGCGCCCCTCATCCTCTAGATCATCATCTTCTGGACCCATCTCCAATCAGAGCCGCTGACAGCAGGCCCTTGGGTTATTTCTATTATTTTTTCTTTAATTTCTTTTCTTTAATTATTCTGTTTTTTTTATCAACACCAAAATTATTTTCTAAAATTAACCAACCAAAAAATCACAAAAAAGAAGATTTATTTTCTTAATAAATGTTTTTTTAGTTAATTAGTTTATTTGATATAGGGCAATTTTAATTTCTTTCACAATTAAAATTTAATTAGAAAATTAGGTTAACTCTTGATTTAATTCTTTTATTTTCCTCAAATAAATAAAATACAAAAACAGGTTTTAGGGTGAATTAATTTATTTGTTAATTTAAAATTAATTAGAACTTAGGATTTTCTTTTTAATTCAGTTATTTCATTATTTTCTTAAAAACAGAAATGAAAAAAACATGTTTTCTTTAGTCAATTACAGTTAGGTTTAGTCAAGGGTCAAGACCCTAATCGTCTCGCATTTAATTCATCGCGCGCTTATTATTTATTTTCGCCAATATTGTTGTAACTGCTCACTAGTTTGTAATAGTTTAATTTAGGGCTTTTTACTTATCGCTTTTTTCCCGGTTTTTTGGCTATGTAATTAATCCCCCTCCCCGAAGCCTTGTAATAGCGTAGATTTATTTTCTCGCATTTTTAATTCCCGCAAATATTTAACTGTCTAGATGTATGTTAATAGGGTTGTATGACAAGAATGCATGACAAATTAATACGGTTAGAAAACCCTAATGTGCAAAGATAAATAACTGAAACAAATAACTCGCACATATCACTCTTAGGGTATGGTCTCACTTAGGTTGCCTTTGGTAAATGATCATTAAGCATAGGGTGTCTTAGTGATTACCCTCCTGTCTAACAAAGATCAAATGTCCCATTCGAATGTTGCCTCGGAAATGTTGCCTCGAATACGATCTTAAGACTCTAGGGTTATCACTAAAGTATCCTAACGTTGCTTTGGTGACCGTACGTCCCTTTTGAATTGACCCTTACAACTCCAAACGGAGGTGCTACCTATTTCTCAATAGTAGGATGGTGCTGTCTAAAGGAAACGAGAATAGAAACGATCTTTTTTCGAGTAGGTAGATGCTAGTAGGTACTTGCTCCAAAAAATTTTTTTTTCGCACTTATACATTTCAAAACAATTTTCAAAACAACTTCGTCACACCCTTGAGGACTAATACAAGGGTTATCACGAAGTTAAAACTATTTTCAAAAACAAATCACATACACAAGCAATTTAAAAAGATGAGCAAGTACCTAAGAGCCCATGGACAACCATGGATAGAAAGAGTGCTAACACCTTCCCTTTCTATAATCTACCCCCCGTACTCAAAATCTCGAAAAAATGTTTTTCTGTTCTTTTTCCTTTTCCTGATTGGATAAAATAAAAGTCGGTGGCGACTCTTGCTTACCGCGACATTTTGCCAACACAAAACGCAAAAACGCAAACCAGCATCAAATAGTCGGTTCTGCCACCGTATCACAGGTGCTAACATCTTCCCTTTTCATAGCCTACCCTCCGAACTCAAGAAAATATCTCAAAAGTATTTCCTGTTATTTCCACCCTTTCCTTATTGGATAAAAGAAAAGTCGGTGGCGACTCTTACTATCCGCAACAATTGCGATAAAACGCAAAACACCCAAGTCAGTTCTCCCACCGTATTACACTTTCGAAGTTAAAATGTGAAACTAAAATATAGTCAACATCGAGAACAACATTGTGTCCGAAGATGGGCTCAATAGGATAAACGATGATTTAGTTATGATTTTTTGAAGTTTCGTCTCAGATGAAAATATTTCTCAGTTCAGGATTTTCAAATGCGTTGCGCGTTTTTTGGACCAAAAATGAAGGCCTTAGGGATACCGTTCGAATTGGAAAACTGAAAACAATACTTAGCCAACTCAATTTGTGAACTAATTCCACCGGAACTAGCTCGATACGATAAGAATTGACCGAGTTATGATTTTCTGAAGATGAAGCAGGTTAACATTTGTCACAATTTTCTTGTGCGAACATATTTGATAAATTCATATATTCGAACACTCTCTGAGTAGAACTGGCTTCTGTCTGTGAGATACAAAATGTAGCTGACATCAAGATAGAATTTTGGCCACCAAAACAGGTTCAAAATGATAAACGGTCTTCGAGTTATGAATTTTTTAGTGTGCGAAAACCGCACCTTCAGCACTTTTTCACAAAATTTTCACTTGTACATTTTCAGAAGATCCGCTTATTCGGAGGCTTTTCCTGAGGAATTGGATCTTGGTCCAAACACACGAAATGGAGTACATATCAAGACGATTCTTTTGATGCAAAAACCATCTTGAGATGATGAACCAAATCAGAGTTATGAATTTTGGAATATTCGCAAGACAATGAATTGATAATCGATTACAATTACGCACTGTCTCAAATTCAATGAAATATCCAATTTCTTTTCAACTCTAAGCGCACTGATACACCTACAAACCGACAAAATGATGAATTTCTTGCTTGTTGATCAGATAGCCTTGATCCCATGAAATGCATGTATGCAATATGATAATGCAATATAAGCCAATTAGGATCGCAATGAAGAGGGTAAATTTTAGGGTGCAACACAAGGTGGTTTATTTAGTACCTTCCCCGATCAATGATGAAGAATGAACAAGGTTTGAGGTGGTCTCAAAGGTTGATGTCACCCGCTCATTCAAATATTTATTAATGTTCCTGATCTCAAGAGGACATCACCATTATTGACCGTTGTGGGTAATTCTCTAATGTGCCACTCCTTGGCATAAGGGGAGGTATCACTTACAACCCTTCTCTAGCTCTACGTCAGTTTGGTTATGCTCGAAGAGATAGTCCTCATGATATGCTCACCTAGGGTATTGTATTCGACTATGAGAATGATCCTCAAGGTTACCTTCAAAGGTTTATCCGTGCTTAGGGCATGATCAATAAGATTGATATCAACAATTTGGGGCATAAGAACTCCATCCCTTTGGAGCCCTACCTCAAGTGGGTGCGATCTCGTGCTCAAAATCTTATAATTCCATACCCTGCTGTCCTACCAATAATTATGGAGCCTGTTGTTAAAGGATATGTTCCTCATACCATTCTCCATCCTGATATTCCTGCTGACTTTGATGAACTACAAAAGCCCTGGATACAACTCAAGGAAGAAAGGGATACCTTTGAGACTCAGTTCAATCCTAGTGAGAAGAAAGTATTGGAGCTGGCGAAACAAATCCACGAAGAGCAGAGCCTTAATGCATATGTAAACACAAAAAGGAAGCGTCCATGGGAGACTTAATACCTTAGGCCTTAGGAGTTTTATATTTTAACTATCTTGTTTTCATTGTAAGCCTAAAAGGCAGTTATAATTTGAACTTACTACTAAGTTTCTTTGTTTCATTTTTTGATTAAACAAATTTAAATCCCACAAGGTCCTTGAAAATATTGCATTTGCATATGCATTTACATACCAAGTATTCTCAAGACAGGTTTTCTCATCTTACTGTTTATTTCAGCATAAATGGCTCTTGAACAAACCTTCAAAGATATCCAAGCCCAAAATGCTCAGTTTCAAGAAATATTCCTGAATTTAGCGAAGGGGCAGGAAGAACTGAAGGCTCTCATTTCCAGGAAGAAGAAGACAAAGAAACCAGTTGGCATCCTCAACATGGGAAGAAGATTCAGAGGTCCAGCTAAGCAGGCTCAAATTTTTGATATCCCATCAGATGAAGATGGCAATAAAGAAGAAGATGGTAAAAGTATTGAAGCCGAGAAAATAAGCAACCTTGGTTCTGGAAAAGTTCCTGCTGAGGAAGAATAAAACTATTAGGATGAATAATATCCCCCTTTTTATGAAAAATATAAATAGTTCGAAGATCTTTTAAATGCTATGGAGATCCAGAAAGTGCCTGGGATGGATTTTGAAGATCTGGATTTAGTCTCGGGCGTTGTTATTCCTCATAAATTCAAGGTCCCCACTTTTGCAAAGTATGACGGTGTTTCTTGCCCGTAGCTTCATCTGAGGTCATATGTCCGGAAGATTCAACCGCACACTACTGACAGGAAGTTATGGGTGCATTTCTTTCAAGAGAGCCTATCTGGAACACAGTTGGAATGGTTATATCAACTAGAAATGACCAATATTCGTATCTGGGAAGACTTGGTTGCTTCTTTCTACAAACAATACCAATACAATGCTGATCTTGCACCAACCCGTATGCAATTATAGAGTATGACTATGGGATCAAACAAAGTCTTCAAAGAGTACGCCCAGAAATGGAAAGATCTAGCAGGAAGAGTTCAACCTCATTTGTCTGATAGGGAGTTGGATGATATGTTTATGGGAACTTTGACGGGTCCTTTCTTTAATCATCTGATTTGAAGCTCTTTAGTCGGGTTCATCGAGTTGATATTAACATGGGAACATGTTGAAGGCAGAATCAGAAGCAGAAAGATTCAGGTGGCTGCGTCTTTAAGTACTGTAAAGAAGACGTTCAACGGGAAAAAATAAGCTAATGTTGTGTATAGCCAGAAGGGTCGTCGTGGAGGTGATTGCAACCAATCTGTGGGGGAAGTACTAATCTCAAATCCCGCACCAACGCAAAATCAACAAGGCAATCAATGTAGGTCGGATGCACCCAGGAGATAATTTACCAAGATCAATATGCTATTGTCTCAGGCATTACAACATCTATTAAAAGCAGAGCTGATTACGCTGAGAGATCCTCCTCAGAATCCCAACACTTCCTCCCCTCGATACAATCATAATGTAAGATGTGATAATCATTCCAATAGTCTTGGACGTGACACAAACAGTTGTTGGGCTCTCAAAACTAAGGTTCAAGACATGATCGACGCTAAGGAGATTGAATTCGATCCTCCCGAGACCCCCAATGTGATTATTGCACCTATGCCTAACCATGAAAAAGGTGTTAATGCTATTTTTGTACCCTAAAATTTCACCTCTCATTTATCAAATATTTTCTCACAAGATCTCCTTTGGTTCAAGACTGCACAAGGGTTGATCAGCTCAAGACACCTCCTTAAGCATTGATGACTGAAATTAGGGTTTGATATTGCACAAGGATAATTGAATTTTTAATGCCTCATATGACTCTCATGGATCATTATGAACCCTCAAGATTACTCATGTCAAGTTTCAAGTCTTGGATCACATTTTTGCTCAGTCAATTGAGCAGTTGACCTAAAAATCAACTATATTGTGGAAAAAGTCAACTATGGCTAATTTACAGTCAAACTTCATAACTTTTGATCCATATAAACATTGTGAACTCCTATATGTCATTTGATCAAGTTTGGACCACAATTCCTCAAGAAATTTGATCAGATCATCAAAAGGGCAAAATGGTCAAAATTAGGGTTTTGGCTGAGAAATGTCAATTTCTGATTTTTGACCTAGAAAATGTTTAATTGGTTTGAGACATGATCTCAAGAGATTCAATTGCATCATTTTTACCTAATGGCATGACTCAAAACATTGCTCAAGGTCATTTGATTGATAGTTGATTTTCAGTCAACTGATAAAAAGTCAACTGCACACTGAAAAGTCAAACTTTGACTTTTTGGTCAAAAATAAGTATCAAAGATCACAGTTCATCAAAACTTGTCAAAATATGAAACTTGTTCATCAAGAAATCAAAAAGTCAAGATTTCATTTTGAAAAGTCAAAGTTTCCAAACTTAGAAATTTTTCATGTGTTGAAAACTTCATATTTTTTTCATAACTTTGAGCCATTTTTTCACCATGATGCAAGATGATTCAAAGGAAACTTTCAACATGAAAGTTGTAGATATTAATGAGATATAAAACATTTCTTTACATAAATTATCCTATAAATGCATGGTTATCAAGTTATGATTTTGTGAATACATGTTCATGAAACTAAACACTTAGTGAAAATTTTGCCCTAGTTTAGGCAAGATTTTGACCTAACTTCATGACAATTTTTCACATAGTTCCAAGAGGAATTTTCAAAAGTGATTCAAAGAGGGGTTGTAGATCACATTACAAGATTTCTAAAATGTCAAAGAACTCCTTGAGATCATGTTTGAGCAAGGAGAATCGAAGGCATGAAGTTGGTATTTCATTTTTGAATTATAGGTCATTTTCATGAAGAACAAAAACTCAAATCCATGTTAGGCTGCACAATCTTTGCTTTGCAGGCCTCAAACTTGTTTGGCACTCCATAATTAAATGTTTTCACAGCTGTTAGAGGCTTCAACTCAAGTATTCAACGCATTTCCCATGCTTATTTCCATTTTGGGAAGAAAGTGCACATTGCCATTTTGGAAAAGTAGCTTTATGCACAAAATCAGTTATTGAGCTTTGCAATTATTTTTCTTCTGATCACACACAACCTATGACCCAAAAGGAACTTATCTCAAGCCTCTAACAAGTTAGCCCATGCTTGTACTTTACCTTGAAACCATTTTTTCACTTTTCTTCGAAACCAAGCCACATAGCCATAACTTGTACTTGTGTAATTCTGACCCTCTCAAGCCTCACATCCTTTTCCTTACTTATGTACAAGTCATTTGCATAAAAAACACACGCATACACAAGCCCTAAAACACACAAGATCTCAGACCTCTATCACCAATCACCATTGTTGCACATTCTGGCCAAAAACTTGAAACTCACATTTCCCTCGTATGTTTTTAAGCCTTTTGGTTCCTAAAGCTTCTAAACATCAAATACAACTCATCCCCGACCCTGTTTCATAACTGTAACTCCATTTTCATCAACCTCCATAACCAAAAACAGAGCTCTGCAAGTTGACTTCTCCAGAGCTCCTCAGCCACTTTCAGCTCAAGCCAAGCATCACATTAGCTTCCTAGGAACTTGAGGAATCTAACCCAATCACTGGAACTCATCAAAAGCTTCTCAAACTCAAAACACGATACCCTCTTGCAAGGTGATTTTTATGACTTTTGAACTCTTCATATAGGCATCATTAATGTTTAATTTGTGAATGAAAAATGTAGATATCATTACCCTAAAGATAACCATGTCCATAGTTCTCATTTATATTGTTTGAGCTTAAAGAATTTTAAGACTGAAATTTCTGGAAATGTTAGGGTTCAGATTAGGGCCATTAAAATTCATGTTTGTCTTTGATCTATAGTTTTAATGCTTTATATTTATGAAATTGTGAGGAAATTTGCCACAAGATTCATGTTTACACTTTTGCAAATGGATGAGAAATGAACAAGATGCAGGTGGTCTGGCTAGGCGTGAGGTTGAAGATGAAGTTGTCTTCAAGAAGCAGTTTCTAATATATATTTATGCTTTTATTATATGAACGGATGAAACAGGCCACCCCAGTGGTACAAGAAGCACGCGCGTATTAGAAGGTCTTGGGTTCGAGCTCCAGCGAGACCTTTTGCAATTTTCACATTTTTCTTCACATTTTTCTTTTTTCTTTTTGCTGAATCAGGCGCTTGGGCCTCAACCCCATGGGCCTAGTATTTTTGCTTATCATCCCCTCCCTGTTTCACTTTCTAACCAACCTAACTTTAATTTTATATTTTTATTTTATTTTATTCTCTTTCCTTTATTATTATTATTATTATTATTATTATTATTATTATTATTATTATTATTATTATTATTATTATTATTATTATTATTATTATTATTATTATTATTTTTATTAATAAAATTCCAAAAATATTTATATTTTTATTATTTATATTTATTTAGTTTATTTTTCTTCATAAAACTAAAAGAACAAAAAAACACTTCCTTTAATAAATTAATTTCCTTTTTTAAAATACTTAGATAATTAGTCTTATTTATTATTATATTATTTTCTTGTAAATTAAAAATCAATTTAGAACTTAGGACTTTTATATAATTAATCTTATTTACTAATTTAATCAAATTCACAAAAAACCCTAAAAAAAAATTGTTCTCTTTAAATTAACTTCTTCTATTAACTTAGTTTAATTTTCTTACTTTTAATTTAATTAATTTTCTTCTAGTTAACTAGGTTTCACAAAAACCTTTTCATGAAAACCAAACAAAAATCACATTTCTTTTTACATTTACATTCTTGCATTTTATTTATTCATTTTTGTACAATATTCAATATGGTTGTAATAATTATTTAGATTTAATTTCTTGCAATTTCCCATTTGTAATTTGTACATCCCCTCCCCTAAATGATGTAATAGCGTAGTAATTTTAATTTCCGCAATTTATCACTTTATATACAAATGCTAGTAATTAGGGTTTGTATGGCAAGAATAAAATCAATAAATAGCAAACCCTAATCAAGACAAATCAAGCATGAAAACCAATACACTTTCACACTTACACCCTTAGGGTAAACCCACTTTGTTACCTTCCAAAAAATGACCATATTATGCATGTGAGGTATCTTAGCAAAAACAAGCAAAAAATACAAGATCATAGTCCCTCGATGACGCTACCCATGTTGCCTTTCAAAATGATCTTAGTCGCTAAAGAAAATGCTATTATATCTTACAACGTTGCTAATCATGGATATACGATGACCCTTGCCTGTCCCTTTTACATCCAAAGATAAGGTTTCTTACCAAACCAATGGTAAGATAACAATGTCAAAGGAAAGAGGAAATAAACATGAAAGACTTTTGAGTAGGTAGATTACTCCTAGTTGCTTGCTCAATTTCAAAACCAAAACATTCTTGCTATTTTAAAAAAACAAACACCAACACTTTCAACAAACATCTTTCAAACTTGAAAACATTTTTAAAAGACCAACACTTTGTATACATTCTTACGAACGAGAATCATTACAAAGTTTTCCTAAACGATGGCGCCTTTTCAAAATACTTTTAAAAACCATACAAAGCATGTTTTCAAACAAAAGCAAGTGATCTAGCAAGTAACTAAGAGCCCATGGAAAACCATGGATAAAAAGGGTGCTAATACCTTCCCTTTTTATAATCTATCCCCCGAACTCAAGAAAACTTCTCAAAGGTCTTTCCTGTTCTTTTCAGCCTTTCCTTTTGGATTAAAGAAAAGTCAGTGGCGACTCTTGCTAACCGCAACATTTGCGATGAAACGCAAAACAACCAAGTCAGTTCTCCCACTGCGTTACAGAACTGACGACTCTATTAGGGAAAATTTTAGAAGTGGGGTCACCTTAGGGCTAAAGATCATATTTACTTGCTTTCATTGTTTGACTTGTATTCTTTACATTTTTTGGTTCTTTGTTTGGGTTTGAATCCTCTACCCGGATTTGGGATACCTTATAGGTAAGTAGCAATATATTGTGGAAATTGTGCGGGGTATACCGATATGGTCTAAGAAATAGCTACGTTAGTGTAACATATTTGTGGGTACCGGTAGCCCTTGAGTAGTCAAGGAGAATACGGGGCCGCTGAGTGATGTCATGAAGCACTAACTAACTTCTAGAACCTTTAATTGACCAACTTGGCCATTAGGATGTAGTGAGATGAACGACTTTAGTGCAGTCCGAAGTTGGTAGATACTCGATACTACACTCATTAAGGTTTAGTTTTTTGGGATATTTCGGTCGCTATTAAAGAGGCTTGCGCTGAAACAATGCCCGAGAAAACAAACCAGGGATATTGAGCTCCCTTAGAACCCGGTTACTATTGCTAGGATAGGTTTGAGCCAACTAAACTTCAAGAGGGTACTTACCTATGAGACTCAATGCAAGCCTAAACATAAGGACTTGTTTGTTTGTTTGTATATATCTACTTGTACATGACATCATAAACATCATAACATCATACTCATACTCACTAACCATTTAAAGGATTTGTGGGATTTATCTTTGTTCTGTTTTGTAGGACATGGATTTTATTCGCAGAAAAACCATTCAAGTCAATCTTGTAAGGATCCCTCCTCAACTTAAAGAGTTAACATCAAGGGTTCCCGAAAATTCTCCATTTACCAAAAGACATGGTCGCCTCCTAAACTTGGTTACCTCCAACACTGATGAGGACATGATGAAGGTGCTCTTCCAGTTCTTTGATCCTCTACACCATTGCTTCACATTTCCCGATTATCAACTTGTGCCAACTTTGGAAGAATTCTCCCAACTCTTGAGGATTCCCATTCTCAATTAACTACCCTTCAATGGTACGAAAAGAGATCCAAAACCAGAAGATATTTCTTAAGCCCTACACTTGCAACCATCTGATATCATAACTAATTGGGAAACAAGGACTGGTGTCAAAGGTTTCTTAGCCAAGTTCTTGTTTGAGAAAGCTCAAAGCTGTTGGAACTCCTTGGATTTGCAAGCTTTTGAGGAAATTGTGGCTCTCCTCATCTATGGGATGGTTTTGTTTCCAAATCCTGACCAACTCATAGATGTAAGCGCCGTCAAAATCTTCATGTCTCGTAACCTGGTGCCTACTTTGTTAGGAGACATCCTACATTCTTTTCACACTCGCACTATGAGGAAAAGGGGTATTCTCATGTGTTGTACTCCTCTATTGGAAAGATGATTTATTTATCATCTTCCCTAATCTGTATTGAAGGACGAGCAAGGTTCAAGGTGGTCACATAGGTTGATGACACTCAAACATTCAGACATTCATTGGTGTTCCCGATCTGTGGAGAATGTTACTATCATCGACCGTTGCGGAGAATTCCCTACTGTCCCCTTACTTGGAATTAGAGGAAGTATCACCTACAACCCCTGATTAGCCTTAAGACAGTTTGGTTACGCCCGAAGGGATGGCCCACATGAGATGCTTATTCAAGGGTTGGTGTTTGACTACGAGAATGACGATCAAAGTCACCGCCAGAGGTTTATCCGAGCTTGGAGGATGTTGAACAAGGTAGATAGAAAGACATTGGGGCATAAGAATTCCATCCCTCTTGTTGTACCCCAAAATTTTCCCTCCCATTTTTCTCAACACATGTCAATTGAGGCCCCCAATTTGCTCAAGGAAGCCCAAGAGTTGACCAGACAAACTCTCTCCTAAGGCAATGTACCTCAAACTAGGGTTTCATTTTTCATAAAGATGTGTGAACCACAAAGGCCCAAAATTCTTTCCAAGGTCCTAATATGTTCCCAAGATTCTCCATGCCAAGTTTCATGCCTTGCACAAGAAGTTTGCCCAGTCAACTGCTCAGATGCTTGAGAATCGACTGTGTTAGGTCAAAAGTCAACTGTGGCCCACATACAGTCAAACCTCAAGATTTTCGGTCAACATAAACATTTTGAATTTAATTTCATCATTTGATCAAGGGTTGATCATGATTCCCCAAGGAATTCCCCAAATCCATCAAAACCTAAAAGTTACTAAATTAGGGTTTCTAAGGAAAAGTCAACCAAACTTTGACCAAGCATAACTTCTTCATATTTTATCAGAAATTTTCCATCTAAGGCTCATTTTGAAGAGGATGCAATTCCCTATAATTAATCTTCATCCCACAAGTTCAAAATATGCACTCATCAAAAGATATAAATTTCCACATTATAGGTCCTTTTGAAAAGTCAACAAAAACACCTTTTGGGTCAAAGCTTCTTACATGAACATGGAAGATCAAATTGAGATGAAACCAAAAGGGTTCTTTAGGGGACATCCTAATATTTCCAAAAAGTCATAGATAACCCCCAAAGAATGAAAATTGAGCAAGTTTAGATCAGAGCATGTTGGGAAATTTAGGTGAAATGCAGGAATTTCAATTTGAGTAATTTTGATATTTTTGACTTGTGGGCCATGGATTGAGAGTCCACACGTGCATTACACCTCAAATCAGCTTCTTACATCATTTGGTTGTATTTTATTTTAATTATTTCAATTATTTTTTATTTAATTCATTAATAATGAAAAATAATTAAAACCAAATCAAATCTTTTGTACAAAGATTCAAATCCATTTGCCTTAATCTAAAAACACACTATATATTCCTCCATGATTTAGACCAAGAGGGATACGAAACCCTAGCCTCCAAAAGTGATCAAAATTTTCAAATTGTCAAAAAAACCTAAAGCTTCCAAACTCTCGATAGAAGTCATTCTACTGCAAGATCTCACTCCCATTCATTCCCAGCAAGGAGATTGGGTAAGTTTGAGATGATCTTGAAGTCCCCAAGCACGTAGAACACCGTTCACGGCATCTCCGTTTGCATGACATTTTAATTTTTTGCATCTTTATTTTTGCTTCGTTTTGAACCATACTAATGCTATTAATGTGTTCCTGAGACGTTCATGAACAAGTATGAATCATCTTCGTATACCCATGCACGCAGAACATTGACTTGCCATGTTTGCTCGTGAGAACTTCCGATCGCGTGCTAGCGTCCAAACTGGCCAGTTTTGGTCTTGATTTTGATCCCATTGAAATCGCAGGCCCTGAATTAGGGGGGTAGGGTCCCCCTTGGATCTTTATTTGCGTGTTTTTGCAGGTTTTCATGGAGGAGATCACCGGAGAAGACGACCGGAGCTAGGGCTCCGGCGTCCCTCCGGCATAAGGGTTACGTTTGCTATATTTTCTTTTTGTGTTATTTTACAAACAGTTGAAACGCGTGGCTCAGTTGGCAAAACAAGGCGAGATAAGGATTTAGTGCAAAAGGGGGTGGGTTCTATCCAGCCCTTTTGCAAAATAATTTTCATTCATTTGTGATTCACAGATCCCATTCTCCAACTCCATGCGCGCTCATCATGCACTCCCATTGTCCAACCACAAGATCTCATCATATTCAGATCAACATCCAGCGCGCGCAGCCATACCATGGAACATCAGAAAGAGGATCACACTGGATCTAGCGCAGGCAGATGGGCCACCAGCTCTGGGCCTTTGCAAAATTCAATTCCTCACACCCCCAGATTGCTGACAACATCAGGCCCATTTTCATTTCTTTCTTCTTTTTTATTTACTTTATTTAATTATTTTGTTTAATTATTTTTCACCAAATTAATTACTTTTTTTAATCATAAAATCAATAAATCACCAAACACCAAAATAAAAGTTTTTTTCTAATAAAATATTTATTTTAATTTAATTAGAAAATTAGGTTAATTTAATTTACTTTTTTTCATAATTAAAAACAATTAGAAATTAGGGTTTAATTAATGTGCAATTAAATTCTTTTCTCAAATAAAAAATGTACAAAAATATTTTTCTCTCAATTAGGGTTTTAAGTTATTAATTATCGTCTTCGCATTTAATTCGCCGCGTGTTTTAATTACTTTTCTTGTTATTATTCTGTAACTGCTGATGGTATGTAATAGTTAAACTAGGGTTTTATTTACCGCTTTAATCCTCGATTTTTGGTTATGTAATTAATCACCATCCCCCGAAGCCTTGTAATAGCTAGGTTTATTTTCTCGCACTTTTAATTTCCGCAATCTTTAACTGTTACATGCATGGTTAATAGGATTGTATGGAAAGATGTTTGAAAATTAAAACGGTAGCTCACTTAATGTGCAAAGACTAATTAACTGAAAAAATCACGTGCACATATTTCACTCCTAGGTTTTGCCTCACTTCGGTTACCTCCGGTAAAACAGTCATTAAAGCATAGGAGATCTTAGTGGCGGCCCTCCAGTCTAAAGATCAAAATGTCCCATTCGAATATTGCCTCGGAAAGATCTTTAGGGCTCTAGGGTTACTACTAAAGTTTCCTACCCATTGCTTTGGTGACTGTACTCGTCCCTTTCGAACATCTCTTACAAACTCCAACGACGGGGCTACCTACTCCTTAATAGTAGGATAGCGCTGTCTAAAGGAAACGAGAACAAAACAATCTTTTTTCGAGTAGGTAGAATTTTAAGTACTTGCTCAAATAAAACTCTTCACACCAACACTTTCTCAAAACAATTTTCAAAACAAACTTCGTCACACCCTTGAGGACTGATACAAGGGTTATCACGAAGTAAAACGTTTTTCAAACAAGCACATATACAAACAATTTTAAAAAGATGAGCAAGTACCTAAGAGCCCATGGAAAACCATGGATAGAAAGGGTGCTAACACCTTCCCTTTCTATAATCTACCCCCCGTACTTAAAATATCGAAAAAAGGTTTTTTTGGTTCTTTTTCCTTTTCCATGATTGAATGAAATAAAAGTCGGTGGCGACTCTTGCTTACCGCACATTTGCAAATACAAAATGCAAACCAGTATAACAGTCGGTTCTACCACCGTATCATAGAACTGGCGACTCTGCTGGGGAGTAATAAGAGAGGCATACCTTAGGATTTAGGTCATCTTAAAAAGTGTTTTCATTATGTGCTTTGCTTGCTTTATCTTAATGGGAATTGTTTGGGTTATTTGATCCTACACCCGAATCTGGGGATACCTGTTAGGTAAGTAGCGATAAACTGTGAGGGAGCTGTGTCTGGGGTATACCGGCAAGGTTGAAGCAGTAGCTACGTTGATGTGGCACTTTGGTTGGTACTCGTAAACCCTTGAGTCAATCAGGGAGATGTCTGGGGCCGTCGCGTGGTGTCATTAAGCATCAACTGACCTTAGAACCTATAACTGCACAACTTGGCCAGTAGGACGTAGCGAGATGGCCGTCTTTGGTGTATGCCCAAAGTCGACAGATACTCGATGCTACACTCATTGAGGTTTGGCCTCTGAGTTTTGATTGATTACGAGTCAATCGTTATTGAGCAAGGCTTGGGGGAAAGACCGGTGATATTGAGATCCCTTTAGAACCCGGTTACATATTCATAGGACAAGTTGAACCAATCCAACTTTAAGAGGGTACTATCCTAAAACTCAAGCAAGCCTTAACCTAAGGGCTTGGTGTGATTTGTTTGTGATTGTTATATCTGTGATTTCTCAACATAATCATGACAACATGACATCATGAACATAGCATATCATACTAACCGTTTCAAGGATCTCAAGGGTCTGTGATGTAGGTTATGGTGAACCAGACGTCTAGCAAGGGGCAAGGGGATTTATTTTCCTCTGGCCAGATGTCGTCAACACAATAACCTGAGTCGGAGGCTATGACCCACTAGACATGGTGAGCTCGATTCTGGTAGAAGGACTCTCAATGACACGGAGTTCTTCAATCAAAGCTGCAATCAAACTCTAACAGTTTCTTGTTTACCCCGCGAGATCTTTGAAAACATTGCATGCATATCATATACATCATTACAGGTACCATAACAGGTTTCTCATCATTCTTCGCTGTCTATTTCATTAATATGTCTTCTGAATAAAGCATCAAAGATCTCCAGGCACAAAACGCCCAGTTATAGAAGATGATTATGGCCTTAGCTAAAGGGCAGGAGGAACTAAAGGCCCTTATGCAGAAGGATAAAAAGAAGAAGAAGACCATTGTCATCTTGAACATAGGGAGAAGAGTCAAAGGGCCGTTAAAGCGAGTGGTTGAGCTGATATCCTCATCCAGAGAAGGGGAGGACCCAGAGGATGAATCTAGGGATAAGGACCCTAGTCCGGAAGTTTCTGATAATGACACCGATTACATTGATGAGCAGTATCCTCCCACTGAGGATAGATACAAGCAGTTAGAGGACCGGATGAGCGCAATGGAGATCTAGAGAATACCAGGGCTGGATTTTGAGGAGTTAGGTTTGGTATCTGGGGTGGTCATCCCACAGAAGTATAAGGCTCCAGTATTTGCAAAATATGATGAAGTGTCCTGTCCTAAGCTTTATCTCTGTTCCTATATGATGAAGATTCAGCCTCACACTGCTGATAGGAACTTGTGGGTACATTTCTTTCAAGACAGTCTGTCAGGGACTCAACTGGAATGGTTTTATCAGTTGGAGAGAACAAATGTCTGCAACTGGGAAGATTTGGCTACTGCTTTTTACAAGCAGTATTAATATAATGCCGACCTTGCTCCTACTCGTACTCAACTCCAGAGTATGTCTATGAGTGAAGGTGAAGGTTTTAAAGACTATGCGCAGAAGTGGAGAGATCTGGCTGGGAGAGTTCAACCCCTTTGTCTGATAGGGAATTGGTTGACATGTTTCTGGGGATGCTGTCTGGTCCATTCTTTAATCATTTGATCGGTAACTCGTCAGCTGGTTTCACCGAGCTGATCCTGACTGGAGAGAGAGTAGAAGCTGGGATTCAGAGTGGTAAAATATAGAAGGATGCCTCTTCGAGTTCGGTAAAGAAGCCTTTCACTGGTAAGAAGGAAGCTAGTGCCATTTATAGTTCAAGAGGTCAGAATAGAGCTGAGCACCGTTCAACGGTAAATGCTATAATGATACCTAGGCATGCAGCGGCGCCACAACGCCACAATCAACAAAGGATATAAAGGCCACAACGATAGTTTACTCGAATCAACACGACATTGGCTGAAGTTTTACCCCATTTGCTGAAATCCAACTTGGTAACCTTAAAAGAGGCTCCCAAGAACCCTAACACCACATCTCCTCGGTACAATCCCAACACTCGGTGCACCTATCATTCTGAGAGTCCTGGCCATGATACAAATGATTGTTGGGCTCTGAGAAACAAGGTACAATACTTGATCGAAGCCAAGGAAATTGAGTTCGATGCTCCGGAGAAGCCCAATGTCATAAATGCTCCTATGTCTAAACACAGTCGCAGAGTTAATGCTGTTGATACTGGTTTGTTCGCTACCTCTGTTAATGAAGTTTCCACTCCTCTCATGACTGTCAAGAATAATTTATTGCTAGCCGGTTTATTTTCGGGTTATGGTGAAGGTTGCCACATGTGTTCGTCTCTGTCTTCTGGTTGTTATTTGCTGAAAGCAGGTGTTCAGCGCCTGATGGATAGTAGAGAAATTTTGTTTGAGAAGACTCTGATTCCCGTTGTTCCATGTGAAGATGTTGCCATTATTACCATTTCCACCAATCCTTCCAAGGTATCCTCTAAAAGGCCTGTTAGGATTACACCTGTTCCGAGAATTCCTCCACTGATAACCACTTTTCCTGGTCCCGTACCGTACTCCTCAGACAAAGTTGTCCCATGGAATTATGGTGCTGATGTGTATTATCATGGTATTAAACAGGATTTGAAGACTAAAGAGGCTAATCCCGATGTCAGTAACATTGCTGGGACCAACAAAGTTACCTGAAGTTGAAGGATTTTCTCTCCCTAGATTTCCCCAAAGACTGTCAATAAGCCTGCTGTTATTCCAACTACTGTTCTAACCAGCACTCCTGTCATTACTCCTACTCCTACTCCAGTTATTACCCCTGCTGATGAGCCATCTGGGACTCGGGGCAAAGAAGTTATAGGTGAGCCTGCCCGGACGGAGGCACCTAGTAAAACTGTTGTGGAATCCTCTAAGAAAGAGATAGAGGAAATTTTAAAATAATCAAGAAAAGAGACTACAATGTGGTCGAACAGTTGGGGAAGACCCCCTCAAAGATCTCAATGTTATCTCTGTTGTTATGTTGTGAAGCCCATGCAAATGCTTTGATTGCATTTCTCAAGACTGCGCACGTGCCGCAGGAAACCTCAGCTGACCAATTCAAAGACTGTTTGGCCAGCTTGATTGCTGATAATGGGCTAGGCTTTTCAGAGGCCGATTTGACACCGAAAGGAAGGAAGCATAATGATGCTCTGCATGTCTCAATTGAATGCAGGGGCACCACTATGGCTCATGTGCTGGTAGATAATGGGTCTTCACTGAACGTCTTACCTAAGAAGGCTCTCGATCAGATGGATTATGAGGGCTTGACCTTAAAGCCTAGTAACATTGTGGTAAGGGCTTTTGAAGGGTCGAAAAGAATGGTGCATGGGAAGGTGGACATCCCTGTCAAAGTGGGTTCCCAGATCTTTGAGTCCACCTTTTATGTAATGGATATTAGGCCGTCATACTCTTGTTTGTTGGGTCGTCCTTGGATCCATGAAGCTGGGGAAGTTACTCCTACACTGCACCAAATGCTGAAATATCTGGTGAAGGGGAAAATTGTCACTGTACACGGTGATGATGAGTATATGGTGAGTCACCTGAATTCTTTTTGATATGTGGAGATGGACGGGGAATTTATTGAGACTCCTTGTCAGAACTTCGAGGAGGTCCCTCAGATCTTGGCATCGACTGAAACTACTACCAGCAACAAACCTCCTCTGAAGATGGCTTCCCTCAAAGATGCCAGGGCTGTAATTGAAGAAGGTGGGTGTACCAATTGGGGTCAGCTCCTTGACTTTACTCACAAAATAGACAAATTTGGTGTGGGCTTTACTTCAGGGGCTCAAAGGGATGTTCGACGCGCTCGAGCTGGAGGACTGCCCCTACATATCAGCAATCGTGGGGTCAACGCTATTGAAGACAACAAGGAGGACGGTGACATTGACAGCTGGATCTACCCAACTACCAACGATGGACCGAGTAACTGGACGACTAGATACTTTATACCAATTTCTTTTATTACGCAGTAATTGTCTTACTTGTTTCTGAATTTGTAATAAACAATTTAAACTTTACGGACTTGTGTCTTACCCGAGGCACAATGGTCTGATTTGTGAAGGTTATTATATGTCATTTTCATGTTATCAATAAAAAATCAGACGTTCTTGCATACAAATTTTGCGCTCTGTGTTTTTTTTCTTTTCTGCTTTATCAAAAACAGCTATACTCTTACACACACTCACGTATCAAACTGTAGATCCATATCCACTATGGATCCCATTGACAACAGTTCTGCTACTGCTCAGTATGATTTCGAAAATCCGATCAACCAAGCCGAAGACGAAGGTGAGGAAGATTGTGAGGTGCCTGGAGAGCTTGCTAGACTATTAGAACAGGAAGAAAGGGCCATACAACCTCATGAAGAGCCAATTGAGTCAGTAAATTTGGGTACAAAGGAAGACAGGAAGGAGGTTAAAATAGGTGCAAATCTGGAGCTCAGTGTCAAATAACGATTGATACAGATGTTGCACGACTATGTTGAGATCTTTGCCTAGTTCTACGAAGACATTCCTGGTTTGGATACTGATATTGTGGTACACCGCCTGCCGACTAAAGAGGATTGTCCCCCGGTCAAGCAGAAGGTCCGCCGCATGCGCCCTGAAATGTCAGAGAAGATTAAAGCAGAGGTTATGAAGCAGTTCAACGCGGGGTTCCTAGCTGTTACCTCCTATCCACAGTGGGTTTCTAACATCGTCCCGGTACCTAAGAAGGACGATAAGGTACGGATGTGTGTGGACTACAGAGATCTGAACAGGGCAAGTCCCAAGGATGACTTCCCGCTTCCCCACATTGACGTTATAGTTGATAATACCGCTCAGCACAAGATCTTCTCCTTCATGGATGGTTTCTTTGGCTACAATCAGATCAAAATGGCTCCTGAAGACATGGAGAAGACAACCTTTGTTACACAGTGGGTCACTTTCTGCTACAAGGTGATTCCGTTTGGATTAAAGAATGCTGGGGCAACTTATCAGCGAGCCATGGTTGCTTTGTTCCATAATATGATCCACCATGAGATTGAGGTTTACGTCGACGACATGATCGCCGAGTCTCAAACAGAAGAGGAACACCTTGACCATCTACATAAGTTATTTGACAGGTTGAAGATCTACAAGTTGAGGTTGAATCCGAACAAGTGTACCTTCGGGGTAAGATCTGGTAAGCTTCTGGGGTTCATCGTCAGTGACAAGGGTATTCAGGTAGACCCTGCAAAAGTAAAGGCCATACAAGAGATGTCGGTTCCCCGTACAGAGAAAGAGGTTAGAGGATTCCTGGGACGTCTGAATTACATCCCCAGGTTCATTTCACATCCGACTGCTACTTGTGAGCCAATCTTCAAGCTTCTGAAGAAAGATCAAGTAGTAAAGTGGAATGATGAATTCCAGATTGCTTTCGAAAGAATCAAGGAATACCTTCAAGAACCACCAATTCTGATGCCTCTGGTTGAAGGAAGACCTTTGATTTTGTACCTCATAGTTCTAGACAATTCAATGGGGTGTGTGTTGGGGCAGCATGATGAGTCTAGTCGAAAAGAGCACGCAATATACTACCTTAGCAAAAAGTTTATCGACTATGAGACCAGATACTCACTGCTCGAGAAAACTTGATGAGCTTTGGCATGGGCTGCTCACCGACTAAGATAGTATATGCTGACTCACACTACCTTGCTGATATCCAAGATGGATTCAATCAAATACATCTTCGAAAAGCCTGCACTCTCTGGAAGAATAGCAAGATGGCAGATGATCTTAACTGAATACGATATACAATACATGACCCATAAAGCAATCAAGGGAAGTGTACTAGCTGATCATTTGGCGCATCAGGCCGTGGATGACTACCAATCTATGAATTTTGAGTTCTCGGATGAAAACATCATGTTAGTGACTGACTGTGAAGAGCCTGGACCGGATGAAGGACCTGAGGAAGGATCCCGATGGTCTATGTATTTTGATGGAGCCTCATACGCACTGGGTAATGGCATTGGTGCCGTAATTATATCTCCTGAGGGCTGTCATACTCCATTCACCGCCCGACTATGTTTCAATTGTACCAACAGCATGGTGGAGTATGAAGCATGTATCATGCGTCTTCGAGCTGCTATTGACCTAAGGATTAAGTTCTTGAGCGTATTCGGGGATTTCGCTCTAGTGATAAGTCAAATTAAAGGAGAGTGGGATATGAAGCACCCAAATCTCATCCCATACAAAGAGTACGTGTTGACATTGCTCCCACATTTTGAGGAGATAACCTTTGAACATTTTCTGCGAGAGGAGAACCAGTTAGAGGACGCGCTGGCTACCATGTCTTCCATGTTCAAATTCAGGTGGGACAACGAAGCTCCCCGAATCACCATTTAGAGGTTGGACGAACCATCGCATTATTGTGAGATTGAGACTGAAGAGGTAGCAGATAAACCCTGGTTTCATGAGGTGAAGAGGTATCTTGAGGATCAAGAGTATCCCGAGGGGGAATCTGTCAACGACAAAAAGTTTCTGAGAAGGTTCGCTGCGAAGTTCTTCCTCAGCAATGGCATCCTTTACAAGCGTAACCATGATTCCACCTTACTGCGGTGTGTAGACAAAGTTGAAGCAGATAGAATCATGGCAGATTTACATGAAGGCGCCTTTGGAACCCATTCTAGTGGACATACCATGGCAAAGAAGATCCCACGGGCAGGATATTATTTGTCCACTATGGAAGCAGATTGTTATCAGCACTGTCGAAACTGTCATAAATGCCAAGTCTATGCTGATAAGGTGCATGTACCTCTAGTTCCTCTGAATGTCTTGACGGCTCCTTGGCCCTTTGCGATTCGGGGAATTGACATGATCGGCGAGATCAGACCTACGGAGTCTAACGGGCATCGCTTCATTCTGGTGGCTATCGATTACTTTATGAAGTGGGTTGAGGCGGCCTCTTTTGCTACTGTGACCAAGAACGTCATTGCGCGGTTTATCAGGCATAACTTGATCTGTCGGTATGGTGTTCCAGAGAGAATTATCACTGACAATGGTATAAATCTCAATAACACGATGATCACTGAGCTCTGTAAACAGTTCAAGATTCAGCATCACAACTCTTCTCCTTACCGACCGAAGATGAATGGGGTTGTTGAAGCGGCTAACAAGAATATCAAAAAGATCATACAGAAGATGACAGTGACATATAAAGACTGGCATGAGATGTTACCATTCACTCTGCATGGGTACCGTACCTCAGCACGGACGTCGACAGGGGCAACACCCTACTCTCTAGTATATGGCATGGAGGTAGTCCTACCCATCAAAGTCCATATACCTTTTCTCAGGATAATGAAGGATGCGGGTTTAAACAAAGATGACTGGATCCAGACCTAGCTTAATCAACTGAACCTAATCAACGAGAAAAGACTTACTGCTATATGTCATGGTCAGACGTATCAAAAGCGAATGATCAAGGCTTTTAACAAGAAAGTCAGACGCCAAGAATATCAAGTTGGGGATCTAGTAATCAAGCGCATCATCCTGCCGCAAGGTGATCCCAGGGGCAAATGGACCCCCACATACGAAGGGCCATTTGTGGTTAAAAACATTTTCTCAGATGGAGCCATGATCCTGACCACCATGGACGGTGACGACCTTCCTCACCCTGTTAATGCGGACATAGTGAAAAGATACTACGCATAAACAAAGACCCGCTAGGTTGACATACCTAGGCAAAGATAAGGGCTTCCCGGAGAACCAAAAGGTTTCGGGCAAAAATAAGGGATGAAAATGAAAAAATCTGTACACCCGGCAAGTCGAAAACCTGAAAGGGCGGCTTGGGCAAAAAAGGGTATCCCGGTGGACTGAAAACCCGAAAGGGCGGTCCTGGCAAAAGTTAGGGATTAAAGCGTATCACTATGTCCCCATTGGATCACCTTGCGAGCAGACTTCAGAGGCCTACTATCAAGCTCGAACGACATCAATCAATCTAATCAGCTTCAGACGAGCAGCAAAGTGATGAGATGCTCGAAGACATAGGGGCAATAGTAGAATTGGAACTCAATGGGATTGTTGCACATAACTGTTTTTGTTTCATTGTACACACTATTATTTTTACGGCGGCGTTCTCTTACTAGAGCGTCAACCTCCTTGTATAAAAACGCCTATTACAGGCAAAACTTCAAATCAATACAAATCATTTTTGAAAGTACAAAATTATGTGTCTATTTTTCTTTTTCTGTTTTGTTTTGTGAGAACGTCCAATGAATTATTCTTGACATATGCATTTGAATATAATTACTGTTCACAAATATTTGCATAAGAAACAGAAAGATAATTGCTCGTAACTTAAGAGATAGGAGTAAAAATGTCAAACCCGACATTTACTCAGTCTAACAGGTACCAAGATAGAGACAGCTCCGAAATGTAGTCATCGGTACATACGATCTCGTGACATCTGCACTCCCCACAAAGTAAAGATAATCACAGCATGAATATCAGCTTCTCCCTAAACAAGAAGTTACTTTCACCAGCAAATTCCTACAGAGAGCTGACATCTATGTTCCCCAACCGATTTTTGTAATCGCAAGCAGTTCATAGTTCTTCTTTTTCCCCAAGTAGAGTTTTATTTCTCTCACAACGGAAGCTCGATCTCCAGCAGAGCTCATCATCTCCAGCAACGGGAATTTATCCCCAGCTGGGTTTATCTCTTCATATCAGCAGATCTATCAGCAGAGCATCTCTTCTCCAATAGAGTTATTCCCCACAAAGTTATTCTCAAGCAGACTATCCCCGACAGAATATTCACAAGCGGAAGGGATGTAAATCCCCAGCTAGGCATCTCTGTTCACCATCCCCAGCGGAAGCAGAAGAACAACGTTTCTACAACAGTCAAGAATACCATTTCCAATACTCTCAAGCAGCAGTCATGAATTTATTTTCCCAAATCCGGATATGTCACAATAGCATTTCATGTTCACACATCATGACATGCGCATACATATCGCATACAACATAATCTCATTTATTTTGAGAACATCATCATGCAATGCATTTCATGCATCACACATAATTAACCCTGTACTTTTTCAGGAAAGATCATTATCATCAACAATTTCCAGCAGTCCTACACAGACTCATCTCAAAGCAACCTTACACAGGTTCCCCAGAAGCCCTACTCTCCAGGCTTCCATTCCAAAGTGACCCTACTACCCAGGTTTCTTCTCGCAGTCTTACACAGACTTATCACAAGGCAACCCTACGACCCAGGTTCCTTCTCATAAGCCCTACTATCCAGGCTTCCATTCCGAAGTGACCCTACTACCCAGGTTTCTTCTCTCAGTCTTACACAGACTTATCACAAGGCAACCCTATGACCCATGTTCCTTCTCATAAGCCCTACTATCCAGGCTTCCATTCCGAAGTGACCCTACTACCAAGGTTTCTTCTCGCAGTCTTACACAGACTTATCACAAGGCAACCCTACGACCCAGGTTCCTTCTCATAATCCCTACTATCCAGGCTTTCATTTTAAGGTAACCTTACTATCCAGGTTCCTTCTCACAGCCCTACTATCCAGGATTTCATCTCAAAGTAACCCTACGACCCAGGTTCCTTCTCACAAGCCATACTATCCAGACTTTCATTTCAAGGTAACCCTACGACCCAGGTTCCTTCTCACAAGCCCTATTATCCAGGCTTTCATCTCGAAGTAACCCTACAACCCAGGTTCCTTCTCACAAGCCCTACTATCCAGGCTTTCATTTCAAGGTAACCTTACTACCCAGGTTCCTTCTCACAAGCCCTACTATCTAGGCTTTCATCTCAAAGTAACCCTACGACCTAGGTTCCTTCTCACAACCCTACTATCCAGGCTTTTTATTTCGAAGTAACCCTACTATCCAGGTTCCATCTCACAACCCTATTATCCAGGCTTTCATCTCGAAGTAACCCTACGACCCAAGTTCCTTCTTGCAGCCCTACTATCCAGGATTTCGTTTCGAAGTAACCCTACGATCCAGGTTCCTTCTCACAAGTCCTACTACCCAGGATTTCATTTAGAAGCAACCTTACTATCCAGGTTCCTTCTCTCCTATCTCCAAACAACAGTACACAAAACTGTAAGACCGGGACCAGATCAGATACGAACAATTTCACATTTCCCCAGTAGAGTAATGGAAAACTGAAGTTCCTAGACTCTATCAACATTCCCCAGCGAAGTCCTCCCCAACAGCAGACATACGAGTTCTCATAAAGGAATCTCTTATACGACCGACATCTTTTCTGGATGGTATCTTTAAGCCCATCTTAGAGGATTCTCCGACAACTTCCAAATGGCATCTGTAAACCCATTTCCGATATCACCAATCAATGTTACTTCATGCGAGTGCAAATTTCCGGGCACTCTAGTGTTCAATCATCTTCCACCTTCAGATCACGAAAGGAAGAACAACCAATCTACATCCTCAGGTTTAAGAAGATTGAACAGGCCCAGCTGTTGTACCCCAAAAATTGCCCTCCCATTTTTCTCAACACATGTCAATTGAGGCCCCCAATTTGCTCAAGAAAGCCCAAGAGTTGACCAGACAAACACTCTCCTAATACCTCAAACTAGGGTTTCATTTTTCATCAATATGTGTGAACCAAAAAGGCCCTAAATGATTTCCAAGGTCCTAATATGTTCCCAAGATTCTCCATGCCAAGTTTCATGCCTTGGACAAGAAGTTTTCCCAGTCAACTGCTCAGATGCTTGAGAATCGACTGTGTTAGGTCAAAAGTCAACTGTGGCCCACATACAGTTAAACCTCAAGATTTTTGGTCAACATCAACATTTTGAAGTTACTTTCATCATTTTATCAAGGTTTGATCATGATTCCCCAAGGAATGCCCCAAATTCATCAAAACCTCAAAGTTACTAAATTAGGGTTTCATAGGAAAAGTCAACCAAACTTTGACCAAGCATAACTTCTTCATAGTTTATCAGAAAGTTTCCATCCAAGGCTCATTTTGAAGAGGATGCAATTCTCTACAATTCATCTTCAGCCCACAAGTTCAAAATATGCACTCATCAAAAGATATGAATTTCGACATTATAGGTCCTTTTCAAAAGTCAACAAAAACACCTTTTGGGTCAAAGCTTCTTACATGAACATGGAAGATCCAGTTGAGATGAAAACAAAAGGGTTGTTTAGGGGACACCCTAATATTTCCAAAAAGTCATGGATCACCCCTAAAGAATGAAAATAGAGCAAGTTATGACTATATCAAGTTGGGAAATTTAGGTGAAATGTAGGAATTTCAATTTGAGTAATTTTGATATTTTTGACTTGTGGACCATGGATTGAGAGTCCACACGTGCATTACACCTCAAATCAGCTTATTACATCATTTGGTTGTATTTTATTTTAATTATTTCAATTATTTTTTATTTAATTTATTAATAATGAAAAATAATTAAAACCAAATCAAATCTTTTGTACAAAGATTCAAATCCATTTGCCTTGACCTAAAAACACACTATATATTCCTCCATGATTCAGACCAAGAGGGATACGAAACCCTAGCCTCCAAAAGTGATCAAAATTTTCAAGTTGTCAAAAAAACCTAAAGCTTCCAAACTCTCGATATAAGCCATTCTACTGCAAGATCTCACTCCCATTCATTCCCAGCAAGGAGATTGGGTAAGTTTGAGATGATCTTGAAGTCCCCAAGCAGGTAGAACACCGTTCATGGCATCTCCGATTGCATGACATTTTAATTTTTTGCATCTTTTTTTTTTGCTTCGTTTTGAACCATACTAATGCTATTAATGTGTTCATGAGACGTTCATGAACAGGTATGAATCATCTTTGTATACCCATGCATGCAGAACATTGACTTGCCATGTTTGCTCGTGAGAACATCCGATTGCGTGCTACCGTCCAAACCGGCCAGTTTTGGTCTTGATTTTGATCCCATTGAAATCGCAGGCCCTGAATTAGGGGGGTAGGGCCCCCCTTGGATCTTTATTTGCGTGTTTTTGCAGGTTTTCATGGAGGAGATCACCGGAGAAGATGACCGGAGCTAGGGCTCCGGCGTCCCTTTGGCATAAGGGTTACATTTGCTATATTTTCTTTTTGTGTTATTTTACTAACAGTTGAAACACGTGGCTCAGTTGGCAAAACAGGGCGAGATAAGGATTTAGTGCAAAAGGGGGTGGGTTCCATCCATCCCTTTTGAAAAATAATTTTCATTCATTTGTGATTCACAAATCCCATGCTCCAACTCCATGCGCGCTCATCATGCACTCCCATCGTCCAACCACAGGATCTCATCATATTCAGATCAACGTCCAGCGCGCGCAACCATACCATGGACCATAAGAAAGAGGATCACACTGGATCTAGCGCAGGCAGATGGGCCACTAGCTTTAGGCCTTTGCAAAATTCAATTCCTCACACCCCCAGATTGCTGACAACATCAGGCCCATTTTCAATTCTTTCTTCTTTTTTTATTTCCTTTATTTAATTATTTTATTTAATTATTTTTCACCAAATTAATTACTTTTTTTTAATCATAAAATCAATAAATCACCAAACACCAAAAAAAGCATTTTTTTTCTAATAAAATATTTATTTTAATTTAATTAGAAAATTAGGTTAATTTAATTTACTTTTTTTCATAATTAAAAACAATTAAAAATTAGGGTTTAATTAATGTGCAATTAAATTCTTTTCTCAAATAAAAAATGTACAAAAATATTTTTCTCTCAATTAGGGTTCTAAGTTATTAATTATCGTCTTCGCGTTTAATTGCTGTGCGTTTTAATTACTTTTCTTGTTATTATTCTGTAACTGCTGATGGTATGTAATAGTTAAACTAGGGATTTATTTACCGCTTTAATCCCGAATTTTTGGTTATGTAATTAATCCCCATCCCCCGGAGCCTTGTAAGAGCTAGGTTTATTTTCTGGCACTTTTAATTTGCACAATATTTAACTGTTAGATGCATGGTTAATAGAATTGTATGGAAAGATGTTTGAAAATTAAAACGGTAGCTCACTTAATGTGCAAAGACTAATTAACTGAAAAAATCACGTGCACATATTTCACTCCTAGGGTTTGCCTCACTTCGGTTTCCTTCGGTAAAACAGTCATTAAAGCATAGGAGATCGTAGTGGTGGCCCTCCGGTCTAAAGATCAAAATGTCCCATTCGAATGTTGCCTCGGAAACGTTGCCTCAAAAAGATCTTTAGGGCTCTAGGGTTACTACTAAAGTTTCCTACCCATTTCTTTGGTGACTGTACTCGTCCCTTTTGAACGTCCCTTACAAACTCCAACAACGGGGCTACCTACTCCTTAATAGTAGGATAGCGCTGTCTAAAGGAAACGAGAACAAAACAATCTTTTTTCGAGTAGGTATAATCTTAAGTACTTGCTCAAATAAAACTCTTCACACCAACACTTTCTCAAAAAAATTTCAAAACAAACTTCGTCACACCCTTGAGGACTGATACAAGGGTTATCACGAAGTAAAACGTTTCTCAAACAAGCACATACACAAGCAATTTTAAAAAGATGAGCAAGTACCTAAGAGCCCATGGAAAAACATGGATAGAAAGGGTTCTAACACCTTCCCTTTCTATAATCTACCCCCCGTGCTCAAAATCTCGAAAAAGGTTTTTTATTTTCTTTTTCCTTTTCCATGATTGGATGAAATAAAAGTCGGTGGCCACTCTTGCTTACCGCACATTTGCAAATACAAAACACAAACCAGTATAATAGTCGGTTCTGCCACCGTATCACACCTCTTGAGCCTTATCTCAAATGGGTACGAGCTTGTGCTCAAAGTCTTATGATGCTTTACCCCTCCATTCTCCCGGTTATCATAGAGCCCGTTGTGGAAGGAGATATTCCATACACTATCCTGCATCCTGACATGCCCACCTCTCTCGAAGACTTGCAAAGGGATTGGATACAGCTTAAGGGGGAGCGAGACACTTCCGAGGCCCAAATCTACGCCAACGAGAAGAAGATTCTGGAACTCACCAAGCAACTTCATGAGGAGCGGAGCCTGAACGCCTACATCGCACCAAAGAGGATGCGTACAGCCTTTTTATCTTAGAGTTTTTGTATTTCTTTGTAAGCCCAAAAAGGCATGATGTACTTAAACTTTGATTTATTAATATAATGTGTGTTCCTTTTTGTCTAAAGCAAATTTAAGTCTCTAATTTCTTTGAAATCATTGCATATGCATCTCCATTAATCATAACATAAGCAGGTTTCTTACAACAAGTCTCCTTATCTTTCTACTATTTATTTCAGTAGGATGGACATGGAACAAACGGTAAAAGATCGCCAGGCGCAGAATGCTCAGTTTCAACAAATGTTCTTGACTCTATCCAAAGGACAAGAGGATTTGAAAACTTTGTTGATCGAAGAAAAGAAGAAGGCAAAAAAATCAACCGGTGTCCTGAATCTAGGAAGAAGGTTCCCAAGGTCAGCCAGACGGACCCTAGACTTTGCAACATCATCTGGTGAAAAGGATAATCAAGAAGGGAAAGGCAAGGAAGTGACTGCCCAGACAGAATCAGAAGAGGAATAAGAAGAGGATTACTCTGAAGAACAGTATCCTCCGATTGGTGACAAATACAAACATCTGAAAAAGCGTCTAAGTGCAATGGAGATTCAGAAAGTGCCTGGGCTGGACTTTGAAGAGATGGGTTTGGTGTTTGGGATTGTTATTCTGCCAAATTTCAAGGCACCAGTATTTGCTATGTACGACGAGGTTTCGTGTACCAAGATGCATCTCCGATCTTATGTGAGGAAGATACAGCCTCACACTGCTGACAGAGATTTGTGGGTCCACTTCTTTCAGGATAGTTTATCTAGGACTCAGCTAGATTGGTTCTATCAACTGGAAAAGGCCAATATCCATAATTGGGAAGACCTTGCCACTGATTTTTATAAACAGTATCAATACAATGCAGACCTTTCTCCCACCCGTACTCAACTCCAGAGTATGACCATGGTTTCTAGCGAAGGTTTCAAAGACTATGCTAAAAAATGAAGGGACTTAGCAGGAAGAGTCCAGCCTCCCCTATCTGACAGAGAGCTAGTAGACATGTTTCTGGGTACCCTGTCCGGTCCTTTCTTTAATCATCTAATTGGAAGCTCTTCAGTAGGCTTCACTAAATTAATCTTGACCGGGGAAAGAGTGGAAGCTGGGATTAAGAGTGGTGATGTGTACCCTCAAAGGAATCAGGACAGAACTGAACGCCTCCCAGTGGTAGGGGCTGTCATGATCCCTAAGCCTGCACCTACTAAACAAAGGAGCAACCAGCCTAGAACAGAAAGACCGGTAAGACAATTTACCCGAATAAATATGACGCTATCTCAAGTCCTGCCACACTTGTTGAGATCTAATCTGGTAACTTTGAAGGAAGCCCCGAAGAATCCCAACATCGTCTCTCCTCATTACCACCCTAATGCTCGATGTGCTTACTGTTCAGAAAGTCCAGGCCATGATACCAACAACTAATGGGCTTTGAAAAACAAGGTGCAAGATCTTCTCGAGGCAAAAGAAATTGAATTTGATGCTCTTGAGATCCCAAATGTTATCACTGCTCCTATGTCCAAGCATGGTCGTGATGTTAACGCTGTTGAAGATGATATGTTTGTTACTGTTGTTGATGAACTTATTACTCCCTCCTGACTGTCAAGAGGAACCTATTGAAGGCCGATTTATTTCCAGGCTGTGGCAAAGGCTGTCACCTTTGTTTATCCCTACCAACTGGTTGTCATTTATTGAAAGCAGGTGTCCAGCGCCTAATGGATGACAAAGAGATTTTGTTTGAAAAGACTCCCGTTCCAACCATTTCTTACAAAATGTTTCAATAGTGACCATTTCCGGCAATCCTTCCAGGGTCTCCATAAAAAGACCCGTTAGGATTACATCAGTTCCTAAGGTGACTCCACTGATAATTACTATTCCAGGACCAATCCCGTACTCATCAGATAAAATTGTCCTCTGGAATTATGGAGGTGACGTCTACTATCACGGCGTCAAGCAGGATTAGATGGCTGATGAAGACTCGATTTTTGAGAAGGCTGACCCCGACATCGGCAACATTGCGGGAACCAGCAAAATAACCCGAAGTGGAAGGGTATTCTCCCTTGAGATTGCTCCTCCGAAAACTATTACCGGTCCTGTGATCCTCCCTGCTTTTGTTCCTACTACTACAATTCCCGTGGTTACCCCTGCAGATACTCCTATCACCGAGTCGATCGAGACTCAGGGCAAAGGCATTTTGGTCGAGCCTATCCGGATGAAGGCGCAATCAGTATCTATCCCAGAGGCCTCCAAAAAGGAGATGGAAGAAATTCTGAAAATTATAAAGAGAAGTGACTACAACGTAGTCGAACAGCTAGGGCAGTCTCCATCAAAGATTTCTATGCTAGCTTTACTGTTGTGCTCTGAGGCTCATGCGAAGGACTTGGTGAAATTTCTTAAAACTTCCCATGTTCCACAAGAAACCTCTGCTGATCAATTCCAAGACTGTGTGGCCAGTTTGACCGCTGACAATGGTTTAGGCTTTTCTGATGCTGACTTGACACCTAGAGGAAGGAAACAAAATATGGCGTTGCATGTATCTGTCAAATGCAGGGGTACAACTTTGGCCCATGTCCTGGTTGATACTGGTTCGTCTTTGAATGTGCTGCCTAAGAAGGCTCTTGATAGACTAGACTGTAAAGGTCTGACCTTAAAACCCACCAACATAGTGGTAAGGGCCTTCGACGGATCGAAGAGAATGGTGCATGGGGAGGTGGACATCCCCATTAAAGTTGGAACTCAAACCTTTGATTCAACTTTCTACATGATGGACATTCGCCCTTCCTATTCCTGTTTATTAGGCCGACCTTGGATTCATGACGCCGGTGCTGTCACCTCTACATTACATCAGATGCTAAAATACCCAACCAAGGGAAAAATCATTACTGTCCATGGAGAGGAGGAATATATGGTCAGTCAGTTGAACTCCTTCAGATACGTGGAATTATATGGTGAATTCATTGAAACTCCGTTTCAGCATTTCGAGGAAGTCCCACAAACCGTGGCAGTAACCAAGACTGTTTCCCGAGTCCCGAAGATTACAAGACCTCCGCTAAAGATGTCTTCTCTGAAAGATGCCAAGGCAGTAATCAAAGAAGGTGGGTGTGCTATTTGGGTCCAACTCCCGATATCCCTTACAAATCTAATAAATTTGGTTTGGGTTTCACTTCAGGAGCCCAGAAAGCTGTTCGTCGTGCTCGTACCGAGGGACCACCTTTGCGGATCAGCAACCACAGAGTCAACACAGTGGAGGATAGTGATGACAGCTGCGACCTGGAGGAACAGATTTTCCCAACTATCAACGGAGGACTCAACAACTGGGAAGCTAAAGATTTTGTCCCAATTACTTTTATCCAACAGTAATTGTCTTTAAATTTTTTCTGGACCTGTAATAATTAAATAATTCAGACTTTTAAAACCTTGTATCTTACCCGAGGCACGACGGTCCATTTGTAAGGGTTGTTACTTCATTTTCATATGTCATCAATGAATCATGGACGTTTTTGCATACAAACTTTGTGCTCTTTGTCTTTCTTTTTCTACATTTTTATTTCTTTCAAAGATAGCTATGCTCTTACACACACTCACATATTAAAATGCAGTTCTACATCCACTCAGGATCCCATGGGTAACGATTCTGCTATAGCCAATCGTGACTTTGAAAATCTATTCTACCAAGCCGAAGACGAAGGTGAGGAAGATTGTAAAGTGTCAGGGGAACTAGCCAGGTTACTACAACAGGAAGAAAGGACCATACAACCCCACGAAGAACTAGTGGACACAGTTAACTTAGGTACTGAAGAGGACAAGAAAGAAGTCAAGGAAGGAGCCAATCTGGAACACAGTGTCAAAAAGCGTTTAACTCAGTTATTACATGACTATGTTGAGGTCTTTGCTTGGTCATATGAAGACATTCCAGGACTTGATACTGATATCATGGTCCATCATCTACCAACAAAAGAAGATCGCCCTCCGGTAAAACAGAAAGTCCGTCGCATACGACCAGACATGTCAGAGAAGATCAAGACGGACGTCATGAAACAATTCAACAATGGATTCTTAGCTGTCACCTCCTATCCACAATGGGTCGCCAATGTTGTTCCAGTGCCTAAAAAGGACGGTAAAGTACGCATGTGTATGGATTATAGAGACTTGAATAGGGCAAGCCCCAAGGATGATTTCCCGCTTCCTCACATCGATATTCTGGTTGACAACACCGCACAACATAAAGTATTCTCCTTCATGGATGGTTTCTCTAGGTACAATCAAATCAAAATGGCACCTGAAGACATGGAGAAAACGACCTTCGTCACACAGTGGGGCACTTTCTACTATAAGATTATGCCATTTGGATTGAAGAACACCGGGGCAACTTATTAGCGCGCCATGGTAGCCCTGTTTCATGATATGATCCATCAAGAGATAGAGGCCTACGTGGATGACATGATAGCCAAATATAAAAGTGAAGAGGAGAACCTTGACCATTTGCAGAAACTGTTTGAAAGACTGAAGAAATACAAACTAAGGTTGAACCCGAATAAATGCATATTTAGGGTAAGGTCCGATAAACTTCTAGGCTTCGTCGTCAGTGATAAAGGTATCAAAGTGGAACCTGCCAAGGTGAAAGCAATACAAGAAATGCCTGCTCCTCGCACCGAGAAGGAAGTCAGAGGATTCTTAGGACGGATAAACTACATTGCTAGATTCATTTCACACTTGACCGCTACTTGTGAACCAATCTTCAAATTATTGAAGAAAGATCAAGTAGTCCGATGGAATGATGAATACCAAGCTACCTTCGACAAGATCAAAGAGTACCTTTAAGAGCCTCCTGTTTTGATGCCGCCAGTCGAGGGAAGACCTTTAATCATGTATCTAATTGTCTTAGAAAATTCAATGGGGTGTGTGCTAGGGCAGCATGACGAGTCTGGCCGAAAAGAGCATGCTATTTACTACCTGAGAAAAAAGTTTACCGACTGTGAAATAAGACATTCACTGCTCGAGAAAACTTGTTGCGCTCTGGCATGGGCTGCTCGCCGGCTAAGACAGTATATGCTGACCCATACTGCCTTATTGATATCCAAGATGGATCTAATTAAATACATATTTGAGCAGCCTGCCTCTCTGGGAGAATAGTAAGATGGCAAATGATTCTGACTGAATACGATATTCAGTACACTACCCAAAAAGCAATAAAGGGCAGTGTTCTAGCTGATCACCTTGCTCATCAAGCTGTGGATAACTATCAGTCCATGAAATTTGAATTCCCAGATGAAGACATCATGATGGTAAATAATTGTGAAGAACTCAGACCATATGACGGACCTGAACAAGGATCCCGATGGACCTTGGTTTTTGACGGATCCTCCAACGCACTCGATAATGGCATAGGTGCTGTAATCATATCCCCTGAAGGATGTCATACTCTCTTCATTGCAAGACTTTGTTTCAACTATACTAATAATATGGCAGAATACGAAGCGTGTATTTTTGGTCTCAAAGCTGCCATAGATTTGGGAATCAAGTCCTTAAGTGTATTTGGAGATTCAGCCTTGGTCATCAGTCAGATCAAAGGAGAATGGGACACGAAGCACCCTAACCTCATCCCCTACAAAGAACATGTGTTGACATTAATCCAACATTTCGAGGAAATTACCTTTGAGCATTTTCCATGAGAGGAAAATCAACTAGCAGACGCGCTAGCCACTATGTCATCCATGTTTAAACTCAAGTGGGGTAACGAGGCTCCCTAGATCACCATTGAGGGGAGGGATGAACCAACTTACTGTCACGAGATCGATGCTGAAGAGATAGTGTAAAAACCTTGGTTCCATGAAGTGAAGAGGTATCTCGAGGCTCAAGAGTATCCGGAAGGAGCTTCAATCAATGATAAGAAGTTCTTAAGAAGATTCTCTGCTAAGTTCTTCCTCAGTAATGGAATTCTCTACAAGTGCAATCACGACCCTGTTTTTCTTCTTGCGTAGACAAGGCTGAGGTAGAAAAGATCACGACTGATCTGCATGAAGGCACTTTTGGCACCCATTCTAGTGGGCATACGATGGCTAAAAAGATCCTACGGGCAGGGTACTACTGGTTTACCATGGAAGCAGATTGCTATCAGCATTCACGAACCTGTCACAAGTGTCAGATCTACGTTGATAAAGTGCATGTGCCTCTAGTTCCTTTAAACGTCCCGACTGCTCCCTGGCCATTCGCGATGTGGGGAATCAATATGATTGGATAAATCAAACCTACAACTTCTAATGGGCACCGCTTCATGTTGGTGGCCATTGACTATTTCACGAAGTGGGTTGAGGCAGCTTCTTTCGCTTCCGTTACCAAGAATGTTGTGGCCCAGTTCATCAAACAGAATCTCATCTGTCGATACAGTATGCCAGAGAGAATCATCACAGACAATGGTACGAATCTCAATAATACCATGATCACTGCACTATACGCGCAATTCAAGGTCCAACACCATAATTCTTCCCCTTACCGGCCGAAGATGAATGGAGCTGTTGAAGCCGTAAATAAGAACATCAAGAAGATCATACAAAAAATGACAGTAACCTACAAGGACTAGCATGAGATGTTACCATTTTCTCTCCATGGTTACCGTACCACGGCGCGCACATCAACAGGGGCAACTCCCTTCTCCTTGGTATACGGCATGGAAGCTATTCTACCAATTGAAGTCCAGATACCTTCTCTGAGAATCATAAAGGATGCACGACTGAATGAAGATGATTGGATCCAAACTCGGCGTGACCAGTTGAACTTGATTGATGAGAATATGCTTATGGCTGTCTGTCACGGCCAGATGTACCAAAAACGTATGATCAAAGCTTTTAACAAAAAGGTCAGACGTCAGGTATATCAGGTTGGTGATTTGGTAATCAAGCGTATCATATTTCCACAAGGTGATCCCAGGGGCAAGTGGACTCCTACATACGAGGGACCATTTGTGATCAAAAACATATTCTCTGGTGGATCAATGATCCTAACCACTATGGATGGCGACGAACTTCTACACCCGGTGAACGCGGACATAGTCAAAAGATACTACGCATGAATAAAGACCCGCTAGGTCGACTGACTTAGACAAAAATTAGGGCATCCCGGCGAACCACAAAGGTTTGGGAAAAAAATTAGGGATAAAATAAAAAATATTTACACCCGGCAAGATGAAAACCCGAAGGGGTGGCTTGGGCAAAAAAGGGTATCCCAGTGGACTGAAAACCCGAAAGGGCGGTCTAGGCAAAATTTAGGGAACTAAAGCATATGACCATGTCCCGTTGGATCACCTTACAGACAACCTTTAACATCGACTGACAAGCTCAAAAGGGTCTAATCAATTCAATCAACTTCGGATAAGGCATCAAGTGGACAAGACGCTCAGAGACACGAAGGCTATAGCAGAATGGGAACCCCATGGGATTATTTCACATAGCTATCTTTTATTTGTATCAATTTTCATTTTTCTACGACGACATTATCTTACTAGAATGTTCGTCTCGTTGTACAAAAAATACTTATTCAAGTTAATACAAAGATATCCCTTTGAAAGTGCAAAACCATCTGTTTTTTCTTTTATTTCCATGTTTTGTGTGCGAAAACATCCAATGATTATTTTTGAACATATGCATTTGAACATGACTACTGTTTACAAATTTACAAAAGAAAAGGAGGAACAAAAGATAGAAAGACAATCACTAATGGCTTTAATAAATAGGATAATATCTTTAGACCATTCCATAAAGTCCCCCACAGATACTTTTCCAGCAAGAGCGGAAAACGGGACATCCCACTACAGGATCACTAACGTATATCTAATATTGCAGCTTAATGATATCAAGCTTCCTCACATCCCTGACGGAACAAAACTTCCGGTTACCACTCCGAAGATTCCCCAGTGAAGGTCGCCCAACTACTCATGATTCCCCAACAGGTTTTCACGAGGTCTATAAGAAATGCACAACGTTCCCCTTTCAAAAGAGTTTATTTATCTAACAAATGGAAACTCATCAACACTTCCACTTCAAAACATGAAGACTTTCACTCCTCATTCTCAGTAATGCTCGTGGATTTATTTTCCCTGACTCCGTCAATACTGCGACATAATAATTAAGGTGTCCATGCATCCATACGCCATAGCATTAACAACACCGATACATACAACACAATCTCATTTATTTTGAGAAAATCATTGTACCATGCATTTCATACATCATGACATTTCATACAACTAACCTTTCATCTTTTCAGGAAAGATCAATCAACAGAAAATTATCGTCAAAATTTTCAACAAGTCAATTACAGATCAGTTCCCAAGAAAGGACTGGCCAACCATCTACATCTCAAATATTTCTTTCAGACCCCTGCCGGTTCAGTTTAAATCTCTCAACGATTTATTATGATTCTTTCCCACAGATATTTTCTCTGGTTCAGATAAATCTCTCAATGATTTGTTCTGATTCTTCTCCAGATCCCTGCCGGTTCAGTTTAAATCTCTCAACAGTTTATTCTGATTCTTTCCCGCAGACGTCTTCTCTGGTTCAGATAAATCTCTCAATGATTTGTTCTGATTCTTCTCCAGATCCCTACCGGTTTAGTTTAAATCTCTCAACAGTTTATTCTGATTCTTTCCCGCAAATGCTTTCTCTGGTTCAGATAAATCACTCAAAGATTTACTCTGATTCTTTCCAGTTAAAGAATATTCTAGATTTCTTTTGGTTCAGTTTAAACCCCTCAACGGTTTATCCTGATACTTTCCAAAGGAACACTTCGGGTTCAGATAAATCTCTCAACGATTTATTCTGATTCTTTCCCGCAGACGCTTTCTCTGGTATAGATAAATCACTCAAAGATTTGCTCTAATTCTTTCCAGTTAAAGAATATTCAAGATCTATTTTGGTTTAGTTTAAACCCCTCAACGGTTTATCCTAATACTTTCCAAAGGAACACTTCTGGTTCAAATAAATCGCTCCAAGATTTATTCTGATTCTTCCCAGTCAAATAACATACAAGACTTCTTCTGGTTCAGATAAGTCGCTCCAAAGATTTATTCTAATTCTTTTCCAGTTGAAATCAAATTCAGACTTAGTCCATTTTTTGTCAACAGTCACCTTTAGATGGCATCTACAAGCCTATCTCCATCAAATCTCCACCATTCCTCCAAATGGCATCTATAAGCCCATTCCCATTTCATCTTCGAATGCAATTTCTGGGCACTCTAGTGTCCAATCATCTTCCACCTTCAAGTCACGAATGGCGGATCCACCAATCTAACCCTTCAGGTTTAAGAAGATTGAACAGGGGAAGCTGTTGTACCCTAAAATTTTCCCTCTCATTTATCAAGTATTTTCTCACAAGATCTCCTTTGGTTCAAGACTGCACAAGGGTTGATCAGCTCAAGACACCTCCTTAAGCACTGATGACTGAAATTAGGGTTTGAGATTGCACAAGGATAATTGAATTTTTAATGCCTCATATGACTCTCATGGATCATTATGGACCCTCAAGATTACTCATGTCAAGTTTCAAGTCTTGGATCACATTTTTGCTCAGTCAATTGAGCAGTTGACCTAAAAATCAATTGTATTGGGGAAAAAGTCAACTATGGCCAATTTACAGTCAAACTTCATAATTTTTGATCCATATAAACATTTTGAACTCCTATATGTCATTTGATCAAGTTTGGACCATAATTCCTCAAGAAATTTGATCAGATCATCAAAAGGGCAAAATGGTCAAAATTAGGGTTTTGGCTGAGAAAGGGAAATTTATGATTTTTGACCTAGCAAATGTTTAATTGGTTTGAGAAATGCTATAAAGAGATTCAATTGCATCATTTTGACCTAATGGCATGACTCAAAACATTTCTCAATGTCATTTGATTGATAGTTGATTTTCAGTCAATTGATCAAAAGTCAACTACACACTGAAAAGTCAAACTTTGACTTTTTGGTCAAAATCAAGTATCAAAGATCACAATTCATCAAAACTTGTCAAAATATGAAACTTGTTCATCAAGAAATCAAAAAGTCAAGATTTCATTTTGAAAAGTCAAAGTTTCCAAACTTAGAAAATTTTCTAAGTGTTGAAAACTTCATATTTTTTCACAACTTTGAGCCATTTTTTCACCATGATGCAAGATGATTCAAAGGAAACTTTCAACATGAAAGTTGTATATATCAATGAGATCTAAAACATTTATTTACACAAATTCTCCTAGAAATGCATGGATTTCAAGTTATGATTTTGTGAATACATGTTCATGAAACTAAACACTTAGTGAAAATTTTACCCTAGTTTAGGCAGGATTTTGACCTAACTTCATGACAATTTTTCACATAGTTCCAAGAGGAATTTTTCAAAAGTTATTCAAAGAGGGGTTGTAGAGGACATTAAAAGCTTTCTAAAATGTCCAATAACTCCTTTAGATCATGTATGAGCAAGGAGAATCGAAGGCATGAAGTTGGTATTTCATTCTTGAATTATAGGTCATTTTCATGAAGAACAAAAACTCAAATCCATGCTAGGATGCACAATATTTTCTTTGAAGGCCTCAAACTTATTTTACACTCCATAACTAAATGTTTACACAGCTGTTAGAGGCTTCAACTCAAGCATTCAATGCATTGCCCATGCTTATTTCCATTTTGGGACGAAAGTGCACATTGACATTTTGGAAAAGTAGCTTTATGCACAAAATCAGTTCTTGAGCTTTGCAATTGTTTTCTTCTGATCACACACAACCTATAACCCAAAAGGAACTTTTCTCAAGCCTATAACAAGTCAGCCCATGCTTGTACTTTACCTTGAAACCATATTTTCACTTTTCTTCAAAACCAAGCAACATAGCCATAACTTGTACTTGTGTGATTCTGACCCTCTCAAGCCTCACATCCTTTTCCTTACTTATGTACAAGTCATTTGCATCAAAAACACACGCATACACAAGCCTTAAAACACACAAGAACTCAGACCTGTATCACCAATCACCATTGTTGCACGTTCTGGCCAAAAATTTGAAACTCACATTTCCCTCGTGTGTTTTGAAGCCTTTTGGTCCCTAAAGATTCTAAACATCAAATACAACTCATCCCCGACCCTGTTTCATAACTATAAATCCATTTTCATCAACCTCCATAACCAAAAACAGAGCTCTGCAAGTTGACTTCTCCAGAGCTCCTCAACCACTTTCAGCTCAAGCCAAGCATCACATTAGCTTCCTGGGAACTTGAGGAATCTAACCCAATCACTAGAACCCATCAAAAGCTGCTCAAACTCAAAACATGATACCCTCTTGCAAGGTGAGTTTTCTGACTTTTGAACTCTTCATATATGCATCATTAATGTTTAATTTGTGAGTGAAAAATATAGATATCATTACCCTAAAACTAACCATGTCCATAGTTCTCATTTATGTTGTTTGAGCTTAAAGAATTTTAAGACTGAAATTTCTGGAAAAGTTAGGGTTCAGATTAGGGCCATTAAAATTCATGTTTGTCTTTGATCTATAATTTTAATGCTTTACATTTCTGAAATCGTGAGGAAATTTGCCACAAGATTCATGTTTACACTTTTGCAAATGGATGAGAAATGAACAAGATGCATGTGGTCTGGCTAGGCGTGAGGTTGAAGATGAAGTTGTCTTCAGGAAGCAGTTTCTAATATATATATATATATATATATATATATATATATATATATATATATATATATATATATATATATATATATATATATATATATATATATATATATATATATATATATATATATATATATATATATATATATATATATATATATATGCTTTTATTATATGAACAGATGAAACAGGCCACCCCAGTGGTACAAGAAGCACGTGCGTATTAGAAGGTCCTGGGTTAGAGCCCCAGCGAGACCTTTTTCAATTTTCACATTTTTCTTCTTTTTTTTCTTTTTTTTGCTGAATCAGGCGCTTGGGCCTCAACCCCCTGGGCCTAGCATTTTTGCTTATCATCACCTCCCTGTTTCACTTTCTAGGCACCCTGACTTTAATTTTATATTTTTATTTTATTTTATTCTCTTTCCTTTATTATTATTATTATTATTATTATTATTATTATTATTATTATTTTTTTTATTAATAAAAAGTCCAAAAATATTTATATTTTATTATTTATATTTATTTAGTTTATTTTTCTTCATAAAACTAAAAGAACAAAAAAACACTTCCTTTAATAAATTAATTTTCTTTTTTAAAATACTTAGATAATTAGTCTTATTTATTATTATATTATTTTCTTATAAATTAAAAATCAATTTAGAACTTAGGACTTTATTTAATTAACCTTATTTACTAATTTAATCAAATTCACAAAAAACCCTAAAAAAATTTGTTTTCTTTAAATTAACTTCTTCTATTAACTTAGTTTAATTTTCTTACTTTTAAGTTAATTATTTTTCTTCTAGTTAATTAGGTTTCACAAAAACCTTTTCATGAAAACCAAACAAAAATCACATTTCTTTTTACATTTACATTCTTGTATTTTATTTATTCATTTTTGTACAATATTCAATATGGTTGTAATAATTATTTAAATTTAATTTCTTGCAATTCCCCATTTGTAATTTGTACATCCCCTCCCCTAAATGATGTAATAGCATAGTAATTTTAATTTCCACAATTTATCGCTTTATATACAAATGCTAGTAATTAGGGTTTGTATGGCAAGAATAAAATCAATAAATAGCAAACTCTAATCAAGACAAATCAAGCATGAAAACCAATACACTTGCACACTTACACCCTTAGGGTAAACCCACTTTGTTGCCTTACAAAAAATGGCCATATTATGCATATGAGGTATCTTAGCAAAAATAAGTAAAAAGTACAAGATCATAGTCCCTCGATGACGCTACCCATGTTGCCTTTCAAAATGATCTTAGTCCCTAAAGAAAATGCTAAGATATTTTACAACGTTACTAATCATGGCTATACGATGACCCTTGCCTGTCCCTTTTACATCCAAAGATAGGGTTTCTTACCAAATCAATGATAAGATAACAATGTCAAAGGAAAGAGGAAATAAACATGAAAGACTTTTGAGTAGGTAGATTACTCCTAGTTGCTTGCTCAATTTCAAAACCAAAACATCCATGCTATTTTAAAAAAACAAACAAACACCAACACTTTCAACAAACATCTTTTAAACTTGAAAACATTTTCAAAAGATCAACACTTTGTATACATTCTTACAAACGAGAATCATTACAAATTTTGCCTAAACGATGGCGCCTTTTCAAAATACTTTCAAAAACCACACAAAACATGTTTTCAAACAAAAGCAAGTGATCTAGCAAGTAACTAAGAGCCCATGGAAAACCATGGATAAAAAGGATGCTAATACCTTCCCTTTTTATAATCTACCCCCCGAACTCAAGAAAACACCTCAAAGGTCTTTCCTGTTCTTTTCATCCTTTCCTTTTGGATAAAAGAAAAGTCGGTGGCGACTCTTGCTAACTGCAACATTTACGATCAAACGCAAAACAACCAAGTCAGTTCTCCAATTGTGTTATAACTATCAATGATATTTCTTATGTTCCTACTGTAAGTGACTTGAATACTCTCCTCTTGATTATCAAGAGGAGTCTCTTGCAAGCCGGTTTGTTTCCGGGTTGCATTGAAAGGTGCTACTGGTGCGCAACCCAACCCAATGGATGTAAACTGCTGAAAGAAGGTATGCAACATCTGATGGATAACCATATAATACTATTTGAGAAGAATCCCTATATGGAGAATTTGTTTCAAGACTTGGAGCTTGAAGAGGTATCTGTAATTTCCAGTGCTCCTATAAGGATCACTGCCAAAGGCCCTGTGAAGATTACGGTTGAACCTAGAGTTGCTTCTCTGATAATCACCTGTTGATATTTGTGTATATATATATATATATATATATATATATATATATATATATATATATATATATATATATATATATATATATATATATATATATATATATATATATATATATATATATATATATATATATATATATATATATATATATATATATATATATATATATATATATATATATATATATATATATATATATATATATATATATATATATATATATATATATATATATATATATATATATATATATATATAGTGTTAAGAATATTTGTATGTAGAATAGTCCCACATCGACTATATCATAACATTAGTTGTAATCTCTCTCTATATAATAAAGTCTCTGTAGTGCTTTTCAAAACACACGGTTTAACCTAAATGTCTCTTAGTCTCTCCTAATTCAATATCACTGCACCCAGACCAATCCCATATTCCTATGATAAGGCTATCCCTTGGAGTTATGGGGCCGAAGTCTACTACCATGGTGTCAAGCAAGGACCATTGACTATTGAAAGTGAAGGTGCTAAAGTTACTGATTCCAATGTTGACAATATTTCCAGGACCATTAAAGTTACTAGAAGTGGAATTGTTTTCTCTCTAGAAATATCTCCGAAGACTACTACTACACCGGTTCGTGTTGCTGCTACCAAGTCAATTACTGAGACTCGGGGAAAGGAACATATCACTGAGTCTGCCCAGATTAGGGCACCTAAAGAATTTACTACTGAAGATACCTCCCAACAAGAAATGGAGGAAGTACTAAAAATCATCCAAAAAAGTGATTACAAGATTGTTGAACAGCTGGGGCAGACCCCCTCCAAGATATCCATGTTATCCCTGTTGTTGTGTTCTGAAGCCCACGCTCAAGCTTTGGTGAAGTTCTTGAAATTTTCACATGTACCGCAAGAAATCTCCACTGATAAATTTGAAAATTATGTTGCTAGCTTGACGACTGATAATGGGCTAGGCTTTTCTGGTGCTGATTTGACTCCTGAAGGAAGAAACTATAACAAGGCCCTACATGTCTCTATTGATTGTAGGGGAACTACCTTAGCTCATGTGTTGGTTGACACAGATTCTTCATTGAATATTTTATCGAAGGGTGCTCTAGACAGGCTTGATTATGAAGGGGTCATGCTGAAACCCAGTGACATTATGGTCAAAGCCTTTAATGGTTCAAAGAGGATGGTGCACAGAGAGGTGGAACTTCCGGTTAAAGTAGGTTCTCAGGTCTTCGACCCTACTTTCTATGTGATGGACATTCATCCAACTTATTCTTGTTTACTTGGGCGCCCTTGGATTCATGGGGTAGGCGCTGTTACTTCCACTTTACATCAAAAGCTGAAATATCTCGTGAAAGGAAAGATTTTTACAGTATGCGGTGAAGAAGAATACATGGTAAGCCACTTAAACTCCTTCAAGTATGTTGAGATGGACGAAGAATTCATTGAAACTCCCTGCCAGACCTTTGAGGTTATTCCTCGGACAAATACTGTTACTGAAGACGTTTCTTCTATTCCTAAGGTCACCAGGGTTCCGCCTAGAATGGCTTCACTAAAAGATGCTAGAGTTGTGGTAGAAGAAGGTGGTTGCACTACTTGGGGTCAGCTTCTCGACATTCCTTACAAGTCTGATAAATTTGGTTTGAGTTTCACTGCAGAGACTCAAAAGGCTGTTCGTCGTGCTCGTGCTGGAAGACCACCATTCTACATCAGCAACAATGAAGTTAACGCAGTAGAAGATGATGATAGTGACTATGACCTAGACAATTGGATTTTTCCTACCATTGGCAACGGGCTCAATAATTGGAAGACTCAAGACGTTATACCAATCTCTTTTCGTCAGGAGTAAAAGCTATTTTCTTGTTTTTTTCTGCTTTCAAGTTTTTGGATACTTAATTTTAAACAATAACTTCAAGCCTTGTGCCTTACTCGGGGCACGATAGTTCATTTGTTAGGGTTGTTATATTCCATTAACATATTTTCATTCAATAAATCATTGGAATTTTTTATTCAAATTTTGCGCTCTTTATCTTTCTTTTACTTTATTTAAAAATAGCTATATGTTCTTAAACACATCCACATAACAAATTGCAGATCCATATCCATCGTGGATCCCATTGATAACAATTCTGCTATTGCCAATTATGACTTCGAAAATCCGATCTACCAAGCCGAGGATGAAGGTGGGGAAGATTTTGAAATACCTAGAGAGCTTTCTAGGCTATTAATGCAAGAAGAAAGAGCCATACGACCACATGAAGAGCCAATCGAGGTTGTGAACTTGGGTACTGAAGAGGACAAGAAAGAAGTCAAGATAGGAGCCAACCTAGAAGACAATATCAAAAAGAGATTAATCCAGATGTTGCATGACTATGTTGAGATCTTTGCTTGTTTGTACGAAGACATGCCATGGCTTGATACTGATATTGTGGTTCACCGTCTACCAATGAAAGAAGGTAGTCCTCCTATTAAGCAGAAGGTTCGTCGTATGCGTCCCGAGATGTCCGAAAAGATCAAAGCTGAGGTTATGAAGCAGTTCAATGCAAGTTTTTTAGCTATTACGTCCTATCCACAGTGGGTTTCAAATGTGGTGCAAGTACCTAAGAAGGATGGCAAGGTGCGTATGTGTGTAGACTACAGGGATCTAAATAGGGCAAGCCCCAAAGATGACTTTCCGATTCCACATATTGATGTTCTGGTTGACAACATCGCTCAGCACAAGGTATTTTCCTTCATGGATGGTTTCTCTGGTTATAATCAAATCACGATGGCTCCTGAAGACATGGAGAAGACTACTTTTGTCACACAATGGGGCACTTTCTATTACAAAGTGATGCCTTTTAGTTTAAAGAATGTCGGTGTGACATATAAACGTGCCATGGTAGCATTGTTCCATGATATGATCCATCACGAGATAGAGGTTTATTTTGATGACATGATATCTAGATCCCAGACTGAAGAAGAACATCTTGACCACCTACACAAGCTATTTGAGAGGTTGAAGAAGTACAAGTTGAGGCTAAATCCAAACAAGTGCACCTTTGGGGTAAGATCCTGTAAACTCTTAGGTTTCATCTTCAGTGGTAAAGGTATTGAAGTTGATCCTGCCAAGGTTAAATCCATTCAAGAAATGCCAGCTCCCCGTACTGAGAAGGAAGGCAGAGGTTTCTTAGGAAGATTGAACTACATTGCCAGATTCATTTCCCATTTGACCGTTACTTGTGAGTCAATCCTCAAGTTACTGAAGAAAGATCAAGTAGTGAAGTGGAACGATGATTGTCAGATAGCCTTTGAAAAAATTAAGGAGTACCTCCAAGAACCTCCAATATTGAGCCACCAGTTGAAGGGAGACCTCTAATCATGTACCTAACAATGTTATAGAACTCAATGGGGTGTGTATTGGGGAAATATGACGAGTCTGGTCGAAAAGAGCATGCAATATACCACCTTAGGAAAAAGTTTACGACTGTGAAACAAGATACTCACTACTCGAGAAAACTTGTTGCGCTTTGGCATGGGTTGCTCGCCGACTAAGACAATATATGTTTACTCATACTACTTTGTTAATCTCTAAGATGGATCCAATAAAATACATGTGATCGGTGGGAATAGAACTGACTGTTTTGGAATGCTGGTTCGCGTTTGCATTTAGCAAAATGTCGCGGTAATCAAGAGTCGCCACCGTCTTTTATTTTCTCCAACAAGGAAAGGACAAAAGCACAACAAAATTCCTTTTCGAGATGTTTCTCGGTTCGAGAGATAGATTATAGAAAGGGAAGGTGTTAGCACCCTTTCTATCCGTGGTTATCCATGGGCTCTTAGGTACTTGCTCACTATGTTTTCAAAAGATTTTGCTTTTCTTGTGTTTGTGGGTTTTGAAAAAGTTTGTTTGAAAAACTTCATTTTAACTCTTGTATCTGTCCTCAAGAATGTATGAAGTATTGTTTGAAAACTTTTGTTTGAAAAGTGTAAGTGCGAAAAGTTGTTTTTGTTTTGAAAGAGCAAGTATCCAAGAACCTCTACCTACTCAAAAGAAATTAAGCTGTGTAAATGTCCTTTAGACAGTACTATCCCACTATTGAGAAGTAGGTAGCATTGTCGTTGGAGTTTTCGGGTCAATTCGATTATAGGGACATGTGGTCACCAAAGCAATAGTAGAACGCCTTAGCGGTAACCCTAATGTCTTAGATCTTTTTTTATCCGAGGCAACCGTTTCGAGGCAACTTTGATCTTTAGACAGGAGGGCGACCTCTAAAACACCCTATACTCAATGATGACGTCGAGGCAACCAAGTGAGGCGTACCCTAAGAGTGGCATGTGCGAGTGTGTCAGGTTTCAGTTTATGTTATCTTTGTACATGTTGTGGTGAGCTACGATTGATTTTAATTTAAGAGAAGATCTTGTCATGCATAACCTATTATTCATACATCTAGCAGTTAATAGTTGCGGAATTTAAATTGCGGAAATTAAATCTAAACTATTACAAGGCGTCGGGTATTTACATCGCCAAAAACAACCCTTGAAATTAAAATGTAGAAAGTAAAATAAAGCGATAAATAATTAAAGTCCTAATTAAAAGCTATTACATTCCGGGAAACAGATACAATAATATGATAAAATGGATCGCGTGCGGGAAATTAAATTGGATGCGAGTTTTTTGGGTTTTGACCCTTTTTTATTAAAGAAAGGATTTTTGTTTATTTTTGAATTAAATGGAATTAAATTAAATGAACAATTAAATTAAATTAAATAATGAAAATATTTTTGGATTTTTGAGTTTTTTAAAAAATAAAATAAATTGAATTAATGCTAATAAAAACCTAATATTCTAAATTGATTTTAAATATTGCAAAAAATATTAAAAGTTAAATCTAATTAAAGCTAAATTGATTAAATTAATTTATTTACAAAAATAAAAGTGATGAAGTTAATAAAATATTTTTTGTGTTTTTGATTTTATTAGAAAAAATGTTAATTGGTTAGTGATTAATAAAAAGAATAACGATTAATTAATTAAAGGAAAATAATAAAAATAGAGAGAGAGTTTAGGAGTATACGAGCCTGATTGGAGGGGTGAAACAACTGTTGGCGTCATGTGTAAACTGTTTTGTTTTGGCCATTTGTGTTTTGGCTTTTGGCCATTTGTGTTTTGGCCTCAACGTTCCTTAACCTTCTCAGGATGTCTGTCTCGCTATGTATTGGTGTCATGTGTAAACTGTTCTGTTTTGGCCATTTGGCTTTTGGCTTTTGGCCATTTGTGTTTTGGCCTCAACGTTCCTTAATGAACCTGCATGGAATCCTGTCTAAATCTGCAGTGTTGAATCTCATGAACACATTAAATAAATTACTATATATCATAAAATACAAATAAAGCCAATATATAAAGAAATTTAATGTTTAGGCCAATATGACATGTATGAATGATTATACCCTTTTGATCATGGAGATCAAATCAACCTTACCTTTACTGGAAAAGTAATGACATGAATGCTTTTATGCCCTTTTGATCATGGAGATCAAGCCAGCCTTACCCTTACTGAAGAAGTAGTGAGATGTTGGTTTGTAACTGAGATGGCTTGTTTGTAGTGAGAGAGGGATTTGTAATAAGGATTTCAAGGTTTTAGGGTTCTTGAAAGAATTTGATATTCTGATAGCGTTGTGGCATGGTTTTTTTTCTTCTCTTGGTTTGTGTGAAAAGAATGTGATTATATAATGGAAATTAGGGTAAAGAAAATGGGCTTTAAATGTGCAATTGGGCCTCCAATGTTCACTTGAGTTCGTCACTTTCCAGGATAAATCGCAGGGACCTAAGTGCAATTTTTGAAGTTGAAATGTGAAAACAAAATGTATCCGACATCGATAACTAACTCCTGTCCGAAAATCGGCTCAATCGGATAAACGGTGAATTAGTTATGAATTTTTGAAGTTTCAGCTTAGACAAACTTATTTTGGGCTCTAGTGTCGACTCTGACACGTTCTTCAATAAAAAACTGGTATTGATCGGAGCATAACCCGGTCTCGACTTTTGAAGCAAAGTTGTAGATCTATGAGTCAGTGACCTTGTGTAAAAATATGAGCCCAATCCGATAAAAATTGACCGAGTTATGAATTTTCGAAGTTTCGGCCCAGATGAAATAATATTCAGCATTCAGGATTTTCAGCGTGTCACGCACTCTGAGCAAAAAACGAAGGCCTTTTGAATACCGTTTGAACTCAATACCTTCTGTGAAAATATATCCAACTCAATTTGTGAAATTTTGGCGCCAGAACCAGCTCGATACGATGAAAATCGACCAAGTTATGATTTTCTGAACATGACGCAAATAAACTTCTGTCACAAATTTTCTGTACGAAAATACTTGATAAATCCACATTTTTGAAGACCTTCTGATCGAAATTGGCTTCCAGCTGTGAGAGATGAAAACGTAGATAATATCAAGACGGAATTTTGGCCACCGGAACGGGTTCAAAACGAGCCACGATCTTCAAGTTATGAATTTTTTAGCGCGTAAAAACTGCACTTTCAGCACACTTTTTCACCATATTTCTTCAAGAAAACTCACACATTCGGATACCTTCTTTAAAGAATTGACTCTTGAGCCAAACCTGAATTTGAGAATACGTTATCAGAGATATCTTGGTGAAAGAACACCTGAATATGACGCACCGGGTTGGACTTGTGAATTTTTCTTGAAATGTCTTGAGAAATATGGGAGGGCAAATTTTGGGGTACAACAGTTGCCCCTGTTCAATCTTCTTAAACCTGAGGATGTAGATTGGCTTGCGTGCCTTTCGTGATCCGAAGGTGGAAGATGATTGAACACTAGAGTGCCCAGAAATTTGCACTCGCATAGTGTAGTATCAGCAATGTGATGTCGGGAATGGGCTTATAGATGCCATTTAGAGAAATGATGGATAGAAGAATGGGCTTATAGATGCCATCTGGAGATGTGACAGAATCTTGTCGGGAATGGGCTTATAGATGCCATTTGGAAATGTAATGGATAGTTGTGGAGATGGGCTTAAAGATGCCATCTGGAGATGTTGATCGCGTAAGAGATTCCTTAGCGAGAACTTGCGTACCTGAGAAAGAAAGATAATTTCCTGGCCTGTTACAGGTGTTGATCTTCAAACTCTTTATGTAGATAACTTTCCTGGCTGGATACAGGTATAGATCTACAATCAATCGCTCACAGATATGCCCTGGCTAGATACAGGTATCGAATCTGGAACTTCAAAAGGTTGGTTGAGATAGCTTTCCTGGATGGATACAGGTATAGATCTCTGACCTGAGAATGAAAGATAATTTCCTGGCCTGTTACAGGTGTTGATCTTCAATCTCTTCATGTAGATAACTTTCCTGGCTAGATACAGGTATCGAATATACAATCAATCGCTCACAGATATTCCCTGGCTAGATACAGGTGTTGATCTGGAACTTAAAAAGGTTGATGGGTTGTCTCTACTGACAGGTTATCTCAGAAAAATCTTTAGGAATCGATTTAACTGAACCAGGGGAGGTTGACGAGTTGTCTCTTTTGAAGGGTTGTCTTCATGGACGGGTTGTCTTTATTGACGGGTTGTCTTCATTGACAGGTTGTCTTCATTGACGGGTTGTCTTCATTAACAGGTTGTCTTCATTGACAGGTTGTCTTCATTGATAGGTTGTCTTTATTGACGGGTTGTCTTCATTGACGGGCTATCTTCATTGACAGGTTGTCTTCATTGACAGGTTGTCTTCATTGACAAGTTGTCTTCATTGACAGGTTGTCTTTATTGACAGGTTGTCTTTATTGACGGGTTGTCTTTATTGACGGGTTGTCTTTTTTGACTGAATTTAGAGTTTAACTGCATCTTTCCTGAAAGGTAAAGGTCAGTCATATGCAATGCATGATATGGATCGAGCAATGATGTTCTTAACACAAATGAGATTGTATGATATGATGCGTATATGCATGTATCATGATGTATGACAATGTGATGTTTATGAATGTATCTTCGCATGGGAAAATAAATCCTTGACGAATGCCGGGAAGTTCGTTGAATCCTGGGCTGATGTTGAAGAGTAGAGTCCTTCGTTTCTGTTGGGGATGATGAACAAAGGTGATTGCAAGAATAAACCGGTAGGAGAAGATGACTCCGTTGGGGAATAAACTTGGTGACGAGATTACTCCGCGGGGAATTACTCTGTGGGGAAGAGATGCTTCGCTGAGATTTTTAATGATAACTCCGCTGGGAATTCCGTTGATAAGCTCTTGTTGGGGAATTTGATGAACTCCGCTGGGGATAAGAAGGACTTCGCTGAGGACGTCTTTCAATTGCACCTTGCTGAGGATAACCCAGTTAGACTCTGGTGGGGAATAACATTTGAATATGGCCGGGGAGAGATTTTGTACTCTGCAGGTGATAAGCTTCCAGCATCTACTGGGGAGATGGTTCAACTCTCCTGGGGGAACTTTTTGGAAAATGGCTCCACTGGGGGTATCTTGTATTCCGCCGGGGAACAATATTATGTTTCGACTGTCGGGGATGCTTGCTGAGGAACATCTGTATACTCTGCTGGAGAATATTAAGATCTTCTGAGGATACCCAACTTTTCAGGACTGATGGTAGACCAACTCTGCTTGGGGTAGAGTGTTGCTGACTTGCTGGGGATACTGTGCCTTTTTGGGGCTGATGGGAGGCCAACTCTGCTTGGGGAGAGTATTGTTGACTCTTGTCTTACTCTGCAAGGAATGAAGGTATCCTGGTTATATTCTTCAGCTGAATATATATCTTGGTACCCAGTGGACAGAGCATCTTGTACGGTTCGGATAGTTCTTATTGCCCCAGCTTCTCTGGGAGAAGGTACCTATGGAGGTACTTGATAACTGCCGATTGACAAATCTTCTTCTGGTAGGCGAGTGACGAGATGACAGAACATAGTCGTACGCTTTGATCCCTAATTTTTTTCCTGGACCGCCCTTTCGGGTTTTCAGTCCACAGGGATACCCATTTTTGCCCAAGTCTCCTTTTCAGGTTTTCGACTTGCCGGGTGTACAAAATTTTCATTTTCATCCCTTATTTTTGCCCAAACCCTTTTGGTTCACCGGGAAGACCTTATTTTTGCCTAGGCCAGTCGACCTAGCGGGTCTTTGATTATGCATAGTATTTTTTGACTATGTCCACGTTCTCAGAGTGTAGGGAGTTGTCACTGTCAGTAGTGTTGTTTTGCCATACTACCAGAAGATGTTTGATCATGCAAGATTCGTTTCTGGAATTCATGTCCAATGCCCCAAGTGACTCAGGCGGAGATTTACCTCTGGCTATTTGGCCTTTTGAGAGATTCCTTGAATCTTGACTTGACTGCCCCAGATGATGGACAATGCTCATGTCGTGCCCCTTGGTTGGAAGTGTTTCTTCCACTTGAGATGACCTTTTTTATTGAGAAGGTTTTTTTTCACTAGATATTCTTCGTGCAAATTTCTCTGCTGTTTGAACAAATAGTCATATGCAAACAATGTTATTTAAAAATGCAAAGCTTATGTCTGTCTTGAAGTTTTTGAAAATGCAGTTTTTAATAAAACAAGTGAATTTTTGTAAAATGTGATGTCAACTCAGGATTTTACAGCAAGCCCTACAGGAGTCAGGATACCTTTGGTAACAGTATGCTTTCGAACTAACCCATGCTTCAGCTAGGACTTTTAAGGGTTGTAACGTGGCCTGGTTCACGGTTTAAGAAACAAAGGATAAAGGCTCAAATTTTATTTGTACCCACCCGTTCTTTGTGATGTTCTTCAATCCTAAACTCAGCTAATCGTGCATTAGATCTTGTTTGAATCCTTGCTCTGATATTCCGGTGATGGTTCAGATACTGATAGTTTATTTTGAATAGGCAGTCATTTCTTTTTGTTGAGGGTTTCTAGGACCTCCTTCTTTTTGATTTTATTATCCCTGTTTTTTTTGCCTGAACTGTTTCTTTTTGTATTACAGTCAGCGGGATGCCCCAGTTTTTTTTGAAAGATAATGACTGCCTTTCCTTACGATTATAGGGAACCATCACTGTCTTTTTGTCTCGGGAGGACTTCTTTGGTGCCATTCATTGTACACCTGGATCAATTGAGAAAACTACCCTGCCCCAGGTTATAATTAAGGGTTTTAATTTTTGTGAAAAGAAAAACTCCAACTTATTTGGCTCAAAGGGGTTGACTAGGGATTATCTTCCTTATAACTCCACTGTTTAGGATTTGAAACAATGCTTGTACCTCATCAGCGGGGTCTATTCAAAAGCATACTGTAAAGATCGTGGTATCATTTTCGTCATCCTCCCTCAAAAGGTTTAAATTTTTTTTTCAATCGAGAGTTGAACATCACAAAAATGAAAGCAATTTGAATATAGTGAATACGAATGGATTGATTCAAAACAGACATATGCGATGCATTGATAAAGTAATAACGTTTGACATGAATAAATGTTTGAACAATTAAAAGAAAATTACAAATTGAAAATTCTAATGAACAAAAAAATCTTCTCGTCTCAGGACTTGTCACTTCAAATGGTGAACCTTGGAGGGATGGTAGAAGAACTCAGCCTGACCACCTTGGGTGAATTCCAATGCTCCTTCATCAATCAGGTCCTGGATCTTGTTCTTCAGAGTCCAACAGTCGTCAGTGTCATGTCCTGGACTGTCAGAGTGGTATGCACACCTTTCATCAGGGTTATACCTTGGGGAGGCTGTGTTGGGATTCTTAGGAGGGTCCCTTAACGTCACCAGATGCAATCTCAACAGAAGTTGTAAAGCTTGAGACAGTGACACGTTTAGCTTGGTGAATTGCCTCTTGGGCTTGTTTGGCTTGCTCTGATCAACCCGTTGTTCTTGGCGAGGTTGTTGTTGGACATGTGAGGTAGTAGCAACTTGGAGAGGTCCATTCTTCATCAAACCAAACCTTTGACTTCTCGGAAGTTGGTTAATGACTTGATCCTTAGCCTTGACTGTTTGCTTCATACTGTTGTATCTGTCTTGATGAAGCTGGTTGATCATGGTTCTCAACTCTTCTTGCTCCCGAGCTAAGCCTTGGATAAGAGCCATCTGCCCCAGCATCTGGGTTCTCATTGCATCTACCTCAGCTTGCAAATGTTTCAGCCGTTCGTCCTTAATGTCTTCAGGACTTTTCTTGACCAAATTCCCCATGAGGAGTGTTCTCAACTCTTCCTGCCCCTTGGATAGGCTTAGGAAGATTTCCCTGAACTGAGTCTCTTGAGTATGAAGATCCTTGTTGTCTTGTTGGAAAGCCATTGCTGAAATAAACAGCGAGAACATGAGAGACCTGTATCGGATGACCTGTTATGCAATGATATGTATGATATATGTATGCAATGTTTTCAAGGATCTCGCGGGGTAAACAAGAAACTGTTAGAATTTGAATCTGGTAGCTTGATTGAAGGAACTTCATGTTGCTGAGAGTCCTTCTTCAAGAGTTAAAGCTCAGAATATCGAGTGGGTCATAGCCCCTGACTCAAGTTATCGTGTTTTGATCTCCGAACAACCTTGGCTAGAGGAAAATAAATCCCCTTTGCCCCTGGCTAGACAGTTGGTTCATCATGACCTGTATCACAAACCCTTGAGATCCTTGAAATGGGTTAGTCCTTATGCAGGAGGTATGCAATGTTATGATGTTATGATGTTATGTACATGGATTCAAAAAATAAGCAAGTGTATATACAGGCAGTCATATTCACACAAAGCAAACAAGTCCTTAGGTTTAGGCTTGCATGGGGTTTGTAGGTAAGTACCCTCTTGAAGTTAGTTGGCTCAAAACCTGTCCTATGAATAGTAACCAGGTTCTAAGGAGCTCAATATCATTGGATTGTTTTCTATGTTCATTGTTTTGATTTAGCCACTTAACTGCAACCAAAATATTCCAAGAAAACAACCCTCAATGAGTGTAGTATCGAGTATCTACCAACTTCGAACTGCACCAAAGTCGGTCATCTCACTACCCCTAAAAAGGCCAAGATGGTCAAGTAAGGTTCTAAGGTCAGTTGATGCTTCACGACACCACGCGGTGGCCCCGTACTCTCCTTGACTTGACTCAAGGGTTACCGGTACTCACCAAAGTGCCACATCAACGTAGCAACTGCTTCAACCATGTCGGTATACCCCACACAGTTCCCTCACAGTTTGTTGCTACTTCTAAAGGGTATCCCCAGATCCGGGTTAGGATCTATAAAACTCCGATACAAGCCCACAATATTAAAGCATTCAAGGCATACAATTGAAAACACAAGTGATCTAATCCTAAGGTACACCTCACTTATGATAGTCCCCAGCAGAGTCGTCAGTTCTGTGATCGGTGGGAATAGAACTGACTGTTTTGGAATGCTGGTTCGCGTTTGCGTTTAGCAAAATGTCGCGGTAAGCAAGAGTCGCCACTGTCTTTTATTTTCTCCAACAAGGAAAGGACAAAAGCACAGCAAAATTCCTTTTCGAGATGTTTCTCGATTCGGGAGGTAGATTATAGAAAGGGAAGGTGTTATCACCCTTTCTATCTGTGGTTATCCACGGGCTCTTAGGTACTTGCTCACTATGTTTTCAAAAGTTTTTGCTTTTCTTGTGTTTGTGGGTTTTGAAAAAGTTTGTTTGAAAAACTTCATTTTAACTCTTGTATCTGTCCTCAAAATGTATAAAGTATTGTTTGAAAACTTTTGTTTGAAAAGTGTAAGTGCGAAAAGTTGTTTTTGTTTTGAAAGAGCAAGTATCCAAGAACCTCTACCTACTCAAAAGAAATTAAACTGTGTAAATGTCCTTTAGACAGTACTATCCCACTATTGAGAAGTAGGTAGCACCATCGTTGGAGTTTTTGGGTCAATTCGATTATAGGGACATGTGGTCACCAAAGCAATAGTAGAACGCCTTAGCGGTACCCCTAATGTCTTAGATCTTTTTTTATCCGAGGCCACCGTTTCGAGGCAACTTTGATCTTTAGACAGGAGGGAGACCTCTAAAACACCCTATACTCAATGACCACGTCGAGGCAACCAAGTGAGGCGTACCCTAAGAGTGACATGTGCGAGTGTGTCAGGTTTCAGTTTATGTTATCTTTGTACATGTTGTGGTGAGCTACGATTGATTTTAATTTAAAAGAAGATCTTGTCATGCATAGCCTAGTATTCATACATCTAGCAGTTAATAGTTGCGGAATTTAAATTGCGGAAATTAAATCTAAACTATTACAAGGCGTCGGGTATTTACATCGGCAAAAACAACCCTTGAAATTAAAATGCGGAAAGTAAAATAAAGCGATAAATAATTAAAGTCCTAATTAAAAGCTATTACATTCCGGGAAACAGATACAATAATATGATAAAATGGATCGCGTGCGGGAAATTAAATTGGATGCGAGTTTTTTGGATTTTGACCCTTTTTTATTAAAGAAAGGATTTTTGTTTATTTTTGAATTAAATGGAATTAAATTAAATGAACAATTAAATTAAATTAAATAATGAAAATATTTTTGGATTTTTGAGTTTTTAAAGAAATAAAATAAATTGAATTAATGCTAATAAAAACCTAATATTCTAAATTGATTTTAAATATTACAAAAAATATTAAAAGTTAAATCTACTTAAAGCTAAATTGATTAAATTTATTTATTTACAAAAATAAAAGTGATGAAGTTAATAAAATATTTTTTGTGTTTTTGATTTTATTAGAAAAAATGTTAATTGGTTAGTGATTAATAAAAAGAATAACGATTAATTAATTAAAGGAAAATAATAAAAATAGAGAGAGAGAGTTTAGCAGTATACGAGCCTGATTGGAGGGGTGAAACAACTGTTGGCGTCATGTGTAAATTGTTTTGTTTTGGCCATTTGTGTATTGGCTTTTGGCCATTTGTGTTTTGGCCTCAACGTTCCTTAACCTTCTTAGGATGTCTGTCTCGCCATATATTAGTGTCATGTGTAAACTGTTCTGTTTTGGCCATTTGGCTTTTGACTTTTGGCCATTTGTGTTTTGGCCTCAACGTTCCTTAATGAACCTGCATGGGATCCTGTCTAAATCTGCAGTGTTGAATCTCATGAACACATTAAATAAATTACTATATATCATAAAATACAAATAAAGCCAATATATGAAGAAATTTAATGTTTAGGCCAATATGACATGTATGAATGATTATACCCTTTTGATCATGGAGATCAAATCAACCTTACCCTTACTGGAAAAGTAATGACATGAATGCTTTTATGCCCTTTTGATCATGGAGATCAAGCCAGCCTTACCCTTACTGAAGAAGTAGTGAGATGTTGGTTTGTAATTGAGATGGCTTGTTTGTAGTGAGAGAGGGATTTGTAATAAGGATTTTAAGATTTTAGGGTTCTTGAAAGAATTTGATATTCTGATAGCGTTGTGGAAAGGTTTTTTTTCTTCTCTTGGTTTGTGTGAAAAGAATGTGATTATATAATGGAAATTAGGGTAAAGAAAATGGGCTTTGAATGTGCAATTGGGCCTCCAATGTTCACTTGAGTTCGTCACTTTCCAGGCTAAACCGCAGGGACTTAAGTGCAATTTTTGAAGTTGAAATGTGAAAACAAAATGTATCCGACATCGATAACTAACTCCTGTCCGAAAATCGGCTCAATCGAATAAATGGTCAATTAGTTATGAATTTTTGAAGTTTCAGCTCAGGCAAACTTATTTTGGGCTCTAGTGTCGACTCTGACACGTTCTTCAATAAAAAACTGGTATTGATCGGAGCATAATCCGGTCTCGACTTTTGAAGTAAAGTTGTAGATCTATGAGTCAGTGACCTTGTGTAAAAATATGAGCCCAATCCGATAAAAATTGACCGAGTTATGAATTTTCGAAGTTTCGGCCCAGATGAAATAATATTCAGCATTCAGGATTTTCAGCGTATCACGCACTCTGAGCAAAAAAGGAAGGCCTTTTGAATACCTTTTGAACTCAATACCTTCTGTGAAAATATAGCCAACTCAATTTGTGAAATTATGGCGCCAAAACCAGCTCGATACGATGAAAATTTACCAAGTTATGATTTTCTGAACATGACGCAAATAAACTTCTGTTACAAATTTTCTGTACGAAAATACTTGATAAATCCACATTTTTTAAGACCTTCTGATCGAAATTGGCTTCCAGCTGTGAGAGATGAAAACATATATAATGTCAATACGGAATTTTGGCCACTGGAACGGGTTCAAAACGAGTCACGATCTTCAAGTTATGAATTTTTTAGCGCGTAAAAACTGCACTTTCCGCACACTTTTTCACCATATTTTTTCAAGAAAACTCACACATTCGGATACCTTCTTTAAAGAATTGACTCTTGAGCCAAACCTGAATTTGAGAATACGTTATCAGAGATATCTTGGTGAAAGAACACCTGAATATGATGCGCCGGGTTGGTCTTGTGAATTTTTCTTGAAATGTCTTGAGAAATATGGGAGGGCAAATTTTGGGGTACAACAATACATATTCGAGAAAGTCGCTCTCTCCGAAAGAATAGCAAGATGGCAAATGGTCTTGACAGAATATGACATTCAGTATACTAGTCAGAAGGTAATTAGAGGAAGTGTACTGTCAGATCATTTTTCTCATCAAGCTGTAGACGACTACCAGTCTATGAATTTCGAGTTCCCTGATGAGAATACTATGCTAGTTACGAATTGCAAAGTACCTGAACTATATGAAGGACCCGAATCGGGATCCTGATGAACTATGGTTTTTGATGGAGCTTCTAACATGCTTGGTAATGGAATTGGCGATGTGATTATCTTTCCCAAAGGATTCCATATGCCGTTTACCGCTAGACTTTGCTTTGGCTCTACCAACAACATGGCAGAATACAAAGCCTGCATCATGGGTGTAATACGATTGGAGAACTGACTGTTATACTGGTTTTGCGTTTGTGTTCGCAAATGTTGCGGTAAGCAAGAGTCGCCACCAACTTTTATTTTATCCAACAAAGGAACGGGTGAAAAGAATAGAAAAGACCTTTCGAGATGTTTTTTGAGTAAGGGGGGTAGATTATGGAAAGGGAAGGTGTTAGCACCCTTTCCATCCGTATTTTTCTATGGGCTTTTAGATGCTTAGCTCATTTTTAAAATACCTTGTGCTTTGTGTGTTTTTGAAAAGTATTTTTAAATGCCTTAGTGTGGCGATTTGCTTTATGATAACTCTTGTATTAGTCCTCAAGATTGTTGATAAAGTGTTTTTGAAAAGATTATTTGGAAAATTGTTTGGTGTAAGTGCAAAAATTTGTTTTTTGAGCAAGCATCTAACAACTATCTACTTTTACTCGAAAGGGTAATTCTTTTCCTCCTTTCCTTTAGACAGTGCTATCCTACTATTAGTGAGTAGGTAGCCCTATCATTGGATGTTTGAGGGACATTCGAAGGGACGTTTTATAGTCACAAAGGCAACTGGGCAAAAAGTCTTAGTAACTACCCTAGGGTTTTAAGATCATTGTTTACCGAGGCAACGTCGAGAGGGTCATCGAGGGACTTATGATCTTTTTTAAACTAGAGGGTAGTCATTAAAATCTCTCACATTTTGAGAGTTGTTACTATTTTCCGAAGGCAACCGAATTGGGAGTACCCTAGAGGTATATATGTGCAAGTGTGTTGTGTTTCAATTATTTGTCTTTGAATTTAAGTTTGCTAACATTTGATTTTATGTTCTTATCATGCAATCCTATTAGTCATACATCTAGCAGTTAATAGTTGCAGTAGTTAAAAGTGCAGAAATATAAAACCTAGCTATTACAAGACTTCAGGGAGGGGGATTATGTACATATCCAAAACAGGGGGAAAAATAAATAAAACAGTAAAAGTCCTAATTAATTCTATTACACCCAGTAGACAGATACAATAATATGAATGTAAACACGCGCGGAATGGAAAAGAACGTCTAAAAATCCTAAGGTATAAAAATCTTTTTGTTTGTTTTATTTTGTTTTTATTTTGGGAAAATGATTTAATTAAAATCCTAAGTCTATTTAGTTTTAATTTTAAGAAAAAATATTAAAATAATTAATTGATTAGTTAAAGAAATTAATTTTAATTATAAAAGACTAGACCTAATTTTTTTGTGATTTCTTTTTATGATTATTTTACTGAGTAAATAAAACAAAAATAATTAAAAGGAAAAAAGTTAACAAAACAAAATTTGAAAAGGCAGGATAGTGAAGGAAACAAACAAACTGTAGAATACAGGCCTGGATCGAAAAGGAGCCTAGAGCTGCCTTTCGATCCAACTAGGAAACTGGTCGAATGTGCATGATATACTCCTTCGATCTGGGAACACCGGATCTGCAGGAAATTTATTAGAGAAACAAAATAAAAAATCCAGATTTGGGTCAAATCTAGTCTTGGATTCGACAGCCCGTGGCTGCATCAACCTAGTTAGAATCCCCTGGGTCTAAATCGAAAGCTATTTCGTCTTGCCACATTATGAATCCTAAGATTCGAAAGAAAATATAGACCGTGCCCTAACAATGGCACAATCTCATCCCTGCGCTTAACCTTGTATGTAACTCATGAAAGCAATCATAAACATTAGCAATAACATGAACGTATGATTAACATGAATTTAAAAACTGCATATTTAGCTAGTTTGAGATCGAAAGCAAATTACTAACGGAGAGATTGTGTGAGTGATGCTCCAGTGTACGTTGGGCCTGCCTAGTGCTTGGGAACGCCTCCTGCAACCTTCAGGGAGTGAGTGGAGCACTTGTCAAAGAGGCCTGTGAAGGTTACTTTGATTTTGGATCACTTTGTGAAGATTTTGAGATCTTTTAGTGTGACTTTCCGAGGCAGTGTGTTTCTTATCTATTTTTTTTGTTCTCTCGTCTGCCTTGACAATGTATCTTTAGGTCTGTATTTATAGGGATGCGATGTGCATGGAAATGGCAAGGTACAACCATTAACTAGGATTTGAAGGCAAAATCAAACCAATTAAAATATTTCCATTTTTGATGGATTCCTACCCTTTTGGGATTTGGGGTGAACCTAGACAGGATTGACTCCTTCGAATGCCCTCAAGCCTTTCTCTTCGATTGGCTTTGAGTGGCTTCCTTCGATGGCTCTGAAACTACCCAACTAGCACAATCGAAAACTTCATTCTGGCTAATCAAAGCTTCTTTTGTCATGAATGTAATTGTGCATTAGGCTTGGGCTTGGAAGCATGCATGACTTTGGCCAGACTCATCAAAAGAAAAAAAAAAAATTATCTTCAACCATTATGTGTCTTTCGACTGGACCAAACATATGCCCTTCGAAGGCACCCTTTGTGTGTCCTTTGAATAGCCCACATGCACTCCTTGTGGTCATAATGTAACAATCCTGTACTTGTGAAATGAAAGCAAGCATGAAGGGGGATTTTGCCTTGTGAATCGAAGGCCAATCTAAGGAAGCCTTTGCCTAGTGGACCAAAGGCAAGTTAAAGGGGCCTTTTGCCTTGTGAATCATAGTCAAGTATGTAGCGAATACTGCTGGAATGAAGCTTGTGGACCAAAGCTTGCTCGAAAGGGACTCAATGTCCAATCGAAGCTTGCCTGCAGAAGACTACTGCTTTGTGAATCAAAGCAGGCATGTAGGAGGTTTTTGCCTTGTGAATCGAAGGCAAGCCTGAAGCAGCCAATGCTCAGTTGAAGCTTTGTGATTTGAACTTGATCGGAGGAGGCCAAGCGCCCAATCAAAGCTTGTAAATCAGGCTTGCATCAAAGAAGGCCAAATGTTCAATCGAAGCTTGTGAAACAAAGCTTGCTCGAAGGATCTTTAGATGCCCAATAAAATCTTATGAATCAAGGAAAATTTGCTCTTCTTCGATTTGATGCCTGAAAGCCAAAAATCCAATTGTACTTGTGTAAACTTGCCCTTTTGAACATCCTTGTGAGAAAATGTCTTGAGAAAGGAAAGGGAAAATTTTGGGGTACAACAGCTGCCCCTGTTCAATCTTCTTAAACTTGAAGATTTGAATTGGATTGTTTGCCTTTCATGATCTGAAGGTGGAAGATGATTGAACACTAGAGTGCCCAAAAATTTGCACTCGAGGATGTGATGGTTGACTGTGTAGGGAATGCGCTTAAAGATGCCATTTGGAGAAGATGACTGAGATTTGTCGGAGATGGGCTTAAAGATGCCATCCAAAGTAGATGTTGACTTCATAAGAGGTCTCTTTATGGGGATTCCTATTCCTGCTGTCTGTGGAGGACTCCGCTGAAGAAGGTTGACTTCTGTTGTTCTCCTGCTTGAGGAAAACTTTGTGGGGAATAGAGTCTAGGAACTTCAGTTGTCTAAGGCTCTACTGAGGAGTTATCTCTAGCCTGGAGAGATGAAAGTTTGATGTTTTCTGGTTGAAATCCAAGCTTCATAGTAACTTGCTGGGGAGAATGAAATTAACCGATGTCTGGAAATGTAATAGAAAGAGCCTGTGTAAGGCTGTTTCAGGATGAGTCTGTGTTAGACTGCATTTGAGATATATGAGAAAGATCTTGTGCAGGGCCGCTTCAGGATGAGTCCATGTTAGATTACATCTGGAGGTATATGAGAAGGAGCCTGTGTAGGGACGCTTCAGGATGAGTCCGTGTTAGACTTCCTCCAGAGATCATGAGAAGAAACCCGTGTGAGATTGCTTCATCTGGTTGTGTAGATAGTTTTCCTGTCTAATTTCAAGAATTATTCTATAATCAGTCATTCACAGATAGTTGTCCTGTCTTGTTTAAGGTATTAATCTGGAACTTGTTTTTGTCGGTCGTTGAGATAGTTGTCCTGTCTGGTTTCAGGTATTAATCTCTGACCTTAGAGAAAGAAAGATAGTTTTCCCGTCTTATTTCGGGTATTAATCTTCAATCTGCTCATTGTAGCGATAAAAAATGTAGCGGGGTAAATCAGAGATCGAACTATTAATTAATTCGTCTCACAAAAGCAAGAGTCGCCACCACGCTTTATTATTTCCAAGGGAAAAGGGAAAAGGGAAAAGAGTGAAATAAAATCCTAAAGTATGCAATGTAAAATAATACTTTAAAAGTAATGAAAATACAAGGCGTTTTTTGAAAAGAGGTCTAGAGTTCGGGGGTTGGTTATACAATGGGAAGGTATTAACACCCAATATATCTATAGTATTCTATAGGAACCTTTTGAAATATCTGTTTTTAGTTAAAATTGTTTGTTTGATTAAACTGGTTCATTTGGCTAAAAATAGGTGTGGGCGAGAGTTTGAAGATACGACGACCTAACGTCGAAGTTTTGACTTAAAAGGGGTGAGTTTTAAAAAATTGAATATTTGGGAAAATTATCTTAAGTTTTTAACGAAATAATAAACGGAGGATGGATGAGGGTATTCGCACGATGTTTTTTTTGATGACATGAAGTCGACAAAAATTAAACAATTCCCTTGGATTTTTGCAAGCAACATGAAGATTAAAACTAAAAGTATAAACACTCCAAGATTTTAAAAGAAAACCAAGAGAGAAGCCATGGAATTAAATCGAAATTATCACAAACTCAACCAACATGTATCATGGGAGGAACATCATAAGGGGCAATAAATTCAAAGAGATAACTTACAAACTTATCAATAAAAGACTAGTTAAAAAAACTAACGAAATTAACTAAAATGTTGACCAAACTAAAAATGAAATATCAAGATTTAAATAAATTATAAAACTAAACTAATTAATTGGGTTATAAACTGAAAACGAAATAAAGGTCCAACATGCGATTGAAATCGAAATCGAACAACTCTTCTTTCAAACTCTCTTTTTTTCTCTCTTTCGAACTCTCTTTTTTTCTCTCTTTTGAACTCTCTTTCGAACTCTTTTTTTTTTCTCTTCGATCTCTCTCTCGAACTCTCTCTTTAATCTCTCGTTCGAACTCTCTCTTCGATCTCTCTTTCAAACTCTCTCTTCAATCTCTCTTTCGAACTCTCTTTTCGATCTCTCTTTCGAACTCTCTCTTCGAACTCTCTTTTCTAAGTCGAAATCGAACACCCTGCTCCCTCTTTCGAACTCTTTCTCCCTCTAAATCGAAATCGAACACTCTGCTCCCTCCTTCGAACTCTCTCTCTCTAAATCGAAATCGAACAACAACACTGCTTCTGGTTTCGAACTCTTTCTCCCCCTAAATCGAAATCGAACAACAACACTGCTTCTGGTTTCGAACTCTTTCTCCCTCTAAATCGAAATCGAACAACAACACTCCTTTTGGTTTCGAACTCCTTCTCCCCCTAAATCGAAATCGAACAACAACACTGCTTCTGGTTTTTTTATGTAGTTAAACATCAAATCAACAAGGCGACAAATATTCATGGTAAGAGAAACAACAATAACAATCTCAGGGGTTCTGGTTTATTGAAACATCAACAACAAAAAATGCAGCAACGGCAACTAGTTCACAACATACATCATTATAACAAGCATAACAACAGATTTTGAGAAAAAAAGTAGGGAGACTTACAAGATCAGAGCAAGTCTGATGATTTCGATTTTTGACAATGAAATAATAAAGAAATCCAGAGATGAGGTAATATGCTCTTTTAATTCCTTCTGCTCTTCTGAAAATCTTGTTGGAAAATCTTGTAATAGAATTGATTTTTTTTATAAACTGTAGAGAATAAATGTTGCTTGTTCTTCAAATTCTGCAGATTCTTTTTTCCCCTTTTCTCCTAAAATTCTAGCACTATTTTTGTGAGCTACGCGTCGGTGTTGGTGCGTGGATATTAATGGTGGACTGAGGAAGAGATGTTACAGTTTGTGGTTGTGCATGTTTGAGACTTGCATGTTTTTTTACTGGTTTTAGGCAGGTGGATGCAGTTCGGGATTTGTTGTTTGGAGGAGGCAGGCTTTGGCAAGTTGATAACTTGCAGCTTTGAAACAGGTTTGGAGTTATGCAGGCTATCCCGCTTGTAGGTTTGTGTTTTTTCTCTTTGTGAACTATCTCTTTTTCTCGCTCCCCTCCCTTCTTTGATTGTATATTCTGCCTGTTTTATAGTGAATAAGAATGAGGTTTTGGGAGGGAAATTTGGTGAGTTTGAACATATGGAATACCCTGTTTTCGACACTTTTTGATGCAGTTTCTTGCCCTCCTATTTCGGTATAATGTTTGTCTTGACATAGTGCAGATTTTGGACTGGTGTTCACAGGTTTTTGGTTGTGGAAATTGGGCAGCAGAGATTGTGTGACCATTTTCTTGGCATTACTTGCAGGGGCCATGCAGTATAAGGACAGATTTGGACATAACATAAGGACAAATTTATATGGACAGCATAATAATCATAATATTAATAATAATAGTAATGACAATAATAATGAAATAAACTGTTAGTAAAAACTAAACTGAAAAATACAAAAGTGAAATAAAAGAGATATTAAAATTGGTTCTAAAATTGATTAATAATTCAACTTAAAAATATTTCAAATGGAATTATAATCAAAATTTACACCAAAATTAATCATAAAAGAAATAAAAATAAATGAAAAATCAAACCATATATTTTCAAATTTTTGAATTGCAACTAAAGAAACACAAAATAGACTTACATACTCAAAAAATGTAAAAAGCAAAAGAACTTATATGTATTTTGTGATTTTTTTTTGGAATTATCAATAAAAATATAAAATTAAATGAAACTAACAAAACTATACATTTTTTTTATATTTTGGATAAAGTAAAAACTGATATGAACTAAATATATTTTTTTGGATTTTCTTTTTATGAAAGTAAGAATAAAAGGAATGACGAGTAAAAGTGCAAAAATACATGATTTAATAAAGTCAGGCAAAAAACCAGTTAAATTTCACTAAATTCACAACAATTTCTAATATTTCTATTTTTTCGTGGATTTTCACAGCATAATCATCTCTTGACTTGTAAAGAAAAGTTGTAGTTGTTGAAAAGGAGAATCATATGTAAAAGAACCACTAAAAAATGTCGAAATTTGAAGAAGTTATGAATTTTTGAAATCTGACTCGAGAATTGGCAAAAATAAGTCGAATCGCTTGTGAACGCTTGCTATGTAATAATGCAGATGGGAGGTGGTATCTTAGGTCAAAATTTGGGGTATGACAACTGCCCCTATTTAAGTTTCTTCTATCCGGAGATATGAAGATTAAAATCTTCGTCTCGACGAGATTGAAGGTACTTAAATACATAATACGCAATTTTTGCCCTAAGATACCGCCATTATGTTTGTGATATGAATGTAGTATTTAAATTCACAGAGAATGATATTGCATGAGACAAGATAATGCTGGAGATACCAAACACCAATAAACTACAGGAACATAGATTATACACTACTGGGGAAATGAGCCATCGACTTCAAATGATAGACTCTTGACGGCGAATAAAAATTTGAGAGAATACGACCTCTGACCCTAACAAAGAAGGCATCTTGCATAGGCCACAAAACAGATTATTGACCCAAAATAACAGTGAGTTCAAAACTCAAGGTCAAAGATAGACAAAAGATGTACCAAATTTGCTGATAATGGATTACTGACTTCTGAAGGTAAAGATTCATAACAAACTTCTCTGCGAGATTTCCGGAGAGATGCCAATTAATGCTGAAATAATAATATGGTTGTAGATACACAAGCTGCTCAAATAAAGAAGCTGCCACTTGCTGTCGTTCAAAGATACTATGACGTACAGGCTGCTCAAATAAAGAAGCTGCCACTTGCTGTCGTTCAAAGATGTCAATAACATACAAGCTGCTCAAATAAAGAAGCTGCCACTTGCTGTCTTCCAAAAAATACTCTGACATACAAGTTTCTCAAATAAAGAAGCTGCCACTTGCTGTCTTCCAAAAATAACCAATAACATATAAGCTGCTCAAATAAAGAAGCTGCCACTTGCTGTCTTCCAAAAATAACCAATAACATATAAGCTACTCAAATAAAGAAGCCGCCACTTGTTGTATTCCAGAAAAATAATAACGTACAAGTTGCTCATGAAGAGACCGCCGCTTGCCGTTTTCCGCAAAAAAAGAATGTACAAGCTGCTCATGAAGAGACCGCCACTTGTCGTTTTCCAAAAAATAATAACATGCAAGTTTCTCATGAAGAGACCGCCGCTTGCCGTTTTCCGAAGAAAAATAACGTACAAGCTGCTCATGAAGAGACCGCCACTTGCCGTTTTCCGAAGAAAAATAACGTACAAGCTGCTCATGAAGAGACCGCCACTTGCCGTTTTCCGAAGAAAAATAACGTACAAGCTGCTCATGAAGAGACCGCCACTTTCCGTTTTTCCGAAAAAAATAACGTGCAAGTTGCTCATGAAGAGACCGCCGCTTGCCGTTTTCCGAAGAATAATTCAGAAGAAAATTGCGATAACACTGCCAGAGAATAAAATCTTCGTCAAAGGGAACCATGAATAGATCCTTCCCGAGGAGATCAAATACTTAAATGTGCAAAATAAATGCACCATTCGTCTAGGTTTCCTAGCTTGGAGAAAACCACGAGATAGCCTATGCAAGAGACAATAACTTCCTCCAGGAATAAACCAGAGAGAAAACAGTCAAACAAGACTCTACCCAATGAGAAAATAACTTGATTGGGGATTCATCCTATCCAGAAATGGACAAGGAAGACTAAATCAAAAAAATCATCCACGAGGATTAGCTCAATTGGGGAATTTAGAAAGGAAGCACATTTTCTGCCTAAGCTAACATTCTACTTGGAAAGAACATGTACATTGTTTTAATAAACATACACAAGGTATACGACCCAAAATCAACGGCAAATGTGAATATGCATGCGTGATATAAGTGTAAATGAATGAATGAATGTTATGCTAACGAAACAGGCAGACGGAATATCTTGGAGATGATGAGAGATCACGAAATAATAGATACTCGGCCAATCTTAAAAAGACGGAAAATAACTGGAACTGGAACTACAAAGCAACGTCAGAGTGTATCACGCTACAAGGCTCAAATATTCTGGGAGAAAAGTATTCAAAACCAATCTTCTAATCTCCAATAGACCACTGGCATGAGACAAAGCGTACCACACTACAGAAATCAGCTCAAATAAAGATAACCAAAACAACGCTTAACTGGAAAAGCTGGGGAGTCACCAAACTTAGTACCACTAGAAACAAAAGTTTACACAACCAACACCTCGTGACGATTTTGAAAGGAAACATGTTCATCATGCAAGGATAAATTACTGTATTGTTTTTCATTTCATGGCTTGACCATCCTCGGAACAACTGTTAATATTCCTTTCTTTATTCACGACATATTTTTAAAATAAGAATACTTTGAATAACTTTGTTTCAAATATTGCCGTAAAATTAAAATTTTGCCCACAAAAGGTAAATGCTCAAATTTCATTAATAAGATAGTAGTTCGCTAACCACGCGACTCAACGGTTTACAAAAGTTTTGGAAATAGTACATGAAAGAAAGGGTTACAGAAAAATAATGATCACTATTCTCCCTAACAACTTCGAATTCCGAAATGTGTTCAAATGCCACAGTTGGTCTGACCAAAAGCCTTCCTAAGCCTCCCCTTCGGGTTTTCAACTTAGCGAACTGTCAACTCAAAACTAGGCGAAATACTTCTTGACTGCATCGGCGTTCACGGAGCGCGAGAGCTCTTCACTGTCCATATTTGTGAGAATCATGGCACCTCCAGAGAAAACTTTCTTAATGACATACGGTCCTTCATAATTCGGAGCCCACTTGCCCCTAGAATCAGGTTGGAAAGATAATATCTTCTTGAGCACAAGGTCACCTTCTCTGAACTCGCGTGGTCGAACCTTCTTATCAAAAGCCTTCTTCATTCTCTGCTGATATAATTGACCGTGACACAACGCTGTCAATCTCTTTTCTTCAATTAAATTCAACTGATCATATCTACTTTGAAACCATTCAGCCTCAGAAAGTTTAGCTTCCATCAACACTCTCATAGACAGAATCTCAACCTCCACGAGGAGTACTGCTTCCATACCATAAACTAGGGAAAATGGGGTTGCACCTGTTGAAGTTCGAACTGAAGTACGGTATCCATGTAAAGCGAACGGAAGCATTTCATGCCAATCTCTATAAGTTACCACCATCTTCTTGACAATCTTTTTGATGTTCTTGTTAGCAGCTTCAACTGCCCCATTCATCTTCGGCCTGTAAGGAGAAGAATTATGATGTTCGATCTTGAACTCTTCACAAAGCTCTCTCATCATCTTGTTATTCAAATTCGAGCCATTATCAGTGATGATCTTGCTCGGGATGCCGTATCGACAAATTATCTGATTCTTGATAAATCTGACTACCACCTGTCTGGTTACATTAGCATAAGATGCTGCTTCCACCCATTTAGTAAAATAATCGATCACTACCAAGATGAAATGATGACCATTTGAAGCTTTGGGTTCAATCATTCCAATCATGTCAATGCCCCACATAGAGAAAGGCCAAGGTGAAGAGATAACATTGAGGAGGGTCGGTGGCACATGTATCTTGTCCGCATAAATCTGGCATTTATGACATTTCATCACATATTTGCAGCAATCAGATTCCATTGTCATCCAATAGTAACCAGCTCTCAACATCTTTTTAGCCATTGCATGTCCGTTGGCATGAGTGTCAAAGGATCCTTCATGTACTTCTTGCATCAGCATGTCTGCTTCATGTCTGTCTACACATCTGAGTAGGACCATATCATAATTCCTCTTATATAACACTTCTTCATTGAGAAAGAAACTACTTGCCAATGTCCTCAACGTCTTCCTATCTTTATTGGATGCCCCAGGCAGGTACTCTTGAGTTTGAAGAACACGTTTAATGTCATAGAACCATGGTTTGTCGTCGGTGACCTCTTCTACTGAGAACACATGAGCAGGTCTATCGAGGCGCATAACTCTGATTGTAGGCACATCGTTCCAACCGTTCACTTGAAACATTAAAGACAAAGTAGCTAAAGCATCAGCCATTTGGTTTTCATCTCTAGGGATATGATGTAACTCCACTTTGTTGAAGAAGGTTAACAATCTTCTAGCATAATCTCTGTAAGGGATTAAACCAGGATGACGAGTCTCCCATTCTCCTTTGATTTGATTAATTACCAATGCCGAGTCTCCGTAAATATCAAGAATCTTAATCCTTAGATCCACTGCTTCTTCGAGACCCATAATACATGCCTCATATTCAGCCATGTTGTTCGTACAGTCGAACTTCAATCTCGCCGTGAACGGGATATGAGTACCTAGGGGAGTGACAATGATTGCCCCAATTCCATTTCCATAAGAATTCACAGCTCCGTCAAATATCAAACCCCAATGGGATTCGGGATCAGGTCCTTCTTCAGGTAACGGCTCTTCACAATCTTTAGCTTTCAAGTACATAACATCTTCATCTGGGAAGTCAAACTTGGTGGATTGATAATCTTCAATTGGTTGGTGAGCCAAATGATCGGCTAAAATACTCCCTTTGATTGCTTTCTGAGTGTGATACTCAATGTCATATTCAGATAACAACATCTGCCAACGGGCTATTCTTCCAGATAAAGCGAGCTTCTCAAAGATATACTTGATCGGATCCATTTTGGAGATCAACCAAGTGGTGTGGTTAATCATATACTGGCGCAGACGGCGAGCAGCCCAAGCTAAAGCACAACAGGTTTTCTCAAGCATTGAGTATCGAGACTCACAGTCTGTGAATTTCTTACTCAGGTAATATATGGCATGTTCCTTTCTTCCAGTCTCATCTTGTTGACCAAGCACACATCCCATGGAATCTTCCAATATAGTCAGGTACATAATCAAAGGTCTTCCTTCCACTGGAGGAATCAAAATAGGAGGTTCAAGTAAATATTCTTTGATGCTATCAAAAGCTTTATGACAATCTTCTGTCCACCCACATCCTTGGTTCTTTCGGAGAAGCTTGAAAATCGGCCCGCAGGTAGCAGTCATATGAGATATAAATCTAGAAATATAGTTCAGTCTCCCAAGGAATCCTCTTACTTGTTTTTCCATCTTGGGTGCGGGCATTTCCCGAATAGCTTTGACTTTATCAGGATCTACCTCAATACCTTTCTGACTGACAATGAAACCCAGAAGTCTTCCAGAACGAACACCAAAAGTGCACTTGTTGGGATTCATACGGAGTTTATACTTTCTCAAACGCTGGAATAACTTCAATAAATGTTCCAAATGATCCTCTTCAGTTTTTGATTTGACAATCATGTCATCTACATACACTTCTATCTCTTTATGCATCATATCATGGAACAAAGCAGTCATGGCCCTTTGGTATGTTGCACCAGCATTATTCAAACCAAACGACATTACCCGATAACAAAATGTTCCCCAAGGTGTAATGAAAGCTGTCTTCTCCATATCTTCCGGTGCCATCTTGATTTGATTATAACCGGAGAAACCATCCATGAAAGAAAAGACTTTGAACTTTGCGGTACTGTCGACCAATACATCAATGTGTGGTAAAGGAAAATCATCCTTTGGGCTAGCTCTATTCAGATCTCTATAATCTACACGCATCCGAACTTTGCCATCTTTCTTAGCAACAGGCACTATATTGGCTAACCATTGAGGATAGACCGATGTAACAAGGAAACCTGCATTAATTTGCTTCTGAACTTCTTCTTTGATCTTGTCAGCCATATCGGGACGAGTCCTTCTCAACTTCTGCTTAATTGGCGGACATTCAGGTCTCAACGGCAAACGATGCTCCACAATATTGTTATCCAAACCTGGCATGTCTTGGTAGGACCAAGCAAACACATCAACATACTCTCTGAGAAGCTCCAACATTTTCTCTTTGACCTCTGGGATAAGCAATGCTCCGACCTTAACTTCCTTTGTATCTTCTTCATCACCCAAATTGATCATCTCTATAGGCTCTGCAAATGGCTGGATAGTTTTTTCATCATGCTCAAGTAAACGGGAAATTTCATCAGGAACTTCTTAACTATCTTATTCCTCGGCTCCGAACACAGGGAATTCAAAGTTGGAAGGGGGCATAGGATCATTGTTTTCAATGGTTAAGTCATGGATTAAACTGCACATATGATTATGCTTTATTTTAGAAATCGATTAATATGAATGTTGTACAAATAAAACAAAAGGTTATTATATTTTCCTATTACTACCAATTAATTTTCATTACTATTTCCCAGAAAAAGTGAAAAATAAAACAGTAGTGGACAAAATGACGTTTTTATTCATGATTGGCAATACTTGAAACAAAGAGCCCAAACATTTTCTCTTTTGCCTTGGGCAGAGCAAAATGATTTATTTTCAACATAGCCCGACACAAATACTTTTCGCCTTGGGCAGAGCGAAATTTTTTTTTATAAAAATAAAACAAAACATTACTCAGAAATGTGCATCACAACAGGAACATCAACAAAAATCCAGTTCTGGCAAACCACTCCATGCGTTACAAAATCGAGTAAATCCTCTTCAGAATCGTCTCCTATTATAGCATCAACTTCAGGAGGTGTCGGATGGATAAAACCTGCGCTTCGGAAAACCTCTTGTATCGGACGGGTAACTGTATCCTGCTTGACTCTTATAGACACGGGATGAAAACCAAGACCTTCTCCAGACTTGTTCTCAGGCAAAGTCAACACCTGGCCCCAACCTTCAGCCGAACCACTTTCAACCACTCGTCGCGCATCTTCAAAAGAAGAAATAGATGTCCCTTGCTTCTTCACTTCATTATTAGCAACATATAGAGCTTGGAATTGGGTTCCAACATCCTCATCAGCATCAATAAAAGAGAAAGATGACAAATGGCTTACCACCATAGCCTGCTCTCCACCAATCATTACCAGCTTTCCATGCCTTACAAACTTCAATCTTTGATGAAGCGTGGAAGTGACTTCCCCTGCATCATGGATCCATGGACGACCCAATAGGCAACTGTAGGCAGCACGAATATCCATTACTTGAAAAGTGATCTGAAAAGTATGAGGACCAATTATTATAGGAAGATCCACTTCACCAATGACAGTCTTCCTAGAACCATCAAACACTTTGACAATTACTCCACTAGGTCTCATGGGAGAACCTTGATATGAGAGTCGAGATAATGTAGTTTTGGGCATTACATTTAACGACGAACCTGTATCCACCAGCACACTTGATAAAGTATCATTTCCACAACTTATTGAGATATGCAAAGCCATATTATGGTTCCTTCCCTCCTCCGGAAGCTCTTCATCACTGAAACCAAGATTGTTACACGAAGTAATATTTCCCACAATTCTATCAAATTGGTCAACCGTCACATCATGATCCACGAATGCCTGGTCCAAGACCTTCATCAAAGCTTCTCTATGGGCACCAGAATCTCTCAGTAAAGCAAGCAAAGAAATCTTGGAAGGAGTTTGCAATAGTTGGTCCACAATCTTGTATTCACTTCTCTTGATGAGCTTCATAATCTCATCATCATCTTAGTGTTGAATAGGTTCATTGGATCGGCCTACCTCAACCCTGGGTTCCACATTTCTCGCTGGAATTTCTGCCGGTATGGGCCTCCTGACTTGAACTTCTAGTCTCTTCAAAGGTACTGCTGCAAAGACACGTCCGCTTCTCGTAACTCTGCTCACATCAGCGATGTTAACAAAAGATGGCATTGTTGGTATAGGGACTTCTACCTCGTTCTCAATCATTGTGGCATTATACTTATACGGTATAGCTTGGTCTGAGTTGTAAGGCACAGGACCAGGTGGATAAATGATCAAAGGAGCAACAGGTGCAGTCTAACTGTCATAAACAATCCCTATCGGTTCAGGCAAGTTGAATTGGGGTATTATAACATTCACTTCATCCACCGGATCTCTGTCATGTGTAATAGTGATAACCCTTTGGTCTAACAATTTTTGAATGTCCTCCTTCACAATAGGGCAATCAACTTCTCTTGAACAAAATTCACAAACATCATAATCATGATGATGCCTAAAAAAGGCAAGTCTTCTTAAACTCTGATGTAACCTGATCAACGAATCTCTTATGTGTTCAACTTGAAAAACTCGAAACTTTCCTGGACAACCTTCCACCATATTCACTGATGCTGCCCCATGTCGAGGCAAAGGATTATCTCTAACATTCGGGTTAACATCCTTGAAAGACAAGATACCATTCTTAATCAACCTTTGCACGTCCACCTTTAAAGCAAAGCAATTTTCAATGGTGTGCCCCGATGACCCTTGATGATATTCACAAAACTGATCTGCCTTGTACCACGGAGAAGTACTATTCGGTGCGACAGGAGGAGGCTTCGTCGTTATGAGGTTCTTTCTGATCAGAGCAGGGAACAATTCAGTGTAAGTCATGGGAATGGCATCAAATTGCAGTTTCCTTGGTGAACGATTCTGGTTATTAAATTGATAAGCCTGTTGTCGAGGCTGCTGTTGAAATGGCCGTTGCTGAATTGGTGGGGTTTGATGAGTTAGGGTCACCATTGTTGGGCGGACAGCCGGAGTGACTGACGCAACATGTGAATAATCTCTCCTTGGTCTCCCAGGGAAAATTACACTGACATCTTGTTCTTTCCTTTTAGGGAAAACACTTCCAAACTTCTTGATACTGCTAGACGGACTTCCTTCCTTAACCAAACGTCCCTCACGAATCCCTTCTTCCAACCGCATGCCCATACTTACCATCTCGGTGAAGTCACTGGGTGCACTGGAAATCATTCTTTCATAATAAAAGGGACCTAAAGTCTTCAGGAATATCTTTGTCATTTCTTTCTCCTCAAGAGGGGGATAAATCTGAGCAGCAATTTCGCGCCACCTCTGGGCATATTCTTTAAAGGACTCTCTGTCTCTCTGGGACATCGCCCGGAGTTGATCTCTGTCCGACGCCATGTCGATGTTGTACTTATACTGGCGAACAAAAGCTTCACTAAGATCGTTGAAATTACGGATCCGAGTGCTGTCCAAACCCATATACCACTTTAGAGCGGCACCAGCCAAACTGTCTTGAAAGTAGTGAATTAACAAGTTATGATCATCAGAATATGTAGACATCTTTCTCACATACATAGTTACATGACTCCACGGACACGAATCACCTTTATACCTTTCAAAGTCTGGTACTTTGAATTTGGCTGGGATCTTTACATTTGGAACTAAACACAGGTCATGAGCATTCTTTCCAAACAAATATTTCCCCTTTAACACTCTGATCTCCCTCTGCATCTCTTGAAACTGGTCTTGAAATTCCTCCATTCTATCGAAAAGACCCAGACTTTCAGCAGGCTCGGCATGATAAGCAGGTTCATTCATGTATGGCATAGAATGAACCACAGGAGCGACAATTGTCATCACTGGTTGAGGGAAAGGTGCCATAGACGGGATTACAGGCGGCATAGTAGTTGTCTCCGGTTGAGGAAAAGACACAGTAGGTTGAACCAAAGGCTGTACAATAGGCTGATACCCTTCTGGCACAAAGTTATAAGGCATTCCCCACGGAAAACCTTTTGGCATCTGATGTTGAAGCGGAGAGTTAATTTGAGTCACAGACGTTGAAACTATGACAATCTCAGAAACCACAGTAGTCGAAGTCTGAATCTCAGCAGCTGCAGTCGATGGCTGATTCTGAGCAGCCATCAAACTTTCCACCAGCGCAGTTAGTTTCTCCATATCGACGCGAAGGGTAGCGACCTCCTCACGAAGCTCGTGGTTTTCCTGTTCTAGATCTTCCATCTTCCTATGACGATTGGCTTCGGTATTGTATCGATGAGACAGCTTGACAATCTATCGGAGTGGAAAAAGAAACAAGGATAAGACTCTAGAAAACATGTGAAGTGGAATGTTGGATGATGCATGATATGCGATGCAAATGATCGTTCATTTTGATAGTTTTTTCAAGGAACTTCAATAATTTTGCACACATCAATGGTAGAGGAATTTGGAACAACAAAAACTCATTTCATTAATCAAAAGCGGTAAATTACAACTTCAACTTTGGAACAGCAAAACAATAAATTACAACTTTGGGACAACAACCCAATAATAAAAGCAGTAAATTACAACTTTGGAACATGAAGCCCATAATAAAGCAGTAAATTACAACTTTGAAACATGAAGCCCTTTTACAGAGTTTTACAAAATGGTAACAATAAAAATAAAACTAAGAACTAAAGATCATTTAGAATTAACTTCGAGTGTTTCTCCTTCCAAACTCCATAATAATAGTACCTGAGATGTCTGCAAAAATCATTCTTAAGTTCCTTGAAAAACAAGTTTTTTACAAAAAATGTTGATGGATGCATGGATGAATGATAATGCAATAGTTACACACAATTTCACAAACATGGGGTTCAAAGGTTCAACGTTTCGTGCATGGAGTCAAAGGTAAAGCCCACCCCAAGGTATGTACTAACGGTTTAATCGCACTTGCAAGACAAGGTTCTAAGAGTTCCCGGAGTCTACATTCCTCCTTCGGATATTACCAACGTCTTGATTACTCAATAATTAGCAATATTCTCAAGAGAAACTCGTCCGAGCGTAGCATCGCGTAACAACTACTTTCGGATTACTCCGTTATAATCTCCGCGCTACACCTAAAAGGCCAAGATGGGTTAGGGTTCTACGGTTCTCAGCTTCTCTGGCTCCCAGGTCGAAAATAATAATGTCTTCCCGATTACTCGGTAAACAAATATTACGTTCAAAAGGGCCTTCCACTGAGTGGGGGATTTCATGCCTCCTTCTTCGGGATTACTCCCTCAAAGTTAACATGACTATACCGCCCGTCCTATTCTTAAGTGTAACTTAATCCGGGTATAGGATTCGTCCTTTGCAAAAAACCAAACAACCCCAATATAAACACATAATCAAACAAATCAAATAATAATAAAACAGATAAAACAAACTAGGCTTAACCCACTTAGGGATGGACCAGCAAGAGGTCAATCTTTCCCCAGCAGAGTCGCCATTTCTGTAGCGATAAAAAATGTAGCGGGGTAAATCGGAGATCGAACTATTAATTAATTCGTCTCACAAAAGCAAGAGTCGCCACCGCGCTTTATTATTTCCAAGGGAAAAGGGAAAAGAGCGAAATAAAACCCTAAAGTATGCAATGTAAAATAATACTTTAAAAGTAATGAAAATACAAGGCGTTTTTTGAAAAGAGGTCTAGAGTTTGGGGGTTGGTTATACAATGGGAAGGTATTAGCACCCAATGTATCTATAGTATTCTATAGGAACCTTTTGAAATATCTGTTTTTGGTTAAAATTGTTTGTTTGATTAAAATGGTTCATTTGGCTAAAAATAGGTGTGGGCGAGAGTTTGAAGATACGACGACCTAACGTCGAAGTTTTGACTTAAAAGGGGTGAGTTTTGAAAAATTGAATATTTGGGAAAATTATCTTAAGTTTTTAACGAAATAATAAACAGAGGATGAATGAGGGTATTTGCACGATGTTTTTTTGATGACATGAAGTCGATAAAAATTAAACAATTCCCTTGGATTTTTGCAAGCAACATGAAGATTAAAACTAAAAGTATAAACACTCCAAGATTTTAAAAGAAAACCAAGAGAGAAGCCATGGAATTAAATCGAAATTATCACAAACTCAACCAACATGTATCATGGGAGGAACATCATAAGGGGCAATAAATTCAAAGAGATAACTTACAAACTTATCAATAAAAGACTAGTTAAAAAAACTAACGAAATTAACTAAAATGTTGACCAAACTAAAAATGAAATATCAAGATTTAAATAAATTATAAAACTAAACTAATTAATTAGGTTATAAATTGAAAACGAAATAAAGGTCCAGCATGGGATTGAAATTGAAATCGAACAACGCTTATTTCGAATTCTTTTTTTTTCTCTCTTTCAAACTCTCCTTTTTTCTCTCTTTCAAACTCTCTTTCAAACTCTTTTTTTTCTCTTCGATCTCTCTCTCGAACTCTCTCTTTAATCTCTCGTTCGAACTCTCTCTTCGATCTCTCTTTCAAACTCTCTCTTCAATCTCTCTTTCGAACTCTCTTTTTGATCTCTCTTTCGAACTCTCTCTTCGAACTCTCTTTTCTAAATCGAAATCGAACACCCTGCTCCCTCTTTCGAACTCTTTCTCCCTCTAAATCGAAATCAAACACTCTGCTCCCTCCTTCGAACTCTCTCTCTCTAAATCGAAATCGAACAACAACACTGCTTTTGGTTTCGAACTCTTTCTCCCCCTAAATCGAAATCGAACAACAACACTGCTTCTGGTTTCGAACTCTTTCTCCCTCTAAATCGAAATCGAACAACAACACTGCTTCTGGTTTCGAACTCCTTCTCCCCCTAAATCGAAATCGAACAACAATACTGCTTCTGGTTTTTTTATGCAGTTAAACATCAAATCAACAAGGAGACAAATATTCATGGTAAGAGAAACAACAATAACAATCTCAGGGGTTCTGGTTTATTGAAACATCAACAACAAAAAATGCAGCAACGACAACTAGTTCACAACATACATCATTATAACAAGCATATCAACAGATTTTGAGAAAAAAAGTAGGGAGTCTTACAAGATCAGAGCAATTATGATGATTTCGATTTTTGACGATGAAATAATAAAGAAATCCAGAGATGAGGTAATATGCTCTTTTAATTCCTTCTACTCTTCTGGAAATCTTGTTGGAAAATCTTGTAATAGAATTGATTTTTTTTGAAACTGTAGAGAATAAATGTTGCTTGTTCTTCAAATTCTACAGATTCTTTTTTCCCCTTTTCTCCTAAAATTCTAGCACTATTGTTGTGAGCTACGCGTCGGTGTTGGTGCGTGGATATTAATGGTGGACTGAGGAAGAGATGTTACAGTTTGTGGTTGTGCAAGTTTGAGACTTGCAGGTTTTTTATTGGTTTTTGGCAGGTGGATGCAGTTCGGGATTTGTTGTTTGGAGGAGGCAGGCTTTGGCAAGTTGATAACTTGCAGCTTTGAAACAGGTTTGGAGTTATGCAGGCTATCCCACTTGCAGGTTTGTGTTTTTTCTCTTTGTGAACTATCTCTTTTTCTCGCTCCCCTCCCCTCTTCTATTGTATATTCTGCCTGTTTTATAGTGAATAAGAATGAGGTTTTGGGAGGGAAAATTTGGTGAGTTTGAACATATGGAATACCCTGTTTTCGACACTTTTTGATGCAGTTTCTTGCCCTCCTATTTCGGTATAATGTTTGTCTTGACATAGTGCAGATTTTGGACTGGTGTTCACAGGTTTTTGGACTGGTGTTCACAGGTTTTTGGTTGTGGAAATTGGGCAACAGAGATTGTGTGACCGTTTTCTTGGCATTACTTGCAGGGGCCATGCAGTATAAGGACAGATTTGGACATAGCATAAGGACAGATTTATATGGACAGCATAATAATCATAATATTAATGATAATAGTAATGACAATAATAATGAAATAAACTGTTAGTAAAAACTAAACTGAAAAATACAAAAGTGAAATAAAAGAGATATTAAAATTGGTTCTAAAATCGATTAATAATTCAACTTAAAAATATTTCAAATGGAATTATAATCAAAATTTACACCAAAATTAATCATAAAAGAAATAAAAATAAATGAAAAATCAAACCATATATTTTCAAATTTTTGAATTGCAACTAAAGAAACACAAAATAGACTTACATACTCAAAAAATGTAAAAAGCAAAAGAACTTATATGTATTTTTTGATTTTTTTTTGGAATTATCAACAAAAATATAAAATTAAATGAAACTAACAAAACTATACATTTTTTATATATTTTGGATAAAGTAAAAACTGATATGAACTAAATATATTTTTTTGGATTTTCTTTTTATGAAAATAAGAATAAAAGGAATGACGAGTATAAGTGCAAAAATACATGATTTATTAAAGTCAGGCAAAAAACCAGTTAAATTTCACTAAATTCACAACAATTTATAATATTTCTTTTTTTTCGTGGATTTTCACAGCATAATCATCTCTTGACTTGTAAAGAAAAGTTGTAGTTGTTGAAAAGGAGAATCATATGTAAAAGAACCACTAAAAAATGTTGAAATTTGAAGAAGTTATGAATTTTTGAAATCTGACTCGAGAATTGGCAAAAATAAGTCGAATCGCTTGTGAACGCTTCCTATGTAATAATGCAGATGGGAGGTGGTATCTTAGGTCAAAATTTGGGGTATGACACTCATTTAGATAGTTTTCCTGTCTGGTTTCAGGTATTAATCTACAATCAGTCGTCCATAGATAGTTGTCCTGTCTGGTTTCAGGTATTAATCTGGAACTTGTTTTGGTTGTTGAGATAGTTGTCCTGTCTGGTTTCAGGTATTAATCTCTGACCTTAGAGAAAGGAAGATAGTTTTCCTATCTGGTTTCAGGTGTTAATCTTCAATTTTCTCATGTATATAGTTTTCCTATCTGGTTTCAGGTATTAATCTATAATCATTCGTCCACAAATAGTTGTCCTGTCTTGTTTTAGGTATTAATCTGGAACTTGGCAATGTTGGTCACATAGATAGTTTCCTCGTCTGGTTTCAGGAATTAATCCGTGGCCTGCTGTATTTGTTGGTAAACCCGTCTTGCTTCAGGAGTTCATACCATTTGGCCGTGTAGATAGTTTCCCTGTCTGGTTTCGGGCATTAATCTTTGACCTGCTGTATAAGTTGATAGTGTTTGTCTGTCTGCTAATTTAGCCTGAAAAGGTAAACCAGTTTCATGCGATGTCATGATGTATGAATTGCATGTTGCTATCAAAATAAATGAGATTGTGATATATGCATTTGTGCTGCATATGCTATGATGTTTGTAAAATGGTACATGAATGCAATGTATGAACGTATCAGCTGTTCTATTGTAGTGTTGTTGAACTAGGGAAAATAAATCCCTGATTGTTGCTAGGAGTGAAGAATGAATGTCTTCAAATTTGTTAAAGTTAAATGCTGGGAGATGAATTTCCGTTGTTAGAGACATAAACCCTGTTGAGGAAGGGAAACTCCATGAACTGCTTGAGGATTTTGTTGAAATCCTGCTGGGGAATCCTGAAAAGCTTGACGACTTTACTGGGGAATTTATTTTTTGATGTCGGAGCAGTAATTGGAGATTCTTGCTCCACCAGGGATATAAGAACACCTGACATAATTAGGCTGTATGTTGAGAATATGGCAGTGATTTATAGTAGGATTCCCCTGCCTCTGTACCTGCTGAAGAAAGTTTCTGCGGGGATTTTGTGGATGGCCCTTGGACATTGTCCCGTTTCTTAAAGCAATTAGTAACTGTCTTTCTGTTTTTATGCGTATATTTGTAAACAGTAATCACATTCAAATGCATATGTTCAAAAATAATCACTGGACGTTGTGATACGGTGGGAGAACTGACTTGAGGTTTTGCGTTTGTGTTCGCAAATGTTTCGATTTAGCAAGAGTCGCCACCGACTTTTTATTTTATCCAAAGGAAAGGTCAAAAAGCACAGGAAAGACCTTTGAGATGTTTTCTTGGGTTCGGGGAGTAGATTATGAAAAGGGAAGGTGCAAGCACCCTTTTCATCCATGGTTATCCATGGGCTCTTAGTTACTTGTTTAGATCACTTGCTTTTGCTTTTCAATTGTTTGAAATGGTGCTTTGTGTGTGGTTTTGAAAATGTTTTGAAAAGAGGTCATCGTTGTGGAAACCTTTGTAATGATTCTTGTTTGAATATATACAAAGGTGTTTGTCTTTTGAAAAGATATTTCAATGTTTGAAAGTTTGATTTGGGAAATGTTTTGAAATTGTGTTGTGAGGTGTGTTTGAAAATAGCAAGGATGTTTTACAAGTTTTGATCAAGTAACTAAGAGTTGTCTACCCTATTTTACTCAAAGGTATTTCCTATACATTTTAACCCTTTTGACAGTGTTATTTTACCATTTCATTTGGTAAACAACCTTGTATGAGGATGTTAAGCGGGACAGGCGCGGGTCATCGTATTGACCATGATAGTAATTATGTTAAGTATTTTTAGCAAATTTTCCGAGGGACTAGATCATTTTGTATAGGCAACCAAGATAGCGTCATCGAGGGACTATGATCTTTTGTTTTGTTTTTGTTTTGCCAAAATACTCAACATGCATAACATGGCCCATTTTTAAGGCAACAAGTGGATGTAATCCTAGGGGTGCAAGTGTGCATTATATTGTCAATTTACATGCTTTTTGTCTTTGTATTAGTCAAGCTATTTGTTTTATTTTTGGATTGTTGGCATACAAACCCTAATCTCTAATCATGGCATTATTGAAAGCGTAAATGCGTAAAATAAATCTACCACTATTACAACATTATTATGGGGAGGGGGATACAATTTTTGAATGGGGATTATTTGACAAGAAATTAAAACCCTAATTTTACTATTACATCCAAATTGAATAAATGGCATAAATAATAAATGAATAATATTTAAATAAACAAATTAAATAAATATACCAAATATTATGAATATGCAAAAATGTTTATGTTTATTTTTTATGTATGTAAAAAATGTTTAGTGTATATAAAAAGAAATAAAAGATTATATTTTTTTTTGTTAAGGGTAAAACCCTAAATTTCTTTTTAAGATATTAAATATATTAACTATATTATTTATGTACAATAAAAAAAAATATATTCAAGTGTAAAAAATATATTAAAAAAAAGTATTATTTTTTTAATAAGGGTGGGAACCCTAGTTTTTTTGTTTTAAAATAATATGTATTATATTAATTATTTTATATACAAAAATAAACTATAAATATACACAAATATTTAGATAAATAATAGTATATGAGAAAAAATATTATTTTATAGGTATCAATGGTAAAAAATAAAATATATAATATTTCTATAATGTTTAAAAGTTTTAATAAAGTAAAATAAGAGTATATACTATTTAATAGTTATTTTCATGTCTAAAAAATAATAAAATAATAAAAATAAATGTGAAAATTTATGAAAATATTTTTGGGTATTTTTATGTTTGGAAAATATAAAATAAAATCAGAAAATGAAAAAAAAAATATAAAAGTATAAAGAAATTGGGCCAGGGGGGTGCAATCAGTAATGAGGGGGGTGTCAAAAACAAAAGAACCAAAGCCCAGCCCAAGCCAGACTTCATCTTCAACCTTTGTTCACAAACGCGCGCGCCCTGACTTCAAACATGGAAAACCTGCATACGTGCTCTAATGCAAAAACACATAACATCAAAGTTATAGCATTTTTCAAGACGAATCCAACCATGTAAAGAACTCATTCTAACTCTCAAAGACCAGAGAGAATTTCTCTGGCCCTAAATCCTAACCTAATTTTTTCAGGATGTTCATGGATCAAATTCTCTTAGCATGCTTAACTAAAATGAAAACTGAGCATATGTACAACTTCATGGCTATGAATACTACATTTTTCATTCACAAACCTAAGCCTAACTATTCCTAAATAGAGAGATAGGAAGTTGATAAAAACCTGTTTCAGTTGAGATCGTGTCTGACAATGTGGAGCTTTTCAATAAGGCCTGAGATGTTTGGGAGCTTGCTTGAACTTCCCCTAACCTTCTCCAATGCCTAGCTTGCCTTGAATGTGCTTGAACAAGCCTACATAACTCAACCTGCACAAGCTGAAATCAAAAATGGCAAACCTTGTAAATGGAGTTACAGTTAGTGTTTAAGGGTTGGGATAGCTTGGATAGGTTGTATGGAAGGTATTTGAACAGGTTTGGGACAAAACGCACGAGCAACTTGTGAGATAGAACTCAAGATGCAGATGCTGCCCTATTTTGCCAATGGAAGGTGATTTTGTGCTATGGGAGGTTTCAGGACTCAAAGGCTCGTGTTTTAGGTTCAATACAATGTGTAAAAATTGTCTCAAAAGCTTGCACAAGTTGGTTCTATCTGATGTTCAAGTTGTAGTGTATTTGATATCTTTCTTGTATTTTAAGCAAACATGAGCCATGATGTAAGGTACCTTCATGCAAATCAGCCATAATCTTTTCTGCCTCACTCTTGTCTACACACCGAAGCAAGGTAGAATCGTGATTGTGCTTGTAGAGGATCCCGTTACTGAGGAAGAACTTGGCAGAGAACCTTCTTAGGAACTTCTTATCATTGACTGAAGCTCCATCATGATACTCTTGGGCTTCAAGATATCTTTTGACTTCATGGAACTAAGGCTTATCCACTACTTCTTAAATATCAATCTCATGAAAGTATTATGGTTCATCCATTCTCTCAATCGTGATTTGAGGAGCTTCATTATCCCACCTGACATTGAACATAGATGACATAGTAGCTAGCGCACCCGCTAGTTGATTTTCCTCTCGCGGAAAATGCTCAAAGGTGATTTCTTCAAAGTGTGGAATGAGTGTCAACACATTCTCTCTATAAGGGATGAAATTAGGATGCTTCGTGTCCCATTCTCCTTTTATTTGACTGATTACTAGGGCTGATTCTCCAAATACACTCAAGAATTTGATCCTCAAGTCGATAGTAGCCTTGAGACCCATAATGCATGCTTCATATTCAGCCATATTGTTGGTATAATTGAAACATAATCTGGCAGTGAAAGGAGTATGACAGCCTTCGGGAGATATGATCACATCAGTCATGCGGTTTCCAAGTGCGTTGGAAGCTCCGTCAAAAACCATAGTCCATCGGGATCCTTTTTCAGGTCCTTCATCCAGTCCAAGTTCTTCACAATCAGTTACTAACATGATGTTCTTATTCGGGAACTAAAAATTCATGGATTGGTAGTTGTCCACAACTTGATGAGCCAAATGATCAGCTAATACATTTCCCTTAATTGCTTTCTGGGTTGTATACTGAATGTCGTATTCGGTCAAGATTATTTGCCATCTTGCTATTCTTCCAGAGTGAGCGGGCTTCTTAAAGATGTATTTGATAGGATCCATTTTAGATATCAATAAGATAGTGTGAGCCAACATATACTGTCTTAGTCGGCGAGCAGCCCATGCCAAAGTGCAGCAAGTTTTCTCGAGCAGTGAGTATCTTGTTTCACAGTCGGTATACTTTTTGCTAAGGTAGTATATTGCATGCTCTTTTCGACCAGACTCGTCATGCTTCCCCAACACACACCCCATTTAATTCTCTAATACCGTTAAGTACATGATCAGAGGTCTTCCTTCAATCGGAAACATCAAAATTGGAGGCTCTTGAAGATATTGCTTGATTTTGTCAAAGGCAATCTAGAAATCGTCGTTCCACTTCACTGCTTTATCTTTCTTCAGTAATTTGAAGATTGGCTCACAATTAGCAGTCAAATGGGAAATGAATTTGGAAATGTAGTTTAGGCGTCCCAAGAATCCCCTGACCTCCTTCTCAGTGTGAGGAATTGGCATTTCTTGTATAGCTTTAACCTTTGCAGGGTCTACTTCTCTCTATGTTTTTAGCCAGAAACTTCTAAAAGTTATGATCATATTCTTTTATGATCTTATCAACATTACTGGGATCCTCTGAGATTGTTTCCTTCTGAGAGTTTTGCAAATCATTTTCTAGTTTTGAAATCTTTTCTTTTAACTCAGAATTTTCTAATCTCAGAATCTCAGTTTCTTCAGAGTCAGAAATAAGATCCCTTTTTAGGTTCTTGAATTTGACTCGAAGCTGCTGATATTCTAGAATTTCACTAGACTTTCTCCTAGTTCAAATTTAGTAAAATTAATATTAAAATTAGGAAATACCTCTTCTGTGTCTGATTCTGAGTCTGACCCAGATGCTTCGCTGTCTTCTGTCACATTTGCCATAAGAGCAATGTTGGCTCTTTCATCATCTGACTTTGTATTTGCGCCAAAAGTATCTGAATCATCCCATGTTTCCATGAGACTTTTCTTCTTCTCCTTGAAAAACTTCCTTTTGGGCTTCTCCTTCTGAAGCCTTGGACAATCGCTTTTGTAGTGCCCTTGTTCATTGCACTCATAGCAGACAATGTCCCTGTTGTTTGACTTTCTGTGACCAGAAGCAGATTCAGACTTTCTGTGTCCAGTGGAGGATTCATTTTGATTCCCTGATCTTCTGCAGTTTCTAAATTTTCTTTGCCTCTGCTTCCACAGCTGATTGACTCTACTGGAGAGAAAGACAATTCGTCTTCTTCTGATGAGGATCCATCAGAGGTTTCTTCCACAGCCTGCAAAACATTATAATCAAGTTTTTTGTTAGATTTTAACGCTAAAGGCTTACCTTGATTCTAAGGCTCATCATATTCTAGCTCTATCTCATGACTTATGAGTGAGCTGACAAGTTCCTCCAGAGATATCTTGTTGAGATATTTTTCCAGCTTGAGAGTAGTGACCATTGGCCTCCATTGCTTTGATAAGCTTCTGATGATCTTCTTTACATGATCAGCAGTAGAATACCCTTTGTCAAGAACTCTCAGCCCAACAACTAGAATTTGGAATCTTGAGAATATTGCTTCAATGGATTCACTTTCTTCCATCTTGAAGGCTTCGTATTTCTGAATGAGCGCAAGGGCCTTGGTTTCTTTAACTTGTATGTTTCCTTCATGCGTCATTCTTAGAGAGTCAAACATGTTTTTGGCTGTCTCTCTGTTTGAGATCTTCTCATACTTTGAATATGAGATGGCACTAAGAAGAATCATTCTGGATTTGTGATGGTTTCTGAAGTCACGCTTTTGCTGGTCAAACATTATTTTTCTATCAATCTTCTGACCACTTTCATCCACAGGATGCATGTATCCATCAATTACCATATTCCATAAATCAGCATCATGAGCCAGAAAGAAGCTCTCAATTATGCCTTTCCAGTAGTCAAAATTTTCTCCATCAAAGACTGGAGGTTTGCCGCTGATTCTGTCCTTATCATCATTATAGTCATTGCTGATTGTTGTACCCTAAAATTTGCCCTCCCATATTCTTCAAGATTTGTCAAGAATCATCTTCAAATGGTTCAAGATTTCTCAAGGATTGCACAGTCCAAACCACCTCCTAAGCCAGTCAAAATTAGGGTTTTGGTTCTTGCAAGGAATTTGAGGTTTTCATTGGTTCAATCAAGTCTCATAGGCCTATATAGATTGTCAAGCATCTACATGCCAAGTCTCAAGACTCATAATGCCAATTTGCACAGTCAAAAGCTTCATTTGGTTCACAATCAACTGCAGGAATAAAATGGTCATTTTACAGTCAAAAGTCAGAATTTTTGGTCAACATCTTATTTTGAGTCCACAATCATCATTTGATCAAGTCTTGATCATGATTCCACAAGCATGGCTAAAAAATCATCAAGATGCAAAAGTTACTATTTTTGGACAGCAGAAAAGTCAACTGTATCTTGACCAGGGCATAACATTTTCATGGTTCATCAGAAAAATCCCATCCAATGCTCATTTTGAAGGGGATGACATTTCCTACAACTAATCTTCACATTCCAAGTCCAAGAAATGCTCTCACAAAAAGTTATCAATTTCTACATTATAGGTCAATTTCAAAAGTCAACAAAAATGCACTTTAAGTCAAAGATCATAACTTGATATTGGTGAATCCAAATGACATGGGACCAAAGGCATTAGTTAGAGGACTTCAAGACCTTTCCAAAATGTCCAAGAACATGTTCATATGATCAAAATTGAGCAAGATATGCATTGGAGAAGTTGGGAAATTTTTGTGAATTTGCAAAAGTCAACTTTGCTCAAAACACATCATTTTTGCTAATGGGCCTCAAATTTCTTCTTGAAACTTTATCCATGACCTATGCACGACCCATTGAGATTAAATTGAATTATTTTCTTATTTTTATTAATTAATTGGATTTTTAATTGATTTTTAATTCATTTAATTAAATTAAAATGTAGGAAATTCAAAGATATGATTTCTCAATCTTTTGGTGAAGCAAAGATGACCAATATATGCTGGAGATTTCGTGTGCCAATCAAGGATGTCAAAAACTCCAAATTTAGCAACTTTTCTCAATCAAAAAGATGCAAAAAAATATGATTGCAAATCAAATATTGAAACATCAATGCAATGGATTTCTTGTCAAGAATTTAACCTAATTCCATTCTACTATAAGTACTCAAGCTAAACCTAATGCCAGGGACGTGAGAATTGCTGCAGAAAGCCATAAGCAACATTGAAAAAAATCAAGAAAACTTGAAAACTGTTTTACAGGTTCCTACGTGATTCAAAGCATTATAGTGATTCAAATACGTTTCTGGGAGTGTGAGGAACCTATTGCAATCAAAACCAGGCGTGGAAGCTCAAGAAATCGTTGCAAACAGGCTCACGGTTTGACACTTTTATTCAAAATCGTAACATCCAATTCATGAGCATTTAATGTGATTTTTTGTTTGTTTTGTGTTGTTAGCAATCATATGAAGCTTTTGGCATAGGTTAATTGGATTAAGATGTCCTAAATCAGAAGTTGCCATGAACGAATCCTAGGTTTTCCAAGCTTCCAAATTGGGGCTTTATTACTCAGGCAAAATTAGAACCCCTAATGCACATGGTTGAATTCGTCAAGGCCAGACGAATCAAACACCGTGCTCGCGAAATATTTATGTGCATCAGGGGCCTATTCGTTATTTTTCGTCCTTGCAGGTTGTGGGGGTTAAAAACCCCCGCTATCTATTTGTTTTTACAGGTACACAGCGAAGAAGATGAAGGCGTGTAAGCATGTGGTTGGTCCATTCAAAGGGAACACGCGTTTTTTCATAATTTCCAGGATATGTTGTTGTTTTATATAATATATTCATTGTCCATTATACTAACAAATGCAGGCGCATGGCTCAGTGGTTGGTGATCTGGCTGGTTATCATTGGGACCTGGGTTCGATTCCCAGGTCCACCCCATATTTGTTTCTATTTTCCATAACATAATCATGTGCAGGATTCTCAACGCGTTCCACCATAAACCTCACGCTTCAGCATGCCATGTGTCATCATGTTCCAATCCAGTGGCCAAAAGATGATGAACACCATGTTCCCTAGTCAACCACGCTCTGGACAGTTCAGGAAAGTCAACAAAGGCTTGAGCTTAGTGGGCCTCAAATTGCCAAACAAACCTCCTAAGGGCCCAGCACCCCCCTGGTTAATTGTTTTTTTCTTTTTATTTTCCTTTACTAATTATTTTTATTATTAATATTATTATTATTTAATTAACTTAATTATTATTTTTCATAATAAAATCAGAAGACTAATATTTTTATTATTATTATTATTTATTAATTTCACCTTAATTTAATTATTTTTGTAAATAAAATGCTAACAAATTAATGTAGTTAATTAGGTTAACTTTGAATTTTGTTTTTATAATAAATAAAATAAATCTAGAATTAGGGTTTTTCTTTTGATAATTTTAAATCTCCTTTTTATTTTTATTTTCATAAAGACCTAAAAAACTAAAAAAGGACTTTTTTGCTTTTAATTAATTAATTAATTAGAATTAGGTTTAATTAATTGCAAAAAGGACCAAACTTCTTTCTTTTCTCAAAAAGGGTCAAAACCCTAAGGACGTCCCCGATTCAATTTCTTTGTGCGCATATTTATTTTTGATTATATTTATGTATCTGCTCCGAGAATGTAATAGATAATTAGGGCTTTTATCGCTTTCTTTATTTTCTCGCAATTTATTTTCAAGGGTTATGTTTTTGGCGATGTAAATACCCGATGCCTTGTAATAGCGTAGATTCATTTTCCGCAATTTATTTTCCGCACAACTATTAACTGTTAATTATGCATGCAAGACTTGTCTGAAAAATAAAACCAACTTGTAGCTCATCAATAACATGTACAAGATAATCTTAACTGAATTTGACACACGTTGACATGCCACTCCTAGGATACGCCTCACTTGGTTGCCTCGAGGTAGTCATCAAGTATAGGGTGTTTTAGAGGTCGTCCTCCTGTCTAAAGATCCAGTTGCCTCGAAACGGTTGCCTCGGATAAAAAAGGATCTAGGACATTAGGGTTACCGCTAAGGCGTCCTACTATTGCTTTGGTGACCACACATGTCCCTATAATCGAATTGACCCGAATAACTCCAACGGCGGTGCTACCTACTTCTCAATAGTGGGATGGTACTGTCCAAAGGACTCTTACACAGCTTAATTCCTTAGAGTAGGTAGATTTCTCCTGGGTACTTGCTCTTTCAAAAAACAAACACATCTTTTCGCACCTACACTTTCAAAAAGTTTTCAAACAAATACTTCATACACTCTTGAGGACTGATACAAGAGTTGCCTAGAAGTTTTCAAACTAAACTTTTTCAAAACCCACATACACCAGAAAAGCAAACATTTTTGAAAACATAGTGAGCAAGTACCTAAGAGCCCGTGGATAACCACCGAGAGAAAGGGTGCTAACACCTTCCCTTTCTATAATCTACCTCCCGAACCGAGAAACATCTCGAAAAGGAATTTTGCTGTGCTTTTGTCCTTTCCTTGTTGGAGAACATAAAAGATGGTGGCGACTCTTGCTTACCGCGACATTTCGCGAACCAGCATTTCAAAACAGTCAGTTATATTTCCACCGATCACAGAACTGGCGACTCTGCTGGGGAAATCTATAAGTGAGGTGTACCTTAGGATTAGATCATTCTATGTTTTCAATTGTATGCCTGGTTTGCTTTAATATTGTGGGCTTGTATTGGAGTTTCATAGATCCTAACCCAGATCTGGGGAATACCCTTTAGGTAGCAATAAGCTGTGAGGGACCTGTCCGGCATAGACCGACACGGGTGAAGCAGTAGCTACATTGGTGTGACACCTTGGTCTGTACCGATATCCCTTGTGTTGGAACGAGGAGAATATGGGTCTTTTGAGGAGTCATTAAGCACCAACTGACCTTAGAACCTTAAATTGACCCAACTTGGCCATATAACAGTAACAGTATGCTACACTCATTGAGGCTAAACTCTCGCGATGGTTCCGGCTGCAAGAAAAGGTTGCAAAGCTGGAGTTATGACCGATTGAGGGTAGTCAGTGATATTGAGATCCTCTAGAACCCGATTACTATTTTCTAGGACAGGTCTTAACCAACTGAAACTGAAAGAGGGTAGTACCTAAACTTCATGCTGGCCTAAACTCTAAGGGCTTTCTGGTGTGACTTGTGTGCCTTAAAACTTGAACTACTTGCATATTCTTGTTATCTGACAACATGAGTTCCTTGCAGGTTTTGTCCTTAATCTGGACTTATTACAGGGCTTACTTACACCTCACACCTTTGCATCCACGTACATAACATCATACGCATCATAACATCATACCATAGCATTTCCTTAACCATTTCAAGGATCTCAAGGGTTTGTGATGCAGGACATGAACCAACTATCTAGCAAGGGGCAAAGGGGATTTATTTTCCTCTAGCCAAGGTTGTTTGGAGATCAAAACATGATGACTTGAGTCAGGGGCTATGACCCACTCGATATGGTGAGCCTTGACTCTTGAAGAAGGAATCTCAACAATATGAAGTTCCTTCAATCAAGCTACCTGATTCAAATTCTAACAAGTTTCTCTGTTTACCCCGCGAGATCCTTGGAAACATTGCATACATATATCATACATATCATTGCATTACAGGTACTTTTATAGGTCACTTATCTTCTTTGCTGTTTATTTCAGCAATCATCATGTCTACTGAACCTTCCGCTGAACAAGCTATCAAGGCCCTCCAGGCCCAGAATGCCCAGTTCCAGGAGTTGGTTATGAGCCTAGCTCAGGGTCAACGGGACTTGAAAACTCTGATTCTGAAAGAGAGAAAGAAGAAGAAGAAGAGGATTGTTTTGTTCAACACTAGACGCAGATCTGGGAATGGATTACAGAATGAGGCCGAGCTGACTACCTCATTTGTAGGCAAGGACAGTCCCCAAGAGAGAAGGGTTCCTAGTCCCGTGGTCTCCGACAACGAGACAGATTATAATGATGTACAGTACCCTCCTGCGGAGGACAGGTACAAACAGCTGGAGGACCGCTTAAGTGCTATGGAGATTCAACATGTGCCCGGTCTGGACTTCGAAGATCTAGGTCTGTCCTCTGGGGTGGTGATTCCCCATAAGTTCAAGGCACCTGCCTTTGCAAAGTACGACGGAGCTTCCTGTCCTAAGCTGCACCTCCGATCGTATGTGAGGAAGATCCAACCGTATACAGTTGACAAGAATTTGTGGATCCATTTCTTCCAGGATAGTCTTTCAGGGACTCAACTCGAATGGTTCTATTAGCTGGATGGAGCCAGTATTCGTAACTGGGAGGACTTGGCTACTACGTTCTACAAGCAGTATCAATATAATTCCGACCTCGCTCCTACGCGTACCCAACTCTAGGGTATGTCACTAGGGATGGGTGAAGGATTCAAAGAGTATGCCCAAAAGTGGAGAGACCTTGCTGGAAGGGTGCAGCCACCTCTAACTAATCGTGAACTTGTCGACATGTTTCTGGGGACCCTGTCTGGGCCGTTCTTCAACCATTTGATTGGAAATTCTTCAGCCGGGTTCACAGACCTTATCTTGACTGGTGAAAGAATTGAAGCTGGCATCAAAAGCGGGAAGATTCAAGAAGCTACACCTTCCGATGCTCAGAAAAGCCCTACAATGGAAAAAAGAGTCCAATGCTGTGTCTGGTAAAAAGAGTCGTCATGATCAACATGTAGGGGTAACCCAGATCTCCGATCCCACGCCTGTTCAACAAAGACAGAGCAATAGGCGTAGGGTAAGATATCAAGAAAGGAAGTATACTGACATCAACATGCCTTTGTCTCAAGCGTTACAACAATTGCTGAAGGTGAAACTGATCACACTAAAGGATCCTCCTCAAAATCCTGATACTTCCTCTTTCAAGTATAACCCGAGCGTGAGATGTGCCTACCATTCTGAGAGTCCTGGACATGACACCGACGACTGTTGGAGTTTGAAGAACAAGATCCAAGACTTGATTGATGCCAAGGAAATCAAGTTTGATCACTGATCCTACACCAAATCATTGAAGGCTTTTGTTTTATTTGAATTTTCAAGTTGTATTTTTCTTTGCTTATTCAAACAATTATTGTCATGGAAAACTTTTTATTTCATTAATGCATCGCATATGTCTGTTTTGAATCAATCCATTCGTATTCACTATATTCAAATTGCTTTCATTTTTTGTTATGTTCAAACTCTCGATTAAAAAATTCTAAGCCTTTTGAGGGAGGATGACGAAAACGATACCACGATCTTTACAGTATGCTTTTGAATAGACCCCGCTGATGAAGTACAAGCATTGTTTCAAATCCTAAACAGTGGAGTTATAAGGAAGATAATCCCTAGTCAACCCCTTCGAGCCAAAGAAGTTGGAGTTTTTCTTTTCACAAAAATTAAAACCCTTAATTATAACCTGGGGCGGGGTAGTTTTCTCAGTTGATCCAGGTGCACAATGAACAGCATCAAAGGAGTCCTTCCGAGACAAAAAGACAGTGATGGTTCCCTATAATCGTAAGGACAGGCAGTCATTATCTTTCAAAAAAGAGCCCATTAAGTCAAGACCTATGAAGGAGACTTACAAAACTGGGGCATCCCGCTGACTGTAATCAAAAGAAACAGTTCAGGCAAAAAAACAGGGATAACAAAATCAAAAAAAGAAAAGAGGTCCTATAAACCCTCCACAAAAACTTACTGTCTGTTCAAATAAATTGTCAATATCCGAACCATCACCAGAATATTAGAGCAAAGACTCAAACAAGATCTAATGCACGATCAACTGAGTTTAGGATCGAAGAACATCACGAAGAGCGGGTGGGTACAAATATAATTTGAGCCTTTATCTTTTGTTTCTTAAACCGTGAACCAGGCCACGTTATAACCCTTAAAAGTCCTAGCTGAAGCATGGGTTAGTTCGAAAGCATACTGTTACAAAGGTATCCTAACTCCTTAAGGCTTGCTGTAAAGTACCGAGTTGACATCACATTTTACAAAAAATTCACTTGTTTTATTGAAAACTTCATTTTTCAAAAAATTTCAAGACAGACATAAGCTTTGCATTCTTAAAATGATATTTGTTTGCATATGACTATTTGTTCAAACAGCAGAGAAATTCGCACGATAAATATCCAGTGAACAAGAATCTTCTCAACAAAAAGGTCATCAAATGGAAAAAACACTTCCAATCAAGGGGTACGGCATGATCATTGTCCATCATCTGGGGCAGTTAAGTCAAGATTCAAAGAATCTTTCAAAATGCCAAATAGCCAGGGGAAGATCTCCATCTGAATCAACTGGGGCATTGGACATAAATTCCAGCTACGAATCTTGCACGATCAAACATCTTCTGGTAGTATGACAACACGACACTACTGACAGTGACACCTCTCTACATCCTGAGGGAATGGACATAGTCAAAAAAGTACTACGCATAATCAAAGACCCGCTAGGTTGACACACCTAGGCAAAAATAAGGGCTTCCCGACGAACCAAAAGGGTTCGGGCAAAAATAAGGGATGAAAATGAAAAAATTTGTACACCCGGCAAGTCGAAAACCTGAAAAGGCGGCTTGGGCAAAAATGGGTATCCCGATGGACTAAAAACCTGAAAGGGCGGTCCAGGCAAAAATTAGGGATTAAAGCGTACGACTATGTCCTGTCATCTCGTCACTTGCCTACCAGAAGAAGATTTGTCAATCGACAGTCATCAAGCACCTCCACAGGTACCTTCTCCCACAGAAGCCGGGGCAATAAGAATCGTCCGAACTGCACAAGTTGCTCTGTCCTCCAGGTACAAGGTAGATTCGGCTCAAGAATGTAACCATGATACCTTCACTCCCCGAGAGTAAGACAAGAGTCAGTAGTACTCTCCTCAAGCAGAGTTGGCCTCCCGCCAGCCCTAAAAGGCACAATATCTCCAGCAAGTCAGCAACACTCTCCCCAAGCAGAGTTAGGCTACTGTCAGCCCTAAGGAAGTTGGGTATACCCAGAAGATCTTAATATTCCCTAGCAGAGTATACAGATATTCCTCAGCAAAGCATCCCTGGCAGTCTCAATATTCCTCGACAGAAATATAAGATTGTTCCCCGGTGGAATACAGACACCCTAGTGGAGCCCTATCCTCAAAAGTTTCCCCCAGGAGAGTTGAATCATCCTCCCCAGTAGATTCTGGAAGCTTATCCCCAGTAGAGTCTGGAAGCATATTCCTAGTAGATTCTGGAAGCGTATCCCCGGTAGAGTCTGGAAGCTTACCCCCAGTAGAGTCTGGAAGCTGGTCTCCTGCAGAGTGCAAATATCTCTCCCCGGCCATATTCAAAGGTTATTCCCCACCAGAGTCTAACTGGGTTATCCTCAGCCAATTGCAACGGAAATATCGTCCTCGGCGAAGTTCTTCCTATCCCCCAGCGGAGTTCATCATCAGAATCCCAACAGAGCTTATCAACGAAATCCCCAACGGAGTTATCGTTAAAATCTCAGTGAAGCATCTCTTCCCACAGAGTAATTCCCCGCAGAATAATCTCTTCGCCAAGTTTATTCCCCAACGGAGTCATCTTCTCCTATCGGTTTATTCTTGCAATCATCATCCCCAACGGAAATGAAGAACTCTACTATTCAACATCAGCCCAGGATTCAACGAACTTCCCGACATTCGTCAAGGATTGGTTTTCCCAAACGAAGATACATTCATAAACATCACATTGTCATACATCATGATACATGCATATACGCATCATATCATACAATCTCACTTATTCTTGAGAACATCATTGCTTGATCCATATCATGCATTGCATATGACTGACCTTTACCTTTTAGGAAAGATGCAGTCAAAATCTCAAATTCTGTCAAAGAAGACAAATTCTATCAAAGAAAACTAGTCCAGTCAAAGAAGACAAGGTCTGTCAAAGAAGACAAATTATGTCAAGGAAGACAAGTCCATTCAAAGAAGACAAGGTCTGTCAAAGAAGACAAATTCTGTCAAAGAAGACAAGTCCAGTCAAAGAAGACAAGTTCTGTCAAAGAAGACAAGTTCAGTCAAAGAAGACAGGTTCAGTCAAAGAAGACAAGTTCAGTCAAAGAAGACAAGTTATGTCAAAGAAGACAAGTTCTGTCAAAGAAGACAAATCCAGTCAAAAAAGACAAATCCCGTCGTTGAAGACAACCCGTCATTGAAGACAACCTGTCGTTGAAGACAACCCGTCGTTGAAGACAACCCGTCATTGAAGATAACTCGTCGTTGAAGACAACTCTTCGTTGAAGACAACCCGTCGTTGAAGACAACCCGTCGTTGAAGACAACCCGTCGGTGTTAGAGTGCATATTTGTTCTGTGTTTGTTATCATCAAAACTCTTACGGTAGTTGTAGAATCAAACTATGTTCTAACAACAAATTTATCAGAGGAATATGGTATCGGCCCAAGAAGAGTGATAATCAAGGGAGCAAACTTAGAAATGGATGTAATCCTGGCGGGTCTTTTGGTGGAGACCCTGAGAGGATTGTAGGAAATGGTAATTATTGAGACATATTCACACAAATTTCTTGCAAGGGGAACTTTCTCAAACAAGATTTCTTTGTTAAAAATCATGCGCTGGACACCCATCTTTAACAACAAACAACCATCTGGTAGAGACATACATGAGTGGTAACCTACACCACAACCCAGAAATAAACTGGCTCGCAACAGATTCTCTTTAAGAATCAGAAGAGGAGTAGCTAAATCATCCACAGAGGAAACAAACAGGTCGTCATCAATAGCATTGACACCTTGGCCATGTTTAGGCATTGGTGCAGCTATTACATTAGGTGTTTCTGGAGGGTCAAACTCAATCTCCTTCGCCTTGATAAGATCCTGCACCTTATTTTTCAAAGCCCAACAATCGTTTGTATCATGCCCCAGACTTTCTGAATGGTAGGCACATCGAGCCTCTGGGTTTTAGCGGGGAGATGCAGTATTGGGATTCTTAGGAGCTTCCTTTAAAGTTACCAGATTGGACTTCAACAGAAGTGGCAAAATTTGGGATAAGGTCATGTTGATCCGGGTGAACTATCTTCTGGGTGCATCCGACCTGCGCTGATTGTTTCGTTGTTGGTTTGATGCAGGATTAGAAATCATAACAACTCCTACAATCAGATAACATTCAGTCTTGCTTTGATTTCTCTGGCCATATGCAGCACTGACCTCCTTCTTTCCAGTGAAGGGTTTCTTTACTGTACTGGAGGATGCATCCCTCTGAATCTTACCACTCTTAATACCGGCTTCGACTCACTCACTAGTCAAGATCAGCTCAGTAAAAACCCAGTTGAAGAGCTTCAAATCAAATGGTTGAAGAATGGACCAGACAACATGCCCAAGAACATGTCTACCAGCTCTCTATCAGATAGAGGAGGTTGGACTCTTCCCGCAAGGTCTCTCTACTTTTGGGCATAATCCTTGAAACCTTCGTCGGAACTCATAGGCATACTTTGCAATTGTGTACGAGTTGGAGCAAGGTCGGCATTATATTGGTACTGCTTGTAAAAAGGAGCAGCCAGGTCTTCCAAATTATGAATGTTGGTTTCCTCCAGCTGATAGAACCATTCCAACTGCGTCCCGGACAAACTTTCCTGGAAGAAATGTATTCACAGATTCCTATCGATAGTGTGGGGTTGAATCTTCCTGACATATGACCTCAAGTGCAGCTTAGGACAGGAGGCACCGTCATACTTAGCAAATAAGAGAACCTTGAATTTCTGTGGGATGACCACCCCTGAGACTATCCCTAGCTCTTCAAAATATAGGGCGAGTACCCTCTGAACCTCCATAGCATTGAGGCGATCCTCCAGCTGTTTGTACTTGTCGTCAACAGGAGGGTACTGTCATCAGCATAGTCTGCTTCTTCTTCGTCAGACCCTGGGTTGTTGTCTCCTTCCTTGGGCTTTTCTTCTTGATTGTCCCCCTCATCCGACGGGTTTGTGAAATCTAGAGCTCGCTTGGCTGGACCTCTGAACCTTCTTCCCATATTCAAAACACCAGCTGGTTTCTTTTCCTTCTTTATCTTCTCCTTGATGATAAGAGCTTTCAAATCTTCTTGTCCCTTAGCCAGAGCCAAGAACATTTGTTGGAACTGAGCGTTTTGAGCTTGAAGATCCTTTACTGTTTTTTAAAGAGCCATTACTTTTGCTGAAATAAACAACAAAAAGATAAGAAACCTGTCTCAAAATACCTGCTTGTGTAATGATATGCATGATATGTTTATGCGATGTTTTCAAGGATTTTTAAGATTTAAATTTGCTTAGCCAAAGAGAGAACAAACATTAATTGCATTCATAAGTTCAAATGGTTACAATGACGCCCCTTGAGCTTAAAATAGATGAAACAAAGGTAAAACAAAACTCCTAATTCAAACAGGACTCAGGCTTCCCATGGGCGCATCCTTTTTGGTGTAATGTAGGCATTCAGACTCTATTCTTCATGAAGTTGTCTTGTAAGCTCCAAAACCTTTTTCTCGCTGGCGTAGAATGGGGCTTCAAAGGTGTCACGTTCCTCTTTGAGTTTAATCCAAGATATTTGCAACTCCTCGAGAGTAGCCGGCATGTCAGGATGGAGAATAGTGTAAGGTACCTTTTTATCAGCAATATATTCCATGATGATAGGTAGGATGGCGGGGTAAGGCATCATAAGATTTTGAGCGCATGCTCACATCCACTTAAGATAAGGCTCCAAAGGGATGGAGTTCCTATGCCCCAATGTCTTGCTATCCACTTTGTTCACCATACCCCAACCTCGTATGAACCTATGACAATAACCTTGGACATCGTTCTCATAGTCGAATGCAATCCCTTGAACAAGTGCATCACGAGGACCATCTCTCCTAGCATACCCAAACCGTCGCAACACCAAACAAGGGTTATAAGTGATTCCTCCCCTAATGCCTATGATAGGGACATTAGGGAATTCCCCACAGTGATCAATGATGGTGACGTCTTCCAAAGATCGAGGGCACCAGTGAATATCTGAATGCGTGAGGGACATCAACCTATTAGACCATCTCAAGCCTTGTTCATTCTTTAACACAGATTGAGGCAGGTGTGAAATAAACCACCTAGCCAACAAAGGAGTACAACACATGAGGGTTCCTCTTCTCTTTACAGTGTGAGTATGAAAATAATGCAAAATGTCTCCAAGTAAAATGGGCACCGGGTTACGAGACAGAAAAACTTTGACCGTATTCACATCTATGAGTTGGTCCGGATTAGAGAATAATACCATCCCATAGACTGTTATACTATTTTTGCGTTTGTGTTTGTAAATGTTGTGGTAAGCAAGAGTAGCCACCGACTTTTCTTTTATCCAACAAAGGAAAGGGTGAAAAGAACAGAAAAAGACATTTCGAGATGTTTTCTGAGTAAGTGGGGTAGATTATGGAAAGGGAAGGTGTTAGCACCCTTTCCATCTGTAGTTTTCTACGGGCTCTTAGATGCTTAGCTCATTTTTAAATTACCCTGTGCTTTGTGTGTTTTTGAAAAGTATCTTGAAATGCCTTAGTGTGGCGATTTGCTTTATGATAACTCTTGTATCAGTCCTCAAGAGTGTTGATAAAGCGTTTTTGAAATTGAAAATTGTTTGGTGTAAGTATAAAAATTTGTTTTTTTGAGAAAGCATCTAACAGCTATCTACTTTTACTCAAAAGGGTCATTATTTTCCTCCTTTCCTTTAGACAGTGCTATCCTACTATTAGTGAGTAGGTAGCCCTATCATTGGATGTTTGAGGGAAATTTGAAGGGATGTTTTATAGTCACAAAGGCAATTGGGCAAGAAGTTTTAGTAACTACCCTAGGGTTTTAAGATCATTGTTTACCGAGGAAACATCGAGAGGGTCATCGAGGGACTTATGATATTTTTTAAACCAGAGGGTAGCCACTAAAATCTCTCACGTTTTGAGAGTTGTGACTATTTTCCGAAGGCAACCGAAGTGGGAGTACCCTAGAGGTGTATATGTGTAAGTGTGTTGTGTTTCAATTATTTGTCTTTGAATTTAAGTTTGCTAACGTTTGATTTTATGTTCTTATCATGCAAACCTATTAGTCATACGTCTTGCAGTTAATAATTGCAGTAATTAAAAGTGTAGAAATATAAAACCTAGCTATTACAAGGCTTCGGGGAGGGGAATTATGTACATATCCAAAACTGGGGGAAAATAAATAAAATAGTAAAAGTCCTAATTAATTTTATCACACCCAGTAGATAGATACAATAATATGAATGTAAATACGCGCGAAATGGAAAAGAACGTCTAAAAATCCTAAGGTATAAAAATCTTTTTGTTTGTTTTGTTTTTATTTTGGGAAATGATTTAATTAAAATCCTAAGTCTATTTAGTTTTAATTTTAAGAAAAAATATTAAAGTAATTCATTAATTAGTTAAAAAAATTAATTTTAATTATAAAAGACTAGACCTATTTTTTTGTGATTTCTTTTTATGATTATTTTACTGAGTAAATAAAACAAAAATAAATAAAAGTAAAAAAGTTAACAAAACAAAATTTGAAAAGGCAGGATAGTGAAGGAAACTATGCAAACTGTAGAATGCAGGCCTGGATCGAAAAGGAGCCTAGAGCTGCCTTTTGATCCAATGAGGAAACTGGTCTAAGGTGCATGATATACTCCTTCAATCTGGGAACACTGGATCTGCAAGAAATTTATTAGAGAAACAAAATAAAAAATCCAGACTTGGGTCGATTCTAGTCTTGGATTCGACAGCCGGTGGCTGCATCAACCTAGTTCGAATCCTCTGGGTCTGAATCAAAAGCTATTTCATCTTGCCACATTATGAATCTTGAGATTCGAAAGAAAATATAGATCGTGCCCTAGCAATGGCATGATCTCATCCATGCGCTTAACCTTGTATGTAACTCATGAAAGCAATCACAAACATTAGCAATAACATGAATGTATGATTAACATGAATTTAAAAACTGCATATTTAGCTAGTTTGAGATTGAAAGCAAATTACCAACGGAGAGATTGTGTGAGTGATGCTCCAGTGTACGTTGAGCCTGCCTAGTGCTTGGGAACGCCTCATGCAACCTCCAGGGAGTGAGTGGAGCACTTGTCGAAGAGGCCTGTGAAGGTTACTTTGGTTTTGGATCACTTTGTGAAGATTTTGAGATCTTTTAGTGTGACTCTCTGAGGCACTGTGTTTCTTATCTCTTTTTTTCTTCTTCGTTCTCTCGCCCGCCTTGACAATGTATCCTTAGGCCTGTATTTATAGGGATGTGATGTGCATGGAAATGGCAAGGGACAACCATTAGCTAGGCTTTGAAGGCAAAATCAGACCAATTAAAATATTGCCATTTCGGATGGATTCCTACCCTTTTGGGCTTTGGGGTGAACCTGTATAGGATTGAATCCTTCGAATGCCCTCAAGCCTTGCTCTTCAATTGGCTTTGAGTGGCTTCCTTCGATGGCTCTGAAACTACCCAACTAGCCCAATTGAAAACTTCATTCTGGCCAGTCGAAGCTTCTTTTGTCATGAATGTAATTTTGCATGAGGCTTGGGCTTGGCAGCATGCAGGACTTTGGCCAGACTCATCAAAAGAAAAAATAAAACATGTCTTCAACCATTATGTGTCTTTCGAATGGACCAAACGTATGCCCTTCGAAGGCACCATTTGTGTGTCCTTCGAATAGCCCACATGCACTCCTTGTGCATTCTTCAAATGGGCCATCAATGTGTGTTCATAATGTAGCAATCATGTACTTGTGAAATGAAAGCAAGCATGAAGGGGCCTTTTGCCTTGTGAACCGAAGGCAAGTCTGAGGAAGCCTTTGCCTAGTGGATCAAAGGCAAGTTAAAGGAGCCTTTTGCCTTGTGAATCGAAGGCAAGTATGTGGGGACTACTACTAGAATGAAGCTTGTGGACCAAAGCTTGCTCGAAAGGGACTCAATTCTAAATCGAAGCTTGCCTGCAGGAGACTACTGCTTTGTGAATCGAAGCAGGCATGTAGGAGGTTTTTGCCTTGTGAATCGTAGGTAAGCCTGAAGCAGCCAATGCTCAGTCGAAGCTTTATGAAGAGAACTTGATCGAAGGAGGCCCAACGCTCAATCGAAGCTTGTGAATTAGGCTTGCATCGAAGGAGGCCAAATGTTCAATCTAAGCTTGTGAAACAAAGCTTGCTCGAAGGATCTTTAGATTCCCAATCAAATCTTATGAATCAAGGTAAATTTTCTCTTCTTTGATTTGATGCCTGAAAGTCAAAAATCCAATGTACTTGTGTAAACTTGCCCTTTTGAAATTCCTTGTGAGAAAATGTCTTGAGAAAGGAGAGGGCAAATTTTGGGGTACAATAATGGGCATCAAAGCTGCCATCGATATGAGAATAAAATTCTTGGATGTATATGGGGACTCGACCCTAGTGATCAGTCAGATTAAGGGAGAATGGGATACGAAACATCCAAATCTCATTCCATATCAGGAGCATGTATTGACATTAATTCCGTACTTCGAGGAAATCACTTTTGAACACATTCCACAAGAAGAGAATCAATTGGCAGACACATTAGCTACCATGTCATCTATGTTCAAAGTCAGATGGGACAAGGAAGCTCCTTGAATTACTATTGAGAGACTAGACGAACCAACACACTGCTACAAAGTTGATACTGATGGAGTAGAGGAAAAACCTTGGTACTATGAAGTGAAAAGATACCTTGAGGCTCAAGAGTACCCTGAGGGGGCATCTATCAATGACAAGAAATTTATACAAAGGTTCTTTGACAAATTCTTTATGAGAAACAAAATCTTACCCAGGCGCAATCATGATTCAAATCTGCTTCATTGTATAGACAAGAAGGAAGCTGAGAAGATTATGGAAGATATGCACAAAGGAGTTTTTGGTACTCACTCCAGCATACATATAATGGCTAAGAAAATTCTGAGAGCGGGTTACTATTGGTCGACCATGGAAACTGATTGCCACCATCATTCCAGAACTTGTCACAAATGCCAGATTTATGCTGATAAAGTACATGTGCCTCCGATTCCTTTGAATGTCTTGACTGCTCCTTGGCCGTTTACAATGTGGCGCACTAATATGATTGGAGAAATTAAGCCTACCACTTCTAATGGGCATCGTTTCATCCTGGGCGCTATTGATTATTTCACAAATTGGGTTGAAGCAGCCTCGTTTGCCTCCATCACCAAAAATGTTATGGCCCGGTTCGTCAAGCATAACCTCATCTGTCGGCATGGCATACCTGAAAGGAGAATCACAGATAATGGTACCAATATTAACAATACTATGATCATAGAACTATGTATGCAATTCAAGATTAATCATCATAATTCTTCTCCGTATCGACCAAAGATGAATGGCGCAGTGGAAGCCGCCAACAAGAATATCAAAAAGATTTTGCAAAAGATGATGGCGACGTACAAAGATTGGCATGAGATGCTTCCATTTCCTCTTCATGGTTATCACACTTTAGTACATACATCAACTAGGGCAATCCCGTTTTCTCTAGTCTATGGTATGGAGGATGTCTTACCTGTCGAAGACCAGATTCCTTCCCTAAGGATTATGAAAGACGCAGGTTTAGATGAAGACGAGTGGATTTAGACTAGGCTGGACCACATAAATTTGATTGATGAGAATAGGCTTGCGGTTGTCTGTCATGGTCAGATGTATCAGAAGTGCATGATCAAGGCCTTTAATAAGAAAGTCATACATCAAGTGTACCAAGCCGGTGATTTGGTAATAAAGCACATCATCCTACCACAAGGTGATCCTAGAGGCAAATGGACTCCCACATACAAAGGGCCATTTGTAATCAAAAATATATTTTCTGGCGGTGCTATGATGTTTACCACCATGGACGGTGAAGATTTTCCATACCCTGTGAATGCAGACATTGTCAAAAAATACTACACATAAGAAGAGACGCACTAGGTTTACTGGCCTAGGAAAAAATAAGGGCATCCCAGCGAGCCAAAAGGGTTCGAGAATAATTAGGGATATATATATATATATATATATATATATATATATATATATATATATATATATATATATATATATATATATATATATATATATATATATATATATATATATATATATATATATATATATATATATATATATATATATATATATATATATATATATATATATATATATATATATTGTACACCCGACAAGTCGAAAACCTGAAAAGGTGGCTTGGGCAAAAAAGGGTATCCCGGTGGACTGAAAACCCGAAAGGGCGGTTTAGGAAAAAGTTAAGGATTAAAGCGTACGACTATGTCCCATTGGATCATCCATCTACTTACATCAAGATTTGTTATCAATGTCAAGTTCAAATTGTACAGATGAATCCAATCAACTTCTTCCAACGACAAGGGGATAAGATGCTTGAAGACATAGGGGCAATAGCAGAGTGGAAACTCGATGGGATCATTTCCACATAGTTGTTTTTCTTTGTTTCATTTTGTTAACCTTTTCTTTTACGACGATTTCCTCTTACTAGGACTTCTGTCTCCTTGTATAAAATTTCCTTCTTATAGGCAAATTTCAAAATCAATGTAAATATACTTCAAAGTTCAAAATTGGTTTTACTTTCTCTGTTTTGTTTGCAAAAACGTCCATTGATTACGTTGAATAAATATATGCATTTGAACATGATTACCATTTACAAATATATGCATGAAAATAGGATTAGCATTTATCGAAGACTCTGGGAGTTGGGACAAGGTTTAAGTCATTCATAAATCCCCACAAAGCAATCTCCATGAAACTATCTCTACAGGGCTATCTTCGTAAGATCATCCCCAATAGAGATATATTCCCTAGCAAGTCTAAAATGCCCGCAGGAAAAAATTCGGGCATCTTCCAGAAGTTCACCTCCATATCCCTAATGGATAGCTTGACCAGATCATCATCCCCAATAGTTCCCCTAGCAGATAAGGAAGTTTGATTATTTCCCCAGTATACATGGAGACTTCCTTAACGAAGCCTATAAAATTCCAATAAGAGCTTATTTCCTCGACACAGTTTACAAGAATTCAATTCCCATCGGAGTTTATCACTCCAACGCCGTAAATCCCTAACAAAATTCTCTTCTCCAACAAGGTTTAATCAAATTTGTTATCCCCAGAAGAATTGCTACGGTATCTGAAAACCTGGACAAATAGCACACCAGAGAAATATCCATCACTTTTATCCCTAGTCAGGGTATGTAAGAATCAAATCCCTCAACAAAGAGAACATCGAACGACCAATTCTCCTTTAATGCCTCTATCCTCAAGCAGAAGTCAAAGATCCCCAGCGGAATATTCTCAAAAAGAAAGCGGGAATCCCCAGACAAATTATTCCCAGTAGAAATTGAAAAATCACTTTCTACATTCCCATCAACAGTCCGAGATTTATTCTCCCTAGCTAGACATCGTTACAAGGAGATGCTGATACGCTTCAACAACATATCACATCCATACATCATTTCACAATACATCATAGCATATGCATACCGAAACGTATATAACATTCTCTTTTATTTTGAGAACATCCTTATATAATGCATTACCTACATCATGACATTGCATAAAGCTAATTTTATCTTTTCAGGTAAAGTTCGCAAACAAACGAATATCATCAACAAGAAAACATGTCTGAGATTAATTCCTAAAATAGAACAGGGCAACTATCTATATGACCAAGCGGTATGAATTCCCGGAACAGGACATGTTTATCGAGAAAGTCTGAGATTAATTCACGAAACAAGACGGGGTAACTATCTATAGGACCAAGCGGTATGAATTCCTGAAACAGGATGAGTTTACCAAGCAAGTCTGAGATTAATTTCCGAAACAATACGGGGAAACTATCTATATGATCAAGTGGTATGAATTCCAGAAGCATGATGGGTTTACCAACAAAAAACAAATTGTAGATCAATTCCCAAAACAGGGCGGGGCGACTACCTACGTGACTTCCTTCAAAGACTGAATTCTGATGAGCATTCCCCTTCAGAAGTTTATTCTAAAAAGCGTTACCCCAGAGACTAAATTCTGGCGAGCATTTTTCTTTCCGAAAAACATTCTTCATAATCGGGCGTAGACTTATTCTGATACTCATATCAAGAGTTACTTCATATGGCATATACAAGCCCATCCTCGACGACATTCTATCATCTCTCCGAATGGAATCTTTAAGCCCATTCAAGCAATACTATCAACCAACAATGTTACTTCATGCATCGGCAAGTGCAAATTTTTGGGCACTTAAGTGTTCAACCCTCTTCTACCTTCAGATCCCGAATGGCGGACATGCCAATCTAATTCTTCAAGTTTAAGAAGATTGAACAGGTGCAGCTGTTGTACCCTAAAATTTTCTCTACCATTTTCTTCAAGATATCTCCTTATGCTCCTAGGGTTTTTAATTGCTCAAGGCTACTCAAAGTTTGATCAAACAAATTCTCCTCCTAAGCAATTAACCTACAATTAGGGTTTCACTTTTCTCAAGGAAATTTGAGTTTGTAATGCCTCAAGTGGATTTCATGGTTCCTCATATGTCTCAAGGTACCCTCATGATAAGTTTCAAGTCTTTCATCACAAGTTTGCCCAGTCAATTGCTCAAATGACTAAAAATTAACTGTGTTGAGTAAAAAGTCAACTGTGGTCAACATACAGTCAAACTTCAATATTTTTGTTCAACATCAAATTTTGAAGTCATAGTCATCATTTTATCAAGGGTTGATCATGAGTCCTCAAGAAAACTCTCAATTCACCAAAAGTGAAAAGTTACCAAATTAGGGTTTTCTTCAGGAGAAGTCAACTGAACTTTAACCAAGCATAACTTCCACATGCTTCATCAGATTTTTCTCAACCAAAGCTCGTTTTAAAGGAAATTCAATTCTCTACAACTTTGTCTCTCTAAGCTCAAGTCCAAAAAATGCTTCATTTGAGAGATATGGGCCAAAACATTACAGGTCATTTCAAAAGTCAACAAAAAGACACTTTTTGTCAACACAACTTACATCAAGATAAAATCTTCAAATGAAAAAAATGATAAACATAAAATTCTAGGGGGCATCTTTAAATTTCCAAAAAGTCCAAGATCAACTTCATATGACAAAAATTGAGAGAGTTATGATTGGTGCAAGTTGAGCAATTTTTGAGAAATGCATGAAACCCCAAATGAGCAATTTTGAACTTTTGGTCTAACGGGCTTAGCTTTTGAGGTTCAAACACGTTTATGATGTTAGAGGACCTATAAGTCGTTTGGTACATGGCCATGTTTTTTATTTTATTTATTTTAATTTTATGCAAATATTATTAAAATAAATTAATAAAATAATAAACTAATGGACCAAGACATGCGGGCTTGGTTTTGGATTAGTTTGAGGCCCAAAAAACACATGACAAACATGCAAAAATCGTGTGATACATATATGAAAGCATATCCTCATTATTTTGGAAAGTTTTCAATTGGTTTTGGAAACAAATTATGCCATGATTGTACAAGATTATTGCCATGTTTGTTTGATCTATTCCTTCCTCTATATAAACACAACACATGCAGATCTAAAGGACACGCTAGCTGCCTCCAAAAACAGACCCAAAAATTCTTCAAAATTTCATAAAACTAGGGCAGAAGCAAACCCTTATTTCCAGAACTCCTCAAGCGAAACCAGGCATCACATCATCTTCCTAAAGGGCTCAGTGTTCCATTCCACCATTTACTCGAATATACAACATCTCAGAACACTCCCTTCACCTACGCCGATTTAGTAAGTTTGGTGAGTTTCACTTTTTTGTTTTGTTTTCGTGTAGTTTCAATTGTTGCTAACATGTTAGATCTCCCGATACGCATCATTAGAACATGATTGATGCATTACATGTAAGATTCGACGCGGGAATTAGAGAACTCCATTGTTAGGGCATGAAGCTCCGACTTCGTCGTATCTCCATTTTCAGGCATTTTAAGGCTAAACAGACGCCACAACTGAGTTTGTAGACCCCATTTTAGGGGGGGGGGGGTAGGCTTAACCTTTTGTTTCAAATCATGTTGTTTTGTAGGATAGGTTTTTTTGCAATCAAAGAAGAAGGTGGTCAACCACCGTGTGTGGTGGTTTGACCCCCCTGAGCTGCGTTGCATTCCCTCATTTGTCTATTCAAATCATGGAAGCCCCACTCATATGCGCGTTTTACTTTTTCCTGATTTTTAATGTTCATGTTATTATATAATGATTCGTTGATGGATGAACAACAAATAAGTAATACAACTCAGTTGGCAAGAGGAGTGATTGATGAAAGGAAGGGCACGGGTTCAAGCCGCAGCGCCTGCATCTTATTTTTCCGCTTCATCATTTTCAATCTTTTTTTTCCTATTTTCTTTTTCTTTTTATTTTTTCAATTTCTTTTATTTATTTTGATTAATATTAAATAAAAAAATCTATAAAAATATAATAAAAATCATATTTAGGTTTTTGGTAGATTAATTTAATTTTAGACAATATTTTTTTAACTAATTAGATCTAGGTTTTTTTAATTAATTAAGTATTTAATTTAGGTTTTAAAATGTATTTATTTTATTATTCAAATCAAACCAAAAAATACACAAAAATTAATTTCTAATATTTTAGATGTTAAGACTTTAAAAAAGTAACTTTGCAAACATTTTTGTTTACTTTTGCCATTTATTTTCTTAGAAACGATTATATAGGTCGCATGAGTTTTTTGCAATAGCTTAGTGTTTAAATTCCCGCAAAGTTTTAAATATTGTAATTCTCCCGAAGCCATATAATAGTTGTAGGTCTTTACTTTCTCGTATTTTATTTTTTCGCACTTATACTTTATATGCCTTGTATATGTATAACTGTTAGTTAATAGGATTGTATGGCAAGATAATAATCCAACATAGAAAAACCATATTCCAAGATAACCTAACTGAATCAATATACTGCGCACACTCCCACTTTTAGGGTAACCTCTCTTCATTACCTTTTCGGAATAAAGGTCATGTCCCTCGAGCGTAGGGATGCTTTAGCAATAGACCCTCGATACCAAATATCATAAGTCCCTCGGTGACCCTTCGACGTTGCCTACGAAAAATGATCTAGTCCCTTACTAAACTGCTAAAGCATCTTTACAATTGCCTTCAATGATCGTACGATGACCCTTTACTCTTCCCTTCACATCCAATAGATAGAGATACTTACTGTTGTAACCCAAAACTTTCCCTCTCATTTTACTCAATACATACTCCTAGATATCCTCAATTTGCTCAAGTTTGCCCAAGAGTTGACCAAACAAACTCTCTCCTAAGGCAATGTGTCTCAAATTAGGGTTTCCATTTTCATCAAGATAAGTAAACTCCAAAGACCTAATATGATCTCCATGGTCCTAATATATTCTCAAGACCCTCCATGTCAAATTTCAAGCACTACACAAGAAGTTTGCTAAGTCAACGGCTCAAATGCCTGAAAATCAACTGTACTAGGTCAAAAGTCAATTGTGGCCCTCAAACAGTCAAACTTTAAGATTTTTGGTCAACATCAACATTTTGAAGTGATATCCATCATTTGATCAAGGGTTTAATCATTATTCCTCAAGGAATGCCCCAAATTCATCAAAACCCAAAAGTTGCTAAATTAGGGTTTCATAGTAAAAGTCAACCAAACTTTGACCAGGCATAACTTCTTCATACTTTATCAGAAAGTTTCCATCCAAGGCTCATTTTTAAGAGGATGAAATTACCTACAAATCATCCTCATCCCAAAAGTTTAAAATATGCACTCATCAAAAGATATGAATTTCTACATTATAGGTCCTTTTGAAAAGTCAACAAAAAAGACCTTTTGGGTCAAAGCTTCTTACATGAACAAGGAAGACCCAATTGAAATGAGACCAAAAGGGTTGCTTAGGGGACATCCTAATATTTCTAAAAAGTCTAAGAACACCTCTCTAGGGTTAAAATTGGAGGAGATATGCCTTGTCAAAGTTGACCTTTTTTGCAAAATTACCGAAAGTCAAATATGCTCAAAAGTGCATTTTTTACCAAATGGGCTTAACATTTCATGATTGCACCTCACTTGTAGCATGGTCCACGACCCAAATGTTCACTCACATGTTATTCTCTCCATTATTTATTTTATTTTTATTTTTTATTTATTAAAAAATGAATAAAATCAAATAATTGGTAAATAATATCAAAGATATGTTTTGATATGATTTTTGGACAAAATCTCAATCAAAATATGCTGAAATATTAAGACAAAATCGCATCAAGCATGATTGGTACAAAAATGGGATAATTTGGCTCAATTTACAAAGTTTGCATATGGCTAAAGAATCAAATCAAATCTCATCAAAACTTCAAGATCCAATCTGTTTTTCAACCCTAATTCATTGAGGGATATATAATGAACAAGAACAAAGCATGAAACAAGGTTTGGCAGGCGTGAAAAGAAAAAACAAAGTTCCAAATTTTCCAAGAAAAGTGCAAATTGAATCTTGCTCTATAGGCCGTTTCAAGCGTTTCTAAGGATCAAGTCGTACTCCTAGGCACTCACTGAACCTGTAGCAAGCATTTGCAAGACCTGAAACCTCCAGAATCATGTTCTATCACGTCCACGGTTTGTACATTTCCTTGAGTTTCTTTTTCATGGATTCTGACATTATCAATACGCTTTAAATACATATTCATGCTTATAATCATGTTTGCAAGGTGTTTGGATTTTTTAATTTGAGTTTGAGTGCAGGAATGGGGCCCATAAAATGGCATGCCCGTGACAGCTAGGCTTAGTGCTTTGTTTTCTTTATACTTATTTTATTCAACTAGGTACATGAATGGCTAATCAACGTAGTTGGCAAGGAGGGGGATATGTGAAGCAAGGGACCTGGGTTCGATCCCAGATCCAAACATTTTCTTATTTTCTCAACTGCCACTAACAAATCAGGTAAATCAAGCTTGCACATGCTCACCATATGCCATCACCATCCAACCAATGGATGCATCCCATTCCCCGATCTAGCTTTCATCACTGAAGGACCATGGTGAACCATCAAGCGCCAGCACCACTGGATCCAGCATTGACTTGGGCCACCAACCTTGGGCCCAAGGTCTGATTCAGGGTTGCACCCCCCAGATTTGCTAACAACATACAGGCCCATTTTAAATTCTTTCTTATTTTTATTTCCTTTATTTAATAATTTTGTTTAATTATTTTTCCACAAAAATTAACTACTTTTTTTTATTAATCATAAAATCAACAAATCACAAAATCACAAAAAAGATCATTTTTTTATAAAATATTTACTTTAATTTAATTAGAAAATTAGGTTAATTTAATTTACTTTTTTTTCATAATTAAAAACAATTAGAAATTAGGGTTTAATTAATGTGCAATTAAATTCTTTTCTCAAATAAAAAATGTACAAAAATATTTTTTTCTTAATTAGGGTTTTAGGTTATTTTTTTAAGCGTCCTCGTATTCAATTCGCCGCGCGTTTAATTAATTATTTTTTCATTATTTTTTGTAACTGCCAATGGTTTGTAATAGTTAAACTAGGTTTTTTTCATTTATCGCTTTGTCCCCCGATTTTGGTTATGTAATTAATCCCCCTCCCCGAAGCCTTGTAATAGCTAGGTTTATTTTATCGCACTTTTAATTTCCGCAATCTTTAACTGTTAGATGCATGGTTAATAGGATTGTATGGAAAGATGTTTGAAAAAATTAAAATGGTAGCTCACTTAATGTGCAAAGACTAATCAACTGAAAAAATCACGTGCACATATTCACTACTAGGGTTTGCCTCACATGTTGCCTTCGGTAAAATAGTCATTTAAGCATAGGAGATTTTAGTGATTGTCCTCCTGTCTAAAAGATCAAATGTCCCATTCGAATGTTGCCTCGGAAATGTTGCCTCAGAAAGATCTTAAGACTCTAGGGTTACTACTAAGGTTTCCTACCCATTGCTCTGGTGACTTTACTTGTCCCTTTCGAACATCCCTTACAAACTCCAACGACGGGGCTATCTACTCCTTAATAGTAGGATAGCGCTGTCTAAAGGAAATGAGAACAAACAACCTTTTTCGAGAAGTGGGGTTAAAGGATTTTTAGCTAAGTTTCTGTTGGAAAAAGCTCATTTATTCTGGGATGACATGGATTTCCAAGCTTTCAAAGACGTGCTAGCTCTCCTCATTTATGGTTTGGTTCTGTTTCCTAATTCGGACCAGTTCATAGACGTTAATGCCATCAAAGTCTTTCTCTCTCGCAATCCTATACCCACCTTGCTAGGAGACATATTGCATTGCCTTCATACCTGTACCATGAAGAAAAGAGGTACCCTTTTGTGTTGTATACCCCTACTCGCTAAGTGGTTCACTTCACACCTGCCTCAGTCAGCATTGAAGAACGAGCAAAGATTGACTTGGTCTCAAAGGATGATGTCTCTCACTCACTCTGATATCCATTGGTGCTCAAGATCTTTGGAAGATATCTCTATCATCGACCATTGTGGGGAGCTCCCTAATGTACCTCTGCTAGGTATTAGGGGAGGCATCACCTACAACCCGTGTTTAGCTCTTCGGCAATTTGGGTATGCCCGAAGGGACGAACCTCATGAGATTCTCATCTGGGGTCTGGTGTTTGACTACGACAAAGAAGACCAAGGTTACCGCCAGAGGTTTACACGTGCTTGGGGAATGGTGAACAAAGTGGACAGTAGAACTTTGGGATATAAAAACTCTATCCCTCTCGAGCCTTACCTTAAGTGGGTACGGGCTCGTGCCCAGAGTCTATTAATTCCTTACCCTTCCATCCTTCCTGTCATCATTGAGCCTGTTATTGAAGGAGACGTCCCTTACACCGTTCTTCATCCTGACATGCCTACCTATCTTGAAGACCTGCAGAAAGCCTGGATTCAGTTGAAGGAAGAGCGAGACACCTTTGAAACCCAGTACTACGCCAGTGAGAAGAAAGTTCTGGAGCTCACTAAACTGCTTCATTAAGAGAAGAATCTGAATACCTACATTGCTCCAAAAAGGATGCGTTCGGTCTTTTTATCTTGAGAATTTTGCTGTATTTTAGTTTCTTTCTGTGTAAGCCCGAGGAGGCATGATGTATTCAAACTTGGTTTTATTTAATATGACGTGTGTTCTTTTTGGTTTGAACAAATTTAAATCTTCTAAATTTCCTTGAAATAATTTGCATATCGCATCTTCATTCATCATATGCATAAGCAAGTCTTCACACCAAGTTTCCTCATCTCTCTGCTGTTTATTTCAGCAAGATGGATCTAGAACAAACGGTCAAAGAATTACAAGCTCATAATTCACAATTTCAACATCTACTCTTGACCTTAACCAAGGGGCAGGAGGAGCTCAAGAATCTGCTAGAGAAGGAGAAAGAGAAAAAGAAGAAGAAGCGAGCCGGTGTGGTTATCATGGGCAGAAGGTTCGAAGGACAAGCCAGACGGACTTTAGAATTCCCATCAACATCTGAAGAAGGGGAAGGAAAAGGAAAGGGAACGGCAGTGCCATCTGATTCTGAAGCAGAAGAAGAGGAAGATGAAGACTACTCCGAACAACAATACCCTCCGGCTGATGACAAATACAAAAACTTGGAAGAGCGTCTAGCTGCTATGGAAGTGCAGAGAGTACCGGGGATGGACTTTGAGGAGTTGGGGCTGGTAGCTGGAATTGTAATCCCGCCTAAGTTTAAAGTACCTCTATTTTCCAAGTATGATGGGGTGTCTTGTCCCAAGATTCACCTACGATCTTATGTCAGGAAAATTCAACCGCATTCTACTGACAAAAATTTGTGGGTCCACTTCTTCCAGGACAGTTTATCAGGAACGCAACTTGATTGGTTCTACCAGTTGGAGAGGTCTGATGTGCATAATTGGGAAGATTTGGCAGCCGCCTTCTATAAATAGTATCAATACAACGCCGACTTGGCACCAACCCGTACTCAACTCCAGAGTATGTCCATGGTGTCCAACAAGGGATTCAAAGACTACGCCCAAAAGTGGAGGGATTTAGCCAGAAGGGTGCAACCACCCCTATCTGAGAGGGAGCTAGTAGACATGTTTCTGGGTACCCTGTCAGGTCCTTTCTTCAATCACCTGATTGGAAGTTCGTCTGCTTGTTTCACTGAATTGATTCTAACTGGAGAAATAGTGGAGGCCGGTATAAAAAGCGGGAAAATTAAAAAAGATGCATCTATTTCTGCTGCCATCAAAAAACCTTTCACGGGAAAGAAGGAAGTATGAGTTGTCTACTCTCAGAGGGGTCAAGGAATAGTTGAGTGCCGGCCAGCGGTGGGGGCCTTTATGATTCAGAAGTCTACATCGGACCAACCAAGAAACAATCATCCGAGAAATGACCAACAGAGAAATAACCAGCAAAGGGTGGAAAGGCCTGTACGACAATTCACCAAGATAAACATGACTCCTGCTCAAGTCCTACCACAACTTCTGAAGTTGAATTTGACCATGCTGAAAGAGGCCCCTAAATATCCTAACACTGCTTCTCCATATTACCATTCGAACGCCAGGTGGGCTTACCATTCGGAAAGCCCAGGGCACGACACTGACAATTGTTGGGCCCTGAAGAATAAAATTCAGGATTTGATAGATGCTAAAGAAGTTGAATTCGATGTACCTGAAAAACCCAATGTTATCTATGTTCCAATGCCAAGGCACGACCACAACGCCCATGCTGTTGAGGAGGATCTGTTTGTTGCTACTGTAGATGATTTGATAACTCCGCTCCCTATAATCAAGTTAAATTTTTTAAAGGCTGGGGTTTTCCTAGGTTGTGAAGAAGATTGTCACCTTTGTTCATCCTCATTAACCCACTGTCCATTGTTGAAGATAGGCATCCAACGCCTAATTGATAACCAAGAAATCCTATTTGAGAAGACTCCTGTTTTATCAACTCCTGTTAACGATGTTTCAATAATAACCATATCCGCCAATCCTTACAAGGTCCCTAAAAGACCTGTTAGGATTACATCCGCTCCTAAGGCTGCACCCTTGAAGATAACCATGCCCGGGCCAGTCCCGTACAAGTCCGACAAATCAGTACCGTGGAACTATGGTGGAGAAATCTACTACCATGGTATCAAACAGATTGAAAAGACTGCCGAGGAAGAGAGTTCTGAAGAAGACAATTCCGACATCAGTAACTTTGCGGGAACAAGCAAAGTTACCCGTAATGGAAGAATCTTTTCTCCAAATATTTCCCCTCCTAAGGCAATTTTTGGACCCTCAGTTGCTCCTAAGGTTATCTCTACACCAGTTAACATATCTGCCAGTACACCAATTATAGAAGAAGTCACAACCCCCGTGGTTATCCCCTCTGCTGCTACTGATGTTCGAGGGAAAGGGATCCAAGAAGAGCCCGCCAGGACGAGGTCTCAGCCGTTGATCATCCCTGAAACCTCTCAAAAAGAAATGGAGGAAATTTTGAAAATAATCAAGAAAAGCAATTATGATGTGGTGGAACAGCTGGGGCAAACCCCCTCAAAGATCTCCATGTTGGCCCTGTTTCTTTGTTCAGAAGCTCATGCTAAGGCTCTGATAAGATTTTTGAAGACGGCCCACAGAAATCTCCACTGATCAGTTCCAGGAATGTGTGGCTAGTTTAACAGCTGACAATGGTCTAGGATTCTCTGATGCAGATTTAACTTCGAAAGGGAGAAAGCATAATGATGCTTTGCATGTCTCGGTGGAATGCAGAGGGACAACCCTAGCACATGTACTGGTAGACACTGGTTCGTCTTTGAATGTCTTGCTGAAGAAAGCCTTGGATAGACTGGATTGTGAAGGCTTAACCCTGAAACCTAACAATATAATTGTCAGAGCCTTTGATGGTTATAAAAGGATGGTCCACGGGGAGGTGCACATCCTGATTAAAGTGGGAACTGAAACCTTCAACTCCACATTCTATGTGATGGACATCTGTCCTTCTTATTCTTGCCTGTTGGGAAGACCTTGGATCCACCATGCTGGAGCTGTCACTTCCACTCTGCATCAAATGCTCAAGTACCCTGTCCAGGGGAAAATCACAATTGTTCATGGCGAAGAGGAATACATGATTAGTCATCTGAATTCTTTCCGTTATGTAGAATTGGATGGAGAATTCATCGAAACTCCTTTCCAGCATTTTGAAGAGGTAGCTCAGGAGATAGCGGCGACCAAGACAGTGTCCTCTGTACCCACGATTACCAGACCTCCGCCTCGGATGTCATCTCTCAAGGATGCAAAAGCAGTGGTTGAAGAGGGAGGAAGCACAATCTGGGGGCAGCTTCCAGACTTTCCTTTCAAATCAGACAAGTCCAGCTTGGGGTTCACCTCAACTGCTCAGAAGGCCGTGCGCCGCGCCCGTGCCGGAGGACCACATATGAAGATCAGTCACCAAAGGGTTAATGCACTAGAGGACAGTGAAGAAGAGGGCAACCTGGAAGATTGGATATTTCCTACTGTCAGCGGAGGATTGTGCAACTGGGAAGCAAAAGACTTTGTTCCGATTACTTTCATACCGCATTAATTTATATTTTCCATTTCTGTTGGATCTGTAATAATTCACAAACAATTCATACTTTTTCAACCTTGTGTCTTACCCGAGGCACATTGGTCCATTTGTAAGGGTTTTTATTTCATTTTCATATGTCATTTCAATGAATCATGGACATTTTTCATATAAACTTTTGTGTTCATTGTCTTTCTTTTACATTTTGTTGTTTTAAGATGGCTATACCCTTACACACACCCACACTCACAAATGCAGATACTCTTCCATTCCGGATCCCATGGGTAACGATACTGCTATAACCTTCAGTGACTCTGAAGATCTGATCTACCAAGCCGGATACGAAGGTGAGGAAGATTGTGAGGTGCCAGGGGAATTGGCTAGACTTCTACAACAAGAGGAAAGGGCTATTCTGCATCATGAAGAGAAGTTGGATACAATCAACTTAGGAACTGAGGATGACAGAAAGGAAATCAGAGTGGGTTCCAATCTAGAGCAGAGTGTCAAGGAGCGCCTAATTCAGCTGTTGCACGACAATGTTGAGATCTTTGCCTGGTCATACAAAGACATGCCGGGACTTGATACAGACATTGTGGTACACCGTCTACCCACAAGAGAAGATTGTCCATCAGTGAAGCAAAAAGACCGCCGCATGAGACCTGACATGTCAAAGAAGATCAAAGAAGAAGTTATGAAGTAGTTCAATGCTGGATTTCTGGCTGTTACTTCCTATCCTCAATGGGTTGCTAACATTGTGCTCGTGCCTAAGAAGGACGGCAAAGTGAGAATGTGCATGGATTATAGAGACTTAAACAGGGCCATCCCTAAAGATGATTTTCCACTTCCACACATCGACATCCTGGTTGACAACACAGCTCAGCACAAAGTATTTTCTTTCATGGACGGATTCTCAGGATACAATCATATCAAAATGGCACCTGAAGACATGGAGAAAACTACTTTTATCACACAATGGGGTACGTTCTGCTACAAAGTGATGCCATTCGGACTGAAGAATGTCGGGGAAACCTATCAACGTGCCATGGTAGCTTTGTTTCATGACATGATACATCATGAGATAAATTTCTACGTAGACGACATGATAGCCCGATCACAAACTGAAGAAGAACACCTTGATCACTTGCAAAATCTGTTTGTCAGGTCGAAGGAGTACAAGTTAAGATTGAATCCAAACAAGTGCACATTCGTAGTCCGGTCCAGTAAGCTCTTAGGTTTCATTATCAGCAACAAAGGCATCGAGGTTGATCCTGCCAAAGTCAAAGCTATACAAGAAATGCCTGCTCCTCGCACTGAGAAGGAAGTCAGAGGTTTCTTGGGACGCCTAAACTACATTGCTAGGTTCATTTCTCACCTAACATCTACTTGTGAACCAATATTCAAGCTGTTGAAGAAAGATCAGGTAGTTAAATGGAATGATGACTGCCAAATTGATTTCGATAAAATCAAGGAGTATTTACTAGAGCCTCCTATCTTGATGCCACCCGTCAAAGGAAGACCGCTAATCATGTATCTGACCGTCCTAGAGAATTCAATGGGGTGCATACTGGGGCAGCATGACGAGTCTGGCCGAAAAGAGCATGCCATTTATTACCTTAGCAAAAAGTTTACCGACTGTGAAACAAGATATTCACTGCTCGAGAAAACTTGCTGCGCTTTGGTATGGGTTGCTCGCCGGCTAAGGAAGTATATGTTGACTCATACCACTTTGCTGATATCTAAGATGGATCCGATCAAATACATCTTTGAGAAGCCTGCTTTGTATGGAAGAATAGCTAGATGGAAGATGATCTTGACCGAATATGATATATAGTACACGACCCAAAAAGCTATAAAGGGGAGTGTGCTAGCTGACCATCTGGCTCATCAAGCTGTTGAAGATTACCAATCCATGAAGTTTGACTTCCCTGACGAAGACATCATGACATTGGACAACATTAGAGATTTTAGACCATATGACGGACCTGAACAAGGATCCCGATGGACCCTGTACTTTGATGGTGCCTCCAATGCACTTGGCAACAGTATTGGCGAGGTACTCATATCCCCAGAAGGATGCCATACTCCTTTCACCGCCAGACTTTGCTTCAACTGTACGAACAACATGGCAGAGTATGAAGCATGCATCTTTGGACTCAAGGCTGCCATAAACTTGGGAATCAAATCTTTAGTTGTGTTTGGGGACTCAGCTTTGGTTAATATTCAAATCAAAGGAGAGTGGGACACTAAGCATCCAAACCTCATCCCTTACAAATAACATGTCTTGACGTTGTTATCACATTTCGAGCAGATTACCCCTAAGACTGTCAACAAGCCTATTGTCGTTCCATCAGTTGTTCCTGCTGGTACATCAACTACGACTCTTGTTCTTACTCCAGTTACTACCCCTGTCGGCGAATCGTCTGATACCCACGGAAAAGAAATTATAGGTGATCCTTCCTGGACGGAGGCGCCTAGAAAAGTTGTTGTGGAAGCCTCTAAGCAAGAGATAGAGGAAATACTGAAATTAATTAAGAAGAACGACTACAATGTGGTCGAGCAACTGGGGCAGACCCCATCAAAGATATCCATGTTATCCCTGCTGTTATGCTCCGAGGCCCATGCGAAGGCTTTGATCGCATTCCTCAAAACCACGCATGTGCCTCAGGAAACTTCAAGTGATCAGTTCAAAGATTGTGTGGCCAGCCTGACTGCTGATAATGGGCTAGGTTTTTCAGATGCAGACTTAACACCGAAGGGAAGGAAGCATAATGATGCTCTGCATGTCTCGATTGAATGCATGGGAACCACTATGGCTCATGTGCTGGTAGATATTGGGTCTTCACTGAATGTCTTGCCTAAGAAGGCGTTGGATCGGCTGGATTGCGAGGGTTTGACTCTAAAGCCTAGTAACATTGTAGTAAGGGCTTTTGACGGATCGAAGAGAATGGTGCACGGAGAGGTGGACATCCCTGTCAAAGTAGGTTCTCAGACTTTTGGGTCCACCTTCTATGTGATGGAGATCAGGCCATCGTATTCTTGTTTGCTGGGTCATCCTTGGATCCACGAGGCTGGGGTAGTTACTTCCACACTCCACCAAATGCTGAAGTATCCGGTAAAAGGGAAGATTGTCATAGTGCGGGGTGAAGAGGAGTATATGGTGAGCCACCTCAATTCCTTCTGGTACATAGAGATGGACGAGGAATTCATAGAAACTCCTTGTCAGAACTTCGAAGAGGTCCCTCAGATCTTGGCATCGACTGAAACTACTACCAACAGCAAACTTCCTTTAAAGATGGCTTCCCTCAAGGACGCCAGGGCTGTGGTTGAAGAAGGTGGGTGTGCCAATTGGGGTCAGCTCCCTGATTTCACTCACAAAACAGACAAATTTGGTTTGGGCTTTACTACAGGGGCTCAAAGGGCTGTTCGACGCACTCGGGCTGGAGGACCTCCCCTAAACATCAGTAATCGGGGAATTAATGCCATTGAAGATATCGAGGAAGACTCAGACATTGACAGCTGGATCTACCCAACTATAAATGGTGGATCGAGTAACTGGACGACAAGGGACTTTATACCAATTTCTTTTATTCCGCAGTAATTGTCTTACTTGTGTTGAGATTTGTAATAAACAATTTAAAACTTTACGGCCTTGTGCCTTGCCCGAGGCACATTGGCTTTTGCTTGTGAGGGCTATTATTTGTCATTTCATATATCATTAATAAAGCATTGGACGTTACTTGCATACAAATTTTGCGCTCTCTGTTGTTCTTTTCTACTTTCACTTTATCAAAACAACTATTCTCTTACACACACTCATGTATCATAATGCAGATCCATATCCACTCTGGATCCCATTGATAACAACTCTGCTATTGCCAGTTATGACTTCAAAAATCCGATCAACCAAGCCGAAGACGAAGGTGAGGTGCCTGGAGAACTTGCTAAACTACTACAACAGGAAGAGAGGGCCATACAGCCTCATGAAAAGCCGGTTGAGACAGTGAACTTGGGTACTGAGGAAGACATAAAAGAGGTTAAAATAGGTGCAAATCTGGATCTTAGCGTCAAACAGGTTGATACAGATGTTGCACGGCTATGTTGAGATCTTTGCTTTGTCCTATGAAGACATGTCTGGTTTGGACACTGATATTGTGGTACATCGCCTGCCGACTAAAGAAGACTGTCCTCTGATTAAACAGAAGGTCCGTCGTATGCGTCCTGAAATGTCAGAGAAGATCAAGGAAGATGTCATGAAATAGTTCGACGCTGGATTCTTAGCTGTCACTTCGTATCCACAGTGGGTTGCTAACGTTGTTCTGGTACCTAAAAAGGACGATAAGGTACAAATGTGTGTGGATTACAAAGATCTGAACAGGGCAAGCCCCAAGGATGACTTCCCACTTCCTCACATTGATGTTCTGGTCGACAATACCGCGCAGCATAAAATCTTCTCCTTCATGGATGGTTTCTCTGGCTACAACCAGATCAAGATGGCTCCCGAAGATAACCTTCATTACACAGTGGGGCACCTTCTTCTACAAGGTGATGCCTTTTGGATTGAAGAATGCAGGGGAAACTTATCAGCGTGCCATGATCGCTTTGTTCCACGATATGTATCGCCATGAGATCGAAGTCTATGTTGATGACATGATAGCCAGGACTCAGACTAAGGAAGAGCACCTGGACCATCTCCAAAAGCTGTTCGACAGGTTAAAGATGTATAAGTTGAGGTTGAATCTGAACAAGTTCACCTTCGGGGTAAGGTCTGGTAAACTTATGGGTTTCATTGTCAGCGACAAAGGCATCCAATTAGATCCTGCAAAGGTAAAAGCTATACAAGAAATGCCAGCTCCCCGTACTGAGAAGGAAGTTAGAGGTTTCTTGGGACGCCGGAATTATATCGCCAGGTTTATTTCACATTTTACTGCTACTTGTGAGCCAATCTTCAAGCTTCTGAAGAAATATCAAGTGGTAAAATGGAATGATGAATGCCAGACCGCTTTTGAAAGAATCAAGGAATACCTTCAAGAACCACCAATTATGATGCCTCCAGTTTAATGAAGACCTTTGATATTATACTTAACAGTGCTAGGCAATTCAATGGGGGTGTGTGCTGGGGAAACATGACGAGTCTGGTCGAAAAGAGCATGCAATATACTACCTTAGCAAAAAGTTTACCGAATGTGAGACACGATACGCATTGCTCGAGAAAACTTATTGCGCTTTGGCATGGTCTACTCGCTGACTGAGACAGTATATGCTGACTCACACTACCTTGTTGATATCAAAGATGGATCCGACCAAGTACATTTTCGAGAAGCCCGCACTCTCCGGAAGGATAGCAAGGTGGCAAATGATCTTAACTGAGTACGACATACAATATACAACCCAAAAGGCAATAAAGGGGAGTGTATTGGCTGATCATTTGGCTCATCAGGCCATGGATGACTACCAGTCCATGAATTTTGAGTTCCCGGATGAGAATATTATGTTGGTGACTGACTACGAAGAACCTGGACCGGATGAAGGACCTGAGGAGGGATCCTGATGGTCTATGTATTTTTATGGAGCCTCAAACGCACTAGGTAACAGCATTGGCGCTGTAATCATATCTCCTGAGGGCTTTCATACTCCCTTTCACTGCCCGATTATGTTTCAATTGCACCAACAACATGGCGGAGTATGAAGCGTGCAGCATGGGCCTTCGAGCTGCTATTGACCTAAGGATCAAGTTCTTGAATGTATTCGGGGATTCCGCTTTGGTGATAAGTCAGATAAAAGGCGAGTGGGATACAAAACACATGAATCTCATTCCTTACAAAGTGTATGTACTGACATTGCTCCCACACTTTGAGGAGGTAACCTTCGAACATTTCCCACGAGAGGAGAACCAGTTAGCGGACGCGCTAGCTACCATGTACTTTATGTTCAAGGTTAGGTGGGAAAATGAAACTCCCCAAATTACCATTGAGAGGTTGGATGAACTATCACACTGCTGTGAAATCGATACCGAAGAAGCGACAGACAAACCCTGGTTTCACGAAGTCAAAAGGTATCTCGAGACTCAAGAGTATCCCGAAGGCGCATCTGTCAATAATAAGAAGTTTCTGATAAGATTCGCTGCAAAGTTCTTCCTCAGTAATGGAATCCTCTATAAATGCAACCATGACTCCACACTACTACGGTGTGTAGACAAGAGCGAAGCAGATAGGATCATGACAGATCTACATGAAGGCACCTTCGGAACCCATTCCAGTGGACACACCATGGCTAAGAAGATCCTACGGGTAGGATATTATTGGTCCACTATGGAAGCCAATTGTTATCAGCACTCTCGAACTTGTCATAAGTGCCAAATCTATGCTGATAAGGTGCATGTGCCTCCGGTCCCCTTAAACGTATTGACAACTCTGTGGCCCTTTGCAATGTGGGGTGTGATACGATGGGAGAACTGACTTGAGGTTTTGCGTTTGTTTTCGCAAATGTTTCGGTTTAGCAAGAGTCGCCACCGACTTTTTATTTTATCCAAAGGAAAGGTCAAAAAGCACAGGAAAGACCTTTGAGATGTTTTCTTGGGTTCAGGGGGTAGATTATGAAAAGGGAAGGTGCAAGCACCCTTTTCATCAATGATTATCCATGGGCTCTTAGTTACTTGTTTAGATCACTGCTTTTGCTTTTCAATTGTTTGAAATGGTGCTTTGTGTGTGGTTTTGAAAGTATTTTGAAAAGAGGCCATCGTTGTGGCAACCTTTGTAATGATTCTTGTTTGAATGTATACAAAGGTGTATTGTCTTTTGAAAAGATTTTTCAATGTTTTGAAGGTTTGTTTTTGGGAAATGTTTTGAAATTGTATTGTGATGTGTTTTTGAAAATAGAAAGGATGTTTGCAAGTTTTATTCAAGATCTTTCCTACACATTTTAAACCCTTTTGACAATGTTATTTTACCATTGCATTTGGTAAACAACCTTGTATTTGGATGTTAAACGGGACAGGCGCGGGTCATCGTATTGACCATGATAGCAATTGTGCTAAGTATCTTTAGCAAGTTTTTTTGTTTGAGGGACTAGATCATTTTGTATAGGCAACCAAGATATCGTCATCGAGGGACTATGATCTTTTGTTTTGTTTTTGTTTTGCCAAGATACTCAACATGCATACCATGGCCATTTTAAAGGCAACAAGTGGATGAAACCCTAGGGGTGCATGTGTGCATTGTGTTGTCAATTTACATGCTTTCATGTCTTGTATTAGGTCTAGCTATTTGTTTTGATTTTGGATATTGCATACAAACCCTAATCTCTATCATACATATTTTGAAAGCTATAAATGCGTAAAAGTAAATCTACAACTATTACAACATTGATATGGGGAGGGGGATACGACTTTGAATAGGGGATTATTTACAAGAAATTAAAACCCTAAAACTATTACAACCAAATTGAATTAATTGTGCAAATAAATAAATAGGCAAATATTTAAATGGACAATTAAATAAATATGCAATATATTATAAATATGCAAAAAATGTTTTTGTATTATTTTTATGTATGTAAAAATAAAATATTTAATGCCTTAAAAGTAATAAAATAAAAGGTTATTTTTATTAAGGGTGGAAACCCTAATTTGTTTTTTTAGAAAATATATATCATGTATTATTTATTTATGCACAATAAAATAAATAAAATATATACAAATGTTAAAAAATAAAAATAATGTGAGAAAATATTATTTAAGTATATAAATAATAAAAAATAAAAAAATAATATTTTTTGTATTATTTACAAGTTTTTAGTAAAGAAAATAAAAGTATATACTATTTAATAATTATTTCTATTTCTAAAAAAAAATAAAATAAAATAAAATAAAATGTGAAAATTAAATAAAATATTTTTGGTAATTTTTAAAGTTTAGAAAAATAAAATAAAGTCAGAAATAAAAAGGAAATAGAAAAATATGCAAAAAATACACAAATGGGCCAGGGGGTGCAGAAAGCACAAAGGGGTGTGCAAACAGCAAGGCCAAGTCAGGCCCAGCCCAGCTGATCTTCATCTTCAACCTTTGTTCAAAAAAACGCACTCCTGTGTACAACTTCGTATCTCCTGTTTCAGTGCTTAAAAACAAAAACTTACAAAACAAAAGTTATGGCATTTTTCAACACGATTCCAACCATATAAAGAACTTAATCTAACTCTCAAAGACCAGAGAGAATTTCTCTGGCCCTAATTTCTAACCTAACTTTTTCAGAAAGTTCATCAATCAAATTCTCTCAACACACTTAACTTAAATGAAATCTATGCATATGTACAGCTTAAGGGCAATGAGTACTACATTTTTTATTCACAAACCTAAGCCTAATGATTCCTAAATAGAGAGATAGAAATTTGGAAAATACCTGTTTCAATTGAACTCGAGTATGGAAATGTAGGAGTTTTCAGTGAGGCCTGAGATGCTTGTGAGCTTGCCTGAAATTCCTCTGACCTTCCCCAATGCTTTGTTTACTTTGAGCTTGCTTGAATAAGCCTGTAGAAGTCAACCTGCACAAGCTGAAATCAGAAATGGTGAAGCTTGTAAATGGAGTTACAGTCAATGGCCAATGGTTGGGATAACTTAGGTGGGTTATATGGAATGTATTGGAAGAGGTTTGGGGAAAAACGCACGAGTAGTTTGTGATTTGGAAACAAAAATGCAGAAACTGCTCTGTTTTGCAAGAAGAAGGTGTTTTGATGTTCAAGGGTGTTTTAGGATTGGATAGCTCATATTTTTGGCTCAAGGCAATATGCAAAACCTGTTTTGAATGGTTGCAAGAGTTGGTTATAACAGATGGAAGTGTTGTGTAGACTTTTGCACATTTCTTGATTTTGAAGAAAAGTGTGAAGTGATCAAGCAAAGAGCCTGTACAAGCCTCCTTCCTAGTTGCACAAAGTGGTTGTCCTTTGCCTAAGTTTATGGAACTTGTTTGCTGAAAAGAGAGGGGTTCAAGGCTCAAGGGAAACAAGTTGACATAAAGTGGTGCTTTATGAAAATAGCATTGTTGCCTTTTTGCCAAAAATAGATTAAACCCTTGTGTAAATTTCCATTGATCAGAATAATGCCTTAAACCAATGAGTTTGCATTCAATTTTTGAGTGCGGAAGGTGTTGTACCCCAAAATTTTCCCTCCCATATTTCTCAAGACATTGCAAGAATAGCCTCCAAGTTGCTCAAGATTGCTCAAGAAGTTGGACAGTCAAATCATCTCCTAAGGCAGTCAATCTCAAATTAGGGTTTAGTGTTGCATCAAGGTCCTTACATCCAAATGACCTAAATTTCTCCCCAATGTCCTAATATGTTCTTAAGTTCATCCATGTCAAATTTCAAGCCTTGCAGAGGAAGTTTGGTCAATCAATTGCTCAAGAGGTTCAAAAATCGAGTGTGCTAGGGCAAAAGTCAACTGTGACCTACAAATAGTCAAACCTCAAGATTTTTTGTCAACATTCTCATTTTGAAGGATAATTCATCATTTGATCAAGGGTTGATCATGATTCATCAAGGATTGCTCAAGATTCATCAAGATTCAAAATTTGCTAAATTAGGGTTTTGTAGGAAAAGTCAACTCAACTTTGACCAAGAATAACTTTCTCACACTTTATGAGAAATGACCCATACAAAGCTCATTTTGAAGAGGATGCAATTTCCTACAATCCATATTCACACCCCAAGATCAAGAAATGCACTCACAAGAAGTTACAAATTTGGACATTATAGGTCATTTTTGAAAGTCAACAAAAACACCTTTTTTTCCAAAGCTTATAACTTGAGCATGGAATATTAAAATGAGATGAGACAAAAAGGGTTGATTAGAGGACAACTCAAGGTTTCTAAAAAGTCCAAGAAAACCTCCAAAAGTTCAAAATTGAAGAAGCTATGCATTGTTGAAGTTGGGCATTTTTCCAAAATTGCCAAAAGTCAACTATCCCCAAAACTTCAATTTTTGTCAAATGGGCCCATTTTTTTCCACTTGATTTGATCTTGTCACACTATACACGTGTCCTATCTTCAGTTTTATGTCCATTCATTGATTTTTTCTATTTTATTTGATTTTTATTGAATTAATTCATTTTAAATCTATTTAAATCCAAATAAAATCCAAATATTGATGAAATAAGATCTTTTTGATTGATACAGGTTTCAATTATCATCATGGACAAGATCAAACTCGTATCAAGCCATTTTATGCCCAAAATATTGGATTTGGGACATTTTTGGAAGCTTTGTAATGGAAGATCATATCAAATCCAAAATCATCAATGCACAAGGATTGAAAGCCCAAAACCTGACCTAATTTATCCCATGTTACTTATACAACACAAAGGATACGAGCAAAAGACCAAGAGGCTGCTAAATCACAAAGACCAAACTTGAAAAAAGCTTGAAAAAGCTTGGAACTGAAATCTTGGTTAGAGTCGAATTCAAGGCTAAAACACAACGTGGTTCTCTTGCTAGACATCCACTGAGTCTATTGCAATCAAAAGCAAAGCCATTCGCCTCCTAAAACGCAATGTAAATCTTCCTGAAAACCGCCCTGAACTCGAAAACATAATCTCTCATTCTTGCATTGTTTTGATAAATCATGGATATATTCTTGATTCTTATTCGATTTCTAAGCTTTCTGTGATATTCAATTGTATTATTATAGCCTATAACTCCATACCCGAACCTAGGGTTTTGGAGGTTTGTATTTGGGCATTTGTTTTGCAGGAAAAATTAAGATCAATAATGGACATGGACGGGTTCAGGAGGTGAAGACGAACATGGCTGTGGTCTTGGAATTAATTTCCATGGCCTAGAACTCATTTTCGGATGAACCTAGGGATTTAGCTGCGGATAAAAAATCCGCAGGTAAATAACCAGGTTGCAACGAAGAAGACGCTGACGCGTCTCCCTCCCATTGGTTGTTTTAAATCTTGCGCGCTTTTTATATTTTTCTGATCCATTAAGTTATCTTATTTTATTATATTGATTTCTAACATTATAACAATTAGGCGCGTTGGTTGAGTTGGTAAACACGTTAGTGCATAGTCCAATGGGACCTGGGTTCGAATCCCAGGTCCCCAACATATTTGCTATTATTTTCTTTCAGGCGTTCCAGTGTGCCTCACGCCTTGCAACGCATCATACACCTTCATCCAATGCCTGCCAGATGGCCTCCAGGCCAAATCTGATGGCCCAGGATGAAAGTCCATCGTACGCCCTAGTCAACCAATGAACATGGAATCATGGAAAGTAAATGAGGCTTGCACTATTGGGCCTTGGGAAATGCTGATCTCACCCCTGATTTGGGCCCAAACCCCTTGGTTATTTCTTTTTTCTTTTCACTTTATTTATTTGTTTTGTATTATTATTTTAATTATTTAAACTAACCAATTAAAATCTTTTTCTCATAAAATCAAAATCACAAAAATATATTTTATTTATTAAAATTAAATTCATGACTTTATTTTTGTAAATAAATAAATTTAATTAATTTAGTTTAATTAGGTTTAACTTTTAATGTTTTTGCAATATTTAAAATCAATGTAGAAAATTAGGTTTTACTAACTTTGACCAAATTTATTTTATTTCTTTAAATATCCAAAAATCCAAAAATATTTTCATTAATTAATTAATTAATTAATTTAATAATTAACTTAAATTTAATTCCTTTTAATTCAAAAAATAACCAAAAAAATGCTTTCTTTCAGAAGAGGTTCAAAACCCTAAAAATGCATCCGATTTAATTTCTCGCATGCGACCTAGTTTGCCATATTGATGTAATTGTTTCCCGGAATGTAATAGCTTTAAATAGGACTTTATTTTATCGCTTTATTTTACTTTCCTCAATTTAAGTTCAAGGGTTGTTTTGGGCGATGTAAATACCTGACGCCTTGTAATAGCTTAGATTTAATTTCCGCAATTTAAATTCCGCAACTATACACTGTTAGATGCTTGATAATAGGGAATGCATGACAAGATTGAACGTATGAACTTAAAATCAACATAGCTCACCCATGACATGTACAAAGATAAAAATAAACTGAAAACGACACACTCGCACATGCGCACTCTTAGAGTACACCCCACTTGGTTGCCTTCGTACGCGGTCATTGAGTATAAGTCACTTTAGAGGTTGTCCTCTTGTCTAAAGATCATAGTCGCCTTGAAACAGTTGCCTCGGATATTGTTGCCTCAAAACAAATGATCTAAGACATTAGGGTTACTTCTAAGGCGTCCTAACATTGCTTTAGTGACCGCACGTCCCTAAATTCGAATTGACCCTTAAAACTCCAACGACGGTGCTACCTACTCATCAATAGTGGGATAGCATTGTCTAAAGGAAGATAGCATAGAACGATTACTTTTTCGAGTAGGTAGATGGTTCTTAGATACTTGCTCTTTCAAAAAATAAAATCTTTTTCACACTTACACTCCTTTTCAAACAAAAGACTTTTTTCAAACCCACAATCACAAAGAAAGCAAAATTTTGAAAACATTTGAGCAAGTACCTAAGAGCCCGTGGATAACCATGGATAGAAAGGGTGCTAACACCTTCCCTTTCTATAATCTACCCCCGGGACCCAAGAAACATCTCGAAAAAGGAATTTTTCTGTGCTTTTTTCCTTTCCTTGTGGGATAAAATAAAAGACGGTGGCGACTCTTGCTTACCGCGACATTTTGCGAAAACAAATGCAAAACGCAAACCAGTATTCCAAAAAACAGTCAGTTCTTTCCCACTGTATCACAGAAGGGTTTAGAGATCTGTAAACAAGTACAAATGAAGCTGGACAGAAATTGCAATTTGTAGCAAAATGAAACATGCCATGGATCAAAGTGACTTTTTGCCAAATTCAAACCTTCGATTCTCACTAACCACAAATGATTTTGGAGAGTTCTTGGACATTTTGGAAATCTTGTAACATGCTTTACAATCCATCTTTGAAATGCATTTTGAAATTCCAATTGGAACTAGGTGAAAAATGTCCATGAAGATAGGTCAAAATCCTGCCTAAACTAGGGCAAAATTTCACTAAGTTAAAAGTTTCATGGACCCTTATTCCAAAAATCATAACTTGAGATACAAGAATCTTTTGGGAAAACTTTGTGATTAAAAGTTTTAGATTTTGTGGAGGACTACAACTTTCATGTTGGAAGTTTTGTTTAAATCTAATTTCATCATGGTGAAAATGTTGGGCAAAGTTGGGAAAAAATAAGAAAATTTCATAACTTAGAAAAATTCTAAGTTATGAAATTTTTCAATCTTAAACCCTAATTTGCAAAATTAGGTTTCTTGATGAACAAGTTTCATGTTTTGACACATCTTGATGAAAAATAACCCTTGGAACTTGATTTTGACCAAAAAGTCAAAGTTTGACTTTTCAGTGTGCAGTTGATTTTTGATCAGTTGACTGAAAAAATTCAACTGTCAATCCAATGCTTTTGAGATCTTTTGAACCTTGTTATTAGGTCAAGATGATGCCATTGAGTCCTTGAATCCTTTCTTGAACCCAATTTGCCATTGGCTAGGTTAAAAATCAGAAATTGCCCTTATACAGTCAAAACCCTAAAAATGACCATTTTGCCCTTTTGATGATCTGATCAAATTTCTTGAGGAGTTGTGGTCCAAACTTGATCAAATGGTTCATATGAGTCTATAATGTTGATGTGGATAAAAAATCATGAGGTTTGACTGTAAATTGGCCACAGTTAACTTTTTCCCCAATACAGCTTATTTCTAGGTCAACTGTCCAATTGACTGAGCAAAAATTTGATTCAAAGCTTGAAACTTGGTAGAGGTTATCTTATAAGTCCAACATGAAGTATGAAAGTCACTTTGAGCATTGAAAGTCCAAAAATCCCTGTGCAAACTCAAACCCTAATTTCAGGTCATCAGTGCAAGGAGATATCTTGAGTAGAGCAAACCCTAACTTGGTCTTGAGTTCAAAGAGTCTTGTGAGGGGAAATATTGATAAAATAAGAGGGTAAATTTTGGGGTACAACAGCTGCCCCTGTTCAATCTTCTTGAACCTGTAGAGTTAGATTGGCGAGTTTGCCTTTCGTGACTCGAAGGTAAAAGAGGATTGGACACTATAGTGCCCGTAAATTTGCACTCGTCAAAATGTAGTTGAGGGAATGGGCTTAAAGATGCCATTTGGAGAGGTGACAGAATCTTGCTGGAGATGGGCTTAGAGATGCCATCCGAAAAGTGTCAATCGCATAAGAGATTCCTTTGTGAGAACTCGTATACCTGTTGTTGAGGAGGATCATGTCGGGGAATGCTAGTCTCTGTCGTGGTGGAAATAGAATTTTATGAGCTTCAGTCGTCAGTTATTCTACTGGGGAATCATCTCTTGGTTTGAAGAGGTGAAAATGCATTTCCATCTGGTCGTGCCCCAGGATCTTCAGTGACTTACTGGGGGGATGAGATTAGACTTGCTATCTGGTCGTTCTCCAGGCTTTGCAATTTCTCAATTCTTATCTGGTCGCGCTCCAGGATTTATAAGGAATTAATCTGTTATCCGGTCGCCTCCAGGCTTCAACTTGAATTTAAGGCATACTAATATCTGGTCGACTCCAAACTTCTTAGTAATTAGCCAAGTAAACTGCTTATTTGGTCAAAATCCAAGCTTCATAGTGTACCTCACTGTTATCAGGTCAAAATCCAGGCTTCACAGTCTTGTATTGCTATCTGGTCAAAATCCAGGCTTCACGATACCTTACTTTATCTGGTCAACATCCAGGCTTCAGAAGGAAATCAAATGGTTATCTGGTCGCCTCCAAGCTTCCCTTTGATTTTGGGGCCTACTAATATCCGGTTGAATCCGGGTTTCAAAGTAATTGGCCGAGTAAACTTTTATTTGGTCAAAATCCAAGCTTCACAGTGTACTTTACTGTTATCTAGTCAAAATCCAGGCTTCACAGTTTTGTATTGCTATCTGGTAAAAATCCAGGCTTCACAAAAACTTGTTGGGGATTCAACTATTTTCTGGTCGATCTCCGGGCTTCAGTATGATCAAGATATTATCCGGTCAAATTCGGGCTTCATAATTTTGAACTGGAACAAGAATCTGAGTATTGATTTGAATAAGTAATAGAATAGCATCCGTATCTGGAGCATCTCTAAGCTGTATTTGAGCTTTTAATTATTTGTTAAAGATAGCTGCTAATCTCATCCTGAAAAGGGTAAAATGTTAGCTGAAACACAAAGCTATGTTGCATGAAATGTATGATGCAATATATGTGTTTTATCAATGTTCATGATTTGTGAATGTAATGTATGTGCATGTAAGCTGATTAGCTGTTTTGCTGAGGAAAATAAATCCTTGATAACCGGAGATAATAAAATCTTTGACTGCTACCGGGGAAAATAAATCCTGGACCGATGCCGGGAATTCCACAACCTTTGATTGCTAAAAATGAGAAATCCTTGGACCACCATTGGGGATAAAAAATCTTTGGCAACTTGTGGGGATTAACAAGAACAAATTTTGTAGGAATGTGAGAATCCTTCACGACTTTCCTGGGGATATAGGGATCTTTCAAGTCCTTTGAAGTTGGAACATGATAGACATTCCGTTGTAAGAATAATGTCGAGTGCTGCTTGAGAAACCTGCTTGGGGAGTCCCAAGAAACTTGATGACTGTGGCTGGGGATTGAGAATCTTCAATCCGTTGGGAAATAACTTTGTAGGGAGAAAGTTTATTCTATGGTAGAGTCTTCAAGAGCTTGGGTTGTATGCCAGTCTACTGAGGAATTATCCGAAACTGTTGTCTGGTTAGCTGTCAGGTTTTAAGATAACTTGCAGGGGAGTTTTCTGGTTTTTAAGACAACCCTCTGGGGAATTGGAGGAAACTGGATGGTCTTCCACCGGGGTTTAAGGGTTGAAGTTTTGGACTTCGTTGGGGAAGAAAGTTCTATCTTTGCTGAGGATCTGTAGTTCAAAGTTTTTTGGCTCCGCTGGGGATTGAGAGTTTGGAAACTTAGTTCTGGTGGGGATTTTGAAATTTAACTCCGCGGGGGCATATATTTCAAGGTTTTGGCTCTACTGGGGACCTTGATGATGTACTGCAGGGGATTTCACTTGGAATAACCTAAAGACATTTTCATATACTTCCAACCTATCAGTAATTATTCTTTCCCATTTCGTTTATTTGTAAACAGTGATTATATTCAAATGCATGTGCTCATTTAATAAATCATTTGACGTTTTCAAATGAAACACAAATGTAAAAAGGAAAAGACAAATAGTTTTCTGCACTTTGAAGTATCTTTGTATTAACTTTGTGTAGGTACTTTGTACAAAGGAGACAGACATCCTAGTAAGAGAATATTGTCGTAAAAATTGAGAAAAGTTTATACAAAGAAAGATGGCTATGTAAAAATTCCACGGGGTTCCCATTCTGCTATAGCCTTCGTAACTCTGGACATCTTGTCCATTCGTTACTTTGTCCGACGATGATTGAGTTGATCAGAAGCTCGGAGCTTGTCTGTGAAGAGATTGTTCTTAAAGTGATCCGACGAGACATAGTGATACGCTTTAATTCCCTAACTTTTTCCTGGACCGCCCTTTCGAGTTTTCGATCCACCGGGAAACCCTTTTTTGCCCAAGTCGCCCTTTCGGGTTTTCAACTTGCCGGGTGTACATATTTTTTTATTATTTATCCCTAATTTTTGCCTGAACCGCCCTTTCGGGTTTTCGATTCACCAGGATGCCCATTTTTGCCCAAGTTTCCCTTTCGGGTTTTAAACTTGCCGGGTCGTTTATGCGTAGTATCTTTTGACTATGTTTGCGTTCGCAGGGTGCGGCAGGTCATCGCCATCCATGGTGGTCAGGATCATTGCCCCACCAGAAAAGATGTTTTTGATCATAAATGGTCCTTCGTAAGTAGGAGTCCATTTGCCGCTGGGATCACTTTGCGGTAAGATGATCCGGTTGATTACAAGGTCCCCGACTTGATATACTTGTCTTCTGACTTTCTTGTTGAAAGCTTTGATCATTCGTTTTTGATACGCCTGACCATGGAAAACAGCAGTAAGTCGCTTCTCGTCAATCAAGTTAAGTTGATCAAGCCGGTTCTAAATCCAATCGTCTTCACTCAAACCAGCATCCTTCATGATTCTTAAGGAGGGAATCTGAACCTCGATAGGTAAGACAACTTCCATGCCGTATACCAAAGAATAGGGTGTTTCCCCAGTTGAAGTGCGTGTCGTGGTACGGTACCCGTGCAAAGAAAACGGTAGCATTTCATGCCAGTCCTTGTAGGTGACTGTCATCTTTTGAATGATCTTCTTGATATTTTTGTTTGCAGCTTCGATAGCACCATTCATCTTTGGCCGATAGGGAGATGAATTGTGATGTTGAATCTTGAACTGCTCGCACAGAGCGGTGATCATAGTATTGTTCAAATTTGTACCTGTGATAGTGGGAGAACTGACTTGAGGTTTTGTGTTTGTGTTCGCAAATGTTTCGGTTTAGCAAGAGTCGCCACCGACTTTTTATTTTATCCAAAGGAAAGGTCAAAAAGCACAGGAAAGACCTTTGAGATGTTTTCTTGGGTTCGGGGGGTAGATTATGATAAGGGAAGGTGCAAGCACCCTTTTCATCCATGGTTATCCATGGGCTCTTAGTTACTTGTTTAGATCACTTGCTTTTGCTTTTCAATTGTTTGAAATGGTGCTTTGTGTGTGGTTTTGAAAATGTTTTGAAAAGAGGCCATCGTTGTGGCAACCTTTGTAATGATTCTTGTTTGAATATATACAAAGGTGTTTGTCTTTTTGAAAAGATGTTTCAATGTTTGAAAGTTTATTTTGGGAAATGTTTTGAAATTGTGTTGTGAGGTGTGTTTGAAAATAGCAAGGATGTTTTTGCAAGTTTTGATCAAGTAACTAAGAGTTGTCTATCCTATCTACTCAAGAGTCTTTCCTACACATTTTTAACCCTTTTACATTGTTGTTTTACCATTGCATTTGGTAAACAACCTTGTATTTGGATGTTAAACGGGACAGGCGCGGGTCATCGTATTGACCAAGATAGCAATTGTGCCAAGTATCTTTAGCAATTTTTTGAGGGACTAGATCATTTTGTATAGGCAACCAAGATAGCGTCATCGAGGGACTATGATCTTTTTGTTTTATTTTTGTTTTGCCAAGATACTGAACATGCATACCATGGCCAATTTAAAGGCAACAAGTGGATGAAAACCCTAGGGGTGCATGTGTGCATTGTGTTATCAATTTACATGCTTTTATGTCTTGTATTAGGTCTAGCTATTTGTTTTGATTTTGGATATTGCATACAAACCCTAATCTCTATCATGGTATATTTGAAAGCTATAAATGCGTAAAATAAATCTACGACTATTACAACATTGATATGGGAAGGGGGATACAATTTTGAATGGGGAGTATTTGCAAGAAAATAAAACCCTAAGATTAACTATTACATCCAAATTGAATTAATTGTGCAAATAAATAAATAGGCAAATATTTAAATGGACAATTAAATAAATATGCAATATATTATAAATATAAAAAATGTTTTTGTATTATTTTTATCTGTGTAAAAATAAAAGATTTAATGCATTAAAAAATATAAAATAAAAGATTATTTTTGTTAAGGGTAAAACCCTAATTTATTTTAAGAAAGTATATATATATATATATATATATATATATATATATATATATATATATATATATATATATATATATATATATATATATATATATATATATATATATATATATATATATATATATATATATATATATATATATATATATATATATATATATATATATATATATATATATATATATATTATTCATGTACAATAAAATAAAATAATGAAATATATACAAATGACAAAAAATAAAAATATATCAGAAAAATATTATTTAAGTATGTGAATAATAAAAATAAAAATATAATATTTTTATGTATTATTTTCAAGTTTTTATTAAAGAAAATAAAAGTATGTTATTTAATAATTATTTTTATGTTAGAAAAAATAATAAAAAATACAAAATAAAATGTGAAAATTTATGAAAATGTTTTTGGTAATTTTTTATGTTTAGAAAAAATAAAATAAAATCAGAAATGAAAAAAGAAATAGAAAAATATAAAATTATAAACAATGGGCCAAGGGGGTGTAAACAGTAAGGCTGGGGGGCGGCAAAAGCATGAACAAGCCAGGCCCAGTCCAGCTGATCTTTGTCTTCAACCTTTGAATCAGAAAAAACGCGCGTCTGTGTACAAATGTCCAACTCCTGTATACGTGCTCTAAAGCAAAAACTCACAACATGAAAGTTATAGCATTTTTCAACACGATTCCAACCATATAAAGAACTTAATCTAACTCTCAAAGAACAGAGAGAATTTCTATGGCCCTAATTTCTAACCTAACTTTGTCAGAATGTTCATCAATCAAATTCTTTCAGCACACTTAACTTAAATGAAATCTATGCATATGTACAGTTTAAGGGCTATGAGTACTACATTTTTATTCACAAACCTAAGCCTAATGATTCCTAAATAGAGAGATTAAAAGTTGGAAAATACCTGTTTCAGTTGAACTCGTGTATGGAAATGCAAGGGTTTTCAGTGAGGCATGAGATGTTTGTGAGCTTGTCTGAACTTCCTCTGACCTTCCCCAATTCTTTGTTTGCTTTGAGCTTGCTTGAATAAGCATGTAGAAGTCAACCTGCACAAGCTGAAATCAGAAATTATGAAGCTTGCAAATGGAGTTACAGTCAATGGCCAATGGTTGGGATAGCTTAGGTGGGTTATATGGAATGTATTGGAACTGGTTTGGGACAAAACACACGAGTGGTTTGTGAGATGGAAGTGAAAATGCAGAAGCTGCCCTGTTTTGCAAGAAGATGGTGTTTTTGTGTTTTGGAAGGCTTGAGGGTTGGATAGCTCATGCTTCTGACTTAAGGCAATGTACAAAAGTTGTTTCAAATGCTCACAAACTTGGTTCTTATCAGATTTCAAAGATATGGCTCTTTGGCAAGGTTACATGTTTTTTAAGTAAAAGTGTGAAGTGATACAAGACAGGCCTGTACAGGCTATCTTATAGCATGCAATTAGTGAGCTTGGCCCCCCAAGTTTGTGGATTTTGTTTGTTGTCCAAGATTTGGTTCAAGGCTCAAGGGATGCAATTTGACATAAAACAAGTTTTGACAAAAATGGCAATGTTGCCTTTTTGCTATTTTTGGATTAATCCCTTGTGTAAACCTCTAATGATCAAAACAAAGCTTCAATCCATTGAGTTTGAATTTAATTCTTGAGTGTGGAAGGGTTTAGATACCTGTAAACAAGTATAAACAATGCTGGATGGAAATTGCAACTTGTGTCAACATGAAACATGCCATGGATCAAATGAGTTTTTTCCAAATTCAAACCTTCGATTATCCCTAACCACAAATGATTTTGAAGAGTTCTTGGACATTTTGGAAAGATTGTAACATGCTCTACAATCCATCTTTGAAATGCATTCTGAAATTCCAATGGGAACTAGGTGAAAAATGGCCATGAAGATAGGTCAAAATCTTGCCTAAACTAGGGCAAAATTTCACTAAGTTAAAAGTTTCATGGACCCTTATTCCAAAAATCATAACTTGAGATACAAGCATCTTTTGGGAAAACTTTGTGATCAAAGTTGTAGATTTTGTGGAGGACTACAACTTTCATGTTGGAAGTTTTGTTTGAATCCAATTGCATCATGGCAAAAATGTTGGGCAAAATTGGGAAAAAATAAGAAAATTTCATAACTTAGAAAAATTCTAAGTTTTGAAATTTTTCAATCTTAAACCCTAATTTGCAAAATTAGGTTTCTTGATGAGAAAGTTTCATGTTTTGACACATCTTGATGAAAAATGACCCTTGGCCTTGATTTTGACCAAAAAGTCAATGTTTGACTTTTCAGTGTACAGTTGATTTTTGATCAATTGTCTGGAAAATTCATCTGTCAATCCAATGCAATTGAGATCTTTTGAACCTTGTGAATAGGTAAATATGATGCCATTGAGTCCTTAAATCCATGCTTGAACCCAATTTGCCATTGGCTAGGTTAAAATTCAGAAATTTCGCTTCTTCAGTCAAAACCTTAAAAATGACCATTTTGCCCTTTTGATGATCTGATCAAATTTCTTGAGGAGTAGTGGTACAAACTTGATAAAATGGTTCATATGAGCCTATAATATTTATGTGGATCAAAATTTATGAGGGTTGACTGTAAATTGGCCATAGTTGACTTTTTCCCCAATACAACTGATTTTTAGGTCAATTGTCCAATTGACTGGGCAAAAATTTGATTCAAGGCTTGAAACTTGGTATGAGCAATCTTATAAGTCCAACATGAAGCATGAAAGTCACATTGAGCATTAGAAGTCCAAAATTACTTGTGCAAACTCAAACCCTAATTTAGGTCATCAGTGCAAGGAGATGTCTTGAGTAGAGCAAACCCTAATTCTGTTTGGAATTCAAAGAGTCTTGTGAGGGGAAATCTTGATAAAATGAGAGAATGGGCTTAAAGATGCCATTTAAAAATGTTTGTTGAAAATCAAGAGAATAAGCATCAGAATGGTATCCGTGTCTGGAGCAACCGTAAACTGTTTTCATGATCCTTGAATTTGAATAAGCAATAGATTAGCATCCGTGTATGGAGCATCTCTAGGTTGTTTTCATGATTGTATACTGGTAGCTTGTTAATTTCATCCTGAAAAGGGTAAAATGATAGTTGAAACACAAAGTTATGTTGCATGAAATGTATGGTGCAATATATGTGTTTTATCAATGTTCATGACATATGAATGTAATGAATGCGCATGTAAGTTGATTAGTTGTCTTGCTGAGGAAACTGAATTCCTTGGTAGCTGGAGACAATGAAATCTTTGACTGCTGAAGACGAGAAATTCTTGTTGACTGCTTGGGGATAGAGAATCCTTGGCAAGTCGCAGGGATTATCAAAACTTTGACAACTTCCATGGGGATTAAATGATGAGAATCCTTACTGGGCTGGGATTAAGGGAAACTCTGGAGATCTCTACCGGGAATCAATCAAAGGAAAACCTTGATCTGCTGGAGAATAAGGAATGCTCTGATGGCTTCTGCGGGGAACTGAGAATGAGAATCTTCGATCTTATTAGGGGATTAAAAATTCTGACAAATTAATGATGAGAGTAAAGAAGGCTCTGGAAACTTCACTGGGGAACCAAGAATAAGAATCTTCAATCTGTTGGGGGAGTGAAAAACTCTGTGGGGAGTAGTTATCCCGATGGGGATATCAGGAGTTTGGGTTGTATGCCAATCTTCTGGGGTTTCAAGAATGAGAATCTTCATTCTGTTAAAGATATCAGGAGCTTGGGTGTATGCCAATCTTCTGGAGTTTCAAGAATGAGAATCTTCATTCTGTTAAGGGTATCAGGAGCTTGGGTATATGCCAATCTTCTGGAGTTTCAAGAATGAGAATCTTCATTCTGTTAAGAGTATTAGGAGCTTGGGTGTATGCCAATCTTCTGGAGTTTCAAGAATGAGAATCTTCATTCTGTTAAGGGTATCAGGAGCTTGGGTGTATGCCAATATTCTGGAGTTTCAAGAATGAGAATCTTCATTCTGTTAAGGGTATCAGGAGCTTGGGTGTATGCCAATCTTATGGAGTTTCAAGAATGAGAATCTTCATTCTGTTAAGGGTATCAGGAGCTTGGGTGTATGCCAATCTTCTGGAGTTTCAAGAATGAGAATCTTCATTCTGTTAAGGGTATCAGGAGCTTGGGTGTATGCCAATCTTCTGGGGAGTTATCCTCGGTTGGGGATAAAACAAAAGTTAACTGTTATCTGGTTGATTCTCAGATTTTAAGATAACTTGCTGGGGAATTTGGAGAAACTGAATGGTTTCCGCTTTAGATTGATAGTCTCAGCTCCGTTGGGGATCTTAATGACATGCTGATTTGATTGTGTATGGAAATTTGACTATGTTGAGGAAGAAAGTTTCATCTTCACTGAGGGTTTGTAGTTCAAAGTTTTGCTCTGCTGGGGATTGGGAGTTTGAAAACTCAACTCTGATGGGGATTTTTGAAACTTAACTCCGCTTGGGATATGTATTTCAAGGCTTTAGTTTCGCCGAGGATCTGGATGATGTACTGCAGGAGATTTCTCCTGGAATAGCCTAAAGACGTTTTCCTATACTTTCAACCTATCAGTAATTATTCTTTCTCATTTCATTTTATTTGTAAGTAGTGATTATATTCAAATGTATATTCTCATTTAATAAATCATTAGACGTTTTCAAATAAAACACAAGTGTAAAAAAGAAAGAAAGGGCAAACAATTTTCTGCAATTTGAAGTATCTTTGTATTAACTTTGTGTAAGTATTTTGTACAAAGGAAACAGACATCCTAGTAAGAGAATGTTGTCATAAAATTGAGAAAAATTTATACTAAGAAAGATGGCTATGTGTAATAATTCCATGGGGTTCCCATTCTGTTATAGCCTTCGTAACTCTAAGTATCTTGTTCATTCGCTGCTTCGTCCGCAGATGATTGGATCAATCAGAAGCTTGGAGTTTGTCTGTGAAGAGATTGTCCTTAAAGTGATCCGACGAGACATAGTCATACGCTTTTAATTCCCTAACTTTTGCCTGGATCGCCCTTTCGGGTTTTCGATCCACCGGGAAACCCTTTTTTGCCCAAGTCGCCCTTTCGGGTTTTCAACTTGCCAGGTGTACAGATTTTTTTTGTTTTATCCCTAATTTTTGCCTGAACCGCCCTTTCGGGTTTTCGATTCACCGGGATGCCCATTTTTTGCCCAAGTTGCCCTTTCGGGTTTTCAACTTGTCGGGTTGTTTATGCGTAGTATCTTTTGACTATGTCTGCGTACGCAGGGTGTGGCATATCGTCGCCGTTCGTGGTGGTCAGGATCATTGCACCACCAGAAAAGATGTTTTTGATCAGAAATGGTCCTTCGTAAGTAGGAGTCCATTTTCCCCTGGGATCACTTTGCGGCAAGATGATTCGCTTGATTACAAGGTCTCCGACTTGATATACCTGGCGCCTGACTTTCTTGTTGAAAGCCTTGATCATCCGTTTTTGATACGTCTGACCATGACAAACAACAGTAAGTCGCTTTTCGTCAATCAAGTTAAGTTGATCAAGCCGGGTCTGAATCCAATCGTCTTCACTAGGTAAAACAGCTTCCATGCCGTATACCAAAGAAAAAGGTGTTGCCCCAATTGATGTACGTGTCATGGTACGGTACCCGTGTAGAGCAAAAGGTAACATCTCATGCCAGTCCTTGTAGGTGACTGTCATCTTTTGTATGATCTTCTTGATATTTTTGTTCGCAGCTTCAACAACATCGTTCATCTTTGGCCGATAGGGAGATGAATTGTGATGTTGAATCTTGAATTGCTCGCACAGAGCGGTGATCATAGTGTTTTTCAGGTTTGTACCGTTGTCCGTGATGATACGGTTGGGGATGCCATACTGGCATATGAGGTTCTGCTTGATGAAGCGGGCAACCACATTCTTTGTAACAGAGGCGAAGGAAGCTGCTTCGACCCACTTGGTAAAGTAATCAATGGCCACCAGGATGAAGCGGTGTCCGTTGGATGTCGTAGGCTTGATCTCTCCAATCATGTGATACCCCACATTGCGAATGGCCAAGGAGCTGTTAGGACATTGAGAGGAACTGGAGGAATATGTACCTTGTCCGTATAGATTTGGCATTTGTGACAAGTATAGGAATATTGATGACAGTCAGCTTCCATGGTAGACCAGTAGTAGCCTGCCCTTAGAATCTTCTTAGCCATCGTATGTCCACTCAAGTGGGTGCCAAAAGTACCATTATACAGTTCAGTCATGATCTGCTCAGCTTCAACCTTGTCCACACAATGAAGCAGAACGCAATCATGATTGCGCTTGTATAGGATACCAATGCTTAGGAAGAACTTGGCAGAAAATCTCCTCAAGAACTTTTTGTCGTTGACTAAAGCTCCTTCAGGGTATTCTCGAGTCTCGAGATACCTTTTGATTTTGTAAAACAAGGGTTGGTCCACTACTTCTTTGGTATTAATCTTGTGACAATGTGCAGGTTCTCCCATCCGCTCAATGGTAATTTAGGGAGCCTCATTATCCCAATTAAGTTTAAACATGGATGACATTGTAGCTAGAGCATCCGCTAGCTGATTTTCTTCTCGCGGGAAGTGCTCGAAAGTAATCTGCTCGAAATGAGGTAACAATGTCAGGACATGTTCTTTGTATGGGATGAGATTAGGATGTTTAGTGTCCCACTCTCCTTTAATTTGACTGATAACCAAAGTTGAGTCCCCAAACACAACCAAAGATTTGATTCCCAAGTCAATAGCATCCTTGAGACCAAAGATACAAGCTTCATACTTGGCCATGTTGTTGGTGCAACTAAAGCAGAGTCTAGCAGTGAAAGGTGTGTGGCAACCTTCTAGAGAGATGAGTACCGCGCCGATACCGTTGCCAAGTGAATTTGAAGCACCATCAAAGTACAGGGTCCATCAGGATCCTTGTTCAGGTCCGTCATACGGTCCGTTACCTTCAATGTTGTCCAATGTCATAATGTCTTCGTCGGGAAAATCGAACTTCATGGATTGGTAATCTTTGACAACTTGATGAGCTAGATGGTCAGCTAGTACACTCCCCTTTATAGCTTTTTGGGTCGTGTACTGGAAATCATACTCAGTCAGGATCATTTTCCATCTAGCGATTCTTCCAGATAAAGCAGGCTTTTCGAAGATGTACTTGATCAGATCCATTTTGGAAATCAGCAAAGTGGTATGTGTCAACATATACTGCCTTAGCCGGCGAGCAGCCCATACCAAAGCGCAACAAGTTTTCTAGAGCACTGAGTAGTGAGTCTCACAGTCGGTAAACTTTTTGCTAAGGTAATATATGGCATGCTCTTTTCGGCCAGACTCGTCATGTTGGCCCAGCACGCACCCCATTGAATTTTCCAGGACGGTTAGATACATGATTAACGGGCTTCCTTCGACGGGTGGCATCAAGATAGGAGGTTCCAGCAAATACTTCTTGATTTTATCGAAAACAACCTGACAATCATCATTCCAATCAACCACCTGATCTTTCTTCAACAGCTTGAAGATTCGCTCACAGGTAGGTGTTAGGTGAGAAATGAACCTTGCAATGTAGTTTAGGCGTCCCAAGAAACCTCTGACCTCCTTCTCAGTGCGAGGGGCGGGCATTTCTCGTATAGCTTTGACTTTGGCAGGATCAACCTCAATGCCTTTGTTACTGACGATGAATCCCAATAGTTTACCGGACCTGACTCCGAAAGTGCACTTGTTAGGGTTCAGTCTGAGCTTGTACTCCTTCAACCTGACAAACAGCTTTTGCAGATGGTCGAGGTGTTCTTCTTCTGTTTGCGAATGGGCTATCATGTCGTCTATGTAGACTTCGATCTCATGATGTATCATGTCATGAAATAAAGCTACCATGGCTCGCTGATAGGTTGCCCCGACATTCTTCAGTCCGAATGGCATCACTTTATAGGAGAAGGTACCCCACTGCGTAACAAAGGTAGTCTTCTCCATGTCTTCGGGGGCCATTTTGATCTGGTTCTACCCTGGAAATCCATCCATGAAAGAAAATACCTTATGCTGAGTTGTATTGTCAACTAAGATGTCAATGTGCGGTAGTGGAAAGTCATCTTTAGGGCTAGCCCTGTTTAAGTCTCTGTAATCCACGCACATTCTCACTTTGCCGTCCTTCTTAGGCACGGGCACAATGTTAGAAACCCATTGTGGATAGGAGGTAACAGCAAGGAACCCGACATTGAATTGCTTCATCACTTCGGCTTTGATCTTTTCGGACATATCGGGCCTCATTCGGCGGAATTTCTGTTTAATTGGTGGACAGTCTTCTCTTGTAGGGAGATGGTGAACCACAATATCTGTATCGAGTCCCGGCATGTCTTCATAGGACAAGGCGAAGATCTCAACATATTCATTCAACAGCTGAACTAAGCGTTCTTTGACATTTGGCTTTAGGTTGGCACCCATTTTAACCTCTTTTCTATTTTCAGCAGTACCCAAGTTGATAGTCTCTAACAGCTCTTCATGGGGCAGAATAGCCCTTTCTTCCTGTTGTAGAAGTCTAGCCAACTCTCCAGGCACTTCACAGTCTTCATCACCTTCGTACTTGGCATGATTGACCAGATCTTCAGAGTCACTGAAGGCCATAGCAGAATTGTTACCCATAGAATCCGGAATGGAAGGGTACCTGCATTTTGTGAGTGTGGGTGTGTGTAAGGGATAGCCACCTTTAAACAAAAATAAAATGTAAAAATAAAGAAAATGAACACAAAAGTTTATATATGAAAATGTCCATGATTCATTAAAAATGGCATATGAAGATGAAAAAATCAAGCCCTTACAAATGGACCTATGTGCCCCGGGTAAGGCACAAGGCAAAAAGAGTGTACGAATTGTTTAATAATTATTACAGACCAACAGAAATGTTCGAAAGATAAATTATTGATTTATGAAAGTAATGGGAACGAAGTCTTTCGCCTCTTAGTTGTTTAGTCCTCCTTCAATAGTCGGGAAAATCCAATCTTCAAAGTTGCTCTCATCTTCACCATCTTCCAAAGCATGAACTCCATGATGAGTGATCTTTAATGGTGGTCCTCCAGCCCGGGAGTGACGCACAACCTTCTGAGCAGAAGTGGTGAAACCCAAGCCGAACTTATCTGTCTTGAAAGGAAAATCTGGTAGCTGACACCATACTGTGCTTCCTCCTTCCTCGATCACAACCTTCGCATCATTAAGGGATGACATCCGGGACACAGGCTTGGTAATGATGGGTACATAAGTCATTGTCTTGGCTGCCGCAACTTCAGTAGAAACCTCTTCAAAGTGTTGGAAATGGGTTTCTATGAATTCACCATCTAACTCCACATAGAGGAAAGAATTAAGATGGATTATCATATACTCCTCCTTGCCATGAACCGTTATGATTTTCCCCTAGACTGGGTATTTGAGCATTTGGTGTAGAAAAAAAGTGACTGCCCCAGCGTTATGGATCCAGGGTCTTCCCAACAAGCAAGAATGTGAAGGACGGATGTCCATCACATAAAATGTAGAGTTGAAAATTTCCGTTCCCACCTTAATTGGGATGTCCACCTCCCCGTGGACCATCCTCTTAGAACCGTCAAAGGCTCTAACAATGATATTGCTGGGCTTTAGGGTCAAACCTTCACTGTCCAATCTGTCCAATGCTTTCTTTGGCATGACATTTAAAGACGATCTGGTATCAACCAGAACGTGAGCAAGAGTGGTCCCTCTGCACTCCACCGAGACATGCAGCGCGTCATTATGCTTTCTCCCCTTAGATGTTAGATCGGCATCGGAGAAGCCAAGACCATTGTCGGCGGTTAGGCTGGCTACACACTCCTGGAACTGGTCCGCAGAGGTTTCTTGAGGCACGTGGGCCTTCTTCAGGAATTTGATCAAGGCTTTTGCATGAGCCTCGGAACAGAGCAATAGGGCCTACATAGAGATTTTTGAAGGGATTTTTCCCAGTTGTTCTACGACATCATAGTCGCTTTTCTTAATTATTTTTAAAATTTCCTCCATTTCCTTTTGAGTGGTCTCGGGGATGACCAAAGGCTGAGCCCTCGTCCTGACAAGCGCTTCTTGGATCCCCTTACCTTTATCAGCAGCAACAGAAGAGGGTATAACTACGGGAGTAACAATTTCTTCAATGACTGGAGTTCGTACAGAGATGTTAACCGGCACAGGAGTAACCTTAGGAGCATTCGAAGGTCCGAAGATTGCCCTTGGAGGAGCAATCTCCGGAGAGAAAATTCTTCCGCTGCGGGTGATCTTACTCGTCCCAGCGATATTTCCTATGTCAGGAGTTTCTTCATCGGAATTTTCTTCCACTGATTCAATCTGCTTAACACCGTGGTAGAATATCTCTCCTCCATAATTCCACGGTATTGTCTTGTTGGACTGGTATGGGATAAGCCCCAGCATAGTTATCTTCAGAGGTACAAACTTTGGATCGGGTGTAATCTTAACAGGTCTTTTGGAGACCTTGGAAAGACTAGCGGAAATGGTAATTATAGCAACATCGTTGATAGGAGTTGGAGTAACAGGAGTAACATGAGTTTTCTCAAAGAGGATTTCTTGATTATCCATTAGGCGTTGGATGCCTAACTTCAATAACGGACAGTCAGATTGTAGGGACGAACAAAGGTAACAATCTTTTTCACAGCCTGGGAAAATCTCTTCTTTCAACAGATTCATCTTGATTATTGGTAAAGGGTTCATTAAGTCATCAACAGCAGCAACATACAGATCCTCTTTGATATCATGGGAATTGTGACCATGCTTTGGCATTGGGGCAGAGATCACATTCAGTTTTTCGGGCGCGTCGAATATCACCTCCTTGGCATCTATTAAATCCTGGATCTTATTTTTGAGGGCCCAATAATTATTGGTGTCGTGCCCCAGGTTGTCCGAATGATAAGCGCATTTGGCGTTGGCATGGTAAAAAGGAGAAGTTGTATCCGGGTTCTTTGGTGCCTCTTTCAAGGCTGTAAGGTTTAACTTCAAGAGGTGGGGTAGAACCTGAGCGGGTGTCATGTTTATCCGGGTATACTGCCGTTGTGGTCTTTCTACCCTTTGCTGGTTGGTTCTTGATTGATCGTTTCTAGGCTGATCAGCTGCAGTCTTTTGAATCATTACAGCCCTCACCGCTGGCTGGCGCTCGATTCTTCCTCGACCCCTTTAGGAGTAAACAGCTGACACCTCCTTCTTTGTTGGGAAAGTTTTCTTGACGGCAGCGGAAGCATATGTGTCCTTCTGAATTTTACCGCTCTTGATGCCAGCTTCAACTCTTTCACCAGTCAGAATTAGCTCGGTGAACCCCACAGACGAACTTCTTATCAGGTGATTAAAGAATGGACCTGACAGAGTCCCCAAAAACATATCAACAAGCTCTCTTTCAGACAATGGTGGTTGCACCCTTCCAGCCAAGTCCCTCCATTTCTGGGCATATTCCTTAAATCCTTCATTAGAAACCATACCCATACTCTGTAGTTGAGTATGAGTAGGTGCTAAGTCTGCATTATATTGATATTGTCTGTAGAAGGCAGCAGCCAAATCCTCCCAATTGTGTACATCAGATCTTTCAAGCTGGTAGAACCAATCTAATTGCGTACCCGACAAACTATCTTGAAAAAAGTGGACCCACAGATCCTTATAAGAAGAATGCGGTTGGATATTTCTGACGTAAGACCATAGGTGCATCTTAGGACAAGACAACCCATCATATTTAGCAAATGTAGGCACCTTGAATTTAGGGGGAATCACAATCCTAGCAACCAACCCTAGCTCTTCTAAGTCCAGCCTAGGCACTCTTTATACCTTCATAGCTGCCAGACGCTCTTCTAGATTCTTGTACTTGTCGTCTGCAGGAGGATACTGCTGTTCAGAATAGTCTTCATCCTCTTCTTCTTCTTCTTCAGCCTCATACTCAGATGGTACCGCATCTCCCTTTCCTTTATCTACCCCTTCATCAGATGTTAAGGGGAAATCCAGGACCCTTCTAGCTTGGTTCTCAAATCTTTTACCCAGAGTAGCCACACCAACTCTTTTCTTTTTCTTTTTTTCCTTTTCCTTTTCCTTCTCTAACAGTGCTTTAAGATCCTCCTGACCCTTTTCCAAGGTCATGAGGAGTTGTTGGAACTGTGAATTCCGCGTTTGTAAATCTTTGACCGTCTGCTCTATATCCATCTTGCTGAAATAAACATCAGAGAGATAAGGAAACCTGGTGTGAAGACCTGTTTATGCATATGATGTGGGCCATCCCTTCGAGCATACCCAAATTGTCTCAGATCTAAACAGGGGTTATAGGTAATGCCTCCCTTAATGCCGAGTAGTGGGATATTAGGGAATTCCCCATAACGATCAATGATGATGACATTTTCTCTGGACCAAGAACACCAATGAACATCAGAATGTGTGAGAGTCATCAACTGTTGTGACCACCTTAAGCCTTGCTCATTCTTCAAGACTGACTGGGGAAGGTGAGAAATAAACCACCTTGCTAGAAGAGGAGTACAACACATGAGAACACATCTTTTCCTCATTGTTCGTGTGTGAAATGAGTGTAGGATGTCCCTAAGAAATATAGGCACAAGATTCAGAGATATGAAAATCTTGACAGCATTCACATCTATAAGCTGATCAGGGTTTGGGAACAAGACCAACCCATAGATGAGAAGTGCTACAATCTCCTCAAAAGCTTGCAGGTCTAGAGAATTCCAGCATTCTTGTGCCTTCTCAAACAGAAACTTTGCCAAGAAACCCTTGACATCACTTCTGGTTTCCCAATGACCTTTGATATCAGATGGTTGCAAGTGTAAGGCTTGAGCAACATCTTCAGGCTTTGGCTCTCTTTCCGTACCGTTGTAGGGTAGCTGATGGAGAATAGGAATCCTCAGGAGTTGAGAAAATTCCTCCAAAGTAGGCACTAGTTGGTAATCCAGAAATGTAAAGCAATGGTGTAGGGGGTCAAAGAACTGGAAGAGAACTTTCACCATGTCTTCTTCAATGTTGGAGTTGACCAAGTTGAGAAGTCTACCATGTCTTTCACTGAAGGGAGAATTCTTTGGAATCTTGGAAGTAAGCTCCTTTAGCTGAGGAGGGATTCTCACAAGGTTGACCTGAATTGTTTTCCTGCGAAGTGATTCCATAACCTACAAAAAAAGAACAAAGATGAAGATCCAAACCCTTGAAATGGTTAGTGGATGCATATGATGCTTCATGATGTTCATGATGTATGCACAAGTATATGTACAAGCAAATCACACAAGTTCCTAGATTCAGGCTTGCATGGGGTTTCATAGGTAAGTACCCTTTTGAAGTTTAGTTGGCTCAACCTGTCCTAGAAATAGTACCCGGGTTCTAAGGAGCTCAATATCACCGGATTATTTTCTGTGTTCATTGTTTCAGTTTAGCCACTTTACTAGCGACCGAAATATTCCAAGAAAACAACCCTCAATGAGTGTAGTATCGAGTATCTACCAACTTCGGACTGCACCAAAGCCGGTCATCTCACTACTTCTAAAAAGGCCAAGAAGGACAAATAAATATTCTAAAAGTCCATTAGTGCTTCATGACATCACTCAGCGGCCCCGTATTCTCTTTGATTGACTCAAAGGCTACCGGTACCCACAAATATGTCACACTAATATAGTTATTGCTTCAACCATATCGGTATACCCCGCACAGTTTCCACAATGTATTGCTATTTACCTATGAATGTTTCCCAAATCCGGGTAGAGGATTTCAAACCCAAGCAATAGAACCAAATGTTAAGCAATCAAAGCAAACAAGGTAAGCATGTAAAGGTGATCTAAACCCTAAGGTAACCCCACTTTTGGAAATTTCCCCAGCAGAGTCTCCAGTTCTGTGATACGGTGGGAGAACTGACTTGAGGTTTTGCGTTTGTGTTCGCAAATGTTTCAGTTTAGCAAGAGTCGCCACCGACTTTTTATTTTATCCAGAGGAAAGGTCAAAAAGCACAGGAAAGCCCTTTGAGATTTTTTCTTGGGTTCGAGGGGTAGATTATGAAAAGGTAAGGTGCAAGTACCCTTTTCATCCATGGTTATCCATGGGCTCTTAGTTACTTGTTTAGATCACTTGCTTTTGCTTTTCAATTGTTTGAAATGGTGCTTTGTGTATGGTTTTGAAAATGTTTTGAAAAGAGGCCATCGTTGTGGTAACCTTTGTAATGATTCTTGGTTGAATATATACAAAGGTGTTTGTCTTTTTGAAAAGATGTTTCAATGTTTGAAAGTTTATTTTGGGAAATGTTTTGAAATTGTGTTGTGAGGTGTGTTTGAAAATAGCAAGGATGTTTTTGCAAGTTTTGATCAAGTAACTAAGAGTTGTCTACCCTATCTACTCAAGAGTCTTTCCTACACATTTTTAACCCTTTTACATTGTTGTTTTACCATTGAATTTGGTAAACAACCTTGTATTTGGATGTTAAACGGGACAGACGAGGGTCATCGTATTGACCATGATAGCAATTGTGCCAAGTATCTTTAGCAATTTTTTGAGGGACTAGATCATTTTGTATAGGCAACCAAGATAGCGTCATCGAGGGACTATGATCTTTTTGTTTTGTTTTTGTTTTGCCAAGATACTGAACATGCATACCATGGCCAATTAAAAGGCAACAAGTGGATGAAAACCCTAGGGGTGCATGTGTGCATTGTGTTGTCAATTTACATGCTTTTATGTCTTGTATTAGGTCTAGCTATTTGTTTTGATTTTGGATATTGCATACAAACCCTAATCTCTATCATGGTATATTTGAAAGCTATAAATGCGTAAAATAAATCTACGACTATTACAACATTGATATGGGAAGGGGGATACAATTTTGAATGAGGAGTATTTGCAAGAAAATAAAACCCTAAGATTAACTATTACATCCAAATTGAATTAATTGTGCAAATAAATAAATAGGAAAATATTTAAATGGACAATTAAATAAATATGCAATATATTATAAATATAAAAAATGTTTTTGTATTATTTTTATGTTTGTAAAAATAAAATATTTAATGCATTAAAAAAATATAAAATAAAAGATTATTTTTGTTAAGGGTAAAACCCTAATTTATTTTAAGAAAGTATATATATATATTAATTATATTATTTATGTACAATAAAATAAAATAATGAAATATATAAAAAATGACAAAAAATAAAAATATATCATAAAAATATTATTTAAGTATGTGAATAATAAAAATAAAAATATAATATTTTTATGTATTATTTTCAAGTTTTTATTAAAGAAAATAAAAGTATGTTATTTAATAATTATTTCTATGTTAGAGAAAATAATAAAAAATACAAAATAAAATGTGAAAATTTATGAAAATGTTTTTGGTAATTTTTTATGTTTAGAAAAAATAAAATAAAATCAGAAATGAAAAAAGAAATAGAAAAATATAATAATATAAACAATGGGCCAAAGGGGTGTAAACAGTAAGGCTGGGGGGAGCCAAAAGCATGAACAAGCCAGGCCCAGCCCAACTGATCTTCGTCTTCAACCTTTGAATCAGAAAAAACGCGCGCTTGTGTACACATGTCCAACTCCTGTATACGTGCTCTAAAGCAAAAACTCGCAACATGAAAGTTATAGCATTTTCAACATGATTCCAACCATATAAAGAACTTAATATAACTCTCAAAGACCTGAGAGAATTTCTGTGGCCCTAATTTCTAACCTAACTTTTTCAGAATGTTCATCAATCAAATTCTTTCAGCACACTCAACTTAAATGAAATCTATGCATATGTACAGCTTAAGGGCTATGAGTACTACATTTTTTATTCACAAACCTAAGCCTAATGATTCTTAAATAGAGAGATAGAAAGTTGGAAAATACCTGTTTTAGTTGAACTCGTGTATGGCAATGCAAGGGTTTTCAGTGAGGCCTGAGATGTTTGTGATGTTTCCTGAACTTCCTCTGACCCTCCCCAATGCTTTGTTTGCTTTGAGCTTGTTTGAATAAGCCTGTAGAAGTCAACCTGCACAAGCAGAAATCAGCAATGGTGAAGCTTGCAAATGGAGTTACAGTCAATGGCCAATGGTTGGGATAACTTAGGTGGGTTATATGGAATGTATTGGAACTGGTTTGGGACAAAACACACGAGTGGTTTGTGAGATGGAATTGAAAATGCAGAAGTTGCCCTGTTTTGCAAGAAGATGGTGTTTTTGTGTTTTGGAAGGCTTGAGGGTTGGATAGCTCGTGCTTCTGACTCAAGGTAATGTGCAAAAGTTGTTTCAAATGCTCACAAACTTGGTTCTTATCAGATTTCAAAGATATGGCTCTTTGGCAAGTTTACTTGTTTTTTAAGTAAAAGTGTGAAGTGATACAAGACAGACCTGTACAGGCTATCTTCCAGCATGCACTTGGTGAGCTTGGGTCCCCAAGTTTGTGGATTTTTTTGCTGTCCAAGATTTGGTTCAAGGCTCAAGCGATGCAATTTGACATAAAGCAAGTTTTGACAAAAATGGCAATGTTGCCTTTTTGCTATTTTTGGATTAATCCCTTGTGTAAACCTCTAATGATCAGAACAAAGCTTCAACCCATTGAGTTTGCATTTAATTCTTGAGTGTGTAAGGGTTTAGATACCTATAAACAAGTATAAACAATGCTGGATGGAAATTGCAACTTGTGTCAACATGAAACATGCCATGGATCAAAGTGAGTTTTTGCCAAATTCAAACCTTTGATTCTCCCTAACCACAAATTATTTTGGAGAGTTCTTGGATATTTTGGAAATCTTGTAACATGCTCTACAATCCATCTTTGAAATGCATTTTAATATACCAATTGGAACTAGGTGAACAATTTCCATGAAGATAGGTCAAAATCCTGCCTAAACTAGGGCAAAATTTCACTAAGTTAAAAGTTTCATGGACCATTGTTCCAAAAATCATAACTTGAGATCCAAGCTTCTTTTGAGAAAAATTTGTGATTCAAAGTTGTATATTTTGTGGAGGAATACAACTTTCAAGTTGGAAGTTTTGTTTGAATCCAATTGCATCATGGTGAAAAAGTTGGGCAAAGTTGGGAAAAAATAAGAAAATTTCATAACTTAGAAATATTCTAAGTTATGGAATTTTTCAATCTTAAACCCTAATTTGCAAAATTAGGTTTCTTGATGAACAAGTTTCATGTTTTGACACATCTTGATGAAAAATGACCCTTGGCATTTGATTTTGACCAAAAAGTCAAAGTTTGACTTTTCAGTGTACAGTTCATTTTTGATCAGTTGACTGGAAAATTCATCTGTCAATCCAATGCTATTGAGATCTTTTGAACCTTGTGAATAGGTAAAGATGATTCCATTGAGTCCTTGAATCCATGCTTGAACCCAATTTGCCATTGGCTAGGTTAAAAGTAAGAAATTTCCCTTCTGCAATCAAAACCTTTAAAATGACCATTTTGCCCTTTTGATGATCTGATCAAATTTCTTGAGGAGTTGTGGTCCAAACATGATCAAATGGTTCATATGAGCCTATAATATTGATGTGGATCAAAATTTATGAGGTTTGACTATAAATTGGCCATAGTTGACTTTTTCCCCAATACAACTGATTTTTAGGTCAACTGTCCAATTGACTGGGCAAAATTTTGATTTAAGGCTTGAAACTTGGTATGAGCAATCTTATAAGTCCAACATGAAGCATGAAAGTCACATTGAGCATTAGAAGTCCAAAATTCCTTCTGCAAACTCAAACCCTAATTTTGGTCATCAGTGCAAGGAGATGTCTTGAGCAAAGCAAACCCTAATTCTGTCTGGAATTCAAAGAGTCTTGTGAGGGGAAATCTTGATAAAATGAGAGGGAAAATTTTGGGGTACAATAGTATTGTTATCAGTGATGATCCTGTCGGGGATACCATACCGGGAAATGAGTTTCTGCTTGATGAAGCGGGCAACCACATTCTTTGTAACGGGTGTGAAGGAAGCTGCTTCAACCCACTTGGTAAAGTAATCAATGGCTACCAGGATGAAACGGTGTCCATTGGATGCTGTAGGCTTGATCTCTCCAATCATGTCAATTCCCCACGTCGTGAATGGCCAAGGAGCTGTTAAGATATTCAGAGGAACTAGAGGTATGTGTACCTTGTCAGCGTAGACTTGGCATTTGTGATAAGTACGGGAATATTGATGGCAGTCAGCTTCCATGGTAGACCAGTAATAGCCTGCCCGTAGAATCTTCTTAGCCATCATATGTCCGCTTGAGTGGGTGCCAAATGTACCATTGTGCAGTTCATCCATGATTTGTTCAGCTTCAACCTTGTCCACACAACGAAGTAGAACGTAGTCATGATTGCACTTGTACAGGATACCATTTCTCAGGAAGAACTTGGCAGAAAATCTCCTCAAGAACTTTTTGTCGTTGACTGAAGCTCCTTCAGGGTATTCTCAAGTCTCGAGATACCTTTTGACTTCATGAAACCAGGGTTGGTCCACTACTTCTTCGGTATTAACCTCGTGACATTGTGCAGGTTCGTCCATCAGCTCAATGGTAATTTGGGGAGCCCCATTATCCCAGTTAAGTTTAAACATGGATGACATGGTAGCTAGAGCATCCGCTAGCTGATTTTCTTCTCACGGGATGTGCTAGAAGGTAATCTGCTCGAAATGAGGTAACAATGTCAGGACATGTTCTTTGTATGGGATGAGATTAGGATGTTTAGTGTCCCACTCTCCTTTGATTTGACTGATAACCAAAGCTGAGTCCCCAAACACAACCAAAGATTTGATTCCCAGGTCAATCGCAGCCTTGAGACCAAAGATAGAAGCTTCATACTCGGCCATGTTGTTGGTGCAGCTGAAGCAGAGTCTGGCGGTGAAAGGTGTTTGGCAACCTTGTGGTGAGATGAGTACCACGCCGATACCGTTTCCAAGTGCATTGGAGGAACCATCAAAGTACAGATTCCATCGGGATCCTTGTTCAGGTCCGTCATACGGTTTGTTACCTTCAATGTTGTCCAATGTCATAATGTCTTCGTCGGGGAAGTCAAACTTCATGGATTGGTAATCTTCGACAGCTTGATGAGCTAGATGGTCAGCTAGTACACTCCCCTTTATAGCTTTTTGGGTCGTTTACTGGATATCATACTCAGTCAGAAACATTTTCCATCTAGCTATTCTTCCAGATAAAGCAGGCTTTTCGAAGATGTACTTGATCAGATCCATTTTAGAAATCAGCAGAGTGGTATGTGTCAACATATTCTACCTTAGCCGGCGAGCAGCCCATACCAAAGTGCAACAAGTTTTCTCGAGCAGTGAGTAGCGAGTCTCACAGTCGGTAAACTTTTTGCTAAGATAATAAATGACATGCTCTTTTCGACCAGACTCGTCATGTTGGCCCAGTATGCACCCCATTGAATTATCCAAAACAGTCAAATACATGATTAGCGGCCTTCCTTCGACGGGTGGAATCAAGATAGGAGGTTCTAGCAAATACTCCTTGATTTTATCGAAAGCATCTTGCCAGTCATCATTCCATTCAACCACCTGATCTTTCTTCAATAGCTTGAAGATTGGCTCACAGGTAGATGTTAGGTGAGAAATGAACCTTGCGATGTAGTTTAGGCGTCCCAAGAAACCTTCGACCTCCTTCTCAGTGAGAGGGGCGTGCATTTCTTGTATGGCTTTGACTTTAGCAGGATCAACCTTGATGCCTTTGTTGCTGACGATGAATCCCAAGAGTTTACCGGACCTAACTCTGAAAGTGCACTTGTTAGGGTTCAGTCTGAGCTTGTACTCTTTTAACCTGACAAACAGCTTTTGCAGATGGTCGGGGTGTTCTTCTTCTGTCTGTGAACGGGCTATCATGTCGTCTACGTAGACTTCAATCTCATGATGTATCATGTCATGAAACAAAGCTAACATGGCTCGCTGATAGGTTGCCCCGGCATTCTTCAGTCCGAATGGCATCACTTTATAGCAGAAGGTACCCCACTGTGTAACAAAAGTAGTTTTCTCTGTGTCTTCTGGGGCCATTTTGATCTGGTTATACCCCGAAAATCCATCCATGAAAGAAAATACCTTATGTTGAGCTGTATTGTCAACCAAGATGTCAATGTGCGGTAGTGGAAAGTCATCTTTAGGGCTAGCCCTGTTTAAGTCTCTGTAATCCATGCACATTCTCACTTTGCCGTCCTTGTTAGGTACGGGCACAATGTTAGCAACCCATTGTGGATAGGAAGTAACAGCAAGAAACCCATCATTGAACTACTTCATCACTCCAGCTTTGATCTTTTCAGACATATCGGGCCTCATTCGGCGGAATTTCTGTTTAATTGGTGGACAGTCTTCTCTTGTAGGGAGACGGTGTACCATAATATCTGTATCGAGTCCCGGCATGTCTTCATTGGACCAGGCGAAGATCTCAACATATTCATTCAACAGCTGAACTAAGGGCTCTTTGACATTTGGCTTTAGGTTGGCACCCACTTTAACCTCTTTTCTGTCTTCATCAGAACCCAAGTTGATTGTCTCTATCATCTGCTAATGGGGCAGAATAGCCCTTTCTTCCTGTTGCAGCAGTCTAGCCAACTCTCCAGGCACCTCACAGTCTTTATGTTACAATAGTCTAGCCAACTCTCCAGGCACCTCACAATCTTCATCACCTTCGTATTCGGCATGATTGACCAGATCTTCAGAGTCACTGAAGGCCATAGCAGAATTGTCACCCATGGAATCCGAAATGGAAGGGTACCTGCATTTTGTGAGTGTGGGTGTGTGTAAGGGATAGCCACCTTTAAACAAATAAAATGTAAAAAGAAAGAAAATGAACACAAAAGTTTATATATGAAAATGTCCATGATTCATTAAAAATGGCATATGAAAATGAAAAATCAAACCCTTACAAGTGGACCTATGTACCTCGGGTAAGGCACAAGGCAAAAAGTGTATGAATTGTTTAAGAATTATTACAGACCAACAGCAATGTTTGAAAGATAAATTATTGATTTGTGAAAGTAATGGGAACGAAGTCTTTCGCCTCCCAGTTGTTCAGTCCTCCTTTAATAGTCGGAAAAATCCAGTCTTCAAAGTTGCTCTCATCTTCACCATCCTCCAAAGCATGAACTCCATGATGAGTGATCTTTAATGGTGGCCCTCCAGCCTGGGAGCGGCGCACAGCCTTTTGAGCAGAAGCAGTGAAACCCAAGCCGAACTTATCTGTCTTGAAAGGAAAATCTGGTAGTTGACCCCATACTGTACTTCCTCCTTCCTCGATCACAGCCTTCACATATTTCAGGGATGACATTCGAGACATAGGTTTGGTAATTGCAGGTACATAAGTCATTGTCTTGGCTACCGCAACCTCAGGAGAAACCTCTTCAAAGTGTTGGAAAGGGGTTTCTATGAATTCGCCATCTAACTCCACATAGGGGAAAGAATTAAGATGGCTTATCATATACTCCTCCTCACCATGAACTGTCATAATTTTCCCCTGGACTATGTATTTGAGCATTTGGTGTAGAGAAGAAGTGACTGCCCCAGTGTTGTGGATCCAGGGTATTCCCAATAAGCAAGAGTATGAAGGACGGATGTCCATCACATAAAATGTAGAGTTGAAAGTTTTCGTTCCAACTTTAATTGGGATGTCCACCTCCCCATGGACCATCCTCTTAGAACTGTCAAAGGCTCTGACAATGAGATTGCTGGGCTTCAGGGTCAAACCTTCATAGTCCAATATTTCCAATGCTTTCTTCGGCAAAACATTTAAAGACGACCTGGTATCAACCAGAATGTGAGCTAAAGGAATCCCTCTACATTCCATCGAGACATGCAGCGCGTTATTATGATTTCTCCCCTTAGATGTTAGATCGGCATCGGAGAAGCCAATACCATTGTCGGCCGTTAGGCTGGCTACACACTCCTGGAACTGGTCCGCGGAGGTTTCTTGAGGCACGTGGGCCGTATTCAGGAATTTGATCAAGGCTTTGGCATGAGCTTCGGAACAGAGAAATAGGGCCAGCATAGAGATTTTTGAAGGGGTTTTCCCCAGTTGTTCTACGACATCATAGTCACTTTTCTTAATTATTTTTAAAATCTCCTCCATTTCCTTTTGAGTGGTCTCGGGGATGACCAAAGGCTGAGCCCTCGTCCTGACGGGCGCTTCTTGGATCCCCTTACCTTTATCAGCAGCAACAGCAGAGGGTACAACTACGGGAGTAACAATTTCTTCAATAACTGGAGTTCGCACAGAGATGTTGACCGACACAGGAGTAACCTTAGGAGCATTTGAGGGTCCGAAGATTGCCCTTGGAGGAGCAATCTCTGGAGAGAAAATTCTTCCACTGCGGGTGATCTTACTCGTCCCAGCAATATTTCCTATGTCAGGAGTCTCTTCATTGGAACTTTCTTCGACTGATTCAATATGTTTAACACCGTGGTAGAAGATCTCTCCTCCATAATTCCACGGTATTGTTTTGTTGGACTTGTATGGGATAGGCCCCAACATAGTTATCTTCAGAGGTACAATCTTTGGATCGGATGTAATCTTAACAGGTCTTTTGGAGACCTTGGAAAGATTGGTGGAAATGGTAATTATAGCAACATCGTTAATAGGAGTTGGAGTAACAGGAGTTTTCTCAAAGAGGATTTCTTGATTATCCATTAGGCGTTGGATGCCTAACTTCAACAGCGGACAGTTGGATTATAAGGACGAACAAAGGTAGCAATCTTTTTCACAGCCCAGGAAAATCCCGGCTTTCAACAGATTCATCTTGATCATTGGTAATGGAGTCATTAAGTCATCAACAGTAGCAACATAAAGATCTTCTTCAACAACATGGACATTATGACCATGTTTTGGCATTGGGGCGGAGATCACATTAGGTTTTTCAGGGGCGTCAAACTCCACCTCTTTGGCATCTATTAAATCCTGGATCTTATTTTTGAGGGCCCAACAATTGTTGGTGTCGTGCCCCACGCTATCTGAATGATAGGAACACTTGGCGTTGGCATGGTAAAAAGGAGAAGTTGTATTTGGATTTTGCGGTGCCTCTCTCAGGGTTGTAAGGTTTAACTTTAAGAGATGGGGGAGAACCTGGGTAGGCGTCATGTTTATTTTGGTGAACTGCCAAGTAGGCCTTTCCGCTCTTTGTTGGTTGGTCCTGGGTTGATTGCTTCTAGGCTAATCAACTGCAGTCTTTTGAATCATTACAGCCCCCACCGTTGACCGGCGCTCAACTCTTCCTCGACCTCTCTAAGAGTAGACAGCTGACACCTCTTTCTTGGCTGGAAAGGTCTTCTTGATAGCAGCAGAAGCAGATGCATCCTTTTGAATTTTACCGCTCTTGATTCCAGCTTCAATTCTTTCACCAGTCAGAATTAACTCAGTGAACCCCGCAGATGAACTCCCGATCAAGTGATTAATGAATGGACCTGACAGGGTCCCCAAAAACATATCTACAAGCTCTCTCTCAGACAATGGTGGCTGCACTCTTCCAACCAAGTCCCTTCATTTCTGGGCATACTCTTTAAAGCCTTCATTAGAGACCATACCCATACTCTGTAATTGAGTACGAGTAGGGGCTAAGTCCGTATTATATTGATATTGTCTGTAGAAGGCAGCCGCCAAATCCTCCCAATTGTGCACATCGAATCTCTCAAGCTGGTAGAACCAATCTAATTGTGTACCCGACAAACTATCTTGAAAAAGGTGGACCCACGGATCCTTATCAGAAGAATGAGGTTGGATCTTTCTGACGTAAGACCGCAGGTGCATCTTTGGACAAGACAAACCATCATATTTAGCAAATGTAGGTACCTTTAATTTAGGGGGAATCACAATACTAGCAACCAACCCTAGCTCTTCGAAATCTAGCCCAGGCACTCTTTATACCTCCATAGCTGCCAGACGCTCTTCCATATTCTTGTACTTGTCGTCTGCAGGAGGGTACTGTTGCTCAGAGTAATCTTCATCCTCTTCTTCTTCCTCTTCTTCCTCAGACTCGGAGGGCACTGCAGCTCCCTTTCCTTTGCCAACCCCTTCATCAGATGTTGAGGGGAAATCCAGGACCCTTATAGCTTGGTTCTCAAATCTTATTCCCATAGTAGCCACACCAACTCTTTTCTTTTTCTTTTTCTCCTTTTCCTTCTCTAACAGTGCTTTAAGATCCTCCTGACCCTTTGCCAAGGTCGTGAGGAGTTGTTGGAACTGTGAATTCTGCGCTTGTAAGTCTTTGACCGTCTGCTCTATATCCATCTTGCTGAAATAAACAGCAGTAAGATAAGGAAACCTGGTGTGAAGACCTGTTTATGCATATGATGAATGATATGTATTCATGTAATGCATTCAAGGATTCAGAAATTCAAAGTTGTTGCAAACAAAAAGAACACACGTCATATTAATAAGATAGAATTTGTTAGTACATAAGTGCCCCATGGGCAAAATAAATACAAAATTCTAATGTAAAAAGACGTTGTGCATCCTCTTTGGCACAATGTAGTTGTTGAGAGTATTCTCTTCATGGAGTCGATGAGTAAGTTCCAAAACCTTCTTCTCACTGGCGTAGAAGATGGCTTCAAAAGTGTTTCGTTCTTCCTTGAGCTGTATCCAATTCTTTTGCAAATCTTCAAGTGATGTTGGCATGTCAGGATGTAGGAGGGTGTATGGAACCTCTCCTTCCATAACAGGCTCACGGGGAGAATGCAGGGGTAAGGCATCATAAGACTCTGGGCGCGGGTTCGTACCCACTTGAGGTAAGGCTCAAGGGGGATGGAATTCTTGTGTCCCAGGGTCTTACTGTCCACCTTGTTGGGCATCCTCCAAGCTCGGATAAACCTTTGTCGAAGTCCTTGAGTGTCGTTGTCGAAGTCAAAAACCAAGTCTGGGATCAGCATATCATGAGGGCCATCCCTTCGGGCATACCCAAATTGTCTCAGAGCCAAGCAGGGGTTGTAGGTAATGCCTCCCCTAATGCCAATTAATGGGATATTATGGAATTCCCCACAACGATCAATGATGCTGACATTTTCTATGGACCGAGAACACCAATGAACATCAGAATGTGTAAGAGTCATCAACCGTTGTGACCACCTTAAGCCTTTCTCATTCTTCAAGACTGATTGGGGAAGGTGAGAAATAAACCACCTTGCTAGAAGAGGAGTACAGCACATGAGAACACCTCTTTTCCTCATTGTTCGTGTGTGAAATGAGTGGAGGATATCCCCAACCAATGTAGGCACAACATTCCGAGATATGAAAATCTTGACAACATTCACATCTATAAGCTGATCAGGGTTTGGGAACAAGACCAATCCATAGATGAGAAGTGCTACAATCTCCTCAAAAGCTTGCAGATCTAGATAATTCCAGAAGTCTTGTGCCTTCTCAAACAGAAACTTTGCCAAGAAACCCTTGACACCACTTTTGGTTTCCCAATGAACTTTGATATCAGATGGTTGCAAGTGTAAGGCTTGAGCAACATCTTCAGGCTTTGCCTCTCTTTCCGTACCGTTGTAGGGTAGTTGATGGAGAATAGGAATCCTCAGGAGTTAAGAAAATTCCTCCAAAGTAGGCACTAGTTGGTAATCAGGAAATGTGAAGCAATGGTGTAGGGGGTCAAAGAACTGGAAGAGAACTTTCACCATGTCTTCTTCAATGTTTGAGTTGACCAAGTTGAGAAGTCTACCATGTCTTTCAGTGAAGGGAGAATTCTCTGGAATCTTGGAAGTAAGGTCCTTGAGCTGAGGAGGGATTCTCACAAGGTTGACCTGAATTGTTTTCCTGCGAAGTGAATCCATAACCTACAAAACAGGAACAAAGATGAAGATCTAAATCCTTGAAATAGTTAGTGGATGCATATGATGCTTCATGATGTTCATGATGTATGCACAAGTATATGTACAAGCAAATCACACAAGATCCTAGTTTCAGGCTTGCATGGGGTTTCATAGGTAAGTACCCTCTTGAAGTTAGTTGGCTCAACCTGTCCTATAAATAGTAACCGGGTTCTAAGGAGCTCAATATCACTGGATTATTTTTTGTGTTCATTGTTTCAGTTTAGCCACTTTACTGGCGACCGAAATATTCCAAGAAAACAACCCTCCATGAGTGTAGTATCGAGTATCTACCAACTTCGGACTGCACCAAAGCCGGTCATCTCACTACCCCTAATAAGGCCAAGATGGTCAAGTAAAGGTTCTAAAAGTCCATTAGTGCTTCATGACATCACTCAGCGGCCCTGTATTCTATTTGATTGACTCAAAGGCTATCGGTTCCCACAAATATGTCTCACTAATATAGCTATTGCTTCAACCATGTCGGTATACCCTGTACATTTTCCACAACGTATTGCTATTTACCTATGAATGTTTCATAAATCCGGGTAGAGGATTCAAACCCAAACAAATAGAACCAAATGTAAAGCAATCAAAGCAAATAAGATAAGCATGTAAAGGTGATCTAAACCCTAAGGTAACCCCACTTTTAAAAATTTCCCCAGCAGAGTCGCCAGTTCTGTGATACGGTGGGAGAACTGACTTGAGGTTTTGCGTTTGTGTTCGCAAATGTTTCGGTTTAGCAAGAGTCACCACCGACTTTTTATTTTATCCAAAGGAAAGGTCAAAAAGCACAGGAAAGACCTTTGAGATGTTTTCTTGGGTTCGGGGGTAGATTATGAAAAGGGAAGGTGCAAGCACCCTTTTCATCCATGGTTATCCATGGGCTCTTAGTTACTTGTTAAGATCACTTGCTTTTGCTTTTCAATTGTTTGAAATGGTGCTCTGTGTGTGGTTTTGAAAGTATTTTGAAAAGAGGCCATCGTTGTGGCAACCTTTGTAATGATTCTTGTTGGAATGTATACAAAGGTGTATTATCTTTTGAAAAGATGTTTCAATGTTTTGAAAGTTTGTTTTTGGGAAATGTTTTGAAATTGTGTTGTGATGTGTTTTTGAAAATAGAAAGGATGTTTGCAAGTTTTGTTCAAGTAACTAAGAGCATCTACCCTATCTACTCAAAGATCTTTCCTACACATTTTTAACCCTTTTGACAATGTTATTTTACCATTGTGTTTGGTAAACAACCTTGTATTTGTATGTTAAACGGGACAGGCGCGGGTCATCGTATTGACCATGATAGCAATTGTGCTAAGTATCTTTAGCAAGTTTTTTTGTTTGAGGGACTAGATCATTTTGTATAAGCAACCAAGATAGCGTCATTGAGGGACTATGATCTTTTGTTTTGTTTTTGTTTTGCCAAGATACTCAACATGCATACCATGGCCATTTTAAAGGCAACAAGTGGATGAAACCCTAGGGGTGCATGTGTGCATTGTGTTGTCAATTTACATGCTTTCATGTCTTGTATTAGGTCTAGCTATTTGTTTTGATTTTGGATATTGCATATAAACCCTAATCTCTATCATGCATATTTTGAAAGCTATAAATGCGTAAAAGTAAATCTACAACTATTACAACATTGATATGGGGAGGGGGATACAATTTTGAATAGGGGATTATTTACAAGAAATTAAAACCCTAAAATTATTACAACCAAATTGAATTAATTGTGCAAATAAATAAATAGGCAAATATTTAAATGGACAATTAAATAAATATGCAATATATTATAAATATGCAAAAAATGTTTTTGTATTATTTTTATGTATGTAAAAATAAAATATTTAATGCATTAAAAGTAATAAAATAAAAGATTATTTTTATTAAGAGTGGAAACCCTAATTTGTTTTTTTAGAAAATATATATCATGTATTATTTATTTATGCACAATAAAATAAATAAAATATATACAAATGTTAAAAAATAAAAATAATGTGAGAAAATATTATTTAAGTATATAAATAATAAAAAATAAAAAATAATAATTTTTTTTGTATTATTTACAAGTTTTTATTAAAGAAAATAAAAGTATATACTATTTAATAATTATTTCTATGTCTAAAAAAAATTAAAAATAATAAAATAAAATGTGAAAATTAAATAAAATATTTTTGGTAATTTTTAAAGTTTAGAAAAATAAAATAAAGTCAAATAAAAAGGAAATAGAAAAATACGCAAAAAATAAACAAATGGGCCAGGGGGGTGCCGAAAGCACAAAGGGGTGTGCAAACAGCAAGGCCAAGTCAGGCCCAGCCCAGCTGATCTTCATCTTCAACCTTTGTTCAAAAAAACGCGCCCCTGTGTACAACTTCGTATCTCCTATTTCAGTGCTTAAAAACAAAAACTTACAACACAAAAGTTATGGCATTTTTCAACACGATTCCAACCATATAAAGAACTTAATCTAACTCTCAAAGACCAGAGAGAATTTCTCTGGCCCTAATTTCTAACCTAACTTTTTCAGAAAGTTCATCAATCAAATTCTCTCAACACACTTAACTTAAATGAAATCTATGCATATGTACAGCTTAAGGGCAATGAGTACTACATTTTTTATTCACAAACCTAAGCCTAATGATTCCTAAATAGAGAGATAGAAAGTTGGAAAATACATGTTTCAGTTGAACTCGAGTATGGCAATGCAGGGGTTTTCAGTGAGGCCTGAGATGTTTGTGAGCTTGCCTGAACTTTCTCTGACCTTCCCCAATGCTTTGTTTACTTTAAGCTTGCTTGAATAAGCCTGTAGAAGTCAACCTGCACAAGCTGAAATCAGAAATGGTGAAGCTTGTAAATGGAGTTACAGTCAATGGCCAATGGTTGGGATAGCTTAGGTGGGTTATATGGAATGTATTGGAAGAGGTTTGGGGCAAAACGCACGAGTAGTTTGTGATTTGGAAACAAAAATGCAGAAACTGCCCTGTTTTGCAAGAAGAAGGTGTTTTGATGTTCAAGGGTGTTTTAGGATTGGATAGCTAGTGTTTTTGGCTCAAGGTAATATGCAAAACCTATTTTGAATGGTTGCAAGAGTTGGTTATAACAGATGGAAGTGTTGTGTAGACTTTTGCACATTTCTTGGTTTTGAAGAAAAGTGTTAAGTGATCAAGCAAAGATCATGTACAGGCCTCCTTCCTAGCTTCACAAATTGGTTGTCCTTTGCCTAAGTTTATGGAACTTGTTTGCTGCAAAGAGACGGGTTCAAGGCTCAAGGGAAACAAGTTGACATAAAGTGGTGCTTTATGAAAATAGCATTGTTGCCTTTTTGCCAAAAATAGATTAAACCCTTGTGTAAACTTCCATTGATCAGAATAATGCCTTAAACCAATGAGTTTGCATTCAATTTTTGAGTGTGGAAGGGTTTAGAGATCTGTAAACAAGTACAAATGAAGCTGGACAGAAATTGCAATTTGTAGCAACATGAAACATGCCATGGATCAAAGTGACTTTTTGCCAAATTCAAACCTTTGATTCTCCCTAAACACAAATGATTTTGGAGAGTTCTTGGACACTTTATAAAGCTTGTAACATGCTATACAATCCATATTTGAAATTCATTTTGAAATTCCAATGGGAACTAGGTGAAAAATGGCCATGAAGATAGGTCAAAATCCTGCCTAAACTAGGGCAAAATTTCACTAAGTTAAAAGTTTCATGGACCCTTATTCCAAACATCATAAATTGAGATACAAGTATCTTTTGGGAAAACTTTGTGAATTAAAGTTGTAGATTTTGTGGAGGAATACAACTTTCATGTTGGAAGTTTTGTTTGAATCCAATTGCATCATGGTGAAAATGTTGGGCAAAGTTGGGAAAAAATAAGAAAATTTCATAACTTAGAAAAATTCTAAGTTATGGAATTTTTCAATCTTAAACCCTAATTTGCAAAATTAGGTTTCTTGATGAACAAGTTTCATGTTTTGACACATCTTGATGAAAAATAACCCTTGGAACTTGATTTTGACCAAAAAGTCAAAGTTTGACTTTTCAGTGTATAGTTGATTTTTAATCAGTTGACTGAAAAATTCATATGTCAATCCAATGCTTTTGAGATCTTTTGAACCTTGTGATTAGGTCAAGATGATGCCATTGAGTCCTTGAATCCATTCTTAAACCCAATTTTCCATTGGCTAGGTTAAAAATCAGAAATTGCCCTTATATAGTCAAAACCCTAAAAATGACCATTTTGCCCTTTTGATGATCTGATCAAATTTCTTGAGGAGTTGTGGTCCAAACTTGATTAAATGGTTCATATGAGTCTATAATGTTGATGTGGGTCAAAAATCATGAGGTTTGACTGTAAATTGGCCACAGTTGACTTTTCCCCCAATACAACTGATTTCTAGGTCAACTGTCCAATTGACTGGGCAAAAATTTGATTCAAAGCTTGAAACTTGGTAGATGTTATCTTATAAGTCCAACATGAAGTATGAAAGTCACTTTGAGCATTGAAAGTCCAAAAATCCATGTGCAAACTCAAACCCTAATTTCAGGTCATCAGTGCAAGGAGATATCTTAAGCAGAGCAAACTCTAGCTTGGTCTTGAGTTCAAAGAGTCTTGTGAGGGGAAATCTTGATAAAGTAAGAGGGAAAATTTTGGGGTATAACATGGGGTATCGACATGATCGGAGAAATCAGGCCCACCGCTTCCAAAGGACATCACTTTATCTTAGTAGCCATTGATTACTTCATGAACTGGGTTGAGGCAGCCTCTTTTGCTACAGTAACCAAGAACGTCGTGGCGCGGTTTATCCGACATAATCTGATATGTTGATATGGGGTGCTAGAGAGAATTATTAATGGCAATGGTACGAATCTCAATAACACAATGATCACCGAGCTTTGTAAACAGTTCAAGATACAACATCATAATTCTCCCCTACTGGTCGAAGATGAAAGGAGCTCTTGAAGAAGCTAACAAGAACATCAAGAAGATTGTACAGAAGATGACGGTGACATATAAGGACTGGCATGAGATGTTACCATTTTCTCTTCATGGGTACCGTACCTCAGCACAGACGTCGACAGAGGCAACACCCTACTCTCTGGTATATGGCATGGAGGCAGTCCTACCCATCGAAATCCAGATACCTTCTCTCAGGATTATGAAGGATGTGGATTTGAACAAGGACGACTGGATTCGAACCCGACTTGATCAGTTAAATCTAATCGATGAATAGAGACTTACTGTTATCTGCCATGGTCAGACGTATCAAAAGCGAATGATCAAGGCTTTTAACAAGAAAGTTAGGCGTCAAGAATATCAAGTCGGAGATCTAGTGATCAAGCGCATCATACTGCCGCAAGGTGATCCCAGGGGCAAATGGACCTCCACATACGAAGGGCCATTTGTGGTTAAGAACATTTTCTCAGGTGGAGCTATGATTCTAACCACCATGGATGGTGACGACCTTCCTCACCCTGTCAATGCAGACATAGTGAAAATATACTACGCCTAATCAAAGACCCGCCAGGTTAACCGGCCTAGGCAAAAATAAGGGCTTCCCGGTGAACCAAAAGGGTTCGGGAAAAAGTAAGGGATGAAAATGAAAAAAATTTGTACACCCGGCAAGTCGAAAACCTGAAAGGGTGACTTGGGCAAAAAAGGGTATCCCAGTGGACCGAAAACCCGAAAGGGCGGTCCAGGAAAAAGTTAGGGATATAAAGCGTATCACTATGTCTCATTGGATCATCTTGCGACTAGACTTCGGTATCGACTATCAAGCTCGGACAGTGCCAATCAATCTGATCAACTTTCGTCCGAGAAGCAAAGTGATGAGACGCTTGGAGATATAAAGGCAATAGCAGAGTTGGAACCCAATGGGATTGTTTCACATAGATGTTTTTTATTTTACATAAATTTGTGTAGCTTCCATTTTTTCGGCGGTGTTCTCTTACTAGAGCGTCAACCTCCTTGTACAAAAATTCCTATTACAGGCCAACTTCAAAAATCAATACAAAATTATTTTCACTTCGAGTTTGTTTTTGTTTTCTGTTTTGTTTTGCAAGAACGTCCAATGACTTATTTTTGATATATGCATTTGAAAACGACTGCTGCTCATAAACATTTACATAAGAAATAAAAGACAATTACTCGTAATTGCAGAAACAGGGGCAAAAACAAGAAGTGCCAAACCCTACAGTTACTCTGCCCATCAGGTACCGGGATAGAGCCAGCTTGGGAACATAATTATTGGTACATACACTCCCCCAGAGTAAAAGTATCCAAAGGCATTAATGTCAGCTTTCCCGAAACAGGATGTAACCACCCCAGCTGAGGTTCATAATCGCGGGCGAGTTAGAAAATTTCATCCCCCAAGCAGAGTTCATTTCTCCAGATACAGAGGCTCAATCCTCGACAAAGTTCATCACTTCAGCTACAAAAATACATTTTCTAAGTTCGTTCCCCGCAGAGTTTATTCTCAAGCAGCATCTTTTCCCGACAGAATACTTACAAATCTCCAGCAACCGTCAGGGATTTATTTTCCCAGACGCGAGCATACCCCGATAGCATTTCATGAACATACATCATGACATACGCATACATATCATATACAACATAATCTCATTTATTTGGAGAACATCATCTCACCCTACATTTCATGCATCGCATATAACTACCCCCGATATCTTTCCAGGAAAAGAGGATTAGCTTCAACAAATTCAGCAGTTATACAAGTCACATCTGCAGACGACTAATGGAAACCCAGTTCCCAAAACCAAATGGGTTAACTAATCTACACTATCACTTCGAAGTAACCCTACTATCCAGGTTCCTTCTTACAACCCTACTATTCAGGCTTTCACTTAGAAGAAACCCTACGACCCAGGTTCCTTCTCACAGCCCTACTATCCGGTCTTTCATTTCGAAGAAACCCTACTATCCAGGTTCCTTCTTACAGCCCTACTATCCAGGATTTCATTTCGAAGTAACCCTACTATCCAGGTTCCTTCTCACAGCCCTACTACCCAGGCTTTCATTTTGAAGAAACCCTACGACCCAGGTTCCTTCTCGCAGCCCTACTATCCAGGCTTTCATTTAGAAGTAACCCTACTATCCAGCTTTCTTCTCACAGCCCTACTATCCAGGCTTTCATTTCGAAGAAACACTTCTATCCAGGTTTCTTCTCACAACCCTACTATCCAGGCTTTCATATCGAAGTAACCCTACTATCCAGGTTCCTTCTCACAGCCCTACTATCTAGGCTTTCATTTCGAAGTAGCCCTACTATCCAGGTTCCTTCTCATAACCTTACCATCCAGGTTTCTTTTCTCTTACCTCCAGACGACAGCTTACAACACGGTAAAACCTGGACCTGACCAGTTTCAGTCAATTTCACCTTTCCCCAGTAAGTCGCGATGCAACCTGTACACTGACCAGATATGCAGTTCACCTCCGGAGTTAATTCCCCAGTAGAGTAACGGACAACTGAAGCTCCTAAAATTCTATTTCTCCCAAGACAGATACCAACATTCCTCAGCAGATTCCTCCTCAATGACAGGAACAAGAATTCTCATCAAAGGAATATCTCAGGAAATCAACATCCTCCAGATGGCATATTTAAGCACATCTCCGACGATTCTACGAGGCTCCGGAACATCCTGGATGGCATCTTTAAGCCAATCTCTGGAAATCCTGTAGCAACTTCCAAATGGCATCTATAAGCCCATTCCCGATATCATGAATCAAGTATCACTTCATGCGAGTGCAAATTTCTGAGCACTCTAGTGTTCAATCATCTTCCACCTTCAGATCACAAAAGGAAGACGAGCCAATCTACATCCTCAGGTTTAAGAAGATTGAACAGGGGCAGCTGTTGTACCCCAAAATTTTCCCTCTCATTTTACTCAATACATACTCCTAGGGATCCTTAATTTGCTCAAGTTTGCCCAAGAGTTGACCATACAAACTCTCTCCTAAGGCAGTGTGTCTCAAATTAGGGTTTCCATTTTAATTAAGATAGGTGAACTCTAAAGACCTCATATGCTCTCCATGGTCCTAATATGTTCTCAATACCCTCCATGTCAAATTTCAAGCACTGGACGAGAAGTTTGCTCAGTCAACGGCTCAGATGCCTGAAAATCAACTGTACTAGGTCAAAAGTCAATTGTGGCCCAAAAATAGTCAAACTTCAATATTTTTGGTCAACATCAAAATTTTGAAGTGATATCCATCATTTGATCAAGGGTTTATCATGATTCATCAAGGAATGCCCCAAATTCATCAAAACCCAAAAGTTGCTAAATTAGGGTTTCATGGGAAAAGTCAACCAAACTTTGACTAGGCATAACTTCTTCATACTTTATCAGAAATTTTCCATCCAAGGCTCATTTTTAATAGGATGCAATTCCCTACAACTCATCTTCACCCCACAAGTTCAACATATGCCCTCATCAAAAGATATGAATTTCTACATTATAGGTCATTTTGAAAAGTCAAAAAAAACACCTTTTGGGTCAAAGCTTCTTACATAAACATGGAAGACCCAATTGAAATGAGACCAAAAGGGTTGCTTAGGGGACATCCTAAGCTTTCTAAAAAGTCCAATAACACATCTCTAGGGTTATAATTGGAGGATATATGCCTTGTCAAAGTTGACCTTTTTTGCAAAATTTCCAAAAGTCAAATTTCTCAAAAGTGCATTTTTTACCAAATGGGCTTAGCATTTCATGATTGCACCTCACTTGTAGCATGGTCCACGACCCAAATGTTTACTCACATGTTATTTGCTTCATTATTTATTTTGATTTTGATTTTTTATTTATTAAAATTTGAATAAAATCAAATAATTGGTAAATTATATCAAAGATATGTTTTGATATGATTTTTGGACAAAATCTCAATCAAAATATGCTGAAATATCAAGACAAAATCGCATCAAGCATGATTGGTACAAAAATGGGATAATTTGGCTCAATTTAGAAAGTTTGCATATGGCTAAAGAATCAAATCAAATCTCATCAAAACTTCAAGATCCAATCTGTTTTGCAACCCTAATTCATTGAGGGATACATAATGAACAAGAACAAAGCATGAAACACGGGTTGGCAGGCGTGAAAAAAAAAACAAAGTTCCAAATTTTCCAAGAAAAGTGCAGATTGGATCTTGCTCTATAGACCGTTTCAAGTGTTTCTAAGGATCAAGTCGTACTCCTAGGCACTCACTGAACCTGTAGCAAGCATTTGCAAGACCTGAAACCTCCATAATCGTGTTCTATCACGTCCACGGTTTGTACTTTTCCTTGAGTTTTGTTTTCATGGATTCTGACATTATCAATACGTTTTAAATATATATTCATGCTTATAATCATGTTTGCAAGGTGTTTGGATTGTTTAATTTGAGTTTGAGTGCAGGAATTTGAGGACGCCATTACTAGGGTTCATAAACTCATAATTGGTGTTTCCTCTTTCAGGACAAATTAAGAAGAATTTTGGACACCATTAGACTCAGGACTCAACCCCTGATTGACCCCTAACATTGGTTTTAATTTATATTGCCTATATCATATATTTGAATCACGCAGGGTTTTAGCTACAAAAACAAATATGTCACTATAGCTTATAGTGACGGAAAACAGTCGTAGGAAAATGTCTGTGGCCTAAAGCCACAGATCAGCGAAGAAGATGATGGCGTGGAGGTGACGGATTGGTCCGTTCAAATAAATGGGGCCCATAAAAGGGCGTGCGCGTGACATATAGGCTTAGTGCTTTGTTTGCTTTATATTTATTTTATTTAACTAGGTACATGAATGGCTAATCAGCACAGTTGGCAAGGAGGGGGATATGTTTGTAAGGGACCTGGGTTCGATCCCAGGTCCAAACATTTTCTTATTTTCTTAACTGCCACTAACAGATCAGGTACATCAAGCTTGCACGTGCTCACCATATGCCATCACCATCTAACCAATGGATGCATCCCATGCCCAGATCTAGCGTTCATCACTGAAGGACCATGGTGAACCATCAAGCGCCAGCACCACTGGATCCAGCGTTGACTTGGGCCACCAACCTTGGGCCCAAGGTCAGATTTAGGGTTGCACCCCCCAGATTTGCTAACAACATACAGGCCCATTTTCAATTCTTTCTTATTTTTATTTCCTTTATTTAATTATTTTGTTTAATTATTTTTCCACAAATATTAATTACTTTTTTTTATTAATCATAAAATCAACAAATCACAAAATCACAAAAAATATCATTTTTTTATAAAATATTTCCTTTAATTTAATTAGAAAATTAGGTTAATTTAATTTACTTTTTTTTCATAATTAAAAACAATTAAAAATTAGTGTTTAATTAATGTGCAATTAAATTCTTTTCTCAAATAAAAAATGTACAAAAATATTTTTCTCTCAATTAGGGTTTTAGTTATTTTTTTAAGTGTCCTCTTATTTAATTCTCCGCGCGTTTAATTAATTCTTTTTTCATTATTTTTGGTAACTGCCAATGGTTTGTAATAGTTAAGCTAGGTTTTTTTCATTTATCTCTTTGTCCCCAGATTTTGGTTATATAATTAATCCCCCTCCCCGAAGCCTTGTAATAGCTAGGTTTATTTTCTCGCACTTTTAATTTCCGTAATCTTTAACTGTTAGATGCATGGTTAATAGGATTGTATGGATAGATGTTTGAAAAAATTAAAACGGTAGCTCACTTAATGTGCAAAGACTAATTAACTGAAAAATTCACGTGCACATATTCACTCCTAGGGTTTGCCTCACAGGTTGCCTTCGGTAAAATAGTCATTTAAGCATAGGAGATTTTAGTGGTTGCCCTCCTGTCCAAAAGATCAAATGTCCCATTCGAATGTTGCCTCGGAAAGATCTTAAGACTCTAGGGTTACTACTAAGGTTTCCTACCCACTGCTCTGGTGACTATACTTGTCCATTTCGAACGTCCCTTACAAACTCCAACGACGGGGCTACCTACTCCTTAATAGTAGGATAGCGTTATCTAAAGGAAATGAGAACAAATAACCTTTTTTCGAGTAGGTAGAATCTTAAGTACTTGCTCAACGAAACTTTTCAGACAAACACCTTTCAAAACAAATTTTCAAAACAAACTTCGTCACACCCTTGAGGACTGATACAAGGGTTATCACGAAGTAAAGCTTTTTTTTAAAACAAGTACACACAAGCAATTTTAAAAAAATGAGAAAGTACCTAAGAGCCCATGGAAAACCATCGATAGAAAGGGTGCTAACACCTTCCCTTTCTATAATCTACCCCGTACTCAGAAATCTTAAAAAAAGGTTTTTTCTGTTCTTTTTCCTTTTCCATGATTGGAAAAAATAAAAGTCGGTGGCGACTCTTGCTTACCGCGACATTTTGCAAACAAAAAACGCAAAACGCAAACTAGTATTAACAGTCGGTTCTGCCATCGTATCACACTTACTAACTAATGGTATGGATAACACTATCTCTAAAGGAGTAGGAAAAGAATAAGAACGACTTTAAGTGGGTAGGATACTTTTAATCGCTTGCTCATAAATTTTTTTAAACAAGATATTTCTCACATCACACCTTTAAAGATAAATATTTTTCAAAACACTTTGTACGTATTCTTGAGGATTGATACAAGAATCATTACAAAGTCAGCCTTACATTGGCGATTTCAAAATATTTTCATACAAATCACACATAAAAAAGAAAATTTTAAAAGTGAGTTAAGCGATTAAGAGCCCGTAGATAACTATAGATGAAAAAGGTGCTAACACCTTCCCTTTTCATAATTTACCCCCCAAACTCAAAATCTTCAAGGTCTTTCCTGTTCTTTTCACCTTTCCTCATTGGATAAAAGAAAAGTCGATGGCGACTCTTTCTATCCACAACATTTGCAATAAAACACAAAACAAGTTAGCTCTCCCACCATATTACAAAAGCATACACACCTCAAGAATATTTATGTTTGAAAGCACAATATTCAGATCTCCTGTCTGACTTTGAGGTGTTGGATGTCATCCTTCTACACCTAAAGAGGAGATTCCCTCTAACGGGTATTTGGAGCAGATTTAAACAATAGTGGAATTTACTGGTCATCACAAATAGATTGTACGGAATAAGTATGCTTCTCTATCACACAAGGATTCCCTTCAGTCCTTGCAAAAATATATGTTCCATCATATGAGGACACCATATAATTGAACCCTACATAGAGAGGAACTTCCCATAGATACCAGTGAATCATAATCCTTTGGTCCGAAAAACAAATAACTCTTAACTACTTTAAATAAAATGAAATGCCCATCCTAGGTAAATTAGATAACATTTCAATAGTGCAGACGCCAATCAACCATAGAATTCTGGTTGACACACCTCCAATGCAGACAATCCTTGAAAGACTTTTCCATTACAATAGAATAAGATTTTCATGCTCTCATATACTTGACAAGAGATATCAAGTTAGAGTAAACAACCTCTATCCTATTAATGGGAAACTACACCAATCATACTGAGAGAAATAAATTCTCAAACTAAGAATGTCAAGACATTATATCTGACATTTCTTCAAGACCTTCTAGCTTCAGATTAAGTACCCCCCCCCCCCCCCCTTATTAACTACTAAGAGTTCCTTGAGAACCATACAATAGCTGCACACCCTATGGTTAGTGCATTACTTCCCTAAACCAAAACTTGTTCCATGTCCATAGACAAGATTCCATAAGCTTATCTCATTTGATTAGAAAGATCTTCCAAATGTTAGAGAGAAAGTTCTTGACACTATAGCTTATCCTCCATATATAAAGAATCTGGATGAGATACCTTTATCAAGCCTCCATAACAAAGCACAACCATTCCTCACCAACTCACTTAGATCAGAAATAAACTAATCTAAATAGTTCCAAATATGTTGATCGTGTCCTGACGAACATACTTATCTAAGACATGTTTCTATCATAGAAACTTCTTAGATACAAAGGCCTCCTCTTCCAGGTCAGAAGTAGGTTCTAAACATATGTGATTTAAGACACATTTGTTTAGCCCCAAAGCATCTGCTATGCCCTGCCTTTGTCCAACCAAATTCCGCATAATCCGCTGGCTTGATGTTCCAACATCTGGTAGGACATCAGTTCCCTTTACAAGGAACACATCAAGAGATCCTTTATCAAAGCCCGGTGATTAGCCTTTTAGGGTTGAAAGAAAAAATAAATTGCCTCTACCAGATCTCTTTTCAACAAACTCACATAAGATTGCCTTTATGAGTGGACTTGAGATAAACCTCAAGTATCTTTGGTTGTTCTAGCAAGCTAGTCGAACCTCTCCTCAAGTATCACCACACCATGGGATACGCCTTCGGAGGAGAATAGTGTGTTGCATCCCCAACACACAAAACCACTAGGATTCTTCCATTATATATAAATATATATATATATATATATATATATATATATATATATATATATATATATGCAGCGGAACACAAACAAGAAAACTGCACACCAACATTCAGGCAAAAACATAAACTTTGCACAACCACACCATACTCCAAGTGCAACAGGTTATCCTAGGTTTGAAAATAAATCAAACCCTTAACGCAGTAGTTTGCCACCAAAGCTACACGCCTGAAAACAATACAGACATGTCCAATACACACCATGTCATGAGCAATCCATCCTTCACTTCTAGGGATCGTTAAAACAACAACATGAACTTTCCAAGTTTATACAACTCTTCATTAGAAACAAACTACCTTGCACATAACCAGAAAGTGTCCCCTTTGGATGTAACCCAGAAACAGACAGGATGCATGCTCTAATACCAATTGAAATTCTGGTATGACAGAACTCAGATGTCCTATGACATGTTGGGACATCTGATCCAATATAAACAAATAGACAAGGTATTAACAACAAAAATAGTACTAAAAAGCATAAACAGCACACTAGAATTGTTAACCCAGTTCAGAGTAACTCTCCTACTCTTGGGGCATACCAAGCCAGGGATAAGTCCACTAAAATAGTATCAATTCATAAACCCTACAAGAAACCTCTAGTTTACGACCTAATCACTTAACCACTACCATTGCTAGAATTTCATCTAACACTCACCTAGATATGAGGCCCTCCTAAATCCCTCTTCAATCACAGACAGTGATTGGATCAACACAATTCTGAACAAACAGGAAGACAAACTTCCATGACAATCACTAGCCAAGACTCTTGACTAAGACAACAACTTGGAGTTGCTTCAAAGATTCCTCCAAGAACAATACTCAAATAATTACTTCACACCTTCTGAGTGAGAACATAGTGACCATCTCACAACCCAAGTGGTTCACTAACACCACCTCTCCTAGAGAGCGGCACAGAGACAAAGCCCTAGAATTATACATCTTGAACCCGTGTCTTTCCTAGGTTACAAACACTTCTATTTATAACATATACCCAATTGGATTTGGGCCTTAAAAATACAATATATCGGCTGTAACAACCAACAGTAACTTCTGCTACAAACAAGATCTTCAATCAAATCTTCCTAAATTATCTCCAAATTTAGAAACTGTATATTATTCAATATTCTGATTAGATTCTTCTTGACCTCTAAATCAGCGCCACATAGGATTGCATAATATTTCCAAAATATTCTGCACCAGTTAAATCATAATAGAAACTAACTATCCACTTCAGCTCAGGCGCGATGTCGTATGCTCCTTCATAGGACATCTTATCTGACAAGTTGTTCTAGATGTTGAAACTCTTCAACTCAACAGGTCCTGACATAAAATATGACTTCTTGCTCAACCTGTTTCTGTTAGCAAGTTAATACATCCTATCTAACATATTACTGCTATATTGTTTTTACAAAAAATTAATGCCAATCCTTAAGACTAAGGAACTTACAAGATGTCCATCACCCTTAATGATCTCTCATCCCTTCTGCATCTTCCAAATAGGAGAAGATTACTAAACCATTCTCAGATCAATATATATATATATGAGACACTTGAAATGATGGTGAACTATTTGAGAGTTAACCTAGGTGAGACTCAAATATAGCTTGATGCAATGAGAGACGCTCATGTCCGATTTTCATACTTGGCAGAATTGTACAAATAAAACTTAGCTGCGGAAGTGGAGAGCAAAGAGGATGATGAGTACGTTTTATTCCACAAACAATATGCATTAAGGTTATACTTCATGAACTTGGTTGGCACGATAATATTAGTGGACAAAAGTACAACCTACATTGATGTAGTCTACCTAACATACTTCATCAACTTAGAGTTGATTCACGAGTACAACTAGGGGCCGCATATTTTGTTTATCTGTACTCCAAACTAGGTGAAGCTTGTCTTTGAAAGACAAGTCATATGATAGGAAGTTGCACGCTGTTTGCAGTAATATATTTGTAACCTTTATTATTACTAATGTTTTCATAACACTTGTGTTACACTTGTTACTAATATTTTATCAGAATCATTTTTAGGTATGGATCATTTCTCACTTTCCTCGCATATTTGGGTATTTATTGACCGTACTATTGCAAATGACATATGATTTTTCCCATACGACGATCACCATCAGATGCGTCTCTGGGACGACATAGCCTTCTACTTTAGATGGTTGGCTTGTGGGTCGCGCCTGACGTATCTGCATCTGCCTGAGTGGGTCATGTGCCAGTTCAGGTTTCTTCAGATTATTCCAAGATATCCTTTTGTGTTTGCTCCTCTGACTGTCTACCATAGAGATATTGATGTCATACTCGATGATTTTTATTATCATTTAGTACCAGATGATGCACGCAATGTGTTGGTAGGTGATCCATGGGCTGCTGCACACAACTACATCCAATTGTTCTATTGAGTGTCACGTCCTTAAATGACATCAGATGTCGCGAGAACACCCCTTAAACTAGCTCGTCAAGAGATATTGGAAGAGGAGAAGGCTAGGGATGACCATGTGTTGTACCCCAAAATTTGCCCTCCCATATTTCTCAAAACATTTCAAGAAAATTCACAAGTCCAACCCGGCGCGTTATATTCAGGTGTTCTTTCGCCAAGATATCTCTGATAACATATTCTCAAATTCAGGTTCGGCTCAAGAGTCAATTCTTTAAAGAAGGTATCCGAATGTGTGAGTTTTCTTGAAGAAATATAGTGAAAAAGTGTGTTGAAAGTGCAGTTTTTACGCGCTCGAAAATTCATAACTTGAAGATCGTGACTCGTTTTGAACCCGTTCCGGTGGCCAAAATTCCGTCTTGACATTATCTACGTTTTCATCTCTCACGGCTGGAAGCCAATTTCGATCAGAAGGTCTTCAAAAATATGGATTTATCAAGTATTTTCGTGCAGAAAATTTGTGACAGAAGTTTATTTGCGTCATGTTCAAAAAATCATAACTTGGTCGATTTTCATCGTATCGAGCTGGTTCTGGCGCCAAAATTTCATAAATTGAGTTGGGTACATTTTCACAGAAGGTATTGAGTTCAAACGGTATTCAAAAGGCCTTCGTTTTTTGCTCAGAGTGCGTGACACGCTGAAAATCCTGAATGCTGAATATTATTTCATCTGGGCCGAAACTTCGAAAATTCATAACTCGGTCAATTTTTATCGGATTGGACTCATATTTTTACATAAGGTCACTGACTCATAGATTTACAACTTTGCTTCAAAAGTCGAGACCAAATTATGCACCGATCAATACCAGTTTTTTATTGAAGAACGTGTCAGAGTCGACACTGGAGCCCAAAATAAGTTTGTCTGAGCTGAAACTTCAAAAATTCATAACTAATTCACCGTTTATCCGATTGAGTCGATTTTCGGACAGGAGTTAGTTCTCGATGCCGGCTACATTTTGTTTTCACATTTCAACTTCAAAAAATGCACTTAAGTCCCTGCGATTTAGCCTGGAAAGTGACGAATTCAAGTGAATATTGGAGGCCCAATTGCACATTCAAAGCCCATTTGCTTTACCCTAATTTCCATTATATAATCACCTTCTTTTCACACAAACCAGAGAGGAGGAAAAGAGAAAAAAAACTTTGCCACAACACTGTTAGAATATCAAACTCTTTCAAGAACCCTAAAAACTTGAAATCCTTATTACAAATCCCTCTCTCACTACAAACAAGCCATCACAGTTACAAACCAACACCTCACTACTTCTTCAGTAAGGGTAAGGCTGACTTGATCTCCATGATCCTAATTTTCCAGTAAGGCATAAAAGCATTCAGGCCACTGATTTTCCAGTAAGGGTAAGATTGATTTGATCTCCATGATCAAAAGGGTATAATCATTCATACATGCCATATTGTGCCTAAACATTAAATTTCTTCATATATTGGCTTTATTTGCATTTTATGATTTTATTTAATTTGTTCGTGAGATTCAACTGCAGATTTAGACAGGATCCCAGGTTCATTAAGGAACGTTGAGGCCAAAAGCCAAATGGCCAAAAGCCAAAAGCCAAATGGCCAAAGTAGAAAAACTTATGCATGACATCAATACATGGCGAGACAGACATCCTGAGAAGATTAAGGAACATTGAGGCCAAAACGCAAATGGCCAAAAGCCAAAAGCCAAATGGCCAGAGTAGAACAACTTATGCATGATGAGGCCAGAACACAAATGGCCAAACCACTCCAATTCACCTCCAAAAAGGGGACAGAAACCCCCCAAGGTATTGTATTTTCTTTCTTTTCCTTATTTTATTTATTTCAATTATTTCTTTTTTTTAATTAATTCCTTTAATTTAACTTATTTTCACAAAATATAAAAAATAGTAAAAAACAGAAAAGTCATAAAAATCAAAATATATTTATTTAATTAATATTTTTTGTAAATAAATTTCACTAATAATTAATTATTTATTTTTATAAATCAAAATTGCATGTAAATAATTAGATTAATTTTAGGTTTAATTTTAACATGTTTTTCTTAATAAATAAAAAAAATTAGAATTAGGGTTAATATTTTAATTTCATTTAATCTTTCTCATAAAAATACATAAAAAACATAAATACCAAAAACTCAAAAAAAAAAAAAAAATTTCTTTTTTCTCTTTAATTTCATTAGTTTAATCATTTAATTTAATTTCATTAAAAAGGGTCCAACGCCCTCGTTTCTAATTTTAATTCCTATTCGCGCATTTTTATTTATTTCCTTCTTTTAAATATTTATGTAACTCTCCCAAAGCCTTGTAAACTTAATTTCTCGCACTTTATTTTATTTCTTTATTTACTTTCTGTCAAATCGGGTCCTGGATTTTAATTTTGGCGATGTGGACCCGCGCCTTTGTAATAGTTTAGAACTTTCAATTTCCGCATCTTTTTTAACTGTTAAATAAATGCATGCAAGAATGAATGACAAATAAAAATAACGCGTAGATCACCCCTGACATGAACAAGATAAATGTAAATGAACATGACACACAAATCACACACCATCCCTAGGGTACGCCTCACTGTTGCCTTGCCTCGAAAGGTGATCGTCGAGTAGAGGATGTCTTAGTAAGTCCTCATGATCCGGGAACCTGGCATGAGGGTAGCTTCTAAGGTGTCTTCCCATTGCTCTGGTGATCACCATGTCCCGAACCTCGAATTGACCCGAACACCTCCAACGGTGGTGCTACCTACCTCTCAATGGTGGGATGGCACTACTTTAAGGACATTTACACAGACGAATTCCTTAGGGTAGGTAGATAACTCTTGATACTTGCTCTAATTTCAAAAACAAATTCAAAAATACTTTTCACACCGACACCTTTTCAAAAAAGCTTTCGAAAGCAATTTTTCAAACACTCTTGAGGACCGATACAAGAGTCGAACTGAAATTTTCAAAGAATCTTTTTAAAACCCACAGTTGAAAAGCAAACAAACAATTTTGAAAACACAAATGAGCAAGTATCTAAGAGCCCATGGATAACTATGGATAGAAAGGGTGCTAACACCTTCCCTTTCTATAACCTACCTCCCGAACCGAGAGCAATCTCTTTAAGGAATTTTTCTGTGCTTTTGTCCTTTCCATTTGGAGAAAATAAAAGACGGTGGCGACTCTTGCTTCCGCGACATTTCGCGAACCAGCGTTAAACAGTCAGTTCCAGATCCACCGATCACAGAACTGGCGACTCTGCTGGGGAGAATACTTAAAGTGAGGTGTACCTTAGGGCTAGTTCATAACTGTGTTTTCAATTGCTTTCCTTGTTTGCTTTAAATTGTGGGACTGTCTTGGGAGTTCTATAGATCCTAACCCGGATCTGGGGGATACCTTCTTAGAAAGTAGCAACAAGGCTGTGAGGGAACTGTGTGGGGTATACCGACATGGTTGAAACAGTCTGCTACGTTGATGTGGCACTTTGGTGTGTACCGGTAACCCTTGAGTTCAGTCAAGGAGAGTACGGGGCCTCCGCGTGGTGTCGTGAAGCATCAACAGACCTTAGGAACCTTAATTGAACTATCTTGGCCTCTTTAGGGTAGTGAGATAACTGACTTTGGTGCAGTCCGAGGTTGGTTGATACTCGATACTACACTCAATTGAGGGTTGCTTTCCTGGAATATTTCGGTCGCCAGTTCAGTGGCTAAATCGAAACGATGAACAATGAAAGCAATCCCGTGATATTGGGACCCTTAGAACCCGGTTACTTCTGATAGGACATGTTGAGCCCACCAACTTCAAGAGGGTAATACCCAGACCTCATGCGGGCCTAAACTCTAAGGGTTTCTCTTGTGTGACTTGTGTGCCCTCGTACTTGACTACTTGCATGCTTTACCTGACACATGAACTATTTGCAGGTTTTGTTTATAGTCCTTAATTGGGACTCATGACAGGTTTTACTTGAGTTTCTCGCAGGTTTCGTTTATAGTCCTTAATTGGGACTCATAACAGAGTTACTAAGTCTTGCGGGTTTTGTTTATAGTCCTTAATTGGGACTCATGACAGGTTTTATTTGAGTTTCCCGCAGGTTTCGTTTATAGTCCTTAATTGGGACTCCTAACAGAGTGTACTGAGTTTCTTGCAGGTTTTGTTTATAGTCCTTAATAAGGACTCATAACAGGGTTTACCCATAGTACCCCATGCATAGCATAACATCATACCATTGCATACATCCTAACCCATTTCAAGGATCTCAAGGGTCTGTGGTGCAGGTCAGGATGAATCAACTGTCCAGCAAGGGGCAAAAGGGGATTTATTTTCCTCTAGCCAAGGTTGTCAGGGGCTATGACCCACTGGATATGGTGAGCCTTTGACCCTTGAAGAAGGAATCTCAGCAAACATGAAGTTCCCTCAATCAAGCTACCTAGTTCTAACAATTTTTGTTTACCCCACGAGGTCCTTGAAAACATTGCATGCATATCATACACATCATTGCATAACAGGTACCCTTGTTGCAGGTTACTTACCTTTCCTGTTGTTTATTTCAGCAATGGCTTTCCAACAAGACAACCAGGACTTTCTTGCTCAAGAGACCCGGTTCGGGGAAATCCTCCTGAATCTATCCAAGGGGCAGGAGGAGCTAAGGACACTTTTCATGGAGACTTTGGTCAGGAACAGCGCTGAGGACGAACGGCTGAAACACCTGCAAGCTGAGATGGATGCAATGAAAGCCCAGATGCTGGGGCAGGTGACTGCCATCCAAGACTTAGCTCAAAGACAAGATGAGCTCGGGGTTCTAGTCAACCAACTGCTTCGGGATAACCAGCTGGGGCAAACACCTAAGGTTGAAGGGCCAGTCATCATTCAACCATCTTTGAGACAAGGAGGTAAGGGGAGAGCTCCTCAAATGGCTCCAGTGCCACAAATTCAACATCAACCTCACCAGCTTCAGCCAGCCAAGCCCAGGAGGCAATTCACCCAGCTCAACATGTCGCTGTTTCAAGCTTTACAACGCCTGCTGAGATTGAATTTGATTACATTAAGGGCTCATCCCCAGAATCTCAACACAGCACATCCTACTTATGATCCCAATAAAAGGTGTGCCTACCACTCTGCCTGTCCAGGACATGATACAAATGAGTGTTGGGCTCTGAAGAACAAGATCCAGGACCTGATTGATGAAGGGGCATTAGAGTTCACACAAGATGGTCAGGCAGAATTTTTCTACCATCCCTCCAAGGCTCACCATTTGAAGTGACAAGCCTTGAGACTAGGAAACTTTTGTTCATTCGAATGTTCAAGTTGTAATTCTTTTTGATTGTTCAAACATTTGTTCATTGTTAAACATTGTTATTTCATTAATGCATCGCATATGTCCGTTTTGAAGCAATATATTCGTATTCACTATACGCAAATTATTTTCATATTTTTTCTGATGATCAACTCTCAATTAATAATTCTAAGCCTCTTGAGGGAGGATGACGAAAACGATACCACAATCTACAGTATGCTTTTGAACAGACCCCGCTGATGAGGTACAGGCATTGTTTCAATCCCTAAACACTGGAGTTATAAGGATGATAATCCCTCGTCAACCCATCTGAGCCAAAGAAGTAGGAGTTTTTCTTTTCGAAATTTAAAACCCTTAATCATAACCTGGGGCAGGGTAGTTTTCTCAGTTGATCCAAGTGCATAACGAATGGCACCAAAAGAGGTCCTTACAAAACAAAGAAAGACAGTGATGGTTCGGAATAATCAATAAAGAAAGGCAGTCAGTATCTTTCAAAATAAAAACCCAACAAGTCAAAACCTATGAAGGAGACTTACAAAACTGGGGCATCCCGCTGACTGTAATTCCAAAAAAAGGAAACAGTTCAGGCAAAAAAGAAAGGGATAACAAAAATCGAACAAGAAAGAGGTCTTACAAACCCTCAACAAAAAAGGAATGACTGCCTATTCAAAACAAGTTATCAACATCTGAATCATCACCGGAAAATCAGGACAAAAACTCAAATAAGGTCAAACGCACGATCAGCTGAGTTTAGGTTTGGAGAACATCACGAAGAGCGGGTGGGTACAAATAAAATTTGAGCCTTTATCCTTTGTTTCTTAAACCGTGAACCAGGCCACGTTATAACCCTTAAAAGTCCTAGCTGAAGCATGGGTTAGTTCGAAAGCATATTGTTACGAAAGGTATCCTGACTCCTTAAGGCCTATGGTAAATACGGAGTTGACATCACGTTTTACAAACATTCACTTGTTTTATGAAAAGAATGCATTTTCAAAAATCTTCAAGACAGACGTAAGCTTTGCATTTTTGACATAACTTTGTTTGCATATGTCTTTTTGGTTGAACAACAGGAAATGCACACGACGAATGCCTAGTGAACAAAAGCACTTCCAATCGAGGGGCAGACATGACCATGGTCTATTATCTGGGGCAATCCAATCAAGATTCGGAGAATCTCTCAAATGCCAAAATAGCCTGGGGCAAATCTCCGCCTGAGTCACTCGGGGCATTCCAACAACGAATCTTGCCTGATCAAACACCTTCTGGTGGCATGACAAAACACTTCTAACAGAGGCAACTCCCTACATTCTGAAAACATGGACATAGTCGAAAAAAATACTACGCAAAATCAAAGACCCGCTAGGTTGACATACCTAGGAAAAATTTAGGGCTTCCCGGCGAACCAAAAGGGGTTCGGGCAAAATGAGGGATGAAATAAAAAAAATCTGTACACCCGGCAAGTCGAAAACCTGAAAAGGCGGCTTGGGCAAAAATGGGTATCCCGGTGGACCGAAAACCCGAAAGGGCGGTCCAGGAAAAAGTTAGGGATTAAAGCGTACGACTATGTCCTATCATCTTGTCACCTGTCTACCAGAAGAAGGCTCACCATCAACAACTATCAGCACCTCATAGGCCTTCCTCTCCCACCTCAGAAACAGGGGCAATAAAGAATGGCCTAAAAGCAATCTAATTGTTCTGTCCTCCAGGGTACCAAGATGGGTTCAGCTGGAGAACATAACCAGATATCTCAATTCCCCAGAGAGTGAGCCAGCAAGTCAGCAATAATCTCTCCAAATAAAGCTATACAATCAAACCTTAAGGAAGTTAGGTATCCTCCAGTAGATCTCAACATTCCCCAGCAGCATATATATCCTTAACAAGCATCCCCGCAGTCTTGGTCTAAAGATTGTTCCCCGGCGGCATACCAACATTCAAAGGAATCACTTCCCCCGCAGTTCAAAACTTCCCCAAGAGAGTCTAATCTAGTTTCCCCAGGGAAGTTGGAATTCATCTCCCCAAGCAGCAAGCTCGTCCCCAGTAGATTCTGGAAGCTTATCCTCGCAGAGCACGAACGCGTCGCCCGACTTTATTCAAAGAGTTGTTTCCTTACTAGGATATAACTGGGTTATCCTCAGCCAAGAGCCACGGAAAGATCGTCGTCAACACAGTCTTCTTATCCCCAGCGAAGTCTATTAATACTTCCAACATAACAATGGTATCCCCAGTGGAATTATCAACCACTCAACAAAGTCTTTCTCCCCACAGAGTATGGCTTCCCAGCAAGATTGCTAGAGTACTTTGCTCCCTGCAGAGTAATCCATTCGCCAGGTTTATTCCCCAACGGAGTCATCTTCTCCTACCGGTATTCTTGCAACTATCATCCCCAGCGGAAGCAAAATCTATTCTCCAACATCAGCCCAGGAGTGACTTCCCGGCACCCGTCAAGGATTTACTTTCCTAGACGAAAAATACATTCATAAACATCTTCATACATTATAGCATGCATATACGCATCATGAACATACAATCTCACGTATTCAGAGAGCATCTCGCATGTCATACCACATGACATCGCATACAACTAACGCTTGTCTTTTCAGGACAAAAATACAAAAATGATTACCATCAATGGTCGCAACTAAAGGTCCGATTCCTGAATCTTGCCAGGGTGTATCTGTTGACGACCAATTACCAGATCCGATTCCTGAATCTTGCCAGGGTATATCTGTTGATGACCAATTACCAGATCCGATTCCTGTATCTTGCCAGGGTGTGTCTGAAGAGTTCGAGGATCCGATACCTGAATCTTGCCAGGGTGTATCCGTTGAAAACTAACATTACCAGATCCGATTCCTGTATCTTGCCAGGGTGTGTCTGAAGAGTTCGAGGATCCGATACCTGAATCTTGCCAGGGTGTATCCGTTGAAGACATGCATTACCAGATCCGATTCCTGTATCTTGCCAGGGTGTGTCTGAAGAGTTCGAGGATCCGATACCTGAATCTCGCCAGGGTGTATCCGTTGAAGACTAACATTACCAGATCCGATTCCTGTATCTTGCCAGGGTGTGTCTGAAGAGTTCGAGGATCCGATACCTGAATCTTGCCAGGATGTATCCGTTGAAGACTAGCATTACCAGATCCGATTCCTGTATCTTGCCAGGGTGTGTCTGAAGAGTTCGAGGATCCGATACCTGAATCTCGCCAGGGTGTATCCGTTGAAGACTAACATTACCAGATCCGATTCCTGTATCTTGCCAGGGTGTGTCTGAAGAGTTCGAGGATCCGATGCCTGAATCTTGCCAGGGTGTATCCGTTGAAGACTAACATTACCAGATCCGATTCCTGTATCTTGCCAGGGTGTGTCTGAAGAGTTCGAGGATCCGATACCTGAATCTTGCCAGGGTGTATCCGTTGAAGACTAACATTACCGGATCCGATTCCTGTATCTTGCCAGGGTGTGTCTGAAGAGTTCGAGGATCCGATACCTGAATCTTGCCAGGGTGTATCCGTTGAAGACTAACATTACCAGATCCGATTCCTGTATCTTGCCAAGGTGTGTCTGAAGAGTTCGAGGATCCGATGCCTGAATCTTGCCAGGGTGTATCCGTTGAAGACTAACATTACCAGATCCGATTCCTGTATCTTGCCAGGGTGTGTCTGAAGAGTTCGAGGATCCGATACCTGAATCTTGCCAGGGTGTATCCGTTGAAGACTGACATTACCAGATCCGATTCCTGTATTTTGCCAGGGTGTGTCTGAAGAGTTCGAGGATCTGATACCTGAATCTTGCCAGGGTGTATCCGTTGAAGACTAACATTACCAGATCCGATTCTTGTATCTTTCCAGGGTGTGTCTGAAGAGTTCGAGGACCCGAGGCCTGAATCTTGCCAGGGTGTATCCGTTGAAGACTAACATTACCAGACTCGATTCCTGTATCTCGCCAGGGCACGTCTGAAGAGTTTAAAGATTCAGCTCCTGTAACCAGTCAGGACACATCTATACAAAGCATCTGAAAACCAGATCCTGCTACATGTCAGGTACTCATTTTTCTTTTGCAGGTACGTAAGTTCTCGCTAAGAAATCTCTTACGCGATCAACATCCAGATGGCATCTATAAGCCCATCATCCTATTCATCAATCTCTAAATGGCATCTATAAGCCCATTTCCACCATCACTGCTACTATGTGAGCGCAAATTTCTAGGCACTTTAGTGTTCAATCATCTTCCACCTTCGGATTACAAAAGGCACGTCAGCCAATCTGCATCCTCAGGTCTAAGAAGATTGAACAGGGGCAACTGTTGTACCCCAAAATTTGCCCTCCCATATTTCTCAAAACATTTCAAGAAAATTCACAAGTCCAACCCGGCGCGTTATATTCAGGTGTTCTTTCGCCAAGATATCTCTGATAACATATTCTCAAATTCAGGTTCGGCTCAAGAGTCAATTCTTTAAAGAAGGTATCCGAATGTGTGAGTTTTCTTGAAGAAATATAGTGAAAAAGTATGCTGAAAGTGCAGTTTTTACGCGCTCGAAAATTCATAACTTGAAGATCGTGACTCGTTTTGAACCCGTTCCGGTGGCCAAAATTCCGTCTTGACATTATCTACGTTTTCATCTCTCACGGCTGGAAGCCAATTTCGATCAGAAGGTCGTCAAAAATATGGATTTATCAAGTATTTTCGTGCAGAAAATTTGTGACATAAGTTTATTTGCGTCATGTTCAAAAAATCATAACTTGGTCGATTTTCATCGTATCGAGCTGGTTCTGGCGCCAAAATTTCACAAATTGAGTTGGCTACATTTTCACAGAAGGTATTGAGTTCAAACGGTATTCAAAAGGCCTTCGTTTTTTGCTCAGAGTGCGTGACACGCTGAAAATCCTGAATGCTGAATATTATTTCATCTGGGCCGAAACTTCGAAAATTCATAACTCGGTCAATTTTTATCGGATTTGACTCATATTTTTACACAAGGTCACTGACTCATAGATCTACAACTTTGCTTCAAAAGTCGAGACCAAATTATGCACCAATCAATACCAGTTTTTTATTGAAGAACGTGTCAGAGTCGACACTGGAGCCCAAAATAAGTTTGTCTGAGCTGAAACTTCAAAAATTCATAACTAATTCACCGTTTATCCGATTGAGTCGATTTTCGGACAGGAGTTAGTTCTCGATGCCGGCTACATTTTGTTTTCATATTTCAACTTCAAAAAATGCACTTAAGTCCCTGCGATTTAGCCTGGAAAGTGACGAATTCAAGTGAATATTGGAGACCCAATTGCACATTCAAAGCCCATTTGCTTTACCCTAATTTCCATTATATAATCACCTTCTTTTCACACAAACGAGAGAGGAGGAAAAGAGAAAAAAAACCTTTCCACAACACTGTTAGAATATCAAACTCTTTCAAGAACTCTAAAAACTTGAAATCCTTATTACAAATCCCTCTCTCACTACAAACAAGCCATCACAGTTACAAACCAACACCTCACTACTTCTTCAGTAAGGGTAAGGCTGGCTTGATCTCCATGATCCTAATTTTCCAGTAAGGCATAAAAGCATTCAGGCCACTGATTTTCCAATAAGGGTAAGATTGATTTGATCTCCATGATCAAAAGGGTATAATCATTCATACATGCCATATTGTGCCTAAACATTAAATTTCTTCATATATTGGCTTTATTTACATTTTATGATTTTATTTAATGTGTTCGTGAGATTCAACTGCAGATTTAGACAGGATCCCAGGTTCATTAAGGAACGTTGAGGCCAAAAGCCAAAAGCCAAATGGCCAAAGTAGAAAAACTTATGCATGACACCAATACATGGCGAGACAGACATCCTGAGAAGATTAAGGAACGTTGAGGCCAAAACGCAAATGGCCAAAAGCCAAAAGCCAAATGGCCAGAGTAGAACAACTTATGCATGATGAGGCCAGAACACAAATGGCCAAACCACTTCAATTCACCTCCAAAAAGGGGACAGATACCCCCCAAGGTATTGTATTTTCTTTTTTTTTCCTTATTTTATTTATTTCAATTATTTCTTTTTTTTAATTAATTCCTTTAATTTAACTTATTTTCATAAAATATAAAAAATAGTAAAAAACAGAAAAGTCATAAAAATCAAAATATATTTATTTAATTAATATTTTTTGTAAATAAATTTCACTAATAATTAATTATTTATTTTTATAAATCAAAATTGCATGTAAATAATTAGATTAATTTTAGGTTTAATTTTAACATGTTTTTCTTAATAAATAAAAAAAATTAGAATTAGGGTTAATATTTTAATTTCATTTAATCTTTCTCATAAAAATACATAAAAAACATAAATACCAAAAACTCAAAAAAAAAAAAAAAATTTCTTTTTTCTCTTTAATTTCATTAGTTTAATCATTTAATTTAATTTCATTAAAAAGGGTCCAACGCCCTCGTTTCCAATTTTAATTCCTATTCGCGCATTTTTATTTATTTCCTTCTTTTAAATATTTATGTAACTCTCCCAAAGCCTTGTAAACTTAATTTCTCGCACTTTATTTTATTTCTTTATTTACTTTCCGTCAAATCGGGTCCTGGATTTTAATTTTGGCGATGTGGACCCGCGCCTTTGTAATAGTTTAGAACTTTCAATTTCCGCATCTTTTTTTAACTGTTAAATAAATGCATGCAAGAATGAATGACAAATAAAAATAACGCGTAGATCACCCCTGACATGAACAAGATAAATGTAAATGAACATGACACACAAATCACACACCACCCCTAGGGTACGCCTCACTGTTGCCTTGCCTCGAAAGGTGATCGTCGAGTAGAGGATGTCTTAGTAAGTCCTCATGATCCGGGAACCTGGCATGAGGGTAGCTTCTAAGGTGTCTTCCCATTGCTCTGGTGATCACCATGTCCCGAACCTCGAATTGACCCGAACACCTCCAACGGTGGTGCTACCTACCTCTCAATGGTGGGATGGCACTACTTTAAGGACATTTACACAGACGAATTCCTTAGGGTAGGTAGAGAACTCTTGATACTTGCTCTAATTTCAAAAACAAATTCAAAAATACTTTTCACACCGACACCTTTTCAAAAAAGCTTTCGAAAGCAATTTTTCAAACACTCTTGAGGACCGATACAAGAGTCGAACTGAAATTTTCAAAGAATCTTTTTAAAACCCACAGTTGAAAAGCAAACAAACAATTTTGAAAACACAAATGAGCAAGTATCTAAGAGCCCATGGATAACCATGGATAGAAAGGGTGCTAACACCTTCCCTTTCTATAACCTACCTCCCGAACCGAGAGCAATCTCTTTAAGGAATTTTTCTGTGCTTTTGTCCTTTCCATTTGGAGAAAATAAAAGACGGTGGCGACTCTTGCTTCCGCGACATTTCGCGAACCAGCGTTAAACAGTCAGTTCCAGATCCACCGATCACACCATGCCCATGACATATTTCTGGTTTGTTAGTGTATTATGATGATTGCAAGAGATGTCATAAAGAGAGGAGATTTTCGTGAAGGCAGTTTTGGAATGGTCGCAGTATAATCCATCTCAGTTAAGGCACGGAATGCATTGTAGTATAGGCAGAAGAAGAAAAATATGGGCAGTTAGATATACACAATAGTTTATTTTCATTTGTATTTTGGTATCAGTTGTATTTTTTGAACAAATTATGTATCGTGTAACGTTTTTTATTATTTTATTAATGTTTGAATTTGTATTATTGTTTGAATTTATATATGACATCATTGAATTACATCAAAATAATTAGCATGGTGTTATGATATCCTTAGTATAATGGCCTAAAAAATATATCAATTTGTGACACTTGAAGTTAAGGAAAAAACTCAAATGCTTTCCGGGGTTATTCTGAAGATGGATCTACGGAATCACTCAGGAAAAATTATGAAGATGCATCTTCAGAGTAACATCTGAAAGCATTTGGGGTGGATGAGTCACTTACAAAGTTCTTTTTCAGGGGTTAATCCAGAGATGCATCTCAGGACCATTATTTTGACAAATATGGGGGTGAATGACCCAGTTATGAAGCGTTGTATGCATTTAAGGTGCGTTCGAAAATGCATATCCGAAATATGGAAAGGGTAAATTCGGGTTTTCAGCATTGTCCCCCTCACCCCATTGGATGGATAAAGTAATTCCCTTCACTTAATAATCGATATCCATAATCATTTCATTTATAACATGTTCATGGAGGATATCTTCCTAATATCCTTTTTGTGAAAAATTACATGATATAATTATTTTCCATCTAAACTAGACAATTATATGGTAGACGACTAAAATCAATCTTTTGTACTAGTTGTTTGAATATACATGTATTCTTGTTGAATCATTGTGATAGCATTTTGTTGAAGAGAACTCACATGTCTTTTGTATGGATTAAATATAAATCTCATTTGCAACACACTCTTGATTTGTCTAATGTGCTAAATTTTTTCACACCCATCAGAACTCATGTTTTCTTGATCTTTTAAAAAATTTGCTAAAAAATAAACACATAATTTGGTATCCATGTCAAAATATTGCAAAGTGATAACACTCGTGAATTTTTGTCTATTTATTTTTAATATTTTTAAATTCACATTGAATCCTCCATCATATCTCATGTGTTCATACTCCTCAACATAACAGAATTATTACGAGAATAAACCAATACTTAATTGAAATGACTCATATCATGCTCCTTCACAATAATATACATCCTCAGTTTTTGGAGAGATGTGATCCTTACATCTTTCTATTTAATCACTCACATGTCCTCCTCTGTACTTGATATCCAGGAACCACATTCTAATTTGTTTCTCAAATAACATGTTTATTATCTACCACTTTGCATCTTCGAATGCATATGTTTTGCTCATAAATTTTAATCCAGAAAAATTTAAACTTACTATAAAATTCCTTAAGTGTCTTTTTTTCTCAGATGCTCTCGGGTGCCAAAGGCAATCAATGTTATTACCCTGATTTTCATTGATACATTATCTGCTGATGTTAGCTTCTTTAAGACTCGTCCTTTCTTTCCTTCTACTCTGATATGCTAATCGATTAAAAATGTGTTGTCTTATCGATTATAATGTTATGCTAATCGATTAGATAATTAATTTGGCCTATGGATTATTTCCATTTTTAATTTTTTTCCAACTCCTATATAAAGGAGGATCGCCTCCACTTAAGTTAACACCAGTTTCAAATTGTAATACGGTGGGAGAACTGACTGTTATATTGGTTTTGCGTTTGTATTTGCAAATATTGCGGTAAGCAAGAGTCTCCACCGGCTTTTCTTTTATCTAACAAAGGAAAGGGTGAAAAGAACAGGAAAGACCTTTCGAAATAATTTTTTGAGTAATGGGGGGTAGGTTATGGAAAGGGAAGGTGTTAGCATCCTTTCCATCTGTAGTTATCTACGGGCTCTTAGTTGCTAGCTCATTTTGAAAATTCTTTTTTGTGTAAGTGTGTTTTGAAGATATTTTGAAAAGACGCCTTAGTGCGGCGAACTTTGTAATGTTTCTCGTGTCGTGGAGAACGTATACAAAGTATCTTTGAAAATATTTTTTTGAAAAGAGTGTATACATGGAAAAAAAAATTATTTTGAGCAAGCATCTAAGAACTATCTACCTACTCGAAAAGGTTTGTTCTTTTTCTCTTTTCCTTTAGATAGTGCTATTCTACTATTAGTGAGTAGGTAGCCCTATCGTCGGATGTTTTGAGGGACAATCGAGGGTCATCGTACGGTCACAAAGGCAACTAGTAAGATATCTTAGTAATTACCCTAAGCTTTTAAGATCATTTTACCGAGGAAACGTCGAAAGGGTCATCGAGGGACTTATGATCTTTTAAACCAAAGGGTACCCACTAAAATCTCTTACATTCGAGAATCGTGACCGTTTATTTATCCGAAGGCAACAAGTGGAAGTACCTTAGAGGTTCGCATGTGCGAGTGTGTTGTGTTTCAGTTATTTATCTTTAAACATTTAGGTTTTCTACCATTTGTTTTCAGATCTTATCATATAATCCTATTAAGCATTCATCTAACAGTTAATTGAATAAGTATAGAAATAAAGTGCGGGAATTTTGAATCTACGCTATTACAAGGCTTCGGGATGGGGGAATTACAAATCAAAACGGGGGAAAGAAATGTAAATGGTCCTAGTTAAACTATTATAATCCATAGGCAATTACACAATATTTATGAAAAATAATACGAATAAATAAATGAACGCATGCAGGAGAAAGAAATAAAAATGAAAGGATGAAGAAAAACTCTAAGAAAAATCTAAATTAAATTAAAAAATCTAAATTAAATTAAATTAAAAAATCTAAGTCTAATTAGTTAATTAAAAAAAGGTGATTAAAATAATTAATTAAAAATTAATCTAATTAAAAACTAATTCTAATATTTTTTTGGTTTTTTTTACTTTATGATCTTTTATAATTTTAATTAAAAAAAGAAATGAATTAAATGAAAGAAAGAAAAATATAAAAAAAACTAAATGGGCCTTGCTGCAAAGAGCAAACAGGGGGTGTGAGAACTTGAAATGTATCAATCCCAATATCCTAAGTCCAGGCGTGGCAACAGGAAATGGAGGGGTGTGAGTCTGAAATCTCCAAGCCCGTCAATGAGAAGACCCAAATGCCCAATAACCTGTAAAAAAATATTGAAACACAAAAGTACAAAACCTGGGACCTGAACCCAGGATCTAGAAGAGGAGTTCCTTAACTGCATCCTGTGATTTAAGCATTTAACCTTTCATGTAATACGTTAGACCAGTTCTAAATAACAGTATGAACATCAATATATGCTTCAAATTCAATTAAATTACATGGATTAAGAGATTCAGATGAGAGAAGTTTACCCAACCAGAGTGATTCGGTTCATGTGTTCTAGGATGCTTCAGGCGTGAATAGTGATTGATATGGACTTAGGGGAGTCTCAGGAAGACAAATATGTGTCTGGTTTGGGCCGAGGATGGCTAGAAATACAGCTATGAATTTTGACAACTTTGGAACTTTCGATAATTTTGTAGAGCTTTGTGAAGAGCTTTTGGAGAGCTTTTTGAAGAGTAATTTCGTGCTCTTTCTTGCTTGCAATGTTATGTATTTATAGAGTTAGGAGAAGAGCAAGTATGTCAAGAAACAAAGCTTTCAAGGCCATGAGACAAAAATCTAACATATTAAAAGTTTGCTATATTTCGATAATTCTTGCCATTCTTGATGTTGCATGAACCTGGACAATTTTTTGTTGGTCTTTGCACAAAATATTGGACTCCATAATGGGTCAATCCAAGCCCATTATTTCTTATATTTTTATTTAATTTATTTGATTTAATTCATATTTAAATGAATAAAAATTCAAATAAATAGAAATAAAAATCAAAATAGTGCATGGTTAGGTTTAGATGCCCTTGGGTATGTCATAAACATGTTTGAACCCTGAAAGTTAGGTCCATTAACCTAAAAATGCAATTTTGCTCAAAGTTGACTTCATGCATGTTTCACAAATTTTCCCAACTTGTGCAAACCATAACTTGCTCAATTTTCATCTTTTGAAGATGATCTTGGACTTTTTGGAAATCCTAAGATGTCCTATACAATCTCTTTGTTGATCAATTTTGCTTTTGAAGACATTATCTTGATGTAAGTTGTCTTGAAAAAAAGTGTTTTTCGTTGACTTTTTGAAAATGACTTGTAATGTATGAGCTCATATCTTCCAAATGCTGCATTTTATGAACTTGAGAATAAAAAAAGTTGTAGAGGATTGTATTCTCTTCACAATGAGCTTTGGTTGAGGAAAAATGGATGAAACATGTGAAAGTTATGCCTGGTCAAAGTTCAGTTGACTTTTCCTAGGAAACCCTAATTTAGTGAATCTTGACTTTTGATGATCTGAGGACTTTCCTTGAGGAATCATGATCAACCCTTTATCAAATGATGAATATCACTTAAAAATGTTTAGGTTGATCAAAAATCTTGAAGTTTGACTATATATTGACCACAATTGACTTTTTGACCAATATAACTGATTTTCAAACATTTGAGCCATTGACTGAGCAGACTTGTGATGCAAGGCATGAAACTTGGCATGGATATTATTGAGGACATATTATGAACCATGGAAATAACTTTAGGCCTTTTAAACCTAAACTTCCTTGTGAAAAGTGAAACCCTAGTTGGAAGTCCATTGCTTAGGAGGATAATTTGTCTAGTCAATTCTTAGTCAACCTTGAGCATTTGGGGACCTCTATGAGTATGTCTTAAATAAAATGAGAGGGGAAATTTTGGGGTACAACACCCATTTTTTACTATTCCTTTGGAATTTATCTCTCAAATATTCTTCTTCTTCTTCTCTCTCTATCTCTAGAAAATATTTACTTTCACTTTATGTTGCCTTATTGCTAGTAAGTGAAGCTTTTCTTGTGAGGAAGGAATTTTTATAAGCGGTCATGTCAGTCATTTATATTATTAATAGATTGAGTTTCTTGAGACAAACCTGCCATAAAATCTATGTAATTGGTTTCTTAATATTTTCTGGAAAAACTTTGTTTTGGTTATTGAGATAATCCATAAATCTCTAATCGTTTTGTTAGCTTAGCCTGGGGTAAACGTTGTCATTGGTTGGGGATAAGCTTGTAAAAATATTAAGATCTGATTGTATTAAGGATCATGGGCATAACCTTCAAAAGCTAGAAAGTTTATAGAAAAACTCTCAAGAAGACCTCTTGGAAACAAGACTAGGTTAACGTTCGGCCAAACCTATATAAATCTCTGGTGTAATCTCTCTAATCATATCCTTTTATTTTCTACAATTTGCTTTTAGTATTTTATTTCCGCTGTAAATTACTTGCTGGAAAAGTGACCTCAAGCACAAGAGGGTGGAATGAATTGTGGTATTTAAAATTCTTGATTAATTTTAACCTTTCTCGACTAAAATTGTATTAGTAAGTTTTTAAACGATTAATCACAGTGAAAATAAAATGTGGAAAAATAAATTGCTGAAATAAAGAGATAAGGTTAGAGAGATTGCACCAGAGATTTATACAGGTTTGGTTGAGCGTTGGCCTAGTCTTGTCCCCAAGAGGTCTTCTTGATATTTTCACTATAGACTTTGAGCTTTTAAAAGGTTATACCCATGAACCTTAATACAATATGATCTTGAGATTTTAACAGGCTTATCCCCAACCAAGAGATAGCTTTTACCCCAGGCTATGTTATTGAACCAATTAGATATTTGTGGCTGACTCTTTAACCAAAATGAAGGTTTTGTCGGCAAAGCTTAGTAAACTAATAATAGAGATTTTACCACAGGTTGATCTCAAGAACATAAAACTCGATCTCTTAAAGGTATCACACCTTTAAGAATTTAAACTACCAACACGACCACTTATAAAATATCTTCCTCACAAATACAACTCCACTCAAAAGCACTTAGGCAACCACAACTTGAATAAGAAAAATTTCAATGAGAAGAAGAAAGATAAATTATAAAGAAATATGAAATCAATGCAAAGTAACGTGATTTGAAGTGAAGAAGAACTTCCTTTATATAGTAGTTGGAAATGCCAAGAAAAGAAACGATCCATGGGCCAGATTTCAAGATTTTTCAAGATAATATCTTTTTGTATAAGCACTTGATCTTGAGTTCTCTTATATGATGCTTTGGTTATCATTAGTGTTGAAAATATATTTTTCATGCGTTGTTATCATCAAAACTTCATTTGTCGATCTTCATTACCTGCAAGCACATAGATATATATTCTCCCCTTTTTGATGACGACAACACATCTCTCCGGGGAGGCGTAAATAAAACAACATGACATATATATTTGGTATGGTTAAACTCCTATAGAGTTAAATAGAGAGTATACCCTTACTTCCCCTGAGAGTATACTTCTCCTCCTGAGAGTATACTTCTCCCCCTTTGTCAAAATCAAAAAGGAAAAAATGCTGATAAGATATAGACATATGCACATAGGTTCACATTAATTCATCCTTGATTGTTTTAAAGTTCTTAGTTCAGTTCTTATGAAAATGAAGTTTTCTTTGGGAAGGGGTTTAGTAAAAATGTGTGTGAGTTGATTATATGAGTCTATGAAATAAAGTATGCATTCCCCTTTTTCTACATGTTCCCTAATAAAGTGGTGCCTAACGTCAATGTGTTTAGCCCGAGAGTGAAGTATCAGATTTTTGGTGAGGTTTATGGCTCTTATGTTGTCACATTTAATTGGTACAACTCTAAGTTTGACATCATAGTCACCGAGTTGTTGTTTCATCCAAATGATTTGAGCACAACAACTTCCTATGACAATGTATTCCACCTCAACTGTGGATAATAGTACACTTGCTTGTTTCTTGCTATGCCATGAGACTAGCGAGTTTCCAAGTAAGTTACACGTACCACTAGTACTTTTTCCTAGTAAAGTCAGAGTGGGAATATCCAACTAAGTCACAAACCTATAATTTGGGTTACCATAGGCACATTTGTTGTGTGTCAGTGAGATATCTCATTATGCACTTGACGGTGCAGAGATGTGATTCTGTTGGAGACAATTGAAATATGCACACATACAAACAACATACATTAGGTCAAGACGAGATGCAAGTAGACACAACAGGGATCCAATCATATTGTCACAGCGCAAAAAATTCCCAAGCGTATCGCACGCTTAAAATACAATAGAGTTGGTGTGAAGTTAAGCTTCTTCAACATTATGTTTTGATGAAGACAACTACTATGTGCATTTATCAAAGGGTGAGAAAAAGCATCATGAATCAATATGGCTATGGATCAAGATTTCAATATTATGAAGACTTGCATTGATCTTAATTTATTGAGGTATAAGCATGCAATATATATTGATAAGATAGTGCTCAAAATAATCTCTAAAATTCACTTGAATGCATGGTTCATTTGGTTGAAAATATCTCACTATTTCTAGCTTTAAAATAAAATATTTTTACATTACATTTGAAAATTTGTTTTTCATATTTGAACCATGTTAAATCAATTTCAAATATAATCTATTTTCTTTTATAAATCAATATATGTTGAATAAGTTTGGTTCAAAAATTTAGACAATTTTTCAATATTTTCAAACATTCAGTTTTTGGTAAATTAAGGCGTTTTGAACCGCCGTAACAGAATAAAACCGCCTAATTTACAATGTTCTTAAGCAATATTTTATTTTTTGAAATTCAAAAATAATGTTCGGCATTTGTTAAGTCAGGTATCCGTTAAAACTGACTTAACAAGTCCTGTATGAATTTGAAAAAAAAAAACAATTTTTATTAACACCTTTTCATGCATCTTTTTATGAAACCATTTCATTTTAACTTGACAATTGTTCATGATTTTTTTGCCTAACTTTACTATGTTTCATAGAGGTGTTATGCGTTTATAAATACATGAAATTTAAAATTATAATTAACCTATTTCATTGAAATTAACATCATTATACTCATTCATTTTCAAAAACAAGTGTTTTGATATTTCAACTTTCATTGAGAATTTTTCTACATGTGTTCTTCATATCATTTCATAAAAATTTCTTCATTATTCATAAACACTTGAGCATTAATATATCTTTATATATTGCTTGTTTGGAATATAATATCAATCATTGTTATTGATATATATTCATCAACTTTTTACTTAATATTTTCCAGATTTGTATTGTAATTCCTTTGTTGTCCAAAACTGTTGGAAACAAGAGAGTAGAAAGGAAAGGATTGTTTTCTTGTTCTAATTGTTTGGTTGTATATTGCAGTCCAGAATTGTTGGAAGCAAGAGTGTCATTAAGATAGGATTGTTCTCTTAGTGTACCTAGTGAAAATCAAAGAGGATTGTTCTTGATGGTTTTATTGGTTAGAGTCTTGTATAGAAGGACTATGGTGTCTTATCTAGAGATCTAACAATAATGAAATCTCTTTCATGTTAAAAGGGGACTGGAGTACTCCCGGATTATGAAGGAAACCATGATACATCTTTGTGTTCTTTACTTTTCCGTATTTACTGTTTTCATCACTAGTCATAAACCAGAAAAGAAAGAAACACATTTGTAAACTCATGCACCAAACCAGAAAAATAAGAACAAGTATTCTAAAACCATATAAACTTTTAAAGAACCTAATTCACCCCCCTCTTAGGCATTCTCTGAACTTATAATTGGTATCAGAGCGGGTTATAGGTAACCTATTCCTAAAGATCCAGAATGGCTTCCACAAATCAAAATCCGATTTTTAGAGATGATGGTAGTAACAACAAGCCTCTTCTATTATGTGGTGAATATTTTGACTTATGGAAAATACGCATGAAGGCTCATTTAGAAGCACAAGGAGAAAAAACATGGGATGCCGTTGAAAATGGTCCATTTGTTCCTATAAGTGTTGTCAACGGTGTTGGTACGTCAAACCCTAAAAGTGCATGGGATGACGATGATAAGAAAAAGGTTCTCTATGACAAAAAGGCAATCAGTCTTCTTCAAGGTGCACTTGGAATGGATGAATTCTTTTGTGTTTCGGAATGTACAACGAAAAAAGAAATATGGGATATGTTGTACCCCAAAATTTGCCCTCGCATTTTTCCACAATAAATATCAGCTTCAGGCATTTCCTGATTTTTCAAACTGGCTCAAGAATCGGGCAAACGGACTTTTCTTGTCAGTCAAGCAAAAATTAGGGTTTTATTGATTTTCAGGACTCTGGATTGCCTCAAATAATTGGCTTAGGGTTTTGGTTGATTCTGGCTCAATTGCGATCAGGCGAATGTTTGTTGGCATTTAATCAGGAATTAAGGTTTTATGGGCATATTCTCAGAAAGGTTAAAATTCCACAGTACTTTGCAAGATATTCCGAGATTCGGGTTGAATTCGCATTGTTTTGATTTAATCAGTAAAAGAGGCAGTTGGTTTGAATTCACGTTGTTTTGTTTGAGCCAGTCAAAAGAAATATGCAGTTTGGATTTACAGTGCTTGGTAAGAAATCAGCAAGAAAGGATTGCGTCTGACCGGTTATTGCGTTCGACTGTGCGTTGCTTTGGATGATGGAGACGTCAAGTTCATTTATTTTTGATCGACGAAGAATCAATGTTTAGTTGATTATTTATGGTTCTAAGAATTAAATATTTGAAATTTAATTTTCATTTTATTTAATTTAAGGAACTATAAATAACAAGTAAATAATTGAAAAGGAATTGAAAAGAATTAAATGAACCAATAGAATTTTTATTTCATATTTAATATTTGTTACAATTATTATTTGGATACAAGTATTTATTTACGAAGTATTTAAAATAATAATGGTTTACAATAATTAAATTGAAAATAAAAACTATCCTATTTTTTCTAAATATTTTCTAAGTCCCTAATTCTTCATTCTTCACTTCGCTCCGGTGCTCCATTTTTCATCTGCAAAAGAAAAGAGAAAAGTCAAAAAAGCAGTTAAATTGAAAAGACAGATAAAATTTGCAGTCATCATTAAGGGCCACTGACTGGGATCAGTTAACCCTCTCTGCAAATCACGGGATTTCTCCCGGTTCACAAAGAGGGAAGAATTTTATTCATTTAATCATGAATGCAAAATGTCAAAATGCATAAATTCAAAATGTCAAACTGCATAGTTCAAGTTCAACCAAACTGAAAAATCAAAAAGTACAGTTTGCTGTCAAAAATGCCAAAGTCTACTCAAAGCTGTCATAAAGAGGATTTGGCAAAGATATGGAAAGTTCACAAAGTACAAAAGCTATCAAAGAAGAGATAAAGAATGCAGAGGAAAGCATGATATGCAAGCAAACTCTTTTATCATCATTTCCCATCAGAATAGCCCTTTCAGAAAAAGTACAGGAAAGAAGCATATTAAAATATCCAACTGTACTGAGAGAGAGAAAAAGAAGAGATAAGATGCAGGTTTTCAGGCTTAGGCAGGCATAGATAGGAAGAAAAAATATACAAAAGAACAACACAGTTCAGCAGGAGAATATACAGAAAATATACAAACTCACAACCTGCATAAGCCCTGCCTCCAAAAACTGCTAAGCATACAAAACTGCTAAGCAAGCACAAAACTGCTAAGCAAGCATAAACCTGCTAAGCAAGCATAAACCTGCTAAGCAAGCATAAACCTGCTAAGCCTGTACCTTTAAGCCTCATAACCTGTTAAACTCAACAGAACAAAAGAGGCCTGAATATCCCAAGCCTGCTGAAGCCTGTACCTGCTACATCAAAAGCCTAAACATCAGAAATCCTCCAAACCATCATAAACCTGCAAGCACACTTGCCTGAGACCACACAAGCAATAACCTGCTAGGCCTCAAGCCTGAAAGGCCTAAAACCTGAAACACGAACTGCTAAACCATAACCTGTATTAACCATAACCTGCATATCCCAAGCCTGCTGAAGTCAAGCATGAAAGGCATAAAACCTCAAGCAATAACCACGACCTGCATTAGCACAAACTGCATAAACCATAAAACATCTCCAAACTCAGAACCTGCTACCTCAAGCAATAACCATTAACCCCTGTCTAAACCTGAAACCTACTGAAGCAAAACCAGTTACCAACCAAAAACCTCAAAACCAAGTTCAAGCCTGAAGCAAAACCTACCCTGAACCAATATGCAAACCAGCTAAAGAGTCAAAACCAAACCTGTATGGCCACAACTTGCCTAATACTGAAACCTGGCCAAAACCATTCAAAGAACATTGACCATTCAACCAAAGCATACTCAAGCATTTAGGGTCAGCTCTAAGCCCTCAGAAAGATATCATCACTGGGCGTGGAAAGAATCAACATTTTTAGGCATCCAACACAAGTGTTTCAAAGAAGAAGCGTACAAAGAAGCAACATAGGCAAAAGGCTCAACAGTCTCAAAGCAACAATTCAAAGCAACAAGTCAGAAGAAGAGGAAAAGTTCAAGGCAACAAAGGCAACATAAAGCCCTCAGTAAAACATCATTGGGCAAGCAAAATACGTTCAAAGGCAATCAAGAGGCAACCAACGTAAGCAACGAGTATACAGAAAGAGAGGAAGAAAAGAAGACATGCGTATCAAGCCTTCAGTTTGACATCATAAAGCTTAAGGAAAACACAGAAATACCAAGTGTCGAAGTGTCGTTCAAAGAAAGTCCTCCATCGCTGAGCCTCCTAAGCACCTTCACCCTCTTCCTTCCCTCTATCCAGGTAGTTTTCCCCTCTCTTGATTCTACCATATGCCTCAAAACACAACAACAATTTGGAGTAAGAATCAATAATCGAAAAATCACAAACACGCAAAAATCGTAAAAAACCCTAATGAAATTAGGAGACGATTTGTACCTTAGATCGATCGCCATGATGATTTCGTTGGGAGGAGAAAGAGGTGGAGGTCGCTGGTGGCTCTGGGCGGAGGCTTACGTTTCAGCATTCAGAACGAACGGAGAAGACAACGAAACCCCAAGACGCGCCGCTGTACAAACCCTAAAGCCTTGTCTCCAACTGAACAACAAAACTCCAAACCCTAAAATATTTTGGATCCAAACGGGCCTTGCCCGTTCTGCATGTCCAGGCCCATTAAAAACAAAAAGAATTTTAAACTCTTTTCTTTTATAAAACAAATTATTAATTAAACTAACTTAATTTTTCTAACAAATATTTTGTTAATACTAACTTTTCTTTTTATACCTAACTTTATATCTAACTTTTCATTTTCTAATTTAAATCTTATTTGTACATACAAATAGAACTTTTTTTTTAACCATGTAATTAAAATTGAAAACTTTTTTCCCTTTCTTTTAATTAAAATATTGTTGTACATAATAAATAAAAAAATACTTTTGTATACATAGTTAAAACTTAGAAATATTTTCTTTTTTTAAAACATCATTTTCATGCATAATTTAATTAGAACTTGAACATTCAATTAAAACATTTTTTCTTTCGTACATATTAAAAGAAATACAAGATTACTAATTAAACAAATAAGCATTTAAAATATTTAGGTCAAAACAATACTTAATACACATTTAATTTCACATTCCGCACATGTAAATAATCACATACGCATATACTTATACACTTACAATACATTTCACATTATACACTTACACAATACAAATACACAATATATTGCCCTTATACACATTTGTTTATCTTATACATTGATATTCGTTATTTACATTTGATCGCAAATTCGATTTGGTTGTAACTTATTGGATACTATAAGTCTCATCCCCATTTGTGAATATTGTACCCCCACTCCCGGATACCATTTTGTAATAGCGTAGATTTTACATTTTCGCAATTTACAGTTTTCCAATTATACCATGGTTAGACCTAGGGTTTGCATGTACATAAAATCAAACTCTAGATAACCTAATACAAGACAAATACATGAAATCAATACACAATCACACTTGCATCCTCTAGGGTAATCCCACATGTTGCCTTCCAAAATGGGCCATGCTTGCACGTCGAGTTTCTTTGGCAAAACAAAATCAAATGATCATAAGTCTCTCAAAGTGTTTCCTAAACGGAATGATCATAGTCCCTTCAAAGCAAATTGCCAAAGACACTTGGCATCATTGCATTCGTGGTCCATACGATGACCCGCGCCCGTCCCGAATAAACTTCCTAAACGCAAGATTGTCCACCAAATTCAATGGTGGAACAAAATTGTTAAAAGGGGTTAAAACATAACAAAAAACCTTTGAGTACAATAGGGTAGACAAAACTCTTAGTTACTTGAGATCAACTTGCAAAAACGCTTGCCTTCTTTTCAAAAACCACATTCCACAAGCACTTTCAAAAACAAACTCTCAAAACATTTTGAAACATCTTTTCGAAAAGATACGCACTTTTGTAAAACACTCAAACACGAGTCAAATACATTAGTCGCCTAAGACAAGGCATCTCTTCCAAAACATTTTTCAAAACACTCACACACACACCATTTTCAAGCAATCAAAAATCAAGGCAAGCGATCTAAAAAACCAAGTAACTAAGAGCCCATGGACAACCATGGATGAAAAGGGTGCTAATACCTTCCCTTTTCATAATCTACCCCCCGAACCCAAGAAATATCTCAAAAGGTTTTTGCTGTGCTTTTTTAACCTTTCCTTTAGGATAAAATAAAAAGCCGGTGGCGACTCTTGCTCAACCGCATAAGTGTGAATACGAACGCAAAACACTAGTCAGTTCTCCCACCGTATCACAGGATAGTTTGGTGAAACTCATGAAGGAACCACTGAAGTTAAAAGATCGATATTAAATACATTGAGTCAAGAATATGAACTATTCAGAATGCAGCCTCGAGAATCAATCCTCGACTTGCAGAAAAGATTCGTGCACTTGACAAATCATTTGAAAGCACTCGGTAAGACTTTAAATAATGATGAACTTAATATTAAAGTGATTAGATCTTTATCCAGGGAATGGCAACCAAAAGTGATAGCAATATCCGAGAAGAAGAATCTATCAATAATGACTTCCGCCACTTTGTTCGGAAAACTTCAAAAATATGAGACGGAACTTGCAAGACTTGAAAAGAATGAAATCCAAGTAAAAGATTCAAAAGAAATTACTTTAAATACGAGGATAAAAAAATCGTGATAGAAATCAAGAGGATGAATCCACTAGTAGTGAAGATGATGATCTCATCAAGAAGATTGAAAATGTTCTACGAAAAGAAAGAAAAAGGGAAGCACCAATAAGGAATGTTATATGATTTGAATATGGAGAAAAGGGACATGTTAAAAGTGAATGTCCTACACTTGAAAAGAAGAAGAAATATTTCAAGATAAATAAAGATAAGAAGTCAAAGAAAGCATATATAGCATGAGAAAGTTCATCTTCCGATTAAAAAAGTAATCAACATGTTAATCTTGCATTAATGGCTTCACATTATTCGGATGATAAAAATGATGAGGTTATTAATGAATTTTCTCTTTATGATAATGATGTACAAGGTGCAATAGATGAACTCTTAAATGAATGCAAAATTTTATACAAAACTATTTCATCTCAAAAGAAACATATTTCATCTTTAGAAGAAAAAATTGAGACATTGGAAAATAAATTCAAGATGAAAAACAAAAGATTATTAGTGAGCAAAAACATAATTTTGTATGCAAAAATTTTGAATCACTTTCTTTCCAAATTGTCCAATTAAAAAGAGTTCTTGAAAGATATGAAAAATGACAAATTGGATTGGAAGGTTTTCTTAGTCAAAAAATATATTCAAATGATAAATGTGGACTTGGTTATTCAAAGTTTTCTAAACCAAGTCATAACAAAACCATCTCTGTCAAGGCTAGTAACCAACCAATTCAAGAGAAAGAAAACAAGTCTAAAGTGGTTCATCATTATCCTAAAAAGAAAAGATTTGTGAAGAATAAATCTTATCCTCATAGATATAGGAGTAAATTTGAACCTACTTGTTTTTATTGTGGTATTGTTGGCCATACACCTAATGCTTGATATGTTATAAACTTTAGGGTAGCAAGTGAGTATTATGTGTGAGTTAAGAAGGGAACTAACTATGATGGACCCAAAGCACATTGGGCACCAAATAAAACTTAATTTATTTTGTAGGTTTGCTTGAGGACCACTTTAAATCTATGATGTTTTGATAAGTGGTGGCTCTAAGCATTTGATGGAAGATGTAAACTAATTTTGAAATCTAGTTCTAATGTCCAAGGATTATTTCACATATGGGAAATACCTTATAGGAAGAATTCTTAGAATTGACAAAGTTGGAGCACTAATTTTCACATCCATTGAAGACTTACTTTATGTTGAGAGACTAAAGCAAAATCTTCTAAGCAAAAGTAAACTTTGTGACAAAGACTTCAACATCATGTTCTCAAAAGATGAATGGTTTATGAAGTCACTCTTGGGGTGAAACTCATTGATATAAATTGTTTTTACTTTCAATAAATTCTTTATGTATTATAAAACTTTTCCCATACTTTTTGCTAATGAAAAAGGGGGAGAAGATATATATGTTTATGTGTATGCTTGTCTCTAACTATTGCAGCCCAAAGAAAGATACAAATTCTCTATGATTCAAGGTAGAACTTTGATCAAGAGGGAGTTATCAAAGATATGGGGAGCATTCACATAAGAGTTTCTCATTCTTTCTAAAAGATTCAAGCATCTCAATTTTCAATGGTTGTAATCATTAAAAGGAGGAGATTGTAAAGTCAAGCTTCTTCAATATTATGTTTTGATGAAGACAACAACTATGTGCATTTATGAAAGGATGAAAAAAAGCATCATGAAGCAATATGGCTATGGATCAAGATTTCAATATTATGAAGACTTGCATTGATCTTAATTTATTGAGGTATAAGAATGCAATAAATATTGATAAAATAGTGCTCAAAATAATCTCCAAAATTCACTTGCATGCATGGTTCATTTGGTTGAAAATATCTCACTATTTCTAGCTTTAAAATAAAATATTTTTATCATACATTTGAAATTTTATTTTTCATATTTGAACCATGTTAAATCACTTTCAAATATAATCTATTGGCTTTCAAAAATCAATAGATATTTTAATAAGGTTGGTTCAAAAATTTATTTAATTTTTTAATTTTTTCAAACATTTAGTTTTTGGTAAATTAAGGCGTTTTGAACCGCCGTAACAGTATAAAACCGCCCTAATTTACAATGTTCTGAAGCAGTATTTTATTTTTTGAAATTCAAAAATAATGTTCTGCAATTGTTAAATTAGGTATCCGTTAAAACTGACTTAAGAAGTCCTGTACGAATTTGAAAAAAAAAATATTTTATTAACACCTTTTCATGTATCTTTTCATGAAACCATTTCATTTTAACTTGACAATTGTTCATGATTTTTTTGCATACCTTTACCATTTTTTGTAGAGGTGTTATGCATTTATAAATACATGAAATTTCCAATTACAATTAACCTCTTTCATTGAAATTAACATCATTATACTCATTCATTTTGAAAAACAAGTGTTTTGATATTTCAACTTTCATTGAGAATTTGTCTACATGTGTTCTTCATATCATTTTAGAAAAATTCCTTCATTTATCATAAACACTTGAGCATTAATATATCTTTATATATTGCTTGTTTGAAAGATAAGATCAATTATTGTTATTGATATATATTCATCAACTTTTTACTTAATATTTTCCAGATTTGTATTGTAATTCCTTGTTGTCCAAAACTGTTGGAAACAAGAGAGTAGAAAGGAAATGATTGTTTTCTTGTTCTACTTGTTTGGTTGTATATTGCTGTCCAGAGTTATTGGAAGCAAGAGAGTCATTAAGATAAGATTGTTCTCTTAGTGTACTTATTGAAAATCCAAGAGAATTTTTCTTGGTGGTTTTATTGGTTAGAGTCTTGTATAGAAGAACTATGGTGTCTTGTCTAGAGATCTAACAATAATGAAATCTCTTTCATGTTGAAAGGGGACTGGAGTATTTTAGGATTGTGAGAGGAACCAGGATACATCTTTGTGTTCTTTACTTTTCCGTATTTACCGTTTTCATCACTAGTCATAAACCAGAAAAGAAAGAAACATATTTGTAAACTCATACACCAAACCAGAAAAATAAGAACAAGTAATCTAAAACCAGATAAACTTTTAAAGAACCTAATTCACCCCCCTCTTAGGCGTTCTCTGAACTTACAATTGGTATCAGAGCGAGTTATAGGTAATCTGTTCCTAAAGATCCAGAATGGCTTCCGCAAATCAAAATCTGGTTTTTAGAGATGATGGTAGTAACAACAAGCCTCTTCTATTCTGTGGTGAATATTTTAATTTCAAGAAAATACGCATGAAGACTCATTTAGAAGCACAAGGAAAATAAACATAGGATGCTGTCAAAAATGGTCCATTTGTTCCTATAAGTGTTGTCTATGTTGTTGGTACGTCAAAGCCTAAAAGTGCATGGGATGACGATGATAAGAAAAAGATTCTCTATGACAAAAAGGCAATCAATCTTCTTCAAGGTGCACTTAGCATGAATGAATTATTTCGTGTTTCGGCATACACAACGATAAAAGAAATATGAGATACTTTGGTAGAAACTCATGAAGGAACCCTGAAGTTAAAAGATCGATATTAAATACATTGAGTCAAGAATACGAACTATTCAGAATGCAGCCCCGAGAATCAATCCTCGACTAGCAGAAAAAATTCATGCACTTGACAAATCATTTGAAAGCACTCGGTAAGACTTTAACTAATGATGAACTTAATCTTAAAGTGCTTAGATCTTTATCCAGGGAATGGCAACCAAAAGTGACAGCAATATCCTATAAGAAGAATCTATCAACAATGACTTCTACCACTTTGTTCGGAAAACATCAAGAATATGAGACAAAACTTGCAAGACTTGAAAAGAATGAAATCTAAGGAAAAGATTCAAAAGACATTGCTTTAAATATAAGGATAAAAAAATCATGATAGAAATCAAGAGGATGAATCCACTAGTAGTGAAGATGATGATCTCATCAAGAAGATTGAAAAGGTTCTACAAAAAGAAAGAAAAAGGGAAGCACCAACAAGTAAGGTTATATGCTTTGAATGTGGAGAAAAGGGACATGTTAAAAGTGAATGTCCTACACTTGAAAATAAGAAGAAATATTTCAAGATAAATAAAGATAAGAAGTCAAAGAAAGCATATATAGCATGGGAAAGTTCATCTTCCGATTCAAAAAGTAATCAACATGTTAATCTTGCATTAATGGCTTCACATTATTCGGATGATGAAAATGATGAGATTAGTAATGAATTTTCTCTTTATGATAATGATGTACAAGGTGCAATAGATGAACTCTTAAATGAATGCAAAATTTTATACAAAATTATTTCATCTCAAAAGAAACATATTTCATCTTTAAAAGAAAAAATTGAGACATTGGAAAATAATTTCAAGGATGAAAAACAAAAGATTATTAGTGAGCAAAAACAAAATTTTGTATGTAAAAGTTGTTGTGATACGGTGGGAGAACTGACTTGGGTTTTACGTTTGTTTTCGCAAATGTTTCGGTTGAGCAAGAGTCGCCACCGACTTTTTATTTTATCCTAAGGAAAGGTTAAAAAGCACGGCAAAAACCTTTAAGATGTTTTCTTGGGTTCGGGGAGTAGATTATAGAAAGGGAAGGTATTAGCATCCTTTCTATCCATGGTTATCCATGGTCTCTTAGTTACTTGCTTAGATCACTTGCCTTGCATTTTCAATTGTTTGAAATGGTGCTTTGTGTGTGGGTTTGAAAATGTTTTGAAAAGAGGCCATTGTCGTGGAAACCTTTGTAATGATTCATGTTTGAATGTATACAAAGATGTATTTGTCTTTTGAAAAGTTTTTCAATGTTTTTGAAAGTTGTTTTGAAAGTGTGTTGTGATGTGTGTTTTGAAAAATGGCAAGGATTGTTTTGCAAGTTTGATCAAGTAACTAAGAGTTGTCTACCCCTAAAATTTACTCAAAGGTTTTTCCTATGTTTTAACCCTTTTAACAATTTTGTTCCACCATTGTATTTGGTGGACAATCTTGTATTAGGATGTTAACGGGACGGGCGCGGGTCATCGTTTAGACCATGATTGCAATGGTGCCAAGTGTTTTTGGCAATTTTTTCCTTTAAGGGACTTGATCATTTTTAGGCAACTTTCGAAAGCGACATCGAGGGACTATGATCATTTGAATTGTTTTGTTTTGCCAAAGACACCCAACATGCAACATGGCCCATTATTGAAGGCAACAAGTGGAGTAACCCTAGGGGTGCAAGTGTGATTGGTGTTGTCCATTTTCATGCTTTTTGTCTTTGAATTAGGTCAAGCTATTTGTTATTTTTGATTTGCATACAAAACCCTAAGTCTATCATGGTATAATTAGAAAGCTTTAAAATGCGGAATTTAAAGTCCTAAATTATTTCAACATAATTATGGGATGGGGGGGTACAAATGTTCAAATGGGGGATATTTAGCAAGAAATTTAAATCTAAGTTATTACAATTCAAATTGAATATACAAGTTATTTAATTGTACAATAATTGAATAAATACAAATAAAATGTAAAATGTATTATGCACAAAAATGTTTTTATGGGTATGTAAAAAGTATTTTTTCATATGAAATATAAAAAATAGAAAAAGGTTAATTTTGGACATTTTCACATTTTAAGGCAAAACCCTAATTTTCCAAATAAAAGGTATTTATCATTTATTATATATAATATTTATTAATTATACACAAAAATAAATAAAAGAGAAGTATATTTGTAAAAAAGTGATTTTTGAGGTTAAATATTAATAAAAGAAAAATGTATTATTTTTGTAATTTTATCCTAAATATTCTAATAAATATATAAGTATTTATATTATGTATTAAATATATTAGATATATACAAAAATAAAAATATTTATTATTTACAAAAAAAGTATATTTTTTTAGAAAATGTTTTCAAAAGATAAAATAAAATAAAATCAGAAAATAAAATGTATTTGTATTATTTTTAGTATTTTAAATAAAAGTATATATATATTTATTTACATACATATATCAAATAAAACAAATAAATGCCTAATAAATACAAAAAAAAGGTGAAAAATATTTTTAATATTTTTTTATATTTTAACAAAAAAATAACAAGTCAGAATCAAAAAGAAAAGGTCAAAAATGATTAAAAAATCACACAATGGACCAAGGGAGTGCAAATTGAAAAAAGGGGTGCAAAAAGTAGGACTGACTCAGGCCCAGCCCAAGCCAGTCATCTTCAACCTCCAGCTTTGTTTGAACAAACAAAAATGCGCGTTTCCTAACTCCTGATTCCTAGACTTTCATGCAAAACTCATAACACTAAAAATGTAGAGCATTAAGAGACGAATCCAGACATATAAAAAACTTGACTTAACTCTAAGAAACGAGGGAGAATTTCTTCATCCCCAATTTCTGACCTAAGTTTTTTCCAATGTTCAGGTTCAAAATTCTCTCAGTACACACAACATAAATGAAAATTAATTATATGGGTAGCTTCAGGGCCCTGAGTAGAGCATGTTTCATTCATAAACCTAAGCCTAACTCTTCCTAGATTGAGAGATAGAAGTCCATGTTTTTACCTGTTTCAGCTTGAGACGTGTACAACAATGGAGGTACTTTCAATGGAATTTGAAGACTTGTACAGCTTGCTTGAAGTTCAGGGATGCTTCTCCAACCTCTAGCTTGCTTTGAAACTAACTGAATCGAGCTATAGAAGTCAACTTGCAAAACAGAAAAGTGAAAATGGCAAACTTGGTTAGGGGTGTTACAGTCTGTATCTAAGGCTTAGGATAGCTTCAATGGATGGTAGGGAGTGTGTTTGAACAAGCTTTGGCTAAAACGCACGAGCAAACTGAGTTGTGCAACTCAATCTGCAGGGATGCCCTGTTTTGTGCAGCAAAATAGTGTTTTGATGAATGATGAGGTTTGGAATATGGTAGGCTCGTGTTTCAGGTCAGTTGGATCAAGTGAAAAGTGTTTACCAAGTTTGCTTGAGTTGGTTCTTGCAGGAATGTTAGTTGTGTTTTGTTTTTGCAAAGTTTCTTCCTAGATAAGCAAAGTTTGTCAAACTTGATTATAGGCTACTACAGGCCCCTCAAGCATGCTGCAAAATCTCTCGATCAGTGGGATTAGTCCATAATCTTGTGCCTAAAAGATCTGCTTTGTACTTCTTTGATTTGCTTTTGACATAAAGCACTTCTTTTTCAAAAATGGCTAAAATGCTTTTTCCATTTTAAGACTAAACCTTTGTGTAATGACTTAATGAACAAGATAATGCTAGGACACAAAGGTTTTGCATTAAATTATTGAGTAAGAATGGGATTAGAGGATTGTAATCTATCTTGGAACATGCTGACTTGAAAATGGCAATGTTATGAACATGTAATTGGCTTATGAACAAAGTGACTTTTGCCCATCTTCACAAATTCGATTCTCCCTAACCACAAGGGTGTTTGAGAAGTTCTTGGACAATTTGGAAAGCTTGGAATGTGTACTACAATCCATCTTTGTAATGAAAATTTAAATTCCAAGTGGAAGCATGTGAAAAGTGGCCATGAAGTTAGGCAAAAATCCTGCCTAAAATAGGTCAAAAAATTTCTAAGTTAAGAATGTTTTGCACCCCTATTCCAAAAGTTATAACTTGAGCTACAAGCTTCTTTTGAGAAAACTTTGTGAATAAAAGTTGTATATTTTTCAATGGACTACAACTTTAATTTTTTGAGTTTTGTTTGAATCCAAATATATCTTGATGGAAAGATGGGACAAAGTTAGGAAAAAATAAGGGAATTTCATAACTTAGAAAAATTCTAAGTTATGAAATTTCTTCATTTCAAACCCTAATTTGTAATTTTTGATTTCTTGATGAACAAGTTTCATAATTTGACATGTTTTGATGACAAATGAATCTTGGCACTTGATTTTGACCAAAAAGTCAAAGTTTGACTTTTCAGTGTACAGTCAAATTTTGATCAATTGACTGGAAAATTCATCTGTCAATCTTGTGCATTTGGGATCTTTTGAACTTGTTGAACATGTCAAGACAATGCCATTGAGTCCTTGAGTCCATATGTGAGCTTGAATTGCCATTGGTTAGGTCAAACAGTCAAAAATTGCCTTTGTGCAGTCAAAACCCTAAAAATGACCATTTTGCCCTTTTGGTGATCTGATCAAATTTCTTGTGGAATTGTGATCCAAACTTGACCAAAAGGTTCATATGAGTTTATAATGTTGATGAGGGTCAAAAATCATGAGGTTTGACTGTCAATTGACCACAATTGACTTTTTCCCCAATATAGCTGATTTCTGGGTCAACTGTCCAATTGACTGAGAAAAGATTGGAATCAAGGCTTGAAACTTGGTATGGATAAACTTGTGAGTCCAACATGAAGCATGAAAGTCATTTTGGGCATTTTAGGTCAAAACATCTTTGTGCAAACTCAAACCCTAATTTGGGTCAACAGTGCAAGGAGGAGTCTTGAGCAGAGCAAACCCTAGCTTGATATTGAGCTCCAAGGGTCTTGTGATGAGAAAATGTTGAGGAAATGGGAGGGAAAATTTTGGGGTACAACAGTTGCCCCTGTTCAATCTTCTTGAACCTGAAGAGTTAGATTGGCAAGTTTTCCTTTCACGACTCGAGGGTAAAAGGAGATTGGACACTAGAGTGCCCAGAAATTTGCACTCGCATAGTGGAGTATCAGCAATGTGATGTCGAGAATGGGCTTATAGATTCCATTTGGAAGTGTAAGAGATAGTTGTGGAGATGGGCTTAAAGATGCCATCGGGGGTGTCGATCGCGTAAGAGATTCCTTAGCGAGAACTTGCGTACCTGAGAAAGAAAGATGGTTTCCTGGCTTGCTACAGGTGTTGATCTTCAGTCTCTTCATGCAGATATACCCTGGCTAGATACAGGTATCGAATCTACAATCAAACGCTCATAGATATGCCCTGGCTAGATACAGGAATCAAATCCGGAACTTCAAAAGGTTGCTTACAGACGTGCCCTGGCTGGATACAGGTATCGAATCTCTAAACTAATCATGCAGATATGCCCTGGCTAGATACAGGTGTCGAATCCATAATCAAATACTCACAGATGTGCCCTGGCTGGATACAGGAATCAAATCTGGAATTGGTCGTCTACAGAAATGCCTTGGTTGGATACAGGAATCGAATCTCTAAACTCTTCATGCAGATATGCCCTGGCTAGATACAGGTGTCGAATCTACAATCAAATACTCACAGATATGCCCTGGCTAGATACAGGAATCGAATCTGGAATTAGTCGTCTACAGATATGCCCTGGCTGGATACAGGTATCGAATCTGGAATTGGTCGTCTACAGATATTCCCTGGCTGGATACAAGTATCGAATCTGGAATTTGTCATCTACAGATATGCCCTGGCTGGATACAGGTATCGAATATCTAAACTCTTCATGCAGATATGCCCTGGCTAGATATAGGTATCGAATCTACAATTAATCACTCACAGATATGCCCTGGCTAGATACAGGTATCGAATCTGGAATTGCGATAGTTGATAGTAATCATCTTTGGATTGACCTTTTCCTGAAAAGGCAAAACATTAGTTGTATGCAATGTCATGATGTATGAGATGCATGATGTCATGATGTTCTCAAAAATAAATGAGATTGTGTGATATGATGTGTATATGCATGCGTCATGGTGTATGATAATGTGATGAATGTATCTTTGTCTAGGAAAATAAATCCTTGACGACTGCCGGGAGTTTGTGGAATCCTGGGCTGATGTTGAAGAGTGGAGTTCTTCGCTTCCGCAGGGGATGATGGTTGCAAGAATAAACCGGTAGGAGAAGATGACTCCGTTGGGGAATAAACTTGTTGGAGAGATTACTCTGTGGGAAGAGATACTTCGCTGAGGTTTTGATGAGAGCTCCGCTGGGGATTCCACTGATAAGTTATGTTGGGGAATTTGATGAACTCCGCTGGGGAATAGGAAGAACTTTGCCGAGGACGATCTTTCCGTGGTAATTAGCTGAGGATAACCCAGTTATACCCTGGTGGGGAAATAACCTTTGAATGAAGTCGGGGAGAGACGTTCGTACTATGCAGGTGATAAGCTTCCAGAATCTACTGGGGATAAGCTTCCAGGATCTACTGGGGATATGGATTCCACTGGGATGTCTGGTATTCCGCCGGGGAACAATCTTATATTAATACTGCCGGGGATGCTTGCTGAGGAATGTCTATACTCCATTGGGGAATGTTGAGATCTTTTGGGGATACCCAACTTCCTCAAGGCTGACAGTAGACTAACTCGGCTTGGGGAGAGTATCGCTGACTTGCTGGAGATACTGTGCCTTTTCAGGGCTGATGGGAGACCAACTCTGCCTGGGGAGAGTATTGCTGAATCTTGTCTTACTCAACGGGGAGTGAAGGTATCTTGGTTACATTCTTCAGCCGAACCTACTTTGATACCTTGGTGGACAGATCAACTAAACCGCTTAGACAACTTATTATTTCCCCTGTTTCTGATGTCATATGTAATTAGTCCTTTGTTTTGCATGCAAATATTCATGATTAGCAATTAATGTCAAATGCATATATCAAAAATGAACATTGGACGTTCTTTGCAAAACAAAACAGAAAAAGGAAAAAACGATGGGTAATTTGTCTGAAAAATTGAACTTGTATTGATTTTGAAATTTTCCTGTAAATAGGCGTTTTGTGTACAGGAGGCTGACGTCCTAGTAAGAGAATGCCGCCGAGCAAAATAGAGTTTATACAATTTTGTGAAAAGGAAACAAAACAGCTGTGTGAAAAATAATCCCACTGGATTCCAACTCTGCTATCGCCTTTATGTCTTCAAGCGTCTCATCACTCTGCTGCTTAGTTGAAGATGAAGCTGATTGATTGGAGTCATCTGAGCCCGATAGTTGATGCCGAATTTTGGATGCAAGGTGATCCAATGAGACATAGTATTACGCTTTATCCCTAACTTTTTCCTGGACCGCCCTTTCGGGTTTTCAGTCCACCGGGATACCCATTTTTGCCCAAGCCGCCTTTTCAGGTTTTCGACTTGCCGGGTGTACAGATTTTTTTCATTTCGTCCCTTATTTTTGCCCGAACCCTTTTGGTTCGCCGGGAAGCCCTTATTTTTGCCTAGGTGTGTCAACCTAGCCGGTCTTTAATTCATGCGTAGTATCTTTTTACTATGTCTGTATTGGCGGGGTGAGGAAGGTCGTCACCACCCATGGTGGTTAGAATCATAGCTCCTCCTGAGAAGATATGTTTAACCACAAATGGCCCTTCGTACGTAGGGGTCCATTTTCCCCTGGGATCACTTTGAGGAAGAATGATGTGCTTGATTACCAGGTCTCCGACTTGATACTCTTGTCGTCTGACCTTCTTGTTAAATGCCTTGATCATCCGTTTTTGGTACGTCTGACCATGGCAAATAGAAGTGAGTCTCTTTTCGTCAATTAGGTTTAGCTGATCAAGCCGAGTCTGGATCCAGTCATCTTCGCTCAAACCCGTATCCTTCATTATCCGGAGAGAGGGTATCTGGACTTCAATAGGCAAGACCGCCTCCATGCCATAGACCAAGGAAAAGGGAGTTTCCCCTGTTGACGTCCGTGCTGAGGTACGGTACCCATGAAGAGCAAACGGTAACATTTCGTGCCAATCTTTGTAGGTCACTGTCATCTTCTGCACAATCTTCTTGATGTTCTTATTCGCTGCTTCTATAACCCCATTCATCTTCGGTCGATAGGGAGAAGAGTTGTGGTGCTGTATCTTGAATTGCTCGCAGAGCTCAGTGATCATTTTGTTGTTAAGATTGGTACCATTATCTGTAATGATCCTCTCAGGTACACCGTATCGACAGATCAGGTTGTGCCGAATGAACCGTGCCACGACGTTCTTGGTTACGGTAGCGAAGGAAGCTGCCTCGACCCACTTTGTGAAGTAATCAATCGCTACTAAGATGAAGCGATGCCCGTTGGATGTCATAGGTCTGATTTCGCCGATCATATCAATGCCCCACGTTGCAAAGGGCCAGGGTGCTGTCAAGACGTTCAGAGGGACCGGAGGAATGTGCACCTTATCAGCATAGATCTGGCATTTATGACAAGTTCGAGAATGCTGATAACAGTCGGCTTCCATTGTGGACCAGAAATATCCTGCCCGAAGGATTTTCTTTGCCATGGTATGTCCACTGGAATGCGTTCCGAAGGTACCTTCATGTAGCTCTGACATGATCCTTTCTGCTTCAGTCTTATCCATACAACGCAGTAAGGTTGAATCATGGTTTCGCTTGTAGAGAATGCCATTGCTGAGGAAGAACTTTGCCGCAAACCTTCTCAGGAACTTCTTGTCATTAACAGATGCGCCTTCGGGGTATTCTTGAGCTTCCAGGTACCTCTTCACTTCATGATACCAGGGTTTTTCTGTTACCTCTTCAGTCTCGAGATCGCAGCAATGTGCAGGTTCGTCCAACTTCCAGATAAGTATCCGGGGAGCCTCGTTGTCCCATTTGACCTTGAACATAGAAGACATCGTAGCCAACGCGTCCGCTAACTGATTCTCCTCTCTTGGGAAATGTTCAAAGGTTATCTCCTCGAAGTGGGGAATCAACGTCAACACATACTCCTTGTAAGGAATAAGATTTGGGTGTTTCGTATCCCACTCGCCTTTGATCTGATTGATCACGAGAGCGGAATCTCTGAAGACACTCAGAAACTTGATCCTTAAGTCAATTGCAGCTTGAAGACCTATGATACATGCTTCATACTCTGCCATGTTGTTGGTGCAGTTGAAACATAGTCGGGCGGTGAGTGGGGTATGAGTGCCTTTAGGGGATATGATCACAGCGCCGATACCATTACCCAAAGCGTTCAAGGCTCCGTCAAAGTGCATAGACCATCAGGATCCTTCCTCAGGTCCTTCATCCGGTCCAGGTACTTCACAATCATTCACTACCATGATATCCTCGTCTGGAAATTCAAAGTTCATCGACTGGTAATCGTCCACTGCCTGGTGTGCCAAATGGTCTGCCAATACACTTCCCTTGATTGCTTTCTGAGTCGTGTACTGGATGTCATATTCTGTCAAGATCATCTGCCATCTTGCTATTCTTCCGGACAAGGCAGGCTTTTCGAATATGTACTTGATCGGATCCATTTTTGAAATCAACAGAGTAGTGTGAGTCAACATATACTGTCTCAGCCGACGAGCAGCCCATACCAAAGTGCAGCAAGTTTTCTCGAGCAGTGAGTATCGGGTCTCACAGTCGGTAAACTTTTTGGTAAGGTAATAAATGGCGTGTTCTTTTCGGCCAGACTCGTCATGCTGCCCCAGCACACACCCCATTGAGTTGTCCAGTACTGTCATGTATAAGATTAGAGGTCTCCCTTCAACCGGCGGCATAAGAATGGGTGATTCTTGGAGATACTCTTTGATTCTTTCGAAAGCGGCCTGACATTCATCGTTCCAACGTACTACTTGATCTTTCTTCAGCAGCTTGAAGATTGGTTCACAGGTAGCAGTTAGATGCGAGATGAATCGGGCAATGTAGTTCAACCGTCCTAGAAAGCCTCTAACTTCTTTCTCTGTCTTGGGAGTTGGCATCTCTTGTATGGATTTCACTTTGGCAGGGTCCACTTGAATGCCTTTGTCGCTTACGACGAAGCCTAGCAATTTTCCAGATCTCACCCCAAAGGTGCACTTGTTTGGGTTCAACCTCAGCTTGTACAACTTCAGACGGTCAAACAGCTTCCGTAGATGGTCAAGGTGTTCCTCCTCAGTTTGGGACCTTGCAATCATATCGTCGACGTATACTTCTATCTCGTGATGGATCATGTCATGAAACAACGCAACCATGGCACGTTGGTAGGTTGCACCAGCATTTTTCAACCCAAAAGGCATGACCTTGTAGAAAAAGGTGCCCCACTGAGTAACAAAAGTGGTCTTCTCCATGTCTTCAGGAGCCATCTTGATCTGATTATAACCGGAGAAGCCGTCCATGAAGGAGAATACTTTATGCTGAGCAGTGTTGTCAACCAGAACGTCGATATGAGGCAGAGGGAAATCATCCTTAGGGCTCACCCTGTTCAAATCCCTGTAATCAACGCACATTCGGACCTTACCATCCTTCTTCGGAACTGGAACCACATTGGCAATCCACTGAGGGTAAGAATTCACTGCTAGAAACCCGACATCAAATTGTTTCATAACCTCAGCTTTGATTTTCTCGGACATTTCTGGACGCATACGGTGGACCTTCTATTTTACCGGAGGGCATTCTTCCTTGGTAGGAAGGTGATGAACCACAATGTCGGTATCCAACCCAGGCATGTCTTCGTAAGACCAGGCAAAGATTTCCACATAGTCATGCAGCATCTGAATCAACCGTTGTTTCACACTGAGCTCTAGATTGGCACCAATCTTGACTTCCTTTCTGTCTGTCTCAGTACCCAGATTTACCGTTTCCACTGGCTCTTCATGTGGTTGAATGGCCCTCTCTTCCTGGAGTAACAGTCTTGCGAGCTCACCAGGCACCTCGCAATCATCTTCACCTTCGTCTTCGGCTAAGTTGATCGGAATTTCGAAGTCATAACTGGCAGTAGCAGAGTCGTTACCAGTGAGATCCAGAGTGGATTGGAACCTGTATAGGTGAGTGTGTGTAAATATAGCTTTTTTGCAATATATAATAAAGAAAGAAAAGGAGCGCAAGATTTTGAAATGCAACAAACGTTCAATGTTTTTATTAATGATATATGAAAATGACACACAAAATCCCTCACAAATGAAGCCATGGTGCCCCGGGTAAGACACCGAGCCATAAAAGTTTCAAAATATTGTCTGTTACAAATTCAAAACAAAAGAGTTCATTACTGAGTGACAAAAGTAATAGGTGTGAAGTCTTTGGCAGTCCAGTTGCTTGGTCCACCATCGGTTGTTAGGTAGATCCAGCTGTCGAATTCAGATTCCTCCACGTCGTCTTCAATAGCATTTACTCCCGGATTGGTGATGAACACAAGAGGTCTTCCAATCCTTGCCTTACGAACAGCCCTTTGAGCTTCTGCAGTGAAACCCAAACCAAAATTATCAGTCTTTGGGGTGAAATCAGGAAGTCGGCCCCAGTTTGCGCACTCACCCTTCTCAATAACAGCCCGGGCATCCTTTAAGGAAGCCATCTTCAAAGGAGGGTCTTCAATCACAGTTTCAGCTGATGCCAGTGTTTGAGGAACTTCTTCAAAGTGCTGGAATGGAGTCTCAATGAATTCCTCATCCATTTCTATGTATCGGAACGAGTTGAGGTGGCTGACCATATACTCTTCCTCCCCCTGAACTGTCACGATTTTCCCTCTGACCGGGTACTTCAGCTTCTGATGTAGTGTGGAGGTCACAGCTCCAGCCTTGTGGATCCATGGACGACCCAGCAAACAAGAATAGGATGGTCGGATGTCCATCACATAGAAAGTTGAATCAAAGACCTGCGAACCAACCCTAATTGGAATGTCAACTTCACCATGTACCATCCTCTTGGACCCGTCAAAGGCCCGGACAACAATGTTACTTGGCTTGAGCTTTAAACCCTCACAATCCAGCCTGTCTAAAGCTTTCTTGGGTAATACGTTCAATGAAGAACCGGTGTCTACCAACACATGGGAAAGAGTAGTGCCCCTGCATTCAATGGATACATGCAGGGCATCGTTATGGTTCTTTCCCTTGGCAGTCAGATCGGCGTCAGAGAAACCCAACCCATTATCAGCAGTCAAGTTGGCCACACAATCGATAAATTGATCAGCAGACGTTTCTTGTGGCACATGGGCCGTCTTCAGGAAGGAAATCAGGGCCTTGGCATGGGCCTCTGAACACAACAACAGTGATAGCATAGAAATTTTAGAGGGGGCGTGCCCCAGCTGCTCAACTACGTTGAAATCACTCTTCTTGATAATATTGAGAATCTCTTCCATCTCTTGCTGAGAAGCTTCAACATTGGTTGTCTTTGGTGCCTCCGTCAGGGCAGGCAAATCAGTAGCAATCCCTTTGCCCCGAGCGTCAGATGACTCAGCAGCAAGGGTAGAAACAGGAACTTGATCAGGAAAGGGAGCAGGCACACTTGTTGGTGTGATGATAAGAGGTCTCTGAATAGCTGGTGGCGCAATATCTGGTGAGAACAGCCTACCACTGCGAGTAACTTTGGCAGGCCCGGTGATGTTACTGACACTGGTACTTGTATTAAACTCTTGTTTTACTCCAAGAACATAAACATCTGCCCCATAGTGCCAAGGGACAACTTTGTCAGATGTATAAGGGAGAGGCCCGGGAACAGTGATGATGATATGAGCAATCTTCTGAGTGGACATGATTTTGACAGGCTTCTTTGAAGGAGCCTTAGGAGGGTTGTTGAAAATAGTAACAATAGACACTTCTTCAGCAGGGATAGCACGAACAGCAATCTTCTCGAACAAGATCTCTTTGCTATCCATCAGGTTTTGGACGCCTGACTTCAGCAAAGGACAACCAACAGGTGAAACAACACATAGATGGAAACCTTTACTACATCCCGGAAATAAATCGGCTAGCAACAGGTTCCTCTTGACAGTCAACAATGGAGTAACAATATCATCCACAGAGGCCACATACGGGTCTTCTTCCACAGCATTCACTCCATGCTGGGGCATGGGGGCAGTCACAACATTGGGCCTTTCGGGCGCCTCGAAGTGTATTTCTTTAGCATCAATAAGGTCCGGAACCTTATTCCTCAGAGCCCAACAATCATCCGTAGTATGTCCCGGGCTATCAGAGTGATAAGCGCAACGGGCGTTGGGGTTGTACTTTGGAGAAGCTGTGTTCACTATCTTCGGAGCTTCTTTGATAGTTACCAGATTGGTTGACAGTAGTTGCGGCAAAATCTGAGACAGGGTCATGCTGAGTCGAGTGTACTGCCTTTTGGGTCTCTCACCCCTTGGTTGGTTATACTGCTGAGGAGCAGCAGTAGGTTTTGAAATTACCAACGCGTTGACAGCTTGGCGGCGTTCTGGTTTAATTTGTCTTCTGGGACCATAAACGGCACTGGCTTCCTTCTTGAAGGGCTTCTTTTCAGTACTCGAGGAGGCACCTTTCTGTATCTTCCCTGACTTGATACCAGCTTCTATCCTCTCACCGGTTAAGATCAGGTCTGTGAACCCAGCAGAAGAATTACCAATCAGGTGGTTGAAGAATGGACCGGACAGGGTCCCTAAGAACATGTCCACAAGCTCACGGTCAGTCAGCGGTGGCTGCACCCTGCCATCCATGTCCCTCCACTTTTACGCATACTCCTTGAATCCTTCGCCCGTCCCCAGTGACATACCCTGGAGTTGGGTACGCGTGGGAGCGAGGTCAGAATTGTACTGATACTGCTTATAAAATGCAGTAGCCAAGTCTTCCCAATTTCGAATACTGGCTCCATCCAGCTGATAAAACCATTCGAGTTGAGCCCCTGAAAGGCTATCCTGAAAGAAATGGATCCATAGGTTCTTGTCTGCAGTGTAAGGTTGGATCTTCCTTACATATGATCTGAGATGCATCTTCGGGCAGGACAGGCCGTCATATCTTGCAAAAATTGGCACTTTAAACTTTGGGGGGATCACAATTCCAGCAATTAATCCCAAATCTTCAAAATCTAAGCCGGGAACTCTCTGCAGCTCCATAGCTGCCAACATGTCTTCCAAGCTTTCGTACTTATCATCGGCGGGCGGGTATTGTTGCTCTGAGTAGTCTTTGTCTTCTTCAGCCTCTTCTTCTTCAGCTTCGGATTCGGAAGGTACCGCAGCCCCTTTTCCTTTACTGGTTCCCTCTTCAGATGTAGGGGGAAATTCAAGAACTCTTCTGGCTTCACCCTTAAACCTTCTTCCAAGGGTAGCCACCCGACTCTCTTCTTCTTCTTTTTCACTTGCTCTTTGTTCCCAAGCAGGGCTTTTAGATCCTTCTGACCCTTTGCCAAGGTCATCAGGAGGTGTTGAAACTGTGAGTTTTGAGACTGCAAATCCTTGACCGTCTGTTCGAGATCCATCTTACTGAAATAAATAGCAGAAAGATAAGGAAACCTGGTGTTGAGACCTACTTATGCGCATGATGAATGATATGTTTATTTATGCAATGCATTCAAGGATTTAGAAAAATCAAAATTGTTGCAAACAAAAAGAACACATGTCATATTAATAAGAAGAAATTTTGTCAGTACATAAATGCCCCATGGGCCAAATATTACAAAAACTTCTCAAGGTAAAAAGACGTTGCGCATCCTCTTTGGTGCGATGTAGGTGTTGAGGGTCTCTTCCTCATGGAGTCGGCGGGTAAGCTCCAAAACCTTCTTCTCACTGGCGTAGAAGCTGGCTTCAAAAGTGTTCCGTTCCTCCTTGAGTTGGATCCAACTCTTCTGCATCTCCTCACACGATGTTGGCATGTCCGGATATAGGATGGTGTAGGGAACCTCTCCTTCCTTAACGGGCTCTTTAATCACAGGGAGAACATGAGGGTAAGGCATCATTATACTCTGGGCTCGGGTTCGTACCCACTTGAGATAAGGCTCAAGAGGGGTGGAGTTCTTGTGCCCCAATGTCTTGCTGTCTACCTTGTTAGGCATCCTCCAAGCTCTGATGAATCTTTGGCGAAGTCCTTGCGCATCGTTGTCGAAGTCAAAAACTAGGTCAGGAATCAACATGTCATGAGGGCCATCCCTCCGTGCATATCCAAATTGTCTCAAAGCTAGACAAGGGTTGTAAGTAATGCCTCCTCTAATGCCAAGCAATGGAACATTAGGGAACTCTCCACAACGATCGACGATGATGACATTTTCTCTGGACCGAGAACACCAATGTACATCAGAGTGAGTGAGGGTCATCAACCGTTGTGACCACCTTAAGCCTTGGTCATTCTTCAAGACAGATTGTGGAAGGTGCGAAATAAACCACCTTGCAAGGAGAGGAGTACAACACATGAGAACGCCCTTTTTTCTCATTGTTCGTGTGTAAAATGAGTGAAGGATGTCCCCAAGTAATGTTGGTATTGGATTCCGGGATAAGAAGATCTTGACGGCGTTGACATCTACAAGCTGGTCAGGATTTGGGAACAGGACCAACCCATAAATGAGGAGTGCCACAATTTCTTCAAAGGCTTGTAGATCCAATGAATTCCAACACTCTTGTGCCTTCTCAAACAAGAATTTTGCCAAGAAGCCTTTGACACCACTTCTGGTTTCCCAATGCCCCTTGATGTCATATGGTTGCAAGTGTAGTGCTTGAGCAACATCTTCAGGCTTTGGTTCTTTTTTCGTACCGTTGTAGGGTAGTTGATTAAGAATAGGAATTCTCAAGAGTTGAGAAAATTCCTCCAAAGTGGGCACCAATTGTTAGTCGGGGAATGTGAAACAATGGTGATGGGGGTCAAAGAACTGGAACAACACCTTTACCATGTCCTCTTCAATGCTGGTGTTGACTAGGCTGAGCAGTCTACCATGTCTTTCACTGAAAGGAGAGCTTTTCGGAATTCTGGATGTGAGCTCCTTGAGTTGAGGAGGGATTCTCACAAGGTTGACTTGGATAGTTTTCCTGCGAAGAGATTCCATGACCTACAAAACAAGAACAAAGATGAAGATCCAAACCCTTGAAATGGTTAGTGTATGCATATGATGCTTTATGATGTTCATGATGTATGCACAAACATATGTACAAGCAATTCACACAAAACCCTAGTTTCAGGCTTGCATGGGGTTTCATAGGTAAGTACCCTCTTGAGTGTAGTTGGCTTAAAAACCTGTCCTATAAATAGTAACCGGGTTCTAAGGAGCTCAATATCATTGGATTGTTTTCCATGTTCATTGTTTTGGTTTAGCCACTTAACTAGCGACCAAAATATTCCAAGAAAACAACCCTCAATGAGTGTAGTATCGAGTATCTACCAACTTCGGACTGCACCAAAGCCGGTCATCTCACTACCCCTAATAAAAGGCCAAGATGGTCAAGTAAGGTTTTAGGTCATTAGTGCTTAGTGATATCACTCAGCGGCCCCGTACTCTCCTTGATTGAACTCAAGGGTTATCGGTACTCACAAATATGTCGCACTAATATAGCTATTGCTTCAACCGTGTCGGTATACCCCGCACAGTTTCCACAACGTATTGCTATCTATGAATGTTTCCCCAAATCCGGGTGTAGGATTCCAAGCCCAAACAAAAGAACCAAAATATAAAGCAATCAAAGCAAACAATTAGTCATGCAAGAGGGTGATCTAAGCCCTAAGGTTACTCCACTTTTAAAATGTCCCCAGCAGAGTCGCCAGTTCTGTGATACGGTGGGAGAACTGACTTGGGTTTTGCGTTTGTTTTTGCAAATGTTTCGGTTGAGCAAGAGTCGCCACCGACTTTTTATTTTATCCTAAGGAAAGGTTAAAAAGCACAGCAAAAACCTTTGAGATGTTTTCGTGGGTTCGGGGAGTAGATTATAGAAAGGGAAGGTATTAGCACCCTTTCTATCCATTGTTATCCATGGGCTCTTAGTTACTTGCTTAGATCACTTGCCTTGCATTTTCAATTGTTTGAAATGATGCTTTGTGTGTGGGTTTGAAAATGTTTTGAAAAGAGGCCATTGTCGTGGCAACCTTTGTAATGATTCATGTTTGAATGTATACAAAGATGTATTTGTCTTTTGAAAAGTTTTTCAATGTTTTTGAAAGTTGTTTTGAAAGTGTGTTGTGATGTGTGTTTTGAAAAATGTCAAGGATTGTTTTGCAAGTTTGATCAAGTAACTAAGAGTTGTCTACCCCTAAAATTTACTCAAAGGTTTTTCCTATGTTTTAACCCTTTTAACAATTTTGTTCCACCATTGTATTTGGTGGACAATCTTGTATTAGGATGTTAACGGGACGAGTGCGGGTCATTGTTTAGACCATGATTGCAATGGTGCCAAGTGTTTTTGGCAATTTTTTCCTTTAAGGGACTTGATCATTTTTAGGCAACTTTCGAAAGCGACATCGAGGGACTATGATCATTTGAATTGTTTTGTTTTGCCAAAGACACCCAACATGCAACATGGCCCATTATTGAAGGCAACAAGTGGAGTAACCCTAGGGGTGCAAGTGTGATTGGTGTTGTCCATTTTCATGCTTTTTGTCTTTGAATTAGGTCAAGCTATTTGTTATTTTTTATTTGCGGAATTTCAAGTCCTAAATTATTACAACATAATTATGGGATGGGGGGTACAAATGTTTAAATGGGGGATATTTAGCAAGAAATTTAAATCTAAGCTATTACAATTCAAATTGAGTATACAAGTTATTTAATTGTACAATAATTGAATAAATACAAATAAAATATAAAATGTATTATGCACAAAATTGTTTTTATGGGTATGTAAAAAGTATTTTTTCATATGAAATATAAAAAATAGAAAAAGGTTAATTTTGGACATTTTCACATTTTAGGGCAAAACCCTAATTTTCCATATAAAAGGTATTTATCATTTATTATATATAATATTTATTAATTATACACAAAAATAAATAAAAGAGAAGTATATTTGTAAAAAAGTGATTTTTGAGGTTAAATATTAATAAAAGAAAAATGTATTATTTTTGTAATTTTATCCTAAATATTCTAATAAATATATAAGTATTTATATTATGTATTAAATATATTAGATATATACAAAAATAAAAATATTTATTATTTACAAAAAAAGTATATTTTTTTAGAAAATGTTTTCAAAAGATAAAATAAAATAAAATCAGAAAATAAAATGTATTTGTATTATTTTTAGTATTTTAAATAAAAGTATATATATATTTATTTACATACATATATCAAATAAAACAAATAAATG